>CAWUFW010002140.1:600000-1200000 GCA_963921515.1 Calotriton arnoldi
GTACATTTAAGTTTTACATATCCTGGTAGTGAAAAACTCTTATTGTATTTAATAAGTGCTAACTTTTGACTGAGAACCTTTTATGTTTGGTATCTGAGAAATTGTATTTGAAAATCCTCTTTAATGGTAAAGCCAGATTTTAAGTTATAGTTTTGAAAATGCCTCTTTTAGAAAGTTGTCATTTTCCAGTCCTCACTATTTGGTGCCTACACCCTGTTCCTGTGTCACATGACTGAATATAGTTGGCATTTGGACTTTATTCCTTCCAGACAGACACACAACAGAGGGATTAGGTGTGCCTGAATAAGTCATCATCTGGCAGGGTAGGAAGTGGAGCTGGGCACATAGGATGTACCCTGCCGTCACCGTTGCATTGTTCATGCAGCAAGCTTGGACCCAGGGCTGGGGAGGCAAGAAACTTCAAGGACTACAAAGGGAATTTTCTAGAAAATTCTCTTACTTCAAAGAAGGCACCAGGTATAAAAATAGGACCCTCAGACCCACTCTTCAGTACACCTTTGGATATTGCAGAGGAACTACTGTGCTGCTTTGCTGCAAGAAGGACTGCCACTCTGCTGCCCTGCTACCTACTTGCTGGGAGACTGGACCTGCACCCTTCATCCTAGGCTGAAGTGACTCCATGGGTCAGCTGACTGACCTCCTGTACTGAGCTACAGGGACTTAACAAGCTCCAGAAGACTCCCAGCATCTGTCCAGCTGACCTGCTGCCTGAACTTGCAACTGGACCTGCCTGAGCCCTGCTGGCCTCTGATGGAGTGAGTTCCTGATCCGCAAGAGGCGCCCCTCAGGTCCTGGACTCTTGGTGTGGCATCAGTGGAGCCCTCTTCCAAGAGAAGGAGAAATCCTCAAGTTTCGGGCTCTTCACAACCGCAAACGGGCCTCTTTGCCACAAGGTCTTGCTGCCCACCATGAATCCGACTCTTCATGCCACAGCGAACTCCAGCGACGCCCAGCAAAGCGAGATCTACAGTTCACGCTACAGCATCGACAGTCCGCGATGACTGTTAACGTGAAGCTCCAGCAACAACCGTCCATGATGCTCAACAGGATGTTCGCACTACAGCGACGACCATCCACAATGGTCTCCCTGCTCTTCGCGGCCCCGTGCACTGCAAACGGAACTCTTGGCGCTGGACTTTTCAAGGTAACTCTTTCACCAGGACTCAGCTGGTCCCTGTATCCAGCCCGCGCTCCATTGGGATTGGCCTAAACTTGAACCTTTTACCCAGTCTCAGAAGACCAGTTAACCACGAGTGACTGTTTGTGCTTTTAGGCGCTTTACTTACCTGAAATTTTTAAAATTGCATATCTCTAGTTCTAGTGAATTTTTTTCATTTTGGTCTCAAATAATTTATTAAATTTAATTATTTTCTTGATTTTATTTTTCTTGTGTTTGAAGTGCTGCATAAATACTTTACACATTGCCTGACTGCTTTCACTTCATATTGCCTCTAAGTTAAGCCTGACTGCTTTTGTACCAAGCTACCAGAGGGTTAAGCACAGGTTAATTAGGGGTTTGCTTGTGTTTCACCCCGACAGAGATTGTGGTTGGAGCTTGAGTAGGGTTTTTCCCCCCTCAACTAGTAACCTAATATCCTCCGCAACCAGTAAACCAATTTTCTACACAACATATCTGTGATTGCGTTGGGAAATGTGTACTTGGGGTAACATGGTCGAATCATGTGATTGTGGTGTATGTGGTAAGTGGGCAAAGTGGGATTAATGGTAGTCTTAGAATAATTGTGTGATTTATTTAAAACCCATCAATTTAGAGATACTCGAGGTATAAATTTATGTTGTAAAAAATGTCAAACAGTGTAATTATAGAGTGTTAACATTACGTTTGTCTGACCATGTAGTCTTATAAATAAATGTGTATTTACTTACTGTCTTGAGTAAGTATTTAATATGGATATGTAGTTTGAGACATGTGGCCAGACAGGGAGACAATGTGAATTGTTTGCAGATATGGTTTGGTGTACATGAGGCTACGTTTAGTGCCAGTGGTAGTTGACATTTTGCATTTAAAATAGTGTAAATGTTGTACTTACCTTCCATTATGTTGTGCACTGTGTTGTTGTTCATGCACCACTGCCAGAAAGATTTCCAGGGCTTGGAGTAGCAGGGACAGATGTAGGTATTGTGATTGTTGTGAGTTTGGCTATTTATACTTTTTATATTCTTCCAACATAGCTGTGGAGGATAAACATCCACGTTTCTATCAATGGAAATCTAACCCCAAATATGCAGGACAAGGTAAAGGCTTTTCATCGCTCTATCCATTGTGTTTATGGTACACTGCCATCGATGGAGCAAGGACAGCAGAAGGACTTTTGTCTATCAAACAGCCATACTCCAAATCTCATGTACGAACCTCCATAACAGCAAACGGGTAAACTGACAGTCCGCACCACCCTCCAAACTCCAAATGTGGCCCTAAGCCAGAAGGTAAAATATCTGACCGGGGCTATCAGCTTGGGGTATCCAACCTCCACTCCATCGCGGTCAGTCTGAAATCGCACCTATGTCCGGTCAACCAAAAACAGTGACTTCTGATTAGTGCTTTACTTTTCTTGGCACTTTTTGCCCCAAATCTTTAACAATTCAAATCTCCAGTTCCCTTTAAAGAACTTCAGGAACTTCAGTCCTTCTGGTGAGATTTTTCTTATTAAAGTTTTCTCTATTTGTAAAAATTGTTTGTGGGTGTTTCATTGTGTGGCCCTTTCACCTTTAAATTGTTTTAATACTACTAAATAACTTACACACTTTTTCTTAAGTTAAGCCTGTCTGCTTTGTGCTGCAGCTACAAAGGGTTGAGCTCGGGTTTATTTATCGAACTTGTGTGTTAGACTTAACAGGATTTTGGACATATTACTTAGAAAGGACTTGTTAGAAATTGGGTTCCTGGATGACAGGGGTATGAGCCCTGGTTAAGCAGTAACCACAAACCTAGTCAGTGTAAGGCACAAGCAAACCTTAAATTAACCTGTGCTTGCTTCAGGTAGCTTGGCACAGACCAGTCAGACTTAACTTAGAGGCAAAGTGTAAAGTATTTGTGCAACACTTCAAACAGTAATACAGTGAAAACAGCACATAAAAATATTCCACACCAGGTTACAGAAATAGAACTTAGCTTAATAAATAAAACAAGACCAAAACAACAAAAACTAATTAGTAGTACTGGAGATATTGAATTAAAATTGTTTAAAGTAAAATAGCGCAAAGAAGCAAAAAGCGCTATTGGGGATATCTGGATGTAAGGAGCTTGCGCCGGGAAAAGAATCATGCAGCGCTGGTTTCGAAGGCCATGCATCATCTCAAGATGCGGGAGGAGGCAGCGATGCAAGTCTTTTGCGCCGGGTCCAATCCACGCAGCAGGGCGATGCATCGGTTCTGCTCAGTATGTGCCGCTCAGTCAATGAGATGCGTAGGTTCAGCTTGGGAATGTTTCGCTCAGCAGAGAAAATGCATTGGTTCCTCTGGAAAGCACCTTGGGCCCACTTCCACCGGTCTAAGATAGAGGTGGCACCACATGGCAGGGTTGACTCACAGACGGCAGAGTCCAGGTGCAGGGGTTGGAAGCCTGTTATGTCCCTAAGGCCAGCCAGCTAGTCCTTGGAGTCACTCTGGGTCCTGGAGTCAAGTGGTGCAGGTCCAGTCCTTCTCTCCCAGGCAAGAGGTCAGCAGGCAATTGATCAGCATAGCAAAGCAGGAGTCCAGCAAAGCAGCAGTCCAGCAGAGTGGCAGTCTTTCAGCAGCAAAGCAGTCCTTCTTCCTGACAGGGTATTCTCAGGTCCAGACTTGTACTAAAGTGGTGGTGTCAGAGGTCCAGTACTTACACCCAGTTGGGCCTTTGAAGTGTGGGAGACTTCAAAGGTGGGCCTTTGAAGTGCATGAGGTACTGACCTTCCTGCCCTGGCTCCAGACTCACTACAGGGGGTTACGCAGCCCTTTGTGTGGGGACAGCACGCAGTCTATTCAGGTGTAAGTGAGGCTGAGTCCAGCTCCTCCCTCCAATCCTGCCAGGATGGCCCATCAAGTCACACCTAAACTTCAACTGTGTGTGGCTGTGTAGGGTGAATACACAAAGCCCAGCCGTCACCCACCCCGGACATATGATCAGAGACAGGCAGCAGGTACCAAATGGCTAACGTAAGAAAATGCCTACTTTCTAAAAGTGCCAATACTGATATCATTCCACATAATCATTTGGCACCGAGATCACACACACGTGTTATGCCCATCAGGTATTTATTAATTGTTTTTCTTTTTCACTTCAAGACCTTTTTTTTTTAGTATTTTCTTTACTCAATTCACATGGATTACTTATACAGACTTATCAATACAGAGAAAACATCAATAATCTATACAAAAGAAGAAAGAAATCACAAGTTAACACAAAATTACACAGAATTGACACAAAACAATCACAATTTTGCATGCAACACAATTCAAAGAACTCCCTTGTGGCCATGGTTCTGTTGTTTAATATTATTTACAACAATGCCCTTGGAGCTTCCATTATTATATAAATTCTGCTCCTTCCCTAGTGGTCCAAAACTAAACAGTGTCCATACTGGGCCCCGAAAGAGATCACAAAAACCCTCCAAATTGAGTTTGTTCAAGCTCCAGAAGTATTGCATATATAATACACTTTATTTGGATGAAAAAAACAGTTAACGCGTTTCGAACCCTTTTGTATTAGTTTGTAGGGTTCTCCTCAGGACTCAGAACACTAGAGCGCTGCAAATAAAAAGATACTTGTATTAACCCAACATTCAAAAATCAACCATTGCATCAAACTCATATTCATCATACACCCCTCCGCTCAGAATTACCTTAGTTCTCGACACTTTCTTGGCTAGATGTAAATTTAATTAATCACTGATTAATAAACCTCCAAACACCTAAGCTTAGTTACAAAAAGCAAAACAAATAATCACTCAATGATACAAAACAACAATGGTCTACAACCCGCTACTGTTAAGAAACTCACATCAAATGACGTAGTCATGCTTCACATGTCAATTTAACGGATTTCTGATCACGTCTGTGTTGTCGATGTTCTAATACAAAAATAAGCACTAATCACTTCCGTGAAGAACTTCATATTGTTCGCGACTTTGCACATTAGGCATAACAAGAACTGCCGCAAGTTACTGTAGAATACGACAGGCAAATTCTTAGAATGAAACATTCTAAACCTCTACAAATAGTCAAGCTGAAAACTAGGAAGTCGCTTCAGCCACAAAACTTCTGTTGTTGAAAATTTAAAATCATCTGCAACGTTTATCTACAGAAGGCTCCATGGCACTGATGATTACACACAGATAAGTCGTATCCATGGGTCCGAATCGGGTTGTGCCACGACATGGTCAATCAGAAGTTCTTCCTCGTGCACTCACCTACTCATTGATTGGTTAAAAACATGGTAACCCGAAGTATTCTACTGCAAACATGAGAGCAATAAAGTTTAAAAACCGGGAACAATAAAGTTTTTCAAATCGGGTTGTATCGCACCACGATGAGTTGAAAATGTGCATGTCAGGAACTGGATTGCATGAAATTATCTTCTCTAAAAAGAAAACATTATTCTTAAAAAAATTAAGAGGAGAGTAGAATACCCCAGATTAAAAATTGGCAACATAAATTAGTATTGTGCTAATTCCAAATTGGCAATTGAAACCGCACCAGTGATTTCTGGGGAACGGAGTCCACAAAATTGGGAGACAGACAAAACTGTCTCTTCTGAGAGATACGTATATGACCATGCATGTCCTTTTTGATGTTGAAAAGATTAGGATTTGAATTCAGATTTTTTCAGATTTGGCAGTTCGAAAAATTCCAAATCTGTGATGACTCATCAAATTCAATTAAAATGCATTTAAAAAGTTACCTTATGTAGTTGGATCAAGAATAAATTCTTTATAAATGTTGAAGTGCCATCATTTCGTTAAGACCATCGACGGCTCTATTAAACTTGACAATTAAAAATGCCTCACGTCTAGTTAAACGCCTTTCTGGATCTCCGCCCTGATGGTCTATCTGAATCAATGACAAAACTGTTCACCGTAAATCTGTTTCTAAGTGTTTTTCATTGATCCAATGATTCACTAAAGGAGCGGTAAGTACTTTTTTTCTGATTCTTGATTTATGTTGCGTTATGCGTTGACGTACTTCCTGATTCGTTTTCCCAATGTACAATTTGTTGCAAGGGCAGATGACTCCATACACAATGGGGCCGATTCCGATTCGGGCCAGAAAACATACCGACCGACTTGGGACGGGAATGTTGTCCGACCGACACGTACCGGCGCTGCCCGATCCGCGTAGTAAGATGAAATGCATGTGAATTACGACCGACTCGTAGGGAACACAAGCCGAACGACCGAACCGCACGGAAACCAGCTATCCGGCCGGGAAACTACGCAAATCGAACCGATCGACACGCACCAGGAATGAACCTGACAGAAACGTACCCGCGAACTCCGACCCACGCAGTACGATGCAATGCATGTAAAACCAGACCGAGTCGCACGGAGCCCAAGCCGTACGACCGACACGCATACAAAACCGAGCCGAAGCAACCCAATACTCCGCGACCGACGCGCACGCCGCACATGAAACCCATCAGGAACACAGCTTGAAAGACTCGGAGAAGCCCGCACGAGCCAACTGCAGCGTCCTACTCGGTCAGAAGAACGTCTCCTACATGCCTAAAAAACACAAAGGAAAAAAATACAAAAAAAAGGGCCAAACAAGCAATGACAAAGTCAATAAATACAGGGGGAAAAAAACATGGAACAAGGACACCCCCCCAACTCCACCCATATAAAGGCCACAAATCCCTACCATGATCCTTTGCAAATTCAACTGACCTGCCAGCACAGAACACCATCAGACAGCAACCACAGACACACTCACAACTCATCCATCACACAAGCCACACACCATTAGCACCTCCCAAATAGCACCCTCACATACACCCAGCAAAACCTACACTCACCCACCCTCACTTGCACACTCACACACACATCAATCCCCACCACCACCCATCACCATGCCCCCAAAGAAGAATCCAAAGTTCCTAGACAGTGAATTGGAAGTCCTGGTAGATGAGATCCTCAGGGTAGAGCCACAGTTGTTTGGTACATTGGTCCAACAGACCCCCATGTCGCAGAAAACCAAGATGTGGGAGAGGATCGTCGACAGGGTGAACGCACAATCACCATGTTTGCGCACAAAGGAAGACATCCAGAACAGGTGGTATGATGTGCGCAGGAGGGTCAAGGACCTACTCAAGAAGGATTACGCCATGAGTAATCGCACCGGCAGTGGCCCTCCTGCCAAACCAGTATACCTCAGGCCCTGGGAGGAGAAGGTGCGGGCCAACCTACCACGAGTGAGCATATGTGGACTATCAAACATCCCAGAGCCTGGTGAGTACACAACCAATATACACAATATTGTGTGACAATACACACACATCACTGTTAAGGGGATAGTCAAACCATGCACCCTTAGCAAATCCACAGCAACCAAAAGATAATCATCCCAAGATGTGTATGTTAGTCAGATAAACACAATACATGCCATCTCATAGTGATATGTAACTGTGTCATGACATGTACAAACCTAACAACAAATAGAGCAAGGCAGTGGCACAAATCTAACCAACAAACACAGTCAGATATTTTGCCACCACTAGAACACCACCTCACAGGGAAGCTCACTGAAAGGAAGGAATTCTGTGTATGCTGGTGAAGTGAGTGTAGGCAATAGCATGATGGGAGTTGTAGTCACAGATATTGGTCACCCTCACAATTGGCCCATCAACACCACCCTGAACCATGCTCACATCACAGGGAGTGGAAAAGAACTGACAAGATGGCTGACACTGGGTACTGCTGTGGGGAGCACAAGGCCCTGCTGGGAACTGTGCAACAACCAACAGCAGGACACCACTGACTGACATCCTGAAAGCCAACTTGCACTCCCTGCAATGGAAGCACGTTCCATGGTGGGATATCTGGCTGGGTGGGAAGGAGGACTGACAGCTCTGACCATAGTTACCAGCAGCTTTTCTCACACACCCCCTAAACACAAACTCCACACAACTCACCTGGGAGAATGCAATGCCTCACACTCAAATTAAATATCCCACAAAGAACAACCACACTGGGCTATGCTGTGTGAAGCACAGGGACACTTTTGTGACTTGTAGCCAAACAAACGCCAGGACAACACTGTCAGCCATCCTGTCAGCACAGGCACACTACCCCACAGGGAAGCAGAGTCAAAAGGAAGGAAGTATGGGCATGCTGGGAAGGGGGGGTGTAGGCAATAGCATGATGGGAGTGGTAGTCACAGCTCAACATCCCCCACCCACATGGCCAAGCAAGCTCACACTGAAGCATGCACACCTCACAGGGAGTGAAAAGCCACTTCAAAGATGTCTGACACTGGCCTCAGCTGTGGGGAGCACAAGGCCCTGCTGGGAACTGTGCACCAACAAACAACAGGACCACACTGTCAGCCATCTTGCCATTGCTGTCACACTCACACACAGTGAAGTCCACTCAAAAGGAAGGAAGTATGGGCATGCTGGGAAGGGGGTGTAGGCAATAGCATGATGGGAGTTGTAGTCACAGATATTGGTCACCCTCACAATTGGCCCATCAACACCACTCTGAGCCATGCTCACATCACAGGGAGTGGAAAAGAAATGACAAGATGGCTGACACTGGGTACTGCTGTGGGGAGCACAAGGCCCTGCTGGGAACTGTGCACCAACAAACAACAGGACCACACTGTCAGCCATCTTGCCATTGCTGTCAGACTCACACACAGTGAAGTCGACTCAAAAGGAAGGAAGTAAGGGCATGCTGGGAAGGGGGGTGTAGGCAATAGCATGATGGGAGTGGTAGTCACAGCTCAACATCCCCCACCCACATGGCCCAGCAAGCTCACACTGAAGCATGCACACCTCACGGGGAGTGAAAAGCCACTTCTAAGATGTCTGACAATGGTGCTCTGTTGTGGGGAGTACCAGGACCTGCTGGGAACTGGGCACCAACCAACAGCAGGACACCACTGACTGACATCCTGAGAGTTAACCTGCACCCACTGCAAGGGTGGCATGCTTCATGGTGGGATAACTGGGCTGGGGGAGAAGGAGGTCCGGATGTCAACCAAATACCACCAATGCTGGTCATGCACACACCTCAACATCCACATTGAAATGCATCAGGTTGGGAGGACAATGAGCCACACCAATATCAACCTCTGACTGTGACAACTTAGGACAATGCAATGTACAGGGCTGCATCCAGAGGTACAGTCACAACTGTCATGTGTTTGAACCATTGATGCCTGCAGAAACATAACATACATTGTGTGTCTCTTCCAAAAACAGGTGATGATGGGGACACAGCAGCAGATGAGGAGGAGTCCCTGTCCCAGGCTCCGGTGGCCCCTGAGCTCTCTGGTGTGGAACAGCCTCTGCCCTCATCGGATGGCGAAGACCAACCTGGCACCTCCGGTGTGAGTCATCATGCAGCACCAGCAGGACCACCATCTGCACGCCCTGCACCCATTCCTCCAACATCTGCCAACACACAGACCACCCCCGCCGACACGGACAGACCAAGGACACTGAATGACAACAGCACAGGAACCCCAGCCCACCGTGAAACAACGGACAACAACCCCAGTACCAACCCCCAAGGGGGCCTAGGGTCACCTGTGCGTGCCACCGCAGGTCCCGCACGTGTGGCCAGGGGTGGTGGGAGGGGTGGTAGGCAGAGGTCGCTGTTTGCAGAGGGGTCTGGACTGCATGATGACCCACAACTGGCACGCATTGCTGATGCATACCAGAATAGCACCGGAGAGGTCAGCCAGGTAGTGGGGATCCTCAAGGACATTCAACAGCAGCAGGCTGCCCATCATGCCCGCTTGGACTCCCACATGTCCCGTGTGGAGACACACATGTCCCGTGTGGAGACACACATGTCTGGCATGGAGTCCAAGTGGGACACATTGGAAGAACTGACAGCGGTGCAGAGGGACATATTGACATGCCTCCGCCAGATTAGCACCAACATGTCCACAGCTCCCTGTGTGCCCACAACATCTGGTGCCGCAACAACTGCAACTGCCACAGGGAGGGAGGATGACTCTGGTGGAGAGTCCTCTGCACCGCAGCGGCCTGCATGTGAGGGTCCCCCCAGAAAGAAGAGGGGTCGTCTGAGGAAGGACAACTGAGAGGCCGATGGCCATGTACATCCCCCAGGAACCCAACACCTGTTCTGGAAATTCTCCTTTGTGTGCAAACTGTTCACCCTGTCGAATGCAACCCACCTCTCCCACATGACATGGGGAGTTTAATTTGGACTAATGTATCAGATGACTGTGGACTTTACTCAGGACATTTCTGCTACCAACACTTCCAACTCAATTGGGAACTTTGGATTCCAATCCCAATGTACAGCACCCACCATCCTGTGCACTATCCTCACACATGTATGTAAATAAACTCACTAATACACCATACTTGCCTCTGTTGTGATTCCAATGTTGTTTTTGTCATGGAGATGATGATCTGCTAAATGACACTGTGCATGCTAACTGCTACAGCAAGTTCAACACCGTCATGTGAGTCATGGCGACGTGACACATATGAGGGAGACACACCACTAGGGCTACACAACACATAGACACCAGGGCCATCTGACTCATCGCCTACACTGATGTTGCCAGGAAATACAGTGGAATGCACAGACACCACACCTATTCAGAGTCTGTGTTAACTAGCCCACAGGTGCAGTAAGCAAATGTCAGTCAGATGTGTGACCACAGACCACGAACATCCCAAAGTGAAGCACAGGTTTATTACACATTTGCAACATGTTGTTTCCACTATAAATGCAAGGTAATCCCACGTGGCAGTGGCCACACAGTCAACAAGTGTAGAAGAAATAAAGTCCAGGGGTGTGTGGCACATCACCTGTAGGGAAACGACTGCTTCCACCCTGAAAGCTGAATCATGGTGTCGGGGGATCCGAGTTGACCAAACAACTCTGAAAGTACCCTGTGAAGGACAGACATGACACACAGTCAAAAGCACTGAAGAACAGGACAGAACTGCAATACTCATGCCCAATACATGTCACAAGATACCTACACAAAACCAAGTTAGCATGTCAACACTGTTGGGGAGTACAGACTACCTGTAAGGACACATCGCTGCACGCATCCTGTCAAGTAGCACATGGCCACACTCAAACAGCACCAGAGCACCACCAACACATATCATGCAAACTCACATCATTGACATGACATCTCTGGATACTCACATTCAGCTGAAGAAGTTGTTGATGAGCTGTATGCGGACATCACCCTCATCATCATCATCATCACTGGCATCGTGGCCCAGGCCAGGATCCTCCACAGGTGGCGGATGTTGGTCATCGTCATCCAGGATGAGAGGCAACTCCTTCCGCACTGCCAGGTTGTGTAGCATGCAGCAGACGATGACAATCTTGCACACCTTTGCTGGGGCATATGGGAGGGCCCCTCCTGTCTTGTCTAGGCAGCGAAAGCGGCTTTTCAGGAGACCAAATGTCTACTCGATCACTCTCCTGGTCCGACCATGTGCCTCATTGTAGCGCACCTGGGCTGGTGTCACAGGGTTCCTGAGGGGTGTCAGCAACCTCGGCATGTTGGGGTATCCGGAGTCACCTACATACAGACAATTGCACATTAGCTGAGTTGGAAAAGAGGGTGGAATACAACATTGCAGAACACACACAATGGTACAAAGTCAGTACACACCGACAAGCCAGGCACGCTGGTTCTGCATCTGTGACATCATCCTCGGGATGCGACTACTCCTCATCACGTAGGCATCGTGTGCAGAACCGGGGAAACGGGCACACACATGTGAGATGCTCATATCTGCAAGACATACCACCAGAGCATTGATCGAATGGTAATGTTTCCTGTTCCTGTATGCCTGCTCATGTGCCTGTGGTGGTACCAAAGCCACATGTGTCCCATCAATGGAGCCAATGACATGTGGCATCCTCCCCAGGGCATAGAAGTCACTCTTGACGTCAGTGAGTTGTTGACGTTTAGGGAAATAGATGTACTGGTTCAGGTATCTCAACATTGCCTCCAAAACATCGCGTAGCACACGGCTGAACATGGTCTGTGACATCCCACCAGCAGACGCCACAGTGTGTTGAAAGGTACCGGTGGCAAAGAAGTGTAGGGCTGCCATCACCTTCAACTTGGGGGTCAGCGCTGTAGGGTATGGCCGGCCAGGTTGCAAATGTGGGGCCAACCGCACCTCCAATTCCTCAAACAGCGCCCTGTTGAAGCGGTACCGTTGGATGCAGTCACGTTCAACCATGGTTGCAAGGTCAGGGAATGGTCTATGGACAGCTGGTGCCCTGCAGTGCATAGGTGAAGAAAGAAAGATTGTCAGTCACCCCACATATGTGGCATTGACCATACTCAATATCACATGATACATCATTACGAGACACAAGTACCTGATGTGTGTGCCGTTCTGTATGGACATATATGGCACCTACATGGCCAACATCTAACATCACAGTTCAACATGTGTTGACAACAAGTTCCAGGTTGTGCTATGTGAAATCATTAGGCTGTGTCACAGTACCCATGTACTGCTGTCACGTTCCAAACACACACCACAGTGACGTGAGGACAGATGTGCCACAGGCATCACAGCTCATTGACAGGTAGATTCCCAGGGACCCTGTATTGCCACATGGACACTTGCATGACATGGCGTATCATGTACACGTCAGCAAAACAACCATGACTCCCACAGGTAGTGGCCCCTGTTGCCTCTGCAGGACAGACATGGACGTCTGTGACACACACATGCACAACATCAAAGTCCATGCACAAACAACGTGGATGTGGAGACTGTCTCCCATTGTGCACATGGAATCAGAGACATCGGAAACACAACATGCACACAGACTGTGGAGGGCCATCACTATTGTGGCAATGGGTCACCCTGTGACGTACATACCTTCCCACATGGGACTCAGGGTGTATGTGACATGCACATACACAACCTGGAAATGTGACCATGCCACATGCTCTGAACTGAACAGTTGCACATCACAGTGGTCATGTGCACAACACACAAAGGATTCTGTCCCCATGAACACGTGCACAGCCTGGGAGTGGCTGCCCCCAAGTGCCACCAAAAACCACATGTTGACCCCCATACACACACAGGTAATGCAGCCTTACATGCCTTAGGATACAGTGTGGACAGGCTGTGGTGTTGTAGGTGTGCCCCTGAGTCCCTGGCAAGTAAATGTGGCTGGCATACGTTCACCAGTGACAACCATGGTGACATATGTGAGTGACTTGTACAGGGACGCGTCGTACAGCAATGGCCAGATCCGTGTGCACGCATTGGCCATTGCATATGATGTGGACGGATGCGTGTTGTCATCCGAAATACGTGTTGTACAGCAATGGACCGATCGGTGCGCACGCTTTGGCCATTGCATATGATGTGGACGGATGCGTGTTGTCATCCGAAATACGCGTTGTACAGCAATGGACTGATCGGTGCGCACGCTTTGGCCATTGCATATGATGTGGACGGATGCGTGTTGTCATCCGAAATACGCGTTGTATAGCAATGGACCGATTGGTGTGCACGCATTGGCCATTGCATATGATGTGGACGGATGCGTGTTGTCATCCGAAATACGCGTTGTACAGCAATGGACCGATCGGTGTGCACGCATTGGCCATTGCATATGATGTGGACGGATGCGTGTTGTTTTTCCAAATGCGCGTTGTACAGCAATGGACCGATCGGTGCGCACGCATTGGCCATTGCATATGATGTGGACGGATACGTGTTGTCATCCGAAATACGCGTTGTACAGCAATGGACCGATCGGTGAGCACGCATTGGCCATTGCATATGATGTGAACGGATGCGTGTTGTTTTTCGAAATACGCGTTGAACAGCAATGGACCGATCGGTGCGCACGCATTGGCCATTACATATGATGTGGACGGATGCGTGTTGTCATCCGAAATACGCGTTGTACAGCAATGGACCGATCGGTGCGCACGCATTGGCCATTGCATATGATGTGAACGGATGCGTGTTGTTTTTCGAAATACGCGTCGTACAGCAATGGTCCGATCGGTGCGCACGCATTGGCTATGGCCTGACATGGTAACGGACGCGTTTTCGAAGCTTTAACGAGTCGGATGCAGTGAATTCAGTTGGCCAGCCACAACAATGTTGCAAATTCATGGGTGTCATGAAGTTGAACTTTTGAAGGATGCTGTGGGCACGTATAAGTGGTGCAATTCCATGGATTGGCCAGATTCAGAAGATGCAAACGACTTGGACCTATCACTTTGGACACATGGGACAGTATCTGCCTCTGCAGCACACATATAAAGCTGGCTGTTCCCTTGAGAGCTCACTTGCCTGCACTACATGCTCCAGGACGACATCTGCCACCACCACTGCTGCTGTCTCTGCATCTTCTGGCTACTGCAATGGCACGTACTGTGGATAGAGCCCCAGCCTTCAGCGCTGAGGAGAACCAGGCCCTGCTGGACAGCCTCCTTCCACCGTACAGCAAGCTGTATGGGAAACCAGGGGAGCAGGTGAGTGTGCTGTCCACTGCCTTACTAATTGTGCATGTTGTCTGACTAGCAAGACGTACAGTGTGTACACCAGTGGCTAGCATGCTCACTGAGTAGTTGTCACCCCCCAAAGTGTGTAGTCACATGCACTGAACAGGTATAGTGCAGTAACAGTGCATTCCAACAAGGTTTGACTTCCCAGGCAATGATACCATTTAGTAACTTCTGGCAAACTGTTCATAGCCATAGTTGCACTACCTTTGTAGATCATATGCCCCTGTGATTGAGACATGTATATCCAACTGTGTGATGCACGGAAGTGTTGCATGTGTAGTAATGGCCTTTTCACTTTGTCATCCTCACAGGTTGATGCCCACCAGAAGCAGGAGATCTGGCTGACCATCGTCCGGGCAGTAGGATCTGTGGGGGTCTACAGGCGCAGGATCCGCAACTGCCAGAAGAGGTGGCAGGACCTTCGGGGCTGGACCCGGAGGATCGCAAGGGTCCAGCTGAAGCTGTCGCCTCCTCGCAGGAGGGGCGGACACCGGACCCTGACCCCCACATGCTCCGGATCCTGGCGGTGGTCTTCCCTGACCTGGATGGGCAGCTGAAGGCCAGACAGCAGCAAGGAGGGGGTAAGTGCTAGCCTCAACTGTGTACTATGACTGACATGCTCTATGCACTCCTTTAGCCTGGTTCCACTTCCACAGTACAACTGTCATGTCGTCCTGGACTCATGTCCCTCACTTGTGTCATGCCCCCTCCTCATCTGATACACAGGTGTGGCCCTTACAGTCTGTGACTTAGGTCACTTGGGTACTGTGTACTTGCAGTTACCTGTGGTTCAAGTTGGGGACAGCATCAGTTACAGGAACTTTGTGGTGGGCTGCATGGGTGGTACAATTGCTCACAATGCCTGTGATCTGACATGTACTCTGGGTATGGCTTTAATATGTGTTCCAATTGCTGCTCTGACTCACCACATGTCTGGGGTATGTGCCACACACCCATGCTGCTGCAGAGACCAAGGTAGGAGCCTCAGAAGTATGTACAAAAATGTGTGTGACACATGCATAGCCACCTGCCTAGTGTTCAGGGTAATACCATGTTGCACATGGACCAGGACTGTAATGCCTACTCCGTACATCGAAGGCACTCTGTTCTCCCACTCCCGTGTGTCAGCATACATATTGGGCATTGTGAAGAGTGCACTCAGGTGTATGCCTCTGTGTCACCATGGTGTGGCCTTGCTATTTGGACTCCTGGAGTGTTTAACAATTTGGGGTGGCCAGCCATCTGAGTTGTGACTATGGGATCTGCACATAGGTTAATGCATAGGTCTCTGATCCCTTGACTGTGCACGATGTTGTATGAAACATTGAGGTGCAGGCAGCTTTGGTTCATTCTCATCAGACGGTGAAGTGCTCATGTGTATGGATTTGTGTTTGCAGTCACTCAAATGTCTCATTTGATTGACGTGGGATCATCTCAGTCCTCATGATGTGGGTGGCCAGGGGTGCACATGTGCACCTGTCAGCTACAGGGCTTACATTTCAAAAACTTCCATGATTGTGACACAGTGCAGACTGGTGTTGTGTGTATGCACTGCCCCTGTGACAGGAGACAGTTATGACTGACTTGCCAGACAGGCCTGTGCCATGACATTCCAATCGCAAAGGGTGATCCAGCAGTGGTGTGATATGTCCTGCATGCACACCATTGTTGCATTGTCTATCAGGACATGAGGACATCATTGTGTCTGGTGATGGAACCAAAACCCGCATATCAACAGAGACTTTGCCCATCACTTTTCCTGACACATGTACTGAGTCAGTGGCAGGAGATGGCATGTGTTTGGAGTGACACATTTCCATATGTTCTCTTGGATGTCCAACAACTGTGTATGTGGTGCATGTGTGCACATATGATTAGTCGCATACAACAGGCAGCAGACAGATGGGTGCATGGACAGGTAGGATATGTGTGGCATGACTGACTGTCAGGCAGACAATGGGCTTCTTCAAATCAGTGTCAGCACTAATTGCAATGTCTAGCAAATGATGGCAGGGCTTGCTCTGTGATGTGCTGTACTTACTGTGGTGTGTGTGGTCAGTACAGGTGACTAATGTTGCTCAGTTTATCCTGATTGTTTGCAGATACATCCACGGCCACAGGAGGAGACAGCTCCACGGACCAGGAGGAGCGGCAGAGCCAGACTGGGTCCACTGCAGGGGAGACCGAGGGACCCAGTGGCACGGAGGGTGAGGGGAGCCACACTGAGGAGACCTCAGCTACGACCCCCTCGGCTGGGGAAAACAGCACTTCCAGTGAGGACTCCCTTGTGGAGGCGGGTGTCAGCAGACCAGAGGCAACGTCAAGCAAGTCTGTCCCCGCCACCACCACCATCTCCACCCTCCCATCCCATCCCACATGTCCGTGGAGGCTCCCGTGTAGGGGAGCGTGTCTCCTTCATGCCAGGCACCGCACCCCCTGCCTCTGTCCCCCCTGCTGCCCTGAGTTTGGAGTCTGTGGACTTGCTGAAACAGATCCATGTAGGGCAGACATCAATGCTGAGTGTCCTCCATGCACACACGGGTCTTTTGACACAACTGGTGTCATTCATGGAGGGCATGTCACCTGGCATGTCTGCCCTACATCGGACAAATCAGTCCATGGCCTCCTCACTGACGGCAGCAGTGTCCCTCCTGCAACAGTCCCTCACCCCTCCTACCTCTGCCCCATCCACAATCCCCAGCACCCTACCTGTCCCAAGCACACACACACCGGCACGCACCAGCACAGACACAAGCAGCACACAGACTCACAAGCCAAAATCCAGACGCACACGCACGCACAGTCAGGGGACTGATTCCTCACTCACAGGGGATGGGGCCCAGACACACACACACGCATCCACGAGCACTCCGCAGTCCTCAGATACCTCTCCCTCCAAAACCCCTTCCCTTGCCTCACCTGCAACCCCCCCCCCTCCCAGAAGCTCTTCCTCTGAGAGCTTGGCCTCTTCCCCAAAGATACATCTGACACGAAGTCCAGGCGGAAGAGGCAACCACCACACACAGAGGGGAGTGCCCCTCACACCCGGACACCCTCCCCCAGGCACAGGCAGACTGAGGAGCCCATTCGAAAGTCCCCCCGGACCAGGAAGGGCAAGACCCCACCACCACCACCACGCAGCTCCACCACACAGTCTCTCTCCTCCATCCCCCAGGCCACCACTCCACAGGATCCACCGCCACACCCTGCCCCAGGTTCCCCCACACACCGATACCGGATCCCCAAACTGCTTTGGCCCTCCCCCCCTACCACTTGCTCTTCCACCCCCAAACCAGACGCTCTGCCTGTTTGTGCCACTGGTGTGGAGACCGGGTCCCCCCTCTGTCCTGCCCACCTCATCTGCCCCCCTTCCACTCCCTTGGAGTCATGCACTGCAGTGGAGTCCACAACCACCCCGTCTGACTCGGGCACTGCAGTGGGGACCCAGTCCACTCCATCTGACCGGCCCACTGCAGTGGTTGCAGCACCCACACCATCTGACTTGTGCCCTACAGTGGTGCCGGCCCCCACTGAGTCAGACACCTCCACTGCAGTTGCCGGTGACACTCCTGCACCCACCACCCCTTCACTGCCTCCTTCTGGCATCCCCTGATCCTGTCCCTGCGGTGCCTGGCCTGCCCCTTGTATGCCCATCCGAGGGGGATGTCCCCTGCCCGTACCAGAGCAGGCAAGCAATGGGTGACAAATTGTCACATATCACCCTGTTGGGACTGTGTATTTGGACTGGCCATTGGCCTTAGTTTCTTTTGGACTTAAAATTTTAGTTTAGCATTTGCTGAATAAAGCCTCTTTTTGTTTACTTGTGGTTTTTCTTTGGATGTACATGATGTAGATGAGTATCATCATGCATTTGCAGTTGTAATAGTGTTCAGATTAGGAAAATGAAGTGTTGCTGTGATGGACTCCATGTGGTCCATGGGATATGTGTCCTAATGTAGTCTGGATCTATAGCATCCTTTGCTGCAGTCTGAGGGTGTAATGTTCAGCATTTGACACAGGGATGTACGTTTTGCATTTGTAAATTAACATCTTTGGCTTACACTGATGCACATCTGGTGGGCTTACCACTGTTCAATGTTTCTATTTCCCTGACTGTGTGCCCATCTCCACTGGACATGCAGTTTAGCACATCAGTGTTGAAGGACTCATCTGTGTATACAGTGCAACTTGCTTGACACGTGTTTTGGGTGTATGCAGATGACTGACGTGACACTCCCGTACCCAGGCTGATGTGAGCAGAGCCTTCAGTGTGTTGTAGTTGTTGACTCACTGACCGAGTGTTCTGCTGACATGTTTAAGTCATGCACAGACAAGGTTTGGCACAGCTGACCTTCCACAGGAGTGGAGTGCCCTCATGGCAGTGTGTAATCCAGTGACATTGCCTGGGCCCGTGTTGTGTGTTGTGTGAGCATGTCTGTGTGTGTTCCCTTCCCTTTTCCTACACAGGCTGTGTCCCTAGGGATGTTCCTGTTTGTGATGCTTGCTGAGTTGTCCTGTGTTCATCCAGCATCGTGGACCTGGTTTCTCCGGGATGTGGGTGCATGGCAAACTAATGTTCATCAGGTTGTCATCCCTAGTTGTCTTTGTTGTCAGGGCTGGGGATGTGGGCAAACGCAGATGGGACACAGTCAGGATTCCCCTTGGCACTTGTTGGTTACACAAGTCATGTAATTTACAGTTTGTGGTAGCTTTCAGTGATTGTGACACGTTGTGTGTGTGACTGCTGCCACTCCTCAGGGTCAGAGCTGCAATGTTGGAAGTTGTCTATGTGTGTTCTTTGTGGGTCACCTTGGCTTCTTCATTGGTGTGTGACTGTGGCCGGGATCCCATTGATTGGGGTGGATTTCACGTCATGCCCATGTACGGCGTACTGTGCAGTGTGTCAGACATTCATGAGTCTTGTTGACTGGCCATGTGTGATGGGTTTCGCACCTTAGTTCCCACCACCACCCCTGGGATTGTCATGGGTGCATGTGCAATGTCACCAGTCCATGTGAGCTTCACTGCTGCACATTGGTGGAGATCAAGGTGTGTGGTGTTGAGTGTGTGCAAATGTGAGTTGTTGCACGGCTAGACCCCTACCTCCATATTGGCCTTGGCTGACAGGCCGTGCTGATTGATTTGTGCTTGTGTAGGTGTGATGGTAGTTAGTTGCTCAGGACACATGGCTGTGGTTCACAGTGTGAACGACATCTACCTTTGTCATCACAGTGGGATTATCATGCAGGCTAGTGTCACCACAATGTGGGGTCCCTGGGGGTAGTGCTGTGGTGGGTCTGTCTCTTGCTGTGTTAGTTGCTGTTCCTACAAGCTTGTGTGACATGTGTAATTTGGGCTCCCTCTCATCTAACAATGCCTGATTGCCCACATAGGGGAATCCGATCCATGAGTTACTTTTGTGTGGCACTGTATACACATCTGTGTAATTGGGATTCAGGCCTCCTCATGTGTTGTGTGGTTGCCTGGAGACACTGGCACACCCCCCCCCCCCATCACCTGTTGTGTTTGATATGCAGTGTGAGGCTGCCTGTTTGTGTTTGTGCATCTGCACCACTGCATTGGCATATCTTTAGTGTGCCATTGGCTGTATGTTGTTTGGTGGATTTCCCTGCTGTCCCTGGGACTCCTAGGTCATCAGTCAGCACAATAATCATGGTTTGTATGTCCCATTGCTGCCATGGTATGGTATTTGTTCACCTCACATCTACAGTCTCCACAGGATATCTACATTTGTGTGTCCATTGGTGCAGATATGTGGGTCTGCATTATGATGGTCACTTCTGTCATTGTGTAATTGATAAATGTTGACAATGTCAGCCCCCATGGGTGATGTTTGTCTGCACATGGCCAAAGGTATGTCTTATTTGCACTGCACTGTTTGCCTCACCCAATCTATGTTGCTATGGGACACAAGCACTACTTTGCCACTGATGTGTTTGTTGTTGTGTGACCAGGAATCATCCATGGTGTTTGGCAGTTGCAGCTTTTTCCATGACAACACTTACCTTTTGGTCACTGTGATGATGGGGGTTTAGACCCCATTGCCACAATGTTCAAAATGTGCTTCAGCTATGGACCCCACACTTACCTTTTGGTCACTGTGATGATGGGGGTTTAGACCCCATTGCCACAATGTTCAATTGGGCTTCAGCTATGGACCCCACACTTGCCTTTTGGTCACTGTGATGATGGGGGTTTAGACCCCATTGCCACAATGGTCAAAATGTGCTTCAGCTATGGACCCCACACTTGCCTTTTGGTCACTGTGATGATGGGGGTTTAGACCCCATTGCCACAGTGGTCATGGTCTGCTTGCATTGTGGAGGCCACACACATTTATGTGTGACACATGTGATAGGGGGTCACATTGTATGTTCAATGTCATGTTCAGTGTTGTAGGCATTTGACACAGACTACACACGCTTGTCATGATGTTGGGGTGATGTCTTTTTCTGACATTCCTTATGTTGGAGTATGCTGGTTGTGTCATGCATTACCCGTCCTATGAGTAGGGATGCTAGTAGTGGTAGGCATCCAGGCCCACATGAGTAGGGGTGGTGGTAGTGGTAGGCATCCAGGCCCCCCTGAGTAGGGGTGGTGGTAGTGGTAGGCATCCAGGCCCCCATGAGTAGGGGTGGTGGTAGTGGTAGGCATCCATCCCCCTATGAGTGGGGATGGTAGTAGTGACAGGCATCCAGGCCCACATGAGTAGGGGTGGTGGTAGTGGTAGGCATCCAGGCCCCCTGAGTAGGGGTGGTGGTAGTGGTAGGCATCCAGGCCCCCATGAGTAGGGGTGGTGTTAGTGGTAGGCATCCATCCCCCTATGAGTGGGGATGGTAGTAGTGACAGGCATCCAGGCCCACATGAGTAGGGGTGGTGGTAGTGGTAGGCATCCAGGCCCCCTGAGTAGGGGTGGTGGTAGTGGTAGGCATCCATCCCCCTATGAGTGGGGATGGTAGTAGTGACAGGCATCCAGGCCCACATGAGTAGGGGTGGTGGTAGTGGTAGGCATCCAGGCCCCCTGAGTAGGGGTGGTGTTAGTGGTAGGCACCATCCCCCTATGAGTGGGGATGGTAGTAGTGACAGGCATCCAGGCCCACATGAGTAGGGGTGGTGGTAGTGGGAGGCATCCAGGCCCCCTGAGTAGGGGTGGTGGTAGTGGTAGGCATCCATCCCCCTATGAGTGGGGATGGTAGTAGTGACAGGCATCCAGGCCCACATGAGTAGGGGTGGTGGTAGTGGTAGGCATCCAGGCCCCCTGAGTAGGGGTGGTGTTAGTGGTAGGCATCCATCCCCCTATGAGTGGGGATGGTAGTAGTGACAGGCATCCAGGCCCACATGAGTAGGGGTGGTGGTAGTGGTAGGCATCCAGGCCCCCATGAGTAGGGGTGGTGGTAGTGGTAGGCATCCATCCCCCTATTAGTGGGGATGGTAGTAGTGACAGGCATCCAGGCCCACATGAGTAGGGGTGGTGGTAGTGGTAGGCATCCAGGCCCCCTTGAGTAGGGGTGGTGGTAGTGGTAGGCATCCAGGCCCCCATGAGAAGGGGTGGTGTTAGTGGTAGGCATCCATCCCCCTATGAGTGGGGATGGTAGTAGTGACAGGCATCCAGGCCCACATGAGTAGGGGTGGTGGTAGTGGTAGGCATCCAGGCCCCCTGAGTAGGGGTGGTGTTAGTGGTAGGCATCCATCCCCCTATGAGTGGGGATGGTAGTAGTGACAGGCATCCAGGCCCACATGAGTAGCGGTGGTGGTAGTGGTAGGCATCCAGGCCCCCTGAGTAGGGGTGGTGGTAGTGGTAGGCATCCATCCCCCTATGAGTGGGGATGGTAGTAGTGACAGGCATCCAGGCCCACATGAGTAGGGGTGGTGGTAGTGGTAGGCATCCAGGCCCCCTGAGTAGGGGTGGTGTTAGTGGTAGGCATCCATCCCCCTATGAGTGGGGATGGTAGTAGTGACAGGCATCCAGGCCCACATGAGTAGGGGTGGTGGTAGTGGTAGGAATCCAGGCCCCCCTGAGTAGGGGTGGTGTTAGTGGTAGGCATCCATCCCCCTATGAGTGGTGATGGTAGTAGTGACAGGCATCCAGGCCCACATGAGTAGGGGTGGTGGTAGTGGTAGGCATCCAGGCCCCCCTGAGTAGGGGTGGTGGTAGTGGTAGGCATCCAGGCCCCCATGAGTAGGGGTGGTGGTAGTGGTAGGCATCCATCCCCCTATGAGTGGGGATGGTAGTAGTGACAGGCATCCAGGCCCCCATGAGTAGGGGTGGTGGTAGTGGTAGGTATCCATCCCCCTATGAGTGGGGATGGTAGTAGTGACAGGCATCCAGGCCCACATGAGTAGGGGTGGTGGTAGTGGTAGGCATCCAGGCCCCCCTGAGTAGGGGTGGTGGTAGTGGTAGGCATCCAGACCCCCATGAGTAGGGTGGTGGTAGTGGTAGGCATCCATCCCCCTATGAGTGGGGATGGTAGTAGTGACAGGCATCCAGGCCCACATGAGTAGGGGTGGTGGTAGTGGTAGGCATCCAGGCCCCTCTGAGTAGGGGTGGTGGTAGTGGTAGCCATCAGGCCCCTATGGGTGTGTATGGCATTGGTGATAGCCATCCCGCCCCTATGGTTCTGCTGTTGCACGTCATTTTTGCATCCCTATGTGTGTGTGACATATGTCGGGTACGTGTCGTTTGTTTGTGTTGTGGGTGTTTGACTTACCGTCTGCGCCGTACGCGTCCGTACCGTTTCCGGTAATAGATGTAGAGTATTGGTAGGACCTGCGCGATGGGATTCATGGTTGGGTCGTCTCGTTCGGGTTTCTCATGGCTTCGACTCGTACTCGTCGCTGGCTTGTTCGTCTCGTAGCCGTGGATCGTCTTGTGGTGCGAATCGGAGCTTATGTGCAGCTTTCCCGGATGCTCTGACGTGCCGGACGTAGCGACGGGTTCGGCGCGTACGGACGGCGCATCGTACTAGTCCGGCCGGAAGGTGCTGTATATTTGCTTCCGTGCGACTTGATTCGGCGTTTACGGATCCGGCTCGGGCGGGGAACAGGAGCTGGAATGGGTACGTACGGCTGGGTCGGGATCTGAGCAGTTATGCGCATCGTACTTGCTCGTTCGGACGACTGTTCGAATCGGTCGGGAAACACGTGTTCGGCTTGGTTTTTTTCCGGACGAATAGTGTTAGGTGCGCTTCCGGCCGAGATCAGATATCGACCCCAATGTTTTTTGATTTACAGTTTGAGAATACAGTATGTTTCCAAAAGATGTTTTTGTGCAAAAAGACACTCCCCTCAATTGTTTGATTCCAACATATGCATGTCCCACATTTGTGGTGTCCTTGAATAGGTGAAAGATTGAGGAACTGTTGCAGTGTGTTTTTTACAGAAACTTTTTAAATCGATGCTCGAACCACTTGGTCCCCTATACCTTTTTCTTTTTTAAGTGCAAACAGGGTTTTTTTTAATGCTGGGTCCAGATGCGCGATCAAGTGCCAATTTTGATTGATGATCTTTTTCAACTGGTTCGTCTTTGCACAAAACGTTGAAACAAATACTGGACGTTCCAACTTAGGTCGATCCCTCCTAAGGAGTAATTCCTCTCGCAGTGCCCAACTTGCTCTTTTCATTGTGTTTTAACAATTTGTTGGGGTAGCCTCTTTCTCTCAATTTGTCCATTAAATTTGATGCATGAAAATGGTAGTCATTTTTCTCAGAACAGTTTCTTCGTATCCGTAAAAACTGCCCGAACACTAGATTACCCCTAAGACTTTGTGGATGGTGACTTTTATAATGTAAGGCTTTGTTTCTGTCCGTTGGCTTGGTGTGTAGTGTGGTCTTTAACAGATCAGCTGATACAACCACTTCAAAATCGAGGAATGTAATTTTCGAAGAGTCATGATGTAAACTGAACTTAATGTCAGGTGTCCTCTCATTTATCCAATATATCGTACCCATTTTGAAATTTGATCAAATTTCAAAATGGATATGATATATCGACTATATATTTTTGCTTGGACAGGTTAAGAAGACACATTACATCAATTCCACAATTGGATAAATTATATGGTGTAGCTTAGTATATATCTCTAAATCTCAGAAACATTTATGGAACACTTTCACCCACTGGATGATGTCATCAGCGATGTCATTTGAGATGTCATCAGTGATGTCACTGATCATGACATGAGGGATGTAAAATGTGAGGTCATAAGCAGTGCATTGCGGGGGCGTAAGTAAGTTAACTGCTAAATTTCTATGGTTTTGTATGAGTGAAATCTGAGCCTCACTATAACGTCCCTGTAAGCTTTGTTTTTTCCAGTGAATTTCTAAGGTTTTTTTAATTATATTTCCTAACTATAACATTCCTGTAATCTTTGTTTTTTTCAGTAAATTTCTATGGTTTTTTAATTTAATTTCCTAACTGTAACCTGTAACTTTTGAGAGTGAGTGTATGAGTGAGTGCATGGGTGTCTCAGTGTGTGTTTGAGTGAGTGTGTGAGTGCCTCAATGTGTGTGTGAGTGGGTGCATGAGTGTCTGAGTGGGTCTGTGAGTGGGTACCTGAGTTTGGGTCTGAGGGTGTGTGTGTGTGTCTGAGTTGTTCTGTGAGTGGGTGCATGAGTGCCTCAGTGGGTTCTGCTCGTATTCTGCCTTTTTTCTACTCACTTATGACCTTTATTTTGCCTCTCTCTGCTCGTTGCTGACCTTTATTTTTCCTATTTCTGCTAGGCCTGGGAGGAGCCTGCAGAGTTACCGAAGAACCCCTTCTGTTACCACCAGTAAGTCCCGCACAGCGGGATTGCTGAGACCTCATCGGAGGACCCGCCCCCTTTCTCAACCACTCTGCAAACATGCCTCCTGGCTCACTACTGGTTGGGAGATGAAGTCCCCTTGGCTGCTGAGGACCCTTGGGGGCCAAGAAACCCAATTTTTGCCACCAGTAGGTCCCCCACAGTGGGACTGCTGATACCTCGTTGAAGGCCCCGTTTTCTCTCTCAACCACTCTGCAAACGCTCGTTTGAGGCCCCACCCCCTTTCAAAACCACTGGCAAACACACTTCCAGGTGCACTACTGGTTGGGGGATGAAGTCCCCCTGGCTGCTGAGGGTCCTTGGGGGCCAAGAGCCCCTATTGTTGCCACAAGTAAGTCCCTCAAAGTGGGATTGCTGAGATCTCACCGGAGGCCCTGCTTCCTTTCTCAACCACTCTGCAAACATGCCTCCTCGTGCACTACTGGTTGGGGATGAAGTCCCCTTGGCTGCTAAGAGTAGTTGGGAGCCAAGAACCCCTATTGTTGCCACCAGTCAGTCCCTCATAGCGGGAATGTTGAGACCTCATTGGAGGCCCGCCCCCTTTCTTGACCACTCTGCAAACGCACCTTCTGGTGCACTTCTGGTTGGGGGATGAAGTCCCCTTGGCTGCTGAGGGTCCTTGGGGGACAAGAACTCCTATTGTTACCACCACTAAGCTCCCCGCTGCGGGATTGCTGAGACCTCATCGGAGGCACCGCCTCCTTTCTCAATCACTCTACAAACGCACCTCCTGGTTCGGAGATGAAGTCCCCTTGGCTACTGAGGGTCCTGGAGGGCCAAGAACCCCCATTATTGCCACTAGTAAATCCCCCACAGCGGGATTGCTGAAACCTCATCGGAGGCCTGCCCTCTTTTTCAACCACTCTGCAAACGCGCCTCCTGTTGCACTACTGGTTGGGGGCTAAAGTCCCCTTGGCAGCTGAGGGTCGTTGGGGCCTCTTTCTGCTTGTTTCTGACCTCTATTTTGGCTCCTGCTCGTTTGTGATCTCTGCTCGTTTCTGACCTTTATTTGACCTCTTTCTGCTCATTTCTGATCTTTATTTTGTCTCTTTCTGCTTTGCCTTTCTGCTTGTTGCTCACCTTTATTTTGCCCTTTTCTGTTTATTGCTGACCTTTATTCTGCCTCTTTCTGCTCGTTTCTCACCTTTATGATGCAGACTTTTTTTTTGGAGGCGTTTTATATAGTGCAAACCCAACCCAAAGGTATCAGAGCACTTTACATGAGCTCCAGTTGCATTACAGACGGACACATTCATTTTGTTAGGCACAGGAAAATTAAGTGATTTGCCCAGAATCACAGCATTTTGAGCATCCCTGCCAAGACTCGAACCCGGTTCCCCAGCTTTGAGGTCAAGTTGTTAGGCCACATTCTCTTTCAAACCTTTAATTTGCCTCTTTCTGCTCATCTCTGACCTTTATTTTGCCTCTTTCGGCATACTTCTGTTCTCTATTTTGCCTCTTTCTGCTGGTTTCTGAACTCTATTTTGCCTCTTTTGCTTGTTTCTGACCTTTATCTTGCCTCTTTCTGCTATTTTCTGACTATAACTTTGCTTTTCTGCTCGTTGCGTACCTTTATTTTGCCTCTTTCTGTTTATTGCTGACCTTTATTCTACCTCTTTCTGCTCGTTTCTCACCTTTATTTTGCTTTGCCTCTTTCTGCTCGACTCTCCCCTTTATTTTGCCTTTTCTGCTCATTTCTCACCTTTATTCTGCCTCTTTCAGCCTGTTTCTGAACTTTATTCTGTCTCTTGCTCCTCGTTTCTGACCTCTATTTTGCCTCTTTCTGCTCAGTTCTGACCTATATTCTGCCTCTTTCTGCTCGTTTCTCATCTTTATTTTGCCTCTTTCTGCTCATTAGTGATCTTTATTCTGCCTCTTTCTGCTCATTTCTGACCATTATTTTGCCTCTTTCTGCTCGTTTCTGACCTTTATTTTGCCTCTTTCTACTAGTCGCTCACCTTTATTTTGCCGCTTTCTGCTCATTGCTGTCCTTTATTCTGCCTCTTTCTGCTCATTTCTCACCTTTATTTTGCCCCTTTCTGCTCGTTTCCCACCTTTATTTTGGCTCTTTCTGCTAGTTTCTGATCTCTATTTTGCTTCTTTCTGCTAGTTTCTGACCTTTATTTTGCTTTTCTGCTCGTGGCTCACCTTTATTTTGCCAATTTCTGTTTATTGCTGACCTTTATTCTGCCTCTTTCTGCTTGTTTCTCACCTTTATTTTGCCTGTTTCTGCTCGGTTCTGACCTTTATTCTGCCTCTTTCTTCTCATTTCTCATCTTTATTTTGCCTCTTTCTGCTCGTTGCTGACCTTTCTTCTGTCTCTTTCTGCTTGTTTCGGACCTTCATTTTGCTTCTTTCTGCTCGTTTCTGATCTCTATTTTGCCTCTTTCTACTCGTTGCTGACCTTTATCTTGCCTCTTTCTGCTAATTTCTGAACTTTATTCTGCTTCCTTCTGCTAGTTTCTATCCTTTATTTTACCTCTTTCTGCTAGTTTCTGACCTTAATTCTGTCTCTATCTCATTTCTGACCTCTATTTTGCCTCATTCTGCTTGTTTTGGACCTTTATTCTGCCTTTCTGCTAGCTTCTCATCTTTATTTTGCCTCTTTCTGCTCATTGCTGACCTTTATTCTGCCTCTTTCTGCTAATTTTTTACCTTTATTCCACCTCTTTCTGCTCGTTTCTGACCTTTATTCTGCCTCTTGCTGCTCGTTTCTGACCTCTATTTTGCCTCTTTCTGCTTGTTTCTGAGCTCTATTCTGCCTCTTTCTGCTCGTTTCTCACCTTTACTTTGCCTCATGCTGCTAGTTACTCACCTTTATTCTGTCTGTTTCTGCTGGTTGCTGACCTTTATTCTGCCTCTTTCTGCTTGTTGCTTACCTTTATTCTGCCACTTTCAGCTCGTTTCTGACATTTATTCTGCCTCTCTCTGCTTGTTTCTGTCCTTTATTTTGCCTCCTTCTGCTCTTTTTCCCCCCGCGGGGGCGGGGGGGAGCCTCAAGGCTCCCGTGATCCCAGCTGACTCCCGCCTTTTGTGGGAGCCGGCATTGCTTCTGCACGTAGGGAGCTGTGGGAAAGGCAGCACCCGCCGTGCAGGAGCAATAGTTTCATCTCTTTCTCTACCGCATGTCTGTGGGCAGGGAAAAAGATCAAACCTCCGCTTCCAGCGGGCAGGAGCACTTTGCTAGCGCCCGCAGCTGGAAGGGGAGTGTTTGCTTTAGTTTGGCTGGAGCTCCCGCCAAGCTAAAGCAAACAGCTATGTCTCGGGGGTGGGCACCCCGGGACATAGCAGGAGCCGGCCCCGGGGTGTGGCAGTTCTCAAGGCTATTGCTGATTCCAGGAGGGGCGGCCGCATGGCCGCCCTCCTTTGATTTTCAAGGGCCTGCCCCGGGGGGTGGTGGTCCCGGGGCCCCTCTCATTAGGTGTTTTTTAGCCCGTGGGAGATGGTGGTCCCCAGGGTTATCGAGGGTCCACGCGGCCCTCCCATCAATGTTTCAATAGCCCTGGGGAGCTGGTGGTCCCCGGGGTTTATAGAATCCATGGAGGGGGGCCCTGTGCGCCCCCCTTCCTTTTTTATTTTATAAATAAAGCACCGGAGAGGTGGTGGTCCCAGGGGCTCCATAAGCCTCAGGAAGGGGGCCCAATGAGCCCCCCTCCTTCTTTTAAACAATGCCCCTGGGACCTGGCCCACCTAGGGGCCTGCTACAAAACGCGCAAATTCTCAGCAATATTTTAAAAAAAATGTTTTTTGCCCTGCTGTGGTCCCTCTGGGACCCCAAGTCCAAGGATCGGAGATCAGGGGATTCCTACCCTGCCTCCTTTTCATTTTTTTCACTTTTTTGTGGGACTCGGCTGAAGCCGAGTCCAAAGTTGGCTACCAACACTTCCTGGATGAAGTACTGGCTGACTATCAGAGCTCTGCATTTTCATGCACTAGCTCGTTATTATTTGCTAATGAGCAGTGATCGCAGCTTTAAAAATTTGGATTTCCTTACATTTTTCAACAACTACTGAACGGATTTACACCAAATAAATGAAAGTCTGATCTGCGTAACCTAATCTACCTTTCTGCCAAATTTGGTGTAATTACGTCCTGCGGTTCTGGCTGTAGTCGTGTTCAAAGCTCCAATGTGAATTAACATGGGCAACACACTTTGTTTGACCCCCTTTTTCTCAGCCCCCACTTGACACATCGCCCAAAACTTTCCATGAACAACAAGAATCACAGCACACTTTTTGGGAAAATTTCGTGAAGATTCGTCAAACGACGCGAAAAATATAGGCAAGTCAAAATACGCTTTTTCTATAGAAATATAGTCATAACTATAACTACGTTATATAGATATATACTTTGAAATAAAAAAAAGGTTAGAGTGACATTATAGTTAGGTGAAAACATCAGTTAAACCATACAATTTTAGACTAAAAAAAACTGTCCACAGTAATAGTTAGCTAACTATAACTTGCACCCCAGCCATGCAGTGTTTATGACCTCACTAATTATATCACTCCTGACATGTTCAATGACATCACTGATGAAATCACTGAAGAAATCTCAAATGACATCACTGATATCACTGATGACATCATCCAATGAGTCTAACAGTTTACCATAAACTTCTGACACTGACAGATATTTAATGAGCTACACGTAGAACACATTTTCTATAGCTACTGTACTGCTGATGAGTGCAAGTTTTTCAATATGTTTAGCTTCCAAATGGGGCTTACATATGTGAGGGGTGTGGCCTCTCCATGAAGAGTTGTCTATACATGAGAGGGTGTGCATAGTAGACACTTCACTATGTAACAGGGTTTGAGTGTCTTTAGGTAATGGTGTCTCATTTGAGTCCAGTTGTATTGCAATTCTGTTTGATTAATTGCTCGCTGACTGGACTTCGTGAACTTTCCACCATCTCCAGTTCCAGATTTGTATTGTCCTGCTCTTCTCCTTGCTGCTTGGCCTAGAACATCTGGAAGGTTTTTTTTCTGCTCTCCGTTTTTTCCCTTCCTACTGGATATTACTTTCTGGAGCAATTCTAGACTCCTAGCTCAATCTGGGGTCTGGGATTGTTTCTAGGGATAGTAGGCATTCCTACGCACAAAGAATACCCTACACACGCTGCCAAGATACCTGCCCTTGACATCCTAATGCACCATGTTGGTACTGCTACTAGAAATATTGTCTTTCACTTTGAAAAATAGTGAGAGGAACTCAAAACTCTTATACCAAACACAAAGACAGCCTAATTACATACATTTTACCCAGGAAAAAAGTTAATTACCAAATATGTATATTACATTCCACTGTTTATAAGCCTGTAGACATGACCAACTCATCTGCTACAAGCGTGAAGGAGAGTGTTCATCACTGCAAATATGAAAATGACAGCTTTGAAGAGGCTCCCCGTTTACAGATAATAATAGGCTGCAAATCTGTCACTTTCCAGCTAAAGCTCAACAAAAACTCTGCAAGCTGGAGAAAATACCGACCATGGCCTGAGCCTCTTGGACGATCAAATACTAACCAGTCGTGGCCGGCATGACTCACGAGTGGGGGGGGGGGTGTGGGAGGGCAGGGGGTCGCGTGGGGGTTAATAATAAAAATATATATTAAAACTTACCTCCGGTCTGGCGTCATGTCTCCTCTCTCTGCTCCTCGCAGGAAGCAGGCAGCATCCCTCTCATCCCCTAAGCCAATCACAACGCTGCAATGGCAGCGTTGTGATTGGCTGGTGCAGCGTTGTGATTGGCTGGGACGCCGACCGCACAGGCGTCTATGGGGAGGCCATTTTCTCAATGCTGGCTGCATGCAGTCTACATGGAGAAAATGGGAGAGTGCCTATGACGGTATGGTCGTCCCTGGAGCCGACCAAACAGTCAGCGCCCACAACAGTGGGCAATCCACTCCTCCCCTGCCTGGAGCAGGACCGCCCAACCCCAACCAAACCCTTCTGCTTTCGCGCAGTGCGAGAAGCAGAAACATAAAATGGTATTCATAATACCATTTTATGTTTCTGCTTCTCTTACTGCGAGAAAGCAGTGGGGCGACGCTCCTCCCCCACGTGGAGGAGTCGCCCGATACTAACCTGAATTAAAGAATACAAACAAACACTGAAATATAACTGACAAGCTGGTAAATATTGTTAAAGACTTGCAAATCAAAGATAATTACTCTAAATGTTTATGTAACCAGTGTGGCTACTGCTTGCCACACACCAGTCCATGTCCTACCACTTGTTTCGTATGCCACAAGTGTGGAAAAATGGCCCACCTCCAAACAGGACTAACCAGTCAGAGAACAAGAATAATGTTTGACTATCTGTCACAAAATGATCTGAAGCCAAAGTCAAATGAATGAGTGTCAATTTCATTCCAGGTAGACGTAGACGCCACAATTAATTTCATTATTGAATCTGCATTTGCAACTCTGCCTAATAAACATTTGTTGATACATGCAAATATACATATCCATAGTTATGGTTTGAAGAAAGCTGACATTTGTAGGGCGGTTTCATAGGAAACCCTCTCATTACTCACTCAACTGAATCCAAATGTCTATGTAGTAGAGGCTGCATATGGTACCGGATGCCTCCCCAACTTTAGATCTGAAGCCAGAATGGGCCTTCTGCACGGTCCTATTTTAAAAAAAAATCGAATTGTAAGATAAAGTAGAGACTGCAGATGTCAGTCAAATGTTCCCTAAACTCTTTCAGGGTACTGGCAAACTCAAAGACCTGCAAATTCATCTACACCTATCTATAACGCAGATGGCTCAGCACTTCATGTGAATACCATACATCATTCAAAAATAAAAGTACCTGAAAACCTGTTGAAGCATAACATCATTGAACTTGTCATTGATCCCACACCATAAATGTCTGCGATTGTCCCTTGCCCAAAATGCCATGCAAAATTCTAATATGTGTCTATCTGCAATGCCCAAACCTTGCAACTCTACAAGAAAGACACCAGGTAATGCATATTCAGAACATGACAGACCAGCTAAAAAAAGTGCAAAGTTCTTCTAAAACCTGGATTTAAACAAAGATTATCTTCAACTACAACTAGAAGAGGGTTCCTGATACATCATGTTTGCCTATACTGTGGCCTCTACAGATTCAAATGATTCAACTTCGGTGTTTGATATGTTGTGGAGGGCTCGCCAGAGGAAATCTGCAGTATGATACGAGGAATACTCAAATGACTAAATTAGTGTGATGATATATTTGTATTTGGTACAGCCATAGAAAGCAAAATATGACACAGAAGTATTGCTATCACAAAGTTATTTATATGTTAAAACATATAATACATTGTGTACAGTAAACAAAGCATATTACATGGACAAAAACAACACTGACGCTACCCATGTGATCACATCAATATTACTTGAACAAATACAAGGATTATTGGGAAGCATTAAGTCCTCATAACTATGTAGGTTAATGAATTCTGCGTTACATATAACTTTATATTGATTCCAGCAATGATGGGAACTGTAGAGTGATGTAACCATATAATTACGGTTATAGAGGTAAACCCGTCGAGGTTTCAGTCTCTAATGGCCACACGATCCTGCACGGTGAGTGCTTTGGGCACAGTGAAAAGCCCATTTAGGTGCTGTCTTCTTGCTTAGCATTTACAACACTGAGTCCTGATGATGGTCTCGGGGACGGTTTGGCCATCTCTCCTTGGTATGATTGGCTTACTACCTGTTTGGCATATTTAATTTACCTGTAAGTCCCTTATAAAATGGTATACCATAGACCCAGGGCCTGTAAATTAAATGTACTAGTGGGCCTGTAGCACTAATTGCGCCACCCACAGAAGTAGCCTTTCAAACCTGTCTCAGGCCTGCCACTGTAGTGCACAGTTAACTGCCACCTTGACTTGGCATTTCAAACTACTTGCCAAGGCCTAAACTCCCCTTTTATTAAACCTAGGGTAGGCCCTAGGTAGCCCTATAGGCAGGGTGCTGTGTAGGTAAATGGTAGGACATGTACTCTTATGTTTTGCATGCCCTAGTAGTGACAAACAGCTTAATTATTTTTTCACTACTGTGAGGGCTGCTCCTCTCATAGTTAGTATTGGGAGTTCCCTTATATATTTTTAAGTGGTAATGTCTGATCTGAAAGGAGTAGGTTTGGCATGTTTGGAATGGTAGTGAGAAATCCTGCTTACTGGTGTAGTAGGATATTACATTACTATTTTAGAAACACCATTTTTAGAAAGTTGGCATTCCTCTGTGCTTATAACTCTAGTGTTTTGCAACCTGATTCTAATCCACGGCTAGGGTAGAGTGACAGTTACACTTTGTGCATATTTTCCAGACTGCCACAACACAGGAATGGCCGTGATACGAGAAGCATCTGCATCCATCTGCATACTGATAGTCTTCCTGGGCTGGGAGAGGGAGAGGTCGTTCACACCTTACATGTCAATAGGTTGTGTCCTGCCATTACACAAAGGGCTGATTTACCTCCTACTGATGTTTGGAGCCAGGGCTTGGTTGAAAGGGATTTGTGTTACACTTGAAAGACACTTTCGAGTACAAGTACAGGGGCTCTGACCCCATGTTTTTAGAGCACTTTTGGAACTAAGACTGAACCTCAGTCAGAAGGACTGCTGCGCTGCACAAAGTACTCATCTGGATTGCTCTTCTGCTGTTGCTCTGCTGCCTGCTATCTGCTGGGTGGCATAAAGGACTCAATGGATTGCTTTTCTTCCTGTTGCCCTGCTGCCAGTTGCTCCCTGACTCTGTTCTGAAAGGACACTGTGGTGCTGAAAGGAGCGATTGCCCTTAAGACTGCAGGTCTAGTCTGCCTGCCCAGTGCTGTCTGCCTCCCCTCCCCCAGTGCCTTCCAAGGAGTCCAGCGCAGAAGAGAGCACTGTTTTCCTGCTCTTTGGCTCTTCCAACCTAGGTGAGCGCTCTGCATTCTCCCTTCACCAGTGCATGGTGAGTGCTGGTTGTGCTCCTGGCCTCTGCATTCATTTTACACTTTCTAGCACCCTGCACATGGAAAGCGATTCATTTTCCACTTCTGGTCACTAGCGCAAAGTGAGCACTTTATTTTCATCCAAAGCGTGTTGAGTGTTCTCTCGCACCAACAAGGAGCAGCTTGCCTGAGTACCCCTGTGTGCCTGGAAGTCTAAGGGGATGGGTGTTGACGCACAAACTTCTCCTGTGCTCCGTGGGCATTGTAGGGAGGATTCCCTGCCTGCATGACTACGGATCAGCGAGTCCCTTGGAGCCCTCCCTTTGTTGGAGGCACCATGCCGAGGGGAAGATGCCGCGTGGAAGGATTATGTCAGTGGCTGTCCCTCACCAGTGGTGCCTGCCTCCATTTATCACAGAGGGAAACCCCCAGCGTGGCCCCTCCCACTAAGGAAGACACGGTGAGATGGGCACAGATCTGACCGGGCCGAGGAGACCGCCCCCGATGCCAGGAAGGGCTCACCCCACCCAGTTGCAAGTGCTGCGAATGTGTAGGGGTGGAGGGGACACACCAGACACACCACACAGCTGTCCCACACTTCTCCTGCGGGCAGCATTGACCTCTTCCCTTCGCCCGCCGAGTAGCCCCGGAACAGTTTTGATGCAGTACAGTTTGAGGGCATTGTAGTCACTGTTGTTCTACGGGGAGAACCTTCAACCAAGACCGCGATTCAAACCTTACTGATACAAGAGCACAGAGCGAGAGGAAATTACCGTAGCATCAGTAGTAGGCACCCAGGTGCTCCTGGGCCCTACCTTCTTCTCTCTACCAGGCTGCCTTAGGAGTACCGTAAACTTACTAGTAGGAGCGCAGGTGCCCCAGCGCCCTATGATTGTCTATGATCATTTTGTATGGTTTCTAACCCAAGCTGCATTGCATTCACTAAGGTGGCAATTTATGTACCTTATGTCTATAACCTGAGGAATCTCAAGACCAAAGTATTTACTGATCTTATGAAGCCGTTTTTGTCTTGCATTATCAGAGTACTGACAATGGTTGTGATTTATGTCATTTTGGACTAAAGCTATATACAATATAGAAGCATATTTATATATAATTTTTTGTGGAGTCCCTGTTGTGTTGTATTTATTGCGTCACTGGTGTGTGGGCGCAAACGCTTTACACATTGCTTTTGAGGATAAGCCTGACTGCTCTGTGCCAAGCTACCAGGGGGCGAGCACAGGTTATCTTTGGTGTGTAACTTACTTGCCCTAACTAGAGTGGTGGATTCTGCCTGGCTTAGGTGCATACCCTAGCCAACCAGAAACCCCATTTCTAACAATGAATTTAATAAAATAATGGCACACGAGGGCTAAAGGTTTGCTAGCCAACCAATATAGGTATAGTGACAAGAAACCCAACATCGTAGTAATCCAAGACAAGTGAAGTATAACACATACTATGGTATCCTGAATTGCTTTCACCAATTCAACACAAGACTATATAACTTTAATTTCCACATATCTATGGATAGTCTGCTGAAAACATCTGGACAGATTAACTCTATCCTCCGTTGATGACTCAACTAAAAATTAACTCAATAAAGAAATTAACAGGATAGGGATCACTTTAGTGATTAACTGCCTAAAATTTGGGAAACCTCCTGGCCCTGATGGACTACCAGCAAATGTCTACAAATCCTGCCATGATCAACTAACAGATAACTTTGAATCTATTTTCCACTATTTCACGAAAACTGGAAAAATTAAGGGATCAACTGCAGAAGACACTATAAATTGTGATACATAAAGATAGCAAAGACCCACTTGAAACAATGGACTACAGACAAATATCATTAACTAATGTAGATTGTAAAATTTGCGCAAAAATAATAGCCATGTGATTAGAAAAGGTAATAGTTACAATACCTCACCATACACAAACAGGTGAAAGGTAGGATGGCTCAGGCTATTTGTACAGGTTTTAGTAAAAGAAAAACTCTTGAAATCCCTAACCATGGCGTTGGCACTGAATGAGGAGAAGGCCTTTGGTAAGGTCTTGTGGACATTCCAGCGCTCAGAGCTTTGTAAGTATAATTTGAGTCATACCTTCGAAAAAATTGTATCCGTGCTATGGGCTCACCCTCAGTCGGCCTGAGAGTTAATGGCCTCCTGTCAGACAAATTCACCCTATCTCAAGTCACTAGACAGGGCAGCCCACTATCCCCTCTTTTATTCCTACTAGCAAAAAAACACCTACTAGATGACATCCACTTGATCCTCAAGATATTCCATTCCCCTTTGGTATCCACAAGGTTGCTGCATATGCAGATAATGTGCTGATCTTTTCGTAAGAAGCTGCATCAACCATGCCTGAAATACTCAATACAATAAATACATTGGAAGGGTCTCAGGTTACAGCCTAAACCATGATTTAAAAAAAGAGGCCTTCCCCCTCAACAATATGTGTCATTGCCCGTCTAACAGAACATTAACCTAAAATGGCAAAACAAGCACATTAAGGATCTTGGCATCTGGTTTTGCGACAGTTTAGAAGACACTAGATCCTACATTGAAAGGACACTTGCTAATGGCTAAGTTCTCACTGTGGTTTTAATGTGCAGAATGTTCATGTTGCATCTCTTGACGGAGGTCCCAGATCCAGTGGTTATTGTGGACAGCGCTGAGAGCAGCTGCTGGAGGTGCATCATGTGCTGTATTGTTACGAACCTGCAATAAAATAACCTTACCTGTTCATCTCCTCGTGGATCAGCTTTTTGCTTTAACAACAATCTATACAGAAATTAAGTCATCACTGGAAGCTCGATCCCCTACATTTATAATGTGGTGGGAGAGAGTGGAGACCATTAAAATAATGATCATCCCACAGATCAACTTTGTCACCAGTATGTTTTCTTTATTAGTGTACATGTTTTTTTTTAAACAACTGATAAACTTATTTCAGAATTCACCTGGCAGGGTAAAAGAGCAAGAAACTCACTCCAAAACGCTACACGTTTTTTAAAACTAAAGTCTACAAGCTAAAAGCTACTAATTTGCCTGATCTCTTTCCCTTACTACAAAAACTATTCTATGTCAGGACCGGAGGTGAGGATTAGGCTTACTTTTATTTGCTTTATTATTATTATTATTTTTTTTGTAACATATGTTTATTCATTTTATAAACAAAATCATCATACATTTACCAAGTGCACAGTCCAGCCGGTAACAGATTTTATTTGCTTTATTATAACAGCAGCCATGTAAAACAGTAATAAAAGCTACAAATCCAATGAACACTTGGGATAAAGGTCGTCACAGTCCAACCATTCACGGTGCTCCTGACCCCATTATGGTCCCATGTCAATATTATCTTCTACTCTTTCTTCGCTGCTCCTCGCAGCCGTCAGTTAAGTGCCAGGCCCTTTGGCCACGTATGTTGTTATATTTGCCCTGTGTCACAGTTTATGCCATTTTTCTGATGCAGTTTATACATTTCCCTTTCAGGGTTCTTTAATTTTCCCCCAACAGAAACGCGCTTGCTTCTGGCAGCGAGGGCGTCTCATCGAGATGTGTCAGGGCTGTACGGTGCGATCCTCTGACTGCTAGGGGCGCCCGCACGTCTCTCAGTAGACTCTCTCCCTGCAAGCACAGCTAACGATCTAATTGCATTCCACAGTAAGTAGCAATCGGATTGGGCTCATGGCCGGCCTCTGCTCTACTTAGTCCCATGGCCTGGAGTGCTTCACCCCGCGCAGGGGTCTGTATTTCACTTGCAGGTGATCCGGTTTGTTTTCTCGCATTTGTGCGCGTCTCCAAGCTTCAGTTGACATCTGTATTGGAGGTCACTAAACTTGGGTAACCACGCTCATCGAGCGCCCCAAGTCGGGGCTCGCATTTGAGGTCGTTGACCTCCTGTATTGCAGAGCATGAGGAGCGCTCTCACTCTTTCTGCTCACTAGCCCTTCTCGAGCTTAAAGGGACACTACACCCAGGTCAAATAATCCTAAATATAGGTTTGCTGTTAACCATACCCTACCTTCTTTTTTTACTGTTTTTGCCGTGTGAAATAAAGGGCAGTTTGTGTCCCGCTGCTTACAGGTGATTCTCAGGCCCCTCCAATATCTGGTTTTGTCCAGCCCATTTTCTGCCTCTACTATGCAGGAGATACATGACTTCCATACGGAGGAGGAGGAGGCGACCACTTACCTTCCCACTGATGATTTTTTTTTTTTTTTAAACAAACTTTATTGAGTTTAGCATACAGCTCCAGGTAGCAACAATACATTGTGTATCCTTTGATCAGGATCATAGGTCTCCAGATCCCTACACATCTTACACAGAAGCAGGGGAAACAAAATAAAACAAAACAAAAAACACAGCAATAACCGTTACAAGCCGTATATTACCCCCCTCCCATGTTAACTCCCTGTGCATACTTCTAGCTGTAACCAATTGGAGCTCGTATATACGACCTTGTTCTGAGTTGAAGACCCTTAACCCTCAACAATCCACCCTCCCTCCCCACCCCTTAGGCGTGTCACTGGCAGATAAACCCTTCCTTGTAACTCTTGTTTCCTGTAGTTGAGGTCACCCCGTATATCCGAGGCACTCCCACCCGCCCCTCCAAACATTACTGTTGGCGTCCTGCTACTTTCAGAGACCCTCTACTCGAGACCCCATCAGGTTACCTTCCCACTGATGATGACATCTGCAAAGTCATGGACGCCTCTATCTATAGGGCAGTCTCGGAAACCCTGGCACCGCTAGAACAAAAAATAATGAACCTGGCAGCACAGTGCCTTCCCCCCCCTGATACGAGGACAGAACCTAAGGGGACTACCACCCAAGCCTTCGGGCATACCCAAGATGCCCCAGCTTTCAGGCAAGAAGCGCACCGGGGTAGATTAGAATGCCTTTGCCAGCCTTAAGCCTGCATTTCTGAACCATACCTCGGTAGAGCCAGCAGGTCCTTCCACTCTTAACGCCTCATCTGATTCCCAACTTGAGCCCGCCATCCCCCGCTCCCCACTCTCCAGCCTCCGATGGAGACATGAAGCCAGATAGACTCTGGTACCCCCACTCGGACAAGGGGGCACTCAGCTGGGCGTGGGCAACAGCAGGTCTTCTTCTGGGGCCCTGCCTCTAGACGACGATGCTACTAGGACCAATCCAGATTTGGTGGGTTCTATTCCACTCTTGGATACCTCAGACACCAAGGCCCAAGAGGAGGACCTAGAGGGGGGACACCTGCAGGGCACCTCTCATGGTGAGTGTAATCCCTTTTTCCATATAAAGTTGGGAGGCAGGTTGGCACACTTTGCTCACAACTGGAAATCCATGACATCCAATGCTTGGGTCTTAAAGACCTTTCAAGGGTTCCAGAAAGAATTTTACTGCATCCCCGTCCAATCCAGGGCTCCACCACTGCTTCACTTTCCGTAGAGGAATCCTCCTTGGTCGATGCAGAGGTTCGGGACCTACTGTCCAAAGGGGCCATTGTCCAGACAAATTCACATCCCCATGGTTTTCTCAGCAATCTGTTTGTGCTGGACAAATGTGATGGCAGGAAGCGCCTGTTTATCAACCTTCAACAATTCAAGGAGTGGCTGGTTTATCGCCACTTCAAAATGGAGGGTATTAATCTCCTCGGAGATCTTCTTCTGCCTGATTGGTTGGCAAATCTGGATCTATAGGACGCGTACCTTATGGTCAGGATTTTTCCACCTCACCAACGCTTCCTCCAATTGAAAAGGCTCCACGCCACTTATGAGTTCACAACACTCCCTTTCAACCTGTCCTCAGCCCTGTGGCGTTTCACCAAGATCCTTCGACGAGTGGTGGAACACCTCAGGGCCAGAGGTGTTCGCCTGATCGTCTACCTGGACGTTCTCCTGTTGATGAACCAGAACCCGATGACCCTGCGGATCCACCTTCAGTGGATGGTCTCTCTCTTGCAGTCCCTGGGCATTCTCATCAACGAGAAAAAGTCGGTCTTATCTCCAACACAGTCCATTATGTTCCTGGGCTTTTTAGTGGACTTTATTCATGAGACCCTGAGTCTCCCCTCCAGGAAGGTGGCCAAGATCAGACACCAATTGAATTGCACCCTAGGCAGACCTTTCACATCCCTTCGTCAGATCATGAGGGTGGTCGGGCTTCTGTCCTCTTCCATCCAAGCTAAATTTCCCGGTCCCTTACATTACAGGGCCCTTCAACGACTCAAGATTTAACATCTACGGAAGGGTGTGACGTAGTCAGAGTGCATACCTCTGCCAGACAACGCAAAAGCGGAGATTCAATGCTGGCTAGCCCACATAAAGGCATGGACCTGGGGGCGTGGCTAGCAGGGCCAAGATGGCGGACACACTCTAGCGAGGCTCCGCATCCATGCCCAATTATCCGTTATTAATCCTTGTTGCCGGCTGGCATCCTGCTACGGACTACACATATTTCACCTCATTAGGCTACAATAATCGTGCTGAGATGCTCCCGGAGAAGGCTGGTGAGAGGATGTACGAGAGGCACTGAGTGCGCTGGCTGTGGCCTACGGTAAACAGCGTTTAGTTTGCATGCTAAACAAAGCATGCCATAACAACGCGGTTGTTACAACGACCGCGTTGTTATTTTGCATACCTTTACAACGCAAGTCGGAACAACGACCTGCGTAAGGGGGCAGAAGGTAATTGGATTTAAAATCCAACACCTTCCCTAGTGTCCGCACCGACTGGAGTTGGAATAGTAAATTATACTATTCCAACATCCAGCGTCCCCTAAAAGCAAGTCGTTGTTCCGACTTGCGTTGTAACGGTATGCGAAATAACAACGCGGTCGTTGTAATGACCGCGTTGTTATGGCATGCAGGGTAAACGCATGCGAAAAAATGTCCTATATTCGTGGCCTACACCCTCGTGTCAGGCGACCGGACCTGATGCTGTATAGCCCCCCGGAGTTCCCTTCGTCCAACACCCACCCACTGGTGTAAGTTGCACCATTGGCCTGTATCTGGGAGCTGGGGTCGCCGGATCCCGGACGCCCCGGGTGCGCAGGTTCACTGGCAGAACTGCAGAGAGAGGTGATCCCCACCAGGATCCCCATTGTCAGAGGCTCGGATCCCGGAATGCCCCAGCCACCATCGGAGCACAGGTGAGGGACTCAGGGGCTGTGCTGAGTAACCGCATCACTGGCTCACTGAAGGCGGTAGAGTGGGATTGGGCCCAGGGGCCGGATCAGACCTAGACCAGCCCGCAAACACCAACGCCTGCTCTGCTGTGGACGAGGCTGCGGCGATTGTGGGGGGCGGCACATTACTGTTGGGTGGACTGCTGCGGGGCTTGGGCGTTGTGTCGGGCCCAGGCCTCGCGGCACCAACAATTTAGATTGGGCTGCACCCCAGGCCTGCAGTAGAGGAGCAGCGCGCTTCTTTCCCCCCTAGTGGATGAGATACGCACAAGCAGAGCGGGAGAGCCAGCTGCAGAGACTATAGTGCGGGTCCACTCAGACCATTGAGGCTGTGCTGTGCCCGGGGGTCGGCTCGGGCCTAGACCAGCTCGCAGGTGCTGTAATCTGCGGTGCCTGAGTGGGGACCGGAGGCACAGGCCTTGGTCTGGTCGCTGAATGTGCGTTGACAAGCCGGTCTGGGCAGGCGCTGCTAATGGGCTGCAGCCCCTAATGGTGGTGAGGCCTCTGAGGGGCTTGCAGGTCGCACGGGGCCTAGGCCTTGTGCTGCTCTGGCTGGATACCACCGCCCGCTTGTAATAGAACAGTAGTGATTGGCCGTGGTGTCTACCAACGCCACCTCATCTTTTTCTACCCCCTGAGGAGCGAGCTGAGCGAGACGCCCAGAGGTTGGATCGGCCCTGGGATTGTTTAAAAATAGGACATTCATGTGAGACCTGGCAGCACGTTAGACTGACCTGACAGTAATGGTTGTGAGCACGCATATGGGCACAAGTGAGCTTTCATGGGATGAGGTGGCAGGCTGTGGTGGGGTCTGGAGGTCATTTCGGGCCTAGGCCTCCTGCCATTAGTAATTTAAAATGGACAACAAAACAGAAACAGTTGTGCTGTGCTGCCTACTTTAATATGGAGTCTACTGTTGTTGGGCTGGGACTGAGTTTGGTTGTATGGTACATGATGAGTACTAGCAAGTGGACACAGGCCTAGTCTCGGGTGCGCCATGTGTTTGGGACTCGTAGGACAGGTCTGATTTCCACTGCTTGCTTGGACCCAGCGGAGTCTTGACCTCCCCCTCATTTAGTTGCCTAGACATCACTGCCTTGTGGTATCTGGCTGCGGTTAACACACATAGCTTGACCACGATATTACGCAATAGGCTGGGACACTGATCACTAGTAAGGTTGCTATGTCACGTGCCCCGGCTTGACACATACAAAGTGAGACCTGGCTGAGGGATACCGCTACGGCTCTTCCCCATCCGTTTTTTGGGAAGCCAGTACACGCATATTTGGATACCCCAACGCATGCTCAGCACTACGCATGCTCCATATGGGGTCTGCAGGAAGGAAGGGTCCAGCAAAGTACTAATAAAACGAAGCAGACAGGAGGTGCGGTGCTGCCTCGCAAAATTGCACTGGAACTGCATCATCTGAGGTGGCTCAGCTGCGAGCACCCAGCTTGACGCACCATGGAACGTCTATGCTCGACGAATCTGAACACTCCTACGAGTGGCATCATGGCCCCTAAAACATCGGATGGAGATGTCTCGAGGCTTGGGACTCTGGGCTTATCGGCGGCAATGGAAAGCAAGTTCGACGCTCTTCTGGCTGCTATAGAAAACTCCAGGACCTCCTTAGATTCCAGGATTGATAGTGTTGTCACAGACCTGATGTTGCTGAGAGCAGATCACTGCAAGCTTGCGGATAAGGTTGCTTTGACGGAGCAGATCGTTGCAGATCTACAACCCACGGCCTGGAACATGGACTCTTCACTGAAGTTGGTATCAGATCGTGGGCGCACATTGGAGCAGAGAGCCGAGGATGCTGAGGGAAGATCCAGGAGGAATAATGTCCATGTAGTGGGGCTACCAGAGGAAACAGAAGGCTGAGACACCACTGCATATGTAGAGGGCTGGATACGAGACCTACTGCCTCTGCAGACTCTCTTTGAGTACTTTGCCATTGAGCGCGCACACTGGGTTCAAACGCACCGACCACCACCTAGCTCTCATCCCAGACCCATGGTATTCATGGTGCTGCACTTCATTGAAAGAGAAGCCATATTGCGCGAGGCCAGGAAGCTCCCAGAGGTGATGGTGGGGAATTCGCATGTTATGTTTCCAGATTATTTCTCAGCAGTCCAACGACGGTGCACCACATTTGCCTCTGTAAAACGCAGGCTTCGAGAATTAACCCTGAAATATGCTCTACTATACCCAGCCAGGCTCCGTGTGGTCACAGATGGGGTCACACATTTCTTTGACTCTCCTGAAGAGGGAAGAGACATGGCGACCTATGGCCCCATGCTATTCGCCAGTCACAGATAGTGAGGTGCAGCTGCGGCAGCTGAAAGTAACCGACTCCACAGACGCCGTCCGAAAACATGACAGACCCCGGCACCTAAGGCTACATTTGACTTGGAGCAGATGATCGCAGAGCGCTGCCAAGCCCTGGAAAATGCAGCTACACTTGCAGAAATGTCGCAGCACTTGAGTCCTGATACGGAGTCGCTTCACTCCTTCAGCGATGATAACTCTACTACTACATGGCCTTCCAAGCAGGACTCAGTGCCTCCTCCGGAGGGGACTTTGCAAACATCGACGACATCATTTGACACGCCACCATTGCATTACATCTCTGGTCGCTCTACCTATGAAGGACGCACTCCAGCCTCTGTGGTTGCCGTCCGAACTGTTAAGTTCATGATCAATATGTTCCCCTTTTATTTTCTCAACATCAACTGTGCGGGCCTATATCCACCTCTGAAGCACCATGTCAAACTGAATTTAAACAGATATGCTGGCAACAGTTGTTGATTATATACTTGAGGGATTTCTATACATGTTGCTCCTCTTTGCTTTCTCCCCCCCTTTGTACCAACACACTAGTTAGTGGACACACGTCTTTTCAGCCCTGGTTTGGGTGGCCACCCGGTTAGTGTTCTGCTCTTCTGGTATTCAAGGTTTTGTTTTTTATTGACCTGTTCTGTCGTTTAAGGTTACATACCAAACATGGCTCCACCTCAATCTCACATCAGTGTAGTCCCTGTCAGATTCTCTCATGCATGTATACAGGCTGGTCTCTGGTGCTACCTCCACAGTCATTTTCCTTACAGGCAACTAAATGGCAAATTTTAAAATACTGACATGGAATGTGCAAGGCATCCACAACCCTACACGCCACATTGCTATCTACGCTTATCTGGATGGCCACTTGGTGCATATCATTCTATTGCAGGAGTCCCATTTGACATGCTCAGAGACGACTAAACTCCAACATCGGTGGCGTGGGTAGATCTTAGCCACTGATTTCTCCTCTTATACATGTGGGGTGCTTGTGAGAGTTAGACTGGGAGTCTCGTTCACTGCAGAGGAGGTGGAAATAGACCAGAGGGTAGGGTAGGCTGGATGATAGGCAAGTATTAATTGGTAGCCTTTATGCCCCTAACACAGATCAAACAGCATACCTCAATACTCTCTCTGGGTTCCTCTCGAGATGGAGTGGGATACCGTGGTTACTGGGTGGTGATTTCAACAGTGTACTTGGCATCAACTTAGACTGTTCGTTTCCCCCACTACCCTACACCACTGCCTCTTAAAATGCTAGAAGACTTACAGGCTGGCTAGGCAACTGGGGCCTCATGGATATTTGGCGTATGCGAAATGCTACAACTAAGGTATATTCCTTTTACTCTGCACCACATGCTCTGCATGTTAGAATAGACAGGCTAGTGGGTACGCCAGATAGTGCACAACACGTCACGCGCATTGATTATATGGGCCGCACTCCCTCGGACCATAACCCGCATTATGTGCAATTCGCATGGATCGCGGTCAACCCCCGATCCCAACTTGGCGGCTGCAGACAGCGGCATTGGAGGATCCTCCTTTCCGCTCATCGGTGAGCACAGCCATTTCAGGTTATTTTGACACTAACAATACAACTATGGGAACAGGCTTCCTGGAGTGGGATGCATTTTAAGTTACGCTGTGGGGACTATGCCTAGGCTTGCACTGGAATATCAGCAATTTGCTAGATGCCAATCTGACATGTATTGAGCGGAAATTGCTGCGGTTGGAAACTGCGGCAATGGATAATCCTACTAGGAGCCAGAGGCGCACGCAGAGCGCGCAGCACTCTTAGAGAGGCTGCGTTGTCACAATTAAGCAGTCCACTCAGCCAAAACTCATGCGGTGGCGGACAGAGAGGGTTCAATTCTAACCTGGCTGATCCATCAGAATCGCCCTAGCGGACACATCAGAGGACTGCACTCCGCTAATGGTTCTCTTCTCTACTCACCAAGCGACATTCACGAAGAATTGACCCACTACTACTTATCTCTCTATTGCTCACTAATACTTGCGGCCCTGGAGGGCATCACCTCCTTCATAATTGCTGTGACACTAACCAAGCGCACACCAGAACAGAAGCAGGAGCTAGATGAGCCCATCACACCCTTTGAAATACGTGAAGCAAAACACGCACTAGCCACAGGCAAAACTCCGGGCCCAAGCGGCTTGCCTGCAGAGTTCTCAAAGGCCTATGTCCCGTTTTTGGTGCCCCGCCTACAAGCTCTATATGCTGAAGCATTAGAAACCTCATGCCTCCTGGCTTCCTTGCGCGAAGCGCTCTTGAATTCGCTGCCAAAACCTGGTAGAGATCCGGAAGCTCTAAGGTCACATAGGCTGCTAGCCCTTCTTTACATGGATTATAAAATGTTGGCAAAAGTACTTGCAACAGGCTCTCCCTGCTGACACCAGCGTTAATACACCCAGACCAAAATGGGTTTGTTCCGACCCGCACTACCTTCCTTAATTTGAATGTTTATTTTGTATACTGAAATATGCCTCAACCGCTTGGCCTTGCTCTGGGTGCTGGATCTGGAACAAGCGTTTGACTCACTAGAGTGGCCTTACCTGCTGAGGGTGTTACCTCACTACAGCTTCGGAGACCAGTTTCTCAGATATGTCCAGCTTCCCTACACACTACCACTGGCTAGGGTGAAGAAGGGATCCCTCATATCTGAACCCATTCACATAGGGCGCGGTACTAGGCAGGGATGTCCTCTTTCACCACTGCTTTTTTCCCTAGCCGTGGAACACCTGGCAGCTCACCTTCGTGCTTGCGGGCCCGAATGGGCATCCCGTTAGGTGACGATACACATGCTGTCTCTTTATATGCAGACAATCTGCTCATCTATTTAAGAGATGTCACCACTGTCCCTGCAGCTGTTGTGCGCATACTTTGACAGTGCGCTGCTCTCACTGGATTGTGGGTCAATTGGAAAAAATCCTGCTCCTTCACATTAATTTCCACTACACCTGACCCATGCCTTACTATTGACAGAATTCCACTTACCTGGCAGCCCAGCACGTTCCGTTAATTGGGGGTGTAAATATACCATACCCCCACTGGACCTCTTTGATGGCAATTTGGGGCATCTGGTCAAATCATTGCGGGCCCAGATGGTCTTCTGGAGAACGTCCCTTTATCGGTGACGGGCCAAGTGGTATTACTCAAGATGGTGTCACTCCCAAGTCTCCTACATTATTTTGAGAACTTGCCCCTGCATGCCAATTGTGAGAAGTTGGCCTGGTATATGCTGTCCACTAATTAAAGTGGGCACCTTGCACCAGTCCATGTGATTAGGTTAAAGATGACCTTTATAGAAAGCTATCCTAGTGGTAGCTATGGAGAGCAGCCTTCAGGCTAAGTCTTGAAAGAATGTTAACCAGCTTGTTTCACCAGAATGCAACCTTATAGTATTGGTTAAATGAAAGGGAAACCACATAAAAATATGTATTTATTATATATAACACTCTCTAGTATCCTCTACACGAGGATTGAACACAAATCAAATAATACAGTTGCAGTTGCAAAGAATCAAATGTAAGTAGCACAATACACAGTGGGCTCCAGGGGGAGACCAAACCATATACTAAGTAAGTGGTATAAGAACCACGACTCGGGACTAGACCTAGTCTAGAAGGTGTAGAATTGCTGGGACCCCAAGGAACTACCCAAGTTGAGTAAGTAGGGACCCCACGGAGGACGGGTGCAGAGTGAGAACACGACCGCGTGCTCCGTACAATTCAATGGGAAAGTCGCGGTTGGAAAATTAGAGATTAAGGACCCTTCCCAGCAGATTACGAAGACAACCCTTGGAACTTAAGAGTTTGGAGAGCCACCCCACCCGTGGATACCCTTGTACCAGAGATACCTATCCCAGGGGAGTCGGGTGCATAGGTATGAAGTGGCGTCGGAAACCCTCGTCGTTCTCTATGGATGTCGACAAAGAAATGCTGCTACTGGAAGTAAGAAAAGTGTCCGGTGGAATCCAAACGTGGATTCTAGATGAGAAGAACCTGAAAGCAGAGGGAACAGAGTCTGGGTCACTTTGGAGTGACCCGGGGCTCGGAAGACGAATGCCCACCGATGTCGGGTGCTTCAGGTGTGTTGACGGTGATCTTGACTCTTCAGCTGTGTGGACCAGGAGACGTCTTGGACGACCAGGAGCCAGATACAAGCTGTCCCACAAAGGATGTCGAGTGCTGAGGGGTCGGTGTCCGGCGGGAGCACCAACAAGCCTTGGCAGCAGCAAACAACGTAGATGGTCAAATTCATTGTCGATCTGGCCCAGCAAGGACCAGGAGACTCACCACAACAAGGGGAGTCAGGGCAGGCCTGGAGCAACCAGGAGAGCCCAAATAAAGCAAAGTTGACCTTCAAGTGGACCCACAGGCCGAAGGCACAGGAGTTGCGAGGGGACCTCAGGCGGTTTCGTAGGATACCAGCTAGCAGGGCACAGAGTGCGAGGATGCCGGAGTCCTTCTCAGAAAAGATGCGCTGGGGTCAGGGCTACAAATGGCCCAATGCATGGAACTGTTGCACGACAACAAGTATGTGCAGCTGCAAATACACGCGGTACACAGGAGTACGGGTATACGGTCCCCACGAGGGATATCCGCCTCAAACTCAGTGAGAGGGCAGCTCAACCTCGGAGACCTTCAGAAACCCACCTCCTGTGTTGCTGGAGCCTTCGGAGTCCGCAGGAGCTCAGGATCAGCAAACCGGTCAGATGCGTTATGGTGCCTGCGTTTGCAGGGGAGTGACTCCTTCACTCCAAGGGAGATTCTTCTGTTGTCTTGGAGGTCCACAGGATCCTGCACGGAGCCTGTATGGATCACGGACAGTGGCAAGACTGGGGACGGCAAGGGAAGACGAAGTCGAGCCCAAGGGAGGACCAGCGAAGTCCAGCGTGTCCAGACAGTCGAAGTGTAGTGGTATCTTCTTGCAGAATCTTGTCCACGTAAAATCTAATCTCCTGTAGCCAGGTAACCCATTTTATACCCACGGGAGAGGGTTGGAAAGACTCTAGGGACCCTCCTAGGGGAGGGACAGGACAGGGGGGAGGCTACTCCCATGTCCTTTGTCCAGTTTCGCACCAGAGCAGGAGCAAATGGCTCCTAGAACTGGTTTGAGCTGGACTATGCACAGGGACACCAAGTATGCCCCTCGTGCAGACTTTTTGGCACTGAGACAGTGCCCCCACCCAGCCCCAATACACTAAATCGTGCCTGGAAGGTGGTAACACCTCCCTGTGACAGGATGTCTATTGTACTGCCTTCCCCTGCTCGAGCTTGGCTCAGCAGCTGGAGGGCAGACATCCATTGTGTGCTGTAAGGCTCGAGAAAGTTGGTACCGGTAAACTTAGGTACCCCCAGAACCTCGGTTCTGAGGGGAGGAATCATACCTCCCACACCAGTTACTGTTGTGGAGGTTTGATTCCAAGGTGTTTGACACCAAACACGACATACTTCGTTGCAGTCGTTTTCAAGGTAGCATTTACCGCGAGGTTATAATGCACCTCTACCTATATGTCTGGTAATATCACGTACAGCCCGGGAGAATGGTCTCCGAAGAATGCAGAGAGGCCCTGCTCATGCAGGAGCACCCTCTCACGCAAAACCCAGCACCCTGCCTTCAGGATTGTTAAGGCCTGCTATAGGGGTGACTTACAAAGTTTTAAGTGTAGTGATATATATAGATATAGTGAACCTATATCTAAAGTAAGTGGTGCAATCACCAGCTTACACAGGCTGCAGTAGCAGACCTGGGGTTCCATTTTGCATGACCTCTCAGGGGTGGCATAATACATGCTTCAGCCCATGGGAGGCCTCTGGGGTACCTATGTCCTGGGTACATGGGTACCATATACTAGGGACTGATAAGGGTACCCCAGTATCCAATCTGGAGTTGTACCAGAGTACATATATATCAATTTAAGGGGGAAGCAGATAGGCTGGGGTCCTGGATAGCAGGATCCCAGCCAGACTAGTAAAAACAGTGGGTGCAAAAAGCAGAAAGTGGGGGTAACCATAAGAAGCAGATACTACTTTCCTACATCAATGCATCATTTTTTTTATCATTCGAGGGTGTGATGTGGGAATTCATCTGGAAAAAATCTAGATGTCGTGTGGCACTAGCAAAGTTATTTCAGCTGATAGATCGTGGCGGCCTTGCAGTGCCCAACTTCGAACAATACTATCTAGTGGCAGAACTGCAATGGGTGGCACGATGGCTCGCTGCTTCGCAACAGCCAGACACAGCTACGCTACTACCAGCCTGGAGCCAATCTGATTTATTGCATCTTTTTCACTCTTGTGCTTGGTCTCCACTGCCACAACCTATACTAGTACAGGTTGCCTATCGTTGTTATAAGCGGAGCCTCTATACTATATGTCACACTTCCCCCTATGCCCCAGCACTAGCAATACTCGGCACACCACGGAGTAACAGATTCACCACCAGAGCAGAACTAACAGACTGGGATGCCACTGGCATCCAGTCAGTGGGCGACCTCTGAGATGGTACACTCGTACCCAATGCGGATGGTCTTCCTCCTGGACAGTTTTTGCTACATGCTTCCCTCATACGGGCATTGAGACACAGCTGGGGAGATATAACTAATTAATTGCCTACACACCTAACCATACAGCACCTACACATCTTAGGATGAGGTAAACACTTAATCCATTGGTTGGCAGGATCACTGCGCACCCTTACAGCACTATCCCTCATGTAACTACGTAGCAAATGGGAGGCAGACCTGGGCCGTCCTTATACTGATAACGAATGGGATGCTGTGTTGGAAGGCCCTGTCACTGTACCTCAGAATGCCAGGTTCCGTTTGATTCAACTGTATATCACACATAGGGCCTATCTTACACCGAGAAAATCAATCAGTATTTCGGACACGCTTACGCCGTTTGCCCCCGCTGTCAGCAAACAAACGCTGATTTTCTGCACATGCTAAAGGCCTGTCCCCGGCTAAAACACTAGAGGCAAGCTGTAACGGGTCATTTGTTCAATGCAAGGAAAGGGTTCTCGTGCTCACTTGGGAGGTATGCATTTTAGGGAGGTACCGCAGGGGTAAGAAACACAAAGTCACATCGTGATTCATTGACCTAGGGCTAATCTTGGCCAAACGCCTAATTACCACAGATGGAAATCTCCTGATCCCTCCCATGCTGCGGCCTGGCTGCGCTCATTTATAAGTTGGGCGCAAGCAGAGAGCACAGCTCTACATAGGGAGGACAATCTGGGTCTCAGAAAACACCATATTGCCACATATTGGGATGCTTTAATGGAAAACTTACACACTGAAATGCTCTCTGTCCCATTGGCTCACGACTCCCATTAAGATGAAGATAACGTAGTAGGAGATAGGGACCGTGGTGAGCCTCCTGACAACGAGGACCTCATTTCACACATTATTCTTAGTTGTACTAAACCATCCATTGATGCTTAAGAACATTGGTAGTAGCCACCGCTACGGGAGCCTATACTGACCTACATGAGCACGCATAATGCACGTAGCAGAGAGTTATGAATGGCCACTTGGAACAAGATCTTTTCTGTGTATATTGTACTATGTTGCTTTGCAGTAAACATTGCTTAGATCTGTAATCAAAACTCATTGAAGCTTGAAGCATTTGCCAATGTTCAATAATGGCAATTATTGCATACATACCAGCATTGTACTATTATACTCTGCCTCATGATAATGCGGGTAGCTTTATGTATATAGATATGATTTGCAATGTTGTATAATTGATGCTAACGCTGTATGTACCATAAATGTGCTTACTAATATTTGAAAAACAATAAAACAGATTTAAACAAAAAGAAAATGGAGGCGTGGAACTGCTGCGCCATTTTTGGGTCCCAATCAGACTTGGTTATCGAATTAGATGCCAGTGGAGTGGGCTGCGGGCACGATGTGGAGAATTCTCCACAGGAGGAAAATGGTCAGAACAAGAGATCTCTCTGCACATCAGTTGTTTGGAGCTGATGGCTGGCTCATTTGCAGTCAAATGTTGGACAAAGAAACTAATACAATTTAATGAATTCCTTAAGATGGACAAATTTGACAGTGGTCATGTACATCAACCATCTTGTGCGGACACGCTCGAAACCTCTATCAGATCTAGCCAGAAGCTTCTGGGAGTACTGCCTGGAGAACCAGATCTCAGTCACAGCGGAACACCTTCTAGGCTCAGACAATCAAGTTGCGGACTGGCAGTTCCAATACTTGAGGGACCTCTGTCTTTGGCAACTGGATCCGTCCGTCTTTCTGCGTTGAATTTCCGATGGGGTCCCTTCTCAGTGGACCTCTTTGCGTCCAGGCTAGACCATCAGGTGGCCAAATACTTGAGCTGAAGGCCGGACCTCTCGGCTCAGGCGACAGATGAATTCCAGCAACATTGGGAGATGGAATTGGGTTATGCGTTTCACCCCTTCTTGATGATAATGAGGCTGTCCACCCAGGTCTGGTGACAGCGGGCAGATATGGTAATGATCACTCCCCTTTGGAGGTTTCAAATGTGGTTTGAGGTTCTGATGGAACTTTCTTGGGATTCTACAATCCGCCTACTCCTGTTCACAGATCTCCTCCAGGAATTCCCACCACCTAATTCTGGAGGGTTCGCTGTGGCTCATGGCGTGAGGACTACCGGGGACGATGGCATGCCCAGGGACTTTCGCTCCAAGCTGCAGACCTTCACTCCAAGACATGGACAGGTAACCTGATTAAATAATATTGATTGGCTTAGTCCCAGTGGATGGGTTGGTGTCATCAACGGCACTTGGATCCTGTGGGGACCACCATTTTCCATGTCCTGAACTTCCTAGCCTCCTTAGCTTCAGATGGCATAGCTTATAGGACGATCAATAACCTTTCAGCCAGCAATATCCGCGGGGCATCCCCGATCAATGAACATCCTGTGGGCGAGCACCCGTTGACCCGGAAACTACTGAGAGGAGTACGGCTGTCCATTCCTCCAGAGTTGCGATACTCGGTGTAGGAAAGGGCCCATTTTTGCATGGTCACCCCCACGTTTTGCCTGACGTTTGATGCACTTTGACTTGATGTGCCCTGGGTCCCTGCCATTCAGGGTCCCAGGGCCTGTGTTCTTTCCCAAAACTGTACCCTTGTACCCACAATTGGCATGTCTCTGGCCACAGGTAAGTCCCTTGTAAAAGGTACCATGGGTACCAAGGGCACTGTGACCAGGGAAGGCCTCTAAGGACTACAGCACCTGTTGTGTCACCCTTAGAGACCCTGCATCTTCACATCCACACACTGCCATTGCAGGCTGCATATTTTGGTGCAGAGAAAAGTGAAGCGTCGGTGCCATGCCTGCAACCCACTGTCTGGGGCCTAGGTAAGTCACCCCTCTAGCAAGGTGCACTAGCACCCACAGGTGAGGGTACAATTGCATGAGCACTGTACCCCTACAGTGTCTAAGTGTCTAAGTCCATTCTTAGACATTGTAAGTGAAGTAAAGGCATAAAGAGTATATGGTCTGGGAGCTGGTCATTATGAACTCCACAGCTCCATAATGGCTTTACTGAACGCTGGGAAGTTTGGTAGCAAACCTCTCAGCACATTAAACCCACACTGATGCCAGTGTGGACTTTAATGTAAAATGTACTCAGAGGGCATCTTAGAGATGCCCCATGAAAAACTACCATTCCTGGTGTGGTTCCTTAATGGCTGCCCGTAATTTGCCACCACCAGTCAGGTTTCTGGACCCCTGGGTAGAGGGCCTCCGCTCTCTGGGTCCAGAAACAAAGCCCATCCTGGGCAGAAGTGTCATGCCTCCTCCCTCCCCCAGGATGGGCTGGGTCCACGAAGGGGAAGCTTCAAAGGCCTACCGCCTTTGTAAGCTGTCCCTGCCTTTTGCTGCCCCCAGCAACTGACTCCCACCGGTTCTGACCCACCACTTTGGGTGGGAGAATCGGTGGGAAAACCAAGTAAGGAGGAGAGGTGTGTCCAACTTTGCCAACCCCACTCCTCAGGTAGGGGAGGCGAGGTGAAGCCCACATCTCAGTCCCCTCCATCTTGAAGATGAGGGGACCCATCCAATTAGGGAGAGGACCATACCCCCCTCCCACGCGAGGGTGGCATAATAGGGGGTGTACCCACCCCAAGGAATGGACCCAGTGGTCCCTATCTGTACACCCATGTAAACCCCCCTAAATTTAGTAGTTAGGGGCAACCCTGAACCTTGCCTCCTCAGATTCGAGGAAGAAAGAAGAAGGACAGAAGAGACGTGCTGACCCAGGTAGAAGAGGACGCCAACTGCTTTGGCCCCAGCCCTACTGGCCTGTCCCGACTTCGACCTGCCCACAGAGGAAACCCTGACGTGTCCAGCAGCTAACAGCCCCCCAGAGCCCGGAAGACCTGCCCTGCACTCATCTCAAAGACTCTGTCTCCCGTGATCACCAGATTTTCTCACCAAAGACTTCAAACACAGAACACGGATCCAGGCGGCTCTGCACCACTCTGCACCCGGCGCCCACGGCCCGAGTTCGAGTGGCCCAACACCACAAGGAGGTCTCCCTAGCGATCCTGACTGGGATCTGGTGATCCCACACCTACCTCGAGCTTCAGGCAGACACCTAAAGCCTCAACCTGAAGGGTCCCCCCGACCGCGACCGGAGCTGGTAAGAAGACCCGACGGCAAAAGACACCCCTGGACCCAACACTCCACAGCCTTGGGCTCCCCCATGAACCCAACTCTCCTCTCCCGCCGGTGGTCGCCTCCAGGAAGCACCCCTGCCCAGCCTGCAGCCTTCTCTTCAAACCGGAGATCTCCATTGCAAACCACAGGGCTCCTGACGTCTTCTTGGCACTCTGCATCCTGCCGACTCCGTACTGCTGCTGGTGGTGCAGCTCCTGTGCTGATTGTTGGCTCCCGCAGTGCTGATCCTAACCCCAGGAGCTTTGCTCCCACAACTGAGTGGCCTGCTCGTAAGCAGCCCCTGACCAAAGGCCCCCTTAGCCCTATTGGCTAACATTGGGCCCCTGCACTCTGCACCCGGCCGCCCCAGTGCCGCTGGTGGTGCAATTTGAGTGCCTAACTGTGTTTTGTATGAAAGAAAAGTAACTGTGCTTTAAACCAAAGTGTCTTACTCACCTTTGTACTGTAGGATCCACGGTGTGATCTCAAGGCATATCACCCCAAGTAGTTGATGTAATCCAAAAGTAATCTAAAAGTATTCCAAAGTAGTTTCTATGTATTTTAAACAGTTTTAAAAGCAAATACAAACCTGTAATGATTGCAATTTCAACCACAACTGCATTTCCTTGTAAAGTTTTGCATTTGAAAGTATATTTTACTTACCTGTGCCAAGTCCTGCTTGGTTCTAGAAAGAAAAACATAAGTATACCTTTTTCTATACTTACCTAATTGGTCTGGATTCTGTCTCTGAGTGTGTATAATAAGTCCTGGATTGAGCTAATACACACCCTCCTGATAAGCCTAACTGCTCGACCACAGTAGCACAAAGAGAGCTGTTAGTTATTATCTAACTTAGCTCTGCCATACCTCTGGGGATCTCCTGGACTCTGTGCACACTATACCTTACTTTGGTATAGTATATACAGAGCCAGCTTCCTACACTTGGTCCTTTGGTAAAGTGAATGTACTTCTTAATCTTTTTCTCTCTTGGCCAGGTAATAAATACCTTTCTCAGAAACAGTTGTCAGCTAAGTTGGCATCTCTCCTGCGCCTGATCTCCCGTAGATGAGTATCTAATGTCAGGGCTTTGGACATCATGGGGCAAGTGTTTACTGCGGACGATGATACCTTTCATATTTCAAGGAGGACGAAAACCAATTCCAAAGTGATCTCAGCTTTTCCAGAATCTCCAAAGCTACGTGTAGTGAGATGCCTTAAGTCTTATGAGTCCTTGACAGAGGAATACCGTCCCCCAGGGGAACAACAACTTCTTTCTGCCCTTACAAAGCCACACAAAGTGGTTTCCTACCCTACCATTGCTAGATGGGTAAGTTGAGCCATGCAGGAATCAGGCATCAACACACAGACTCTAGGGACCCACTCCACCAGTGGGGCTATGGCCTCTAAATATTTTTTCTTGGGAGCTCGCTTGGAGGATATTATGAATGCAGCTGATTGGTCATCAGACTCTGTTTTAAAGAGCTTTTACTTTAAGCCACTTCTTAACATGGCATCCTTAGTGGTGTATAAGCTTTGAACTAGCATAATCCTCGCCTCTGGTCCTCACACAGAATTTCCTGGCTTTCGTAACAGAAAGTTTCAATTCTATTAAGGACACGGAGGTGATCAACTATGCACCCCCGATGTGAGAAGATGATTCATACGGAATGTAAGTAATTTCTATACAATTACATGTGATTTTGCAAATGGCAGTAGAATTCATCTCTTTTGCTAAATAGTACTTGTGATTCATAATGATCAGTTTCTGCTGTTATACATGATCGTCAGAACATTCAGAATGCTTTCTTAACGCTGTTCTTTGTTTACGGGAAATGATTTGGGCAAGCAGGATTAATGGTTAATGTTAGAAATGGGGGTCTCTAGTTGGCAATTATTTGCACCTTTGTCCAAGTAGGGACCCTTGCTTCTAGTCAGGGTAAGGGAGTTATGCCCTTAGGCAACCCCTGCTCACCCCCTTGGTAGCTCGGCACGAGCAGTTAGGCTTATCTCAGAGGCAATGTGTAAAGCATTTATGCACACATACAGTAACATGGTGAAAACACTACAAATGGACACCACACTGGTTGAGAAAAATAGGAAATCTTTATCTAAACAAAACAAGACCAAAATGACGAAATCCACCATACATATATCAAGATATCATGAAAAATAGGTTATTCACAAAAATAAGGCTTGTAGCAACAAATAGCTCCCCCTGGGGATATTACGACGTTGTAACAGATGAAAATCCCAAAGTACAGCGCCGACTGCGCAGTGCGCAGGCCAGGTACGGAGTCGCACGGACCCCCAAGAACAGTACCTTGGCAACTGATGAAAACAAAGACGGTGCACGGCATAGGGGAGGTGATGCGTCGTTGGCGTCGGTTCCTTACGACCACAAGTGAGGTGAGGCTTCGGTTCCTTACGACCACAGGGAAGGTGAGGCGTCGGTCCCATAATGTTGCTAGAGAGGTGACGTGGCAATGCCGGCGAGGCGTCGGTTCCTTACAACGGTGCTGGGTTGATGGATTCGGGAGCTCACCCACGTCGGGTATCAATTCCACGATGCTGAGGCACCGAAGTTGGTGAGGTCGGGGCTGCGGTGCGAGTTGGGGCGGTGCGCCATGAGTGTCACGAGCAGCGCCCTTGGCTCCGGTGCAGGCAACGGCCTCGGTGACGGCATCAGAGGTGATACGGTGCGGCAGCAGCAGGCGGCAGGCTGCGTTACAAGTCGGGCGGTGCATCGTGCACTTCACAAGCGGTGTCCACGGCTTCGTTGCAGGTCGCAGCATCACTTGCCCGGCGTCAGTGTTGCTTTTTTCCTCTGTGGCAACTGAAACAGCAGTTCCAGGTGCAGGAGGACAGGGGAAACAAAGTCTTTGTGTTCATGAGACTTCAGAACAGGAGGCAAGCTCTACACCAAGCCCTTGGAGATCTTCTTCAAGCAGGATACACAGCACAGTTCAGTCTTTGTCGTCTCCTTGGCAGATGCAGCCACTGCAGGTCAACCTAGCAAAGCATCCACACAGCAATGGGGCAGTACTCCTCCTTCAGCTTCTCCAGCTCTTCTCCTTGGCAGAGGTTCTTCTTGAGTCCAGAAGTATTCTAAAGTTCTGAGGCCCCAATATTTATACCACATTTCCCTTTATTCTCTTGTGGCAAAAGTCTCTCAGGTCAGTCCAAACCAGTTCTGTCCTCTCTGGTCCAGCTTCTTGGCAGCAGGTGGAGACAGCATTGTGCACATAAGACAGGGCCTATTTAGGTGCAAGGAAAACTCCTAGCACTACTCTAAATGCAACCTAGGTCTATTCAGCCTAGCTTTGAGTCACCCAGGAAAGGCAGGCTACACCTGAACCCCTCAGTGGCTGCCTGCAATGAATGCACATCCCCAGCCCCTGTCACTCCAAAACCTGACAGTCAATACACAACTCAGCAGAGGCACATAGGATGGCTAAGCATGAAAATGCCTACTTTCTAAAAGTCCCATGTAATAATGCCTTCAAGGGATTTCATTTCAACATATTAAACTAGATTTGTTTAGAGCAAATTATGAGACCCAAAATTAGTGGCCTCAGATGTACGAATTGTTGAAATCAATTAAGGAAACCACAAAAGAATATATCAAAAAGAAAAGCAAAAAAAAACTGCGGGTGTATACTTTTTGTATAAATTTATATACTTAAACAGTTTAGAAGCAGGGTACAAAACAAAATTCACAAACAAAAAATGAATGAGATCAATTATCTTATAAGTAGTCTTGTCTCATATACATTTTTGTGAGAAACCCATTTCTTACACTTATTTACAAAATAGAAATTATCTTTGAACATACAGTGAATAATTCCTATATAACAATTTCTTGGAAAATGGTTTAGATCCGTAGACATTTCGGTCTTGTGTCGTGAAACATCTAGAAGACCATCTTCAGGACTTTTTTTCATGTGTATTCTGAAGACCCTTAAAATGAAATCGGCTACGATCTTGATAGAATTGACGCCGTATTGTATCCAGCGAATTGACACTTGCGTTGTCGGGAATGGAAAACGCCATCGAGGATCAGCGTCCGGGCTGAAGTTAGACTGCTGGACATATACTTACGGCGATATCATTACAAGCACCTTAGATGGAGAGTTTAGTTTACCGCTGGTAGAAGTAAGATTGCTCTGAGACATTTAATATTCATCAGGACTAATTGTTTAAAGTCCATAGCTGATTTCATTTTAAGGGTCTTCAGTATACACACGAAATGTTGGGTCCTGAAGATGGTCTTCTAGATGTTTCAGGACACAAGACCGAAATATCGACAGATCTAACCCATTTTCCAAGTAATTGTTATATAGGAATTATTCACTGTATGTTTAATGATAATTTCTATTTTGTAAATAAGTGTAAAACATGGGTTACTCACAAAAATGTATATGAGACAAGACTACTTATAAGATAATTGATCTCATTCATTTTTTGTTAATGTGAATGCTGTATTGTACCCTTTTTCTAAATTATTTAAGTATATAAATTTATACAAAAAGTATACACCAGCAGTTTGTTTTTGCTTTTCTTTTTGATATATTCTTTTGTGATTTCCTTAATTGATTTCAACAATTCGTACATCTGAGGCCACTAATTTTGGGTCTCATAATTTGCTCTAAACAAATCTAGTTTCAAATGTTTAAATGAAATCCCTTGAAGGCATTATTACCTGATACTTATTTCTTGTTGCCCAAGCCTCCAAGGGTTTATTGGGTTACCCAATTTATTGAATAATACTTTCTAAAAGTGGCATTTTCAAACCCACAATTTAAAAACCATCTTTACTAAAAGATGTGTTATTAAATTCTGAGTTCAGAGAACCTAAACTCCATCTTTCAACCTTGTCCCCAAATGAAGTTATACTTGTAGGATGTTACAAAGTATCTCACATGCTATCCAATGGGACAGATAGCTTTTCAATAGTGAAAAACAAAATAAACAGTATTTCACTATCAGGACATGTCACACACCCAGTACATGTCCTACCTTTCACATACACTGCACACTGCCCAGGGGGGTACCTTGGGCCTACCTTAGGGGTGACTCACATGTAAGAAAAGGGAAGGTTAGGGCCTGGAAAGTGGGTGCACTTGCCAGGTCGACATGACAGTTTAAACTGCACGCAGGCACTGCAGTGGCAGGTCTGAGAACCTTTTGAAAGGCTGCTGGTGTGGGTGGCACAATCAGAGCTGCAGGCCCACTAGCAGCATTTGATTTACGGGCCCTGGGCACACACAGTGCACTGAACTAGGGTCTTAGCAGTAAATCAAATAAGTCAATCATGGAAACACTAATCTATAAACACAATTTATACAGGGAGCACTTGCACTTTGGCATTCATTAGCAGTGGCAAAGTGCCCACAGCATCTAGACCAGCAAAAACGAAATCCAGCACATAGCAAAAATCATAGGAGGCAGAGGCAAAAAGACAGGGGAAACCAGGCCAAGGATGCAGAGTATAACAGTTAACTTCCAGCTAATCGTCACACTTAGAAAGAGGAGACGATATTGATATGGGACTATAATGGGGTCAAGAGCACCCTGATTGGTTGGAATGTGATGAACATTATCCCAAGTATACATTGGATTTGTAGCTTTTCTTACTGTTTTACATGGCTGCTGTTATAATAAAATGAAGAAAAGTTATCAAAATCCTCACCTCTGTATCCTTTATAGAATTTAATGTTTCCGTTACGAAAGCTAGGAAAATGTATATTATTGGGATATTGAAAAATATTAAAAAGACCACCAACATGATTACATTTTAACATAAATTTAGATTCCATTAACGTGGCCCTGGGGCAATGGAGTATCAACTCCCAACCATGCGGATGCAACCGAGACATGGCCCTCCTTGATTTATTGCTAACTTTAGGCATCAAATCGATTAAGTGTGAATGGAAAAGCTTAAAAAAATTATCCTACCACACATGGTGGGCCTGGGTTTGTTTTATAAGAAGTGTAAACAACATAATCGTTAATAAACATTTTGGAATCCATTTCCCACAACATCTCTAGATGAAACAGAATCTCTTCATACCAAAAGCAAAGCCCTCCGAAGAAGAGACATTACGAACCTAACCAAGCTAAATCAAATTTTCTGGCAATGCTTTCCCCAAGCTGGAATCACCACAATTCCTCCTCAATACTAACTACTGACATTGTGTAGGAAAGTGCCCCTTTTTGCATGGCTACCCCCTAACTTTTTGCCAGATACCTGATGCCAACTTGACTTAATTGTGTGCTGGGATTCTGCTAACCAGGCCCCAGCACCCGTGTTCCTTTCCCAAAACTGTACCTTTGTACCCACAATTGGCACATCTCTGCCCACAGGTAAGCCCCTTGTAAGAGGTAACATGGGTACTAAGGGCACTGTGACTAGGAAACAACTCTGAGGGCTGCAGCACCTATTGTGCCACCCTTAGAGACCCTGCACCTTAAAACCCACACACTGCAATTGCAGGTTGCGTGTTTTGGTGCAGAGAAAAGTGAAGATTCGACATGGCACAAATTCCTGTGTGCCATGCCTGCAACCCACTGCCTATGGCCTAGGTAAGTCACCCCTCTAGCAGGGTGCACTAGACCACAGGCGAGGGTACAGTTGCGAGAGCACTGTACCCCTCCAATGTCTAAGTCCATTCTTAGACCTTGTAAGGGCAGTAAAGCCATAAAGAGCATATGGTCTGGGAGTTGGTCAGTACGAACTCCACAGCTCCATAGTGGCTTTACTGAAAGCTGGGAAGTTTGGTAGCAAACCTCTCAGCACATTAAACCCACACTGCTGCCAGTGTGGGATTTAATGTAAAATGTACTCAGAGGGAATCTTAGAGATTCCCCCTGAAAAACGACCAGTCTTGGTATGGTTCCTGAATGGCTACCTGCCATTTGCCACCACCAGACAGGTTTCCGGACCCCTGGCTATAGGGCCTCCGCTCTCTGAGTCCAGAAACAAAGCCCATCCTGGGCAGAGGTGTAATTCCCCCTCCCCCTAGGGTGGGCTGGGTCCACGAAGGGTAAGCTTCAAAGGCCTGTCGGCTTTGTTAAGCTGACCCTGCCATTTGCTACTCCCAGCAACTGCCTCCCACCAGTTCTGACCCTCACTTTAGGCAGGAGAATCGACGGGAAAACTGAGTTAGGAAGAGAGGTGTGCCCACCTTTGCCAACCCCACCCCTCAGGTGCGGGAGACGAGGTGAAGCACACATCTCAGTCCCCCCAATCTTGAAGATGAGGGGACCCAGCCGACCAGAAAGAGGCTCATGCCCCCTCCCACTGGAGGGTGGCATAATAGGGGTTGTACTCACCCCAAGGAATGGACCTATTGGTCCCAATCTGCACACCCCTGTAACGCCCCTAAATTTAATATTAAGGGGCAACCCTGAACCTTACCTCCTCAGATTCGAGAAGAAGATAGAACAAGCATTGGCATAGCCAATAGGTCTCGCCTTTGTGACCTTATAAGTGTTTAGCCATGCAACAGTTGATGTTGTTGCATCAAGGATATTGTACTGCATAACTAAATACTTATAAGGTCCCAAAGGCGAGACCTATTGGCTATGCCAATGCTTGTTGTATAGTGTATTCGTGACTGTGAGCAAGTGTGCGTGATTGCTCCACATATTGGACAGACACATTTAAAAATATACATAACATATTAGAAATAACAGGAGATATCTACAAAGGGCAAGTGGGGCTTCACTTCAACATGCTTTTTTTCAACATTTCTCAAAATGTATTTTATTGATGAGTTCTCTTCCTTTGAATTTCAAATCCTTTTGGTTTTTGCAAAATATATTTTGGGGTCTATGGCTCAAGCATATTTCCGGCATCACTAAATATTAGTTATTCTTATTGTGTTTTTTACTAACAATTGGTGGAAAAGGTGGAATGGAGATTAAAGACATGACATGTTTGTGTAGCCTATTTCCATTTTATTTTAATAATGTACAACCTTGATGCCTCTTTTGCTGGGTTAGAGACACTAGACACTTGCAGTGTAACAGTATGCAAAGGGTGTGACTGTAAACACCCAGTACATTATAATCTACAGTGTGTAAAAGAAACATTTTCTCAAGAATGAAAGCACCAGGTGTTGGCTTTCACATGTTCCCATTTATTAGCTTCAACCCTAAGTTCAAATCACCACCTTATTCTAAAGTAGTGCTTCTTTGAGCGCAGCCCTCATAAGTCCAAGAAGGAACCACCTAATATCTCTAATTATATATGCTTTTCTGGAGTCAAAATGTTTGACCAAAAACAGGAATTGGTTGTTAAAGGTGAAGGGGGTATATTGAAGTAGTCATGAGCTGGGGGGCTAAAGTGTGGCAAGAGAGTCAGGGCCATTGCTGCATTAAGGTCACGGTAAGCAGCTGCCTTATGGAGCTACCACAATAGGCCACAAAAGGGTGCCAGATTGCCATGTTCCTATAGGAGAAATGGTGTCTAAATACTATACTACCATTCTGCCTATGGACCTTAAATCCTTCTATGTGGTGGTGCTTAAATCCTTACATCTGTGAATCGTTCTACCTTGTGCAAATGTTGTGCTCCATAAAGCGATATCTGATGATTCGAAATTCAGAACTGAGGCTCATCAACAAATGTACACACTTAAAAAAAAACATAAAGCACATTAGGCTCCACAATAAGGTTTCAAACCATAAAGGTGTAATAAAGGTTAAAAGTTGGCACAAGACAAAATCAAATTAGTATTGATTAATCAAATATGAATGCATCAATTAATATGTAGTTGAAACCAAGATCATAAGAAAGAGGACTAACCAGCATGGAGTCTCCCAAAAGTGAAGGTTTGAGTAAAGTCAGTTTTTCCATAAATTCCCTACATCTCCTATTCTGCTCTAAACTACATCAAAACGCAGTCTGTCTCCAATCTACATTACACTAGCTCAAATCGCACAATTCTATGTAATCAGGTTAGAGTTACAATGATGTGCTTATTAGCTTAAATCACACAATTCTAACAGGCAATACACTTACACATAGTTCTCATGAAACAATCTAATCAGGCTAGAGCGAAATAAACCAATTGTGTGCTCATTAGCTTCTCAAGACCTTCCACAATACAGCTCTTATTTACATCCTTCAAAATTGCATTATCTGCAACAAAATGAGATACAGGGACCAGCCTGTACTCTGCAGGTGACTTCGTGAATATGTTTATAACATTCCATGATTATCACAAAGGAAAGAAAGCAAAAGAGATTGCATTCAATAATTAGAACTCAAGCCTCACTTAGAAATAAAATGTTAAGGAGTCACAAACTAAGATGGCAGTCAACGTTAGCCATTTTTTAATGCAAGCCTACTTTATCTATGGTCAATCTCAATATGAATAAACATGCATTCTCTTCTACAATTTACATTTGCGTCTTTGCGCTAATGTCTATTTAATGTTGCAACATTTAATATAAAAAAACTTTCAGGGGTTATGTAGAGAAAAGTCCCATCTCTATCATTCCAGCAGTAAAACTAAGCCATATGATCTTGTGTGCGAATACATGAAATAAATAGGAAGAACCAAAATCTATAACCTGGCGAATAAATGGATTATTGCATGATTTTGTCCAGACACACTGACATACGCAAGAAAGAGTACCATATGGGCCCAGTTATTTATTTTTAAACACGAATGTTGGTCCCTGGAGAAGTACATCAAACGTTCTCAGCGTAAATGTGCAGTTCCTATGCAACTGATGCTTTCTTGCATATGTGACGCGTGCTTAACGGTCCCTGCTATGCGCATCGAACTCTGCTGAGTTTAGGACCCAGGGAAGCTGACCAGGCGTATGGGCTGCGATAGCCAACTGAGTCATTGTAAAGTACACTTCATTGATTTTCATACTGATGGAGGCGACGGCATGATATCTGTTCCTCTTTCCAGCGTCTCTAATCCTGAATGCCGTTAACTGCTCTGAAGAGAGGCAGCTGTGGTAACCAAATGTACCGCTAACATAGAGCACGGGTGCAGCCACAGAAACAGCAAAAATGCCGCGGCAGTGGGATTTTCGCACAACGTTGCTATGGGTGACCCTTATTAACTCAGGTAAATGACGTGAATTAACTCCGAAAAATGATGGCGCTTTACCAGTTACAAGCTTTGTTTGCGCGGTTCCTGCTATAGAGCTTCATTTTAAATGGCACGCTAACTTCTAAAACAAATACTTTCTAACGGGTCCTTCTTTTCACAGTTCTTCTTATTTTTAAAGTTGAGCGTACTGTAAAATGACTGATGTAAATAATAAGAACGTAGTTCTTAAAAAACTGCCAAGAATGTATAGTATATAAGGAAGGATTCGAAATGCAGTGCGCACAACAGAGCGATAGTGTTTTTGAAACAGAAATAACAGCATTGATGCTGACACGACCGATTACCGTTGCACTAAACAATGCTGTGTTCTCAGTAATTTTCAGCTTCCTGGCTGCATTGAGAGGCGCAGTGAGTATACGCGCACCGCCCTAAACGCTAGCGATGAAGCGCGGAGAGCAACAGCACGGCGACCGTAGGGGTTAATTATTGTTTTACAGGTAAAGAGAAATAACATAGATTAAGGGGTGTTTATCATGAATAAAAAATACGTCCTTTCAATAATGAAAGCATTCAAATATTCTTCAAAGAGGTGTCTCAGCACAGAAGATGAGTACTTAAACAAGCGATATATGGGCGCCGCACGCATCGTACCTGGCACTCTTGAGGGTGAACTGGTAGATGGTGCTAGCGCAGTGACACTTGCAACCTTTCGCGGGAGAGTAGTGAGGAAAATAACAAGTAGGCACTGCTCGCTCCTGCAGGCAAAATGCCGTGGGATGTGAGGAATGCAGCTGAGGGGGAGGGGTGGGGGGCGTGCGGCCGAGAGGACACAAAGCATTTCCCTTGCGGGAGCGAGCCAGGGGCACCATCTGTTTGAAAGTTTTTTGGTTTTTTTAAACTTTATTTTTCCTCCATTTATTATCAACAGCAATTGTACGTTTCCATCGTTACAGTCGTCCACGATACATATACTACATATGAATTAGAAACACATCCATGTCACATTGTAATAGCCGAAGGTGTCTTGCCAGGTTATAAACTCAACATAGTGTGCAACACCATATCTAACAAACAATTCTCAACAACTCGTTCCAGTGCATAAAATGTCTTTTCAATTTTATCAAAGCGGCAGGTCCCCGCCCTCTATCCGTTATCGTCTCTATCTCAGAGTGCTCGATGGCGCTGACTTAGCGTGTAGGTGGGGGTATTCATTACGCAGTGCCGTGTCGAGCCTATCCGATCTATCAATGTGTAGTCAGATTGGTCTATCCAATACCCGTGGGTACTATCCCTGAATTAGGCTGGGAGGCGGGAGGAATGCTTAGGGTGTCAATATATGCCTTATATGGGCCCCAGATATCTTTGGGGCGCGCTGTGCTGGGGAGCAGGCTAGAATAGATCTCACTGTTTATACTGCAATGCGCTAAGCTATTCAGCCATCCTTGTGCCGTAGGGGAAACCTGGTTGCCCCAATATAATGCTACCTCCCGTTTTGCCAAGAGGAGGCCAAGGGATGCTAGTTTCCGGACTGCTTTAGGAAAATTAACCGTGTAGCCCAGCAATGCCACTTCCGGAATAGGAACCAGTGTAAGCCCAAGAATGTCCCCTAATGTTTTGTGCACCTGGATCCAATATGGGTGTATGCGGGGGCATGTCCAGGCCAAGTGTACGAAATCGGCGTGCTGAGCGCCGCATTTCCGGCACGTGTGGGGCCGTTCAGGGTCAATTTTATGTAATGTTGTCGGTGTCATATAAGTTCTGCGAAGAAATTTATAATGTAATAGTTTATGGCGACTATTCAGTGACACATCCTTTGTTACCTTGCAGCAGGCGGACCACTGGTCGTCCGAGATGGGATGTCCCAGGTCAGACTCCCACTCCGTACGTAGCTTGTCGTCCGCGATCGGCATCTGTGCTATGCATTGTTTATATAGTTTGGAAATGACGTGCGTTCCACTCTCATTCTCAATGAGTAGAGTCAGTGGCGTAAATGAGTCAGGCTCCAGCGGGAAGCCAGTGATCGTGGCTCTTAAGGCTGAGTGCAGTCTCCGGAGAACAAATTTATCCATGAACGTGGCCGCCTGGAAGCGGGTGTCCTCCGTGGCTGAAAATACATGCCCGCCCGGATATAGATCGCCTATTTTAACAATGTCAAATTTAGTCAAAGTGCGTTGCACAATTTTCTCACCTGTGATGGGAAGCCAACGGGCATTCGGAAGCGGAAGGGCCGATGAGTATAAAACTGAATTGCCCGCGTAGCGGGAGAGCCTGCTCCACGCCCAGCTGGTCGTCGAGACTGTTTGTATGTCGACTGGACTCCTGGGTTCGCCCCTGGGTAGGACCTCCGCCAGTCGCTCAGGTAGGACAAAGTCCGCTTCCGGGTGCAAAAATGGAATCCGCGCGTCTGGGTGGTATCAGGCATAGGCGTAACTACACTGAGCCACCAAGTAATATAAATAAAAATCCGGCACTCCAAGTCTGCCTCTCTCATATGGTAAAGTAAGTACCTTCCACCGAACACGCGGCCGTCTGCCTCCCCATACCAATCTGATAAGATGGGATCGAAGTGTTGCGAAGAAGCTGTGGGTGAGAGGCATGGGGATATTATTAAAAAGATATAAAAATTTGGGTAGGACCATCATCTTAATTATAGCGATTCTACCTGCCATGGATAGCGGTAGTCGTAACCATTTCTCCACTTGTGTCTGCAGCTTCTCAACCGCTTGTCCATAATTAAGGGCCATAATCTGGTCCTGGTTCAAGTGTATGTGGATACCCAGATATTTGACCGAATCCGAGCACCATTCCAATGGAAACCCACAATCCCAAGGGGTCGTACTAGCGGTCAAGGGAAAAATGGTCGATTTGTGCCAGTTAATACCTAATCCAGAGTGCCTCCCAAAGCGGAGGATTTCCCGGATGAGCAGGGCAAGGTTCAGATGTGGTTCTCTGACATAGAGGATGGTGTCATCGGCATATAATGAAACTAAAAGGGGGCCCGTATTGAACTGCAGCCCTCTATGGAGATGTCGTTCCTGGAAGTGTCGTATTAAAGGGTCCATGGCAAGGATGAACAAAAGAGGTGATAGAGGACATCCCTGACGCGTACCTCGGGTTAATGCAAAAGGGGCAGATAGAGTACCATTTATGCGCAAACGTGCCGTAGGACGACTATATAATAAGCCCGTAGTGGCTATAAAGCCAGCTGGCATACCCATACGACGCATTATGGCGAGGAGAAAGGGCCACTCGAGTGTGTCGAAGGCCTTTTCAGTGTCCAGAAGAATAGCCGCCGCAGGAGTGCCGGGATTTATTCTATGCAATACTGCGAAAAAGGTTCGCAGATTTAATGAGGTCGAGCGATGGGGGACAAAGCCTGATTGTGCCGGAGCAATAATAAACTCCATTAACTGTGACAACCTGTTAGCCACAATTTTAGCGAGTATTTTATAATCTATGTTTAAGAGTGATAGCGGTCTGTATGATCCGCAAAGAGATGGGTCTTTACCAGGCTTTGGGATGAGAATAATTACTGCTTCATTTAACGTAGGAGGTAGGGTTTGTTTGTCCAGGGCCTCAGCATATACCTCAATCAGTTTAGGTGCTAGAAGGTCTGCGAAGGTCTTATAAAACTCCCCGGTAAAACCGTCGAGGCCAGGGGCCGACGAGCCACGCATAGCTCTAATAGCCCCACGTACCTCTTCCTCAGTGATGGGTTCTGCCATAAATTCCTGCATGTTTTTTCCAGGAACACTAAGGCGATTTCGGACAGATATTCCTCTTGCGCTGTTGTGTCGCTGCTGTGTCTGGATGTGTATAACGTCTCGTAGAACGAGAGGAATTCGTCTCTAATATCCGTGGAAGTCGTTAGCAGCGTCCCGTCCTTGTCACAAATCTCTGTGATATATGCTGTGCTATAGGGTGGCTTGAGGATCTGAGCCAGTGTGCGGCCTGGGCGATCTCCTTCACCGTATCTACGGGCTGTTTGATATTTGCCTAGATAAAGGATCTCACGATCCGCAGTCTCTCTGTATTCGGCAAGGAGGGCCAGCCTCCTGCTTTGTAGAGAGTCCGGGGAACGCGCAGCGCCTCGGCGTCCAGCGCAGCTAGCTCTCCCTCTAATCTTGCTAATGTTGTGCGTAGTGCTTTAAGTACCCCAGCATGTTTGGAAATGCATACTCCGCGAATGTAGGCTTTGAATCCCTCCCACAACACGGCCCAGGAGTCTACCGAGCCAGTGTTAATGGTGAAGTAGTCCTCAATTGCCTCCCGTATCTCATGACAGAAAAGGTCATCCAGGAGGGCACGACCGGGAAAGCGCCATTGCCTTTCAAACCCCTCGGGGCGCGGGACTCGGAGACATAGTTGGATCGGGGAATGGTCCGAATATGTTCTAGGAAGTGTCTTCAACACCTGATACCAGGAAGACACATCCGGGGAAATCAACCAGTAATCGATCCTGGTCCACGTGTTGTGTTGACCTGAAAAATGTGTGTGATTAGTAGTGGTAGGATTGCGCCTGCGCCAAATGTCTATCAAGGAGAACTGGTCACATAGGTCTCGGAGTGCGCGCCGCGCTCTAGGTTTGGTGTCTGGAGTGTCGGATGTGCTATCCAGGTCTATATTCAAAAGAAGATTGAAATCCCCACCTATTATAAGCATCGCGGGTTCTAGTTTAGAAAGTTGGGTGTGTAGTGCATGAAAAAACTCCGGGGAGTCAGTATTGGGGGCGTAGACACAAACCAGAGTGATCCTATGACCCATCACGGACCCCACCACAATAGTATACCGACCCTCCTTATCCCTGATGACCAACCTGCAGTGAAAGGGGATTCTCTTATGTATAAGAACTGCCGTGCCTCTCGCATAGTTACTGAAATTAGCAAAGTACCTGTGGGCTCCCCAACTGGCAGCAAAACGTGCTGCATCTGTAACCGGCAAATGTGTTTCTTGCAGAAATGCTATGTCAATATTATGTCTATGCAAGTAGTGTACCACCTGCCTTCGTTTACGCTGATTGTTAAGGCCTCTGACATTCCATGACAACAGGGACAAATTAGAGGGGCCTGCAATTAAACCTGGCAGCGCCATCTGTGAGTTGTAAGACGTCTGGAGAGAACGAATATCATGTTGAGAACATTAACCTCATACCATGGACAACAGAAACCATAATCAATAATGAGAGCAATTAGCCCTACCCCAACCCCCCTCCCACCACCCAGCCCCACCGCAAAAAAGGCAAGGCCTACCCCATCCTGAAAACCAATGGCTGAATACCAATCAACTGTACAGCAGAAGAGTTCCACTATGAACAGATACATTCGGAGCAATCAAAACAAACCCAAGGTATCCACCTAGGGGGGTGGCAATGCCACGACAGTCAACCGACTGTGAAAAATATACTCAATCAAACACAGTATGTCCCCAAATATTTCAAAATACAAAATAAAAAGGGGGAGACAAATACATAGCGGTGTCACCCAGCACCGGAGCCAGAGAACAGTTCCAGACTTGCGACGGATCCACTGTGTGGGGGGGACGGGCCGCCCCTGTCATCTCGCGGCTGATCATTGTTATTTTTGTAGGTGCGACAGAATTCTTGGACCTCATTTGGATTATCAAAAAACCGCACCCGGCCCCCAGCCTCCACCCTAAGCCGTGCAGGATATAACATGCCGTATTTCAGGCCAAGATTTCGGAGGGTGGCCTTTACCCCTGTGAATTTGCGTCTGGCCTCCTGCACCATCACCGTGAAGTCCGGATAAAGAGCAATCTTGGAGCCCTGCCAGGTAGTGTCCCCACGTTCCCTGGCCAAGCGAAGTGCCGTGTCCCTATCTCGGAAGTTCATGATCCGGGCTATCAGGGGGCGAGGAGGGAGGCCCGGGTTAGGTCTAGGTCCCAGGGTGCGGTGGGCCCTCTCCACCACAAAGCCAGATGTAAAAGATTCCCTTCCAAACATGTCCGCCAGCAGAGTTTCTACAAAGGTATCCAGGCGGCCCGTCGCTGTGGACTCCGGCACCCCTAGGATACGCACATTGTTGCGGCGACTGCGCGCTTCAAGATCTTCATTTTTGATGACCACTTCCTTCAATACGTGCTCCAATCTGTCCAGTCGTTTAGTTGCTTGCGCGGTTCCATCTTCAATGTCGGATATCCGCGCCTCCGCCACATGTAGACGCCTGTCATGTGCCTGGATCTTCGTGCCCATTGATTCTAGCGTCTTGTCAAGGGCGTCAAAGCGACTGTCTAACGATTTGAAGCCGGCCCTCATCTCCTGCAGCCACTCCACTGGAGGGGCCAAGGCAGCCGCGTCGCCAGCAGGGCTCACGGCACTCTCCGCCATATCAGGGCCTCTCTCTGTTGTGTTATCCGCGAGCTTCTCAAAGGGGAGTGTCCGTTGTTTCGGGTCTTTGCGACCCATGCCGTCGCGACACGTCCAGATGCCGACCAACCGCCGTTGTTGTTCCTCGGATAATGCTGGCAGCGCTATGGATGTCGAGGTCTAGTGGTAGCTACTGGACATCTATCCAGTCAGTAGCGATGCAGTATCTCTATATGCCTCAGCAATACTTTCGGAACGCAAGCGGTCTCATCCTAGCCACTGTACCACGATCCGGTCCCTGGCGCCAGTTGGCGCGGCGCTGGCATATGGTCGCCGCGTGGTGTGTGGCATCACTGTATTAGGGCCGTGGACTGCAGGTACGGCAGGGTCGTTTGCGCAGCTCAAAGGCCAGGGCACAGCAAGCACCAGAGGCCGGTGGACGCCAGGGGCAAGAGGCAGCCTCACCACCCGGATGCTCCCAGACGGCCTCCGAGCTCGACCCCGCAATGTTCGTGGAGAAGTAGGGCCCGACGTCACTGCCGGCTACTGCCCAGCGTATGCCATTATGGATGCAGCCCTATAGGTTGGGGACCACGCGGGAGAAACACCGGGCGCCGGGGGCAATCGGCAGCCCCAGGCTCACCTCCACCCCGTAATTCTTGCACCGCCTCCGTCCCAGCCGCCTCCGTCACACACCCGTCCGTGGAGGCTATGGGGGTCAGAAGGCAGCGCGGCCGCGATCCCGCATCAGCGCCTGGCCGGTTCCGTCACGTCCCTGGATCGGCGCTGAATATGGAAGTGCGGGGGGGGCCGAGACCACCAGACCGGCACCCGGGCACTCACCGCAATGTTAGTCTCCGCTCAAGGCAGAAGGCAGCTCCGATGTCTGCGGGGGGAGCACTCGCCCGACTTTGCCTTGTCAGGCCGCCATTTTGTCTTCCGTCTCCCCACTGGTGGATCTCGCCTCGGAGCTTTCCTGCGTCCCTCGCAGCGCCGCTACGGCCCACACCTCACTCCGCGTCTGTTTATAGGTGCACCGACATCTTCGCCCCCCTCATATCTGCGCTGGAAATTGGGGAAAACGCATTTGTCGTCGGTCAGCCAGCGGAGCTTCAACACCGCGCGGCCATCTTAGCCCGCGGCTTGGCCACGCCCCCTCTGTTTGAAAGTTAATTGCAAACAGATGGTTTAAAAGCTCGCTCCCGCAAGGGAATCGCCAAACGTGCACGCGTTGCAATTGAAAGCAAGGCAACGCATGCACGTTTTTGCCTGCAAAAGTGAATCAATTACTAAAGGTCTCCTCCTATGCAGCGCATGCGCGCTGCGTAGGTGAGACCTAAAAAGGACTGAAGAGCTGTGCTGAACGAGGAAGAAGAGGACAACAACTGCTTTGGCCCCAGTCTTACCGGCCTGCCCAGACTTCGACTGGCACCCAGCGAAACCCCGGCGTGGCCAGCAGCCAGCAGCCATCCAAAACCCAGAGGACCTGCCCTGCCTTCACTAAAAAGACTCTGTCTCCTGTGAGTACAGGATTTGCTCAACCCAAGACTCCAACACAGACCCCGGATCCAGCCGGCTCTGCACCACTCTGCACCCGACACCCACTGCCCAAGTTCGAGTGGCCCAACACCATGAGGAGGTCACCCCCGGGATCCTCGACCTGCCTCGACCTTCTACCCGAAGCCTGCAGCCTCAACCTGAGGGGTCCTACCCAACTGCGACCGGAGTTGGTAAGAAAACCCGACACCCAAAGACACCCCTGCACCCGAAGGCCCTGGCCTTGGGTGGCCCAACCGATGGTGTCCAGGTATTGCTCAACAATCCAACTTACCTCTCTTGCCGGTGGTCACCTTCAGGAAGCCTCCTTGACTGAGCCTGCAGCACTTCTACTGAACCAGAGATCTCCATTGGAAACCACAGGGCCCCCGAAGTCTCCTTGGCACCCTGCATCCCACCGCCTCCGTGCCGCTAGTGGTGCAGTCCCTGTGCTGATTGTTGGCCCCTGCTCCCACAAACCAGTGGCCTGCTCGTGAGCAGCCCCTGACCGGCCATTGGCTAACATTGGGCCTCTGCACTCTGCATCCAGCCACCCTAGTGCCGCTGGTAGTGCAACTCGAGTGCCTCCTTGAACCTTGGTTCTAACCCCAGACACCCAGCATTGTAAGGTGTTTACTTACCTGCAAACCGATAACATTCTTTTTCTCCATAGGAACCCATGTTGTGGTTTTTCCTCTGAAATGTTCGGTCAGCCTACTTTTTGTATGGAACAAAAGTAACTGTGCTTTGAAAAGTAAATTGTCTTACTTACCTTTGTATTGTAGGACACACGGTGTTATATCTAGGCATATCACCACGAGTAGTTGATGTAACTAAAAAGTAATGCAAAAGTAATTCCAATGTATTTTGAATTGTTTTGAAAGCAAATACAAACCTGTAACGATTCCAATTTCAACTACAACTGCATTGCTATGTACAGCCTTGCATTTGAAAGTATATTTTACCTACCTGTGCCAAGTTCTGCTTGATTCTAGAAATAAAACATAAGTATACCTTTTTTATACTTACCTAATTGGTCTGGATTCAGTCTCTGAGTGTGTGCCATCAGTTCTTGACTGAGTGAAAACAATAAATGCTTAACACACCCTCTGATAGGCCTAACTGCTCGACAACACTACCACAAATAGAGCTGTTAGGGATTATCTAATTTAGCCTCTGTTATACCTCTGGGGATCCACTGGACTCTGTGCATGCCATACCTTACTTTGTTATAGTATCTACAGAGCCAGCTTCCTACACATTGCTTCCACTCTCCCAGCCGCCATCCCTCCTCTTTCAACTGTCCTTCCTCTAGCTCACTTTTTCTTCTTTCATATATCCCTTCTAGTCTTTCTCTATGCTCTCTTTGAAATAGAACTCTGACTCCTCACAACTACCTAAAACATAACTTTCTAACAGCGAGTTTTCTTCTCTTCTTCCTTTATAGAGCTCCATACACATCTTTTGCTATCCCATGGCATAGCATGGCCCATACTCTACCTACAGGCAGTGATCGGATTACTTCACATTTGATCAATGATTTATTGATGGTTGATCGGTGATTTAACTAATGTTTCATTTATAACTGACTGAGGAATAACACATGCCAACATTATACAAGCTAACATACCCAATTCAGGAGGGAGATTCCCGATTTTTAAAGCCAAAATGACTTATTTTAGCTGTCTTCCGCCTAAAAAAAGCTCTGCTTCAATATAAGTCAATGGGGAAAATCTCCCACTTTTCTGTTCTAAAATGTTGCCATGTATGCAACATTTTAGAAGAGGAAAGTGGGAGATTTAAAAATAAAAATCGGAAGAATGTAGTTTTTTCCACACTGACTTCTATACAAGCAGATGCAATTTCAGGCGAGAGACAGCCAAAATAAAGGAATTTTGGCTTAAAAAATCGTGAGTCTCGTTCTTGAATGGGTCAATTGGCATATATGGACTAATTGACGATGTTTGATTAATGCCGGGTAAGATCCCATTACCAACGGACACAATATTTTATGCTGACCCATGTCATGTTCCATTTTTTGGGGTGAATATTTCATACCTGAATAAAAAAATTGAACAAAACTTCTGTTCAGACTAATAAATATCAGTTATACTATTGTTTTCAATGTTGGAAAAAAATAGTTTAGACGTACCCCAACATTTCGATGAGAGCCAAATTAGACTTTTTGCCTACGGAATTCATATCGTGCAGAAAAAAACGAAGATTACTCATCCCCGCTGAACTTTTACGTACATTCCGATCCATGGTCAACACGTGCAGCGTCACTCGCATTTTCCGGAGTCTTCTTTCATGCTTAATTAAATATTTTCCGGAGTCTTCTTTCATGCTTAATTAAATATTTTGAATATTGAGCGAACGCCCTCGTGGATTGCCTAAGAACCCGTGTGGATGAATCGATTGTGACGCAGTTGCAGAATCATCGGGAGAGCAGCCGCACCCGAAGCATTCAATGGGGCTATTTCTCACCCCGCCAACGGTCAGCGGACTCGTCGTACCCTCCTCCCCCTTCTCTGGAGGGGCGCTGGGGCCATGTCTCCCGCAATGACGCTTCTACAGAGGTCAAATAATGTTAAAGAAGGCACGACATGCTATTGAAGAACGGGTATCTATTAATCTTGGGGCTGTTTGTACTTAACAGGAAGACCCTCGTGAGTGGACTATACCGAACCTTGCAGCCGAAACTTTTTGAAGGTCAGATTTGATGTTTTTTCCCGTTTCCTTCGTTGTCAGTTAAATTCTTCAAAATATATACAACGTTTAGGGTACTATGAATTTATAGTAACGGCTCATTTATTTTCAATTGTTACATTTTGATTTTTAACCACTTCCAAGGAGACGTAAGAAAAGTGTTTTTCTGTGCTGTCCTTTGGTGGCAGTATTGGTTCATGTAAATATTATGCAGTTCGTTGTTTGTTTTTTTACTCGATTTTGAGCACGTGTGTTTCTTTAGGTGTGACTAGTTTGTGTTGCCCTGCGTAGTGAAGACGTTCACACACATATTTCCAAACCTTTATTATACACATATGAGCACCATAGCGTTGAAGCTTTAATGCCACACCACCGTCTCTGCTCCCCTTCGGATCAGAATCTCCTCCTATCCTTCCAAGTACCACGCATCAGGCGTTAGACTAACGCATTTTAGTGTGGTGTGCGCATCTCTGCACTAAAATGCATTAGTCACGCATTTATAGCGCTATTGCGGACCACCCTGTGCGAGCCGCTCAACAACAAGGAGCTATATTTATTTAAGGAGAGCGTGCTGCCAGTGAACAAGCTACACTTTGCTTCCTGTAGCTGCTTTCTAATGTACACTGGCTTAAATACTCACAAAAAGGGGAAAGGAAGAGGTCGGTGTAAGAGAGAATTTGCATTTGCAATGCAACTGGTCTTGCATTTTTGAAAGAGCTATTGGTGTTATAAATGGCAATGTTTTTTACTTATTTTTAGGTCGAGGGTCAGCGCGCATGCGCTGTCTGTCTGCAAGACCTGCTGTCATCACAATACTGAGTGTAATCCCACCTGCTGCTTGCAATTGGTTAATTCCTGGGTCGCTTATCTTTACTGGCTCCTTTTTGGCTAGCAGTCCAATACATCACTTCTGGTTTTATGTGAGGAGCACCGGCCAACTACGGTTTCCTTACACTTGGAAGTATTATGTGTTCTTTGAGGACTACTTGTTTAATTTACTCCCTACTAGTGTTCATTGCGCTGTTTTTTTTAATGCCTTCCTGCTCCGCGCTTTATATTTAGCACAGCGCCCGCATTTATTTATTAATTTAGGCGCGCGCATAACTTGTGTGACTTGTGTGGTGGCGCCCGCTTTCATTTAGGGAAAAGGTGTGGTGCAGCGGCCAGGGCGGCTGACTCCGGAACACGGGGCTCACAGCGGCAGGTTAGCCCAGCACCTTGTGACTCTGGGCAATAGCTCACTTAATTTTCCCGACGGCCCCCAGCGCCAGGACACCTCTCCGGAGGTAGCTGTGCACTTTACAAATGCTGGTATTGATTTATTTCATGTATTTTTTTTTTATGGGTTCGGGCTCCGCGCTTTATATTTAGCACGGTGCCCGCTTTTATTTATTTATTTAGCTGCGTGTCTGCCACATGCTTTTGATGTATATAGGTTCCAAAGAACAGAATGGTTTAAGTCATTGTGTTTTACTGAGCAGCGTGTATGAAGAGCTTCGAGCACAGACAGACAACCATCGGGTGCCTTTAGCCTCCAACACCTACAATCTATAACCTTTCACTAGCATAGCGCAAAGACGCCGTCAGCTCCCTATCTACTAAAGCATATCTGTACCCGTTTGTACTGGGCAGCGCGGCTATCGTATCGGTTCATCCAGGTGACTTTCTTGTTTACAATGGCGGCACCACGTTTTAGCTTTAAACATCCAGCGAGTGCCACAATTGTACCAAAAGTAAATAAATAGGAAAAAAAACGTCCGGCGGCTTGACAAGAAGCATGCAGATCTGCTTTTGCTGCAACTTTTCCTGTTTTTTAAATGGCTTGCGCTATTTTAGTTACTACGAAAACATCAAAACTCCACCTCTCACCTAAGTGCAAATACTAAATTGCTTTCCTCCTAATTGGTAGTCTGCCAGCACCGCCCATCCTCGAAATTCCCGCACACTCAGCATAGGCTCATTCCACTCCCACCTCAGCTTCATATTGCCCTCCACTACCCCGCCCAGAACTGTGATCAAACACTCAGCATAAGCTTCTCTCAGCTCAGCCTCGGACTGCCCTCCACTACTCCAGACCAGAACTGTGACGAAACACTCCGCACAGGCTTCTCCCACTCCCACCTCAGCTTCGTATTGCCCTCCACTACCCCGCCCAAAACTGTGGCAGAAGCGTGGGTCAGTTTGTGACATACTCACCTTCCACCTCTAGTAGCACTTCTTAGAGAACTCTGCGAAGTTCACTGATTCATCCGAATGTTTATTTCTGTGCTCTTACCGGCACGTTTGTACAAAGCAGTGTAGGACGACATCTTGCCTCTGGACTTGTTGTGATCTCCTTTACCCATGCAGAACATAGCTTCCTGTATAAGGCGGAAGCAGACGAGCACCATTTATCGACTAGTATAATGTAAGTGTTTCATGACACAAGAACAGCTAGCCCAGAGCAGATTCGGCTATGTTTTCATTTTGCAATTTGACATGATATGCATCTAAATGCAATCCTAATTTAGAAAACATTATCAGAACATCAAAAATGGAGGAACTATTCCCCCAACGCTCCCTGTGCTTGGTATTTGCTTCAGCGCCAAACATTCAAAACAATAACATTAGTATGTATTTGCTCTATTCATGGCTGCATGACTGGATTTTTAAAAATTATTTATTTCACTGTGTTTTGAGACTCGCATTCGGTTTGTATCCAGGTGTTCATTTATTTTGACTACTTCTTGCCGCAGATCTTTCCCTACGTAAAGGAAAGCCCCATAACCCTAGTTATCCTAAAATGACCTTTCGCTGCTGCCCCTCTGCATATAAATGCATATCTCGCCCACCCACACCTGTCCACTATTAGTAAAGGTGTATATCAGGGCTGCTCTTTGAGCACTCCTCACTGCTAAACTGTTATTTTCTAGATGAAGGTGTTCGCTTCAGTCAAAGTGAAACCTTGCACTGCTGGTATCACTTCTCAGTGGCTTTTCTAGCTAGAGACAGATGTGATAAATCCGAGCATGATATGACGACTACATGGGGTTAAAGAGAAGGCTTCTGGTTAATTGCAGTTGCCGCCTATTACTGTTATCTTTCTTTGTCTTCTACTCAAAAGTATGAAAGGGCTTTGCTTTTGTCACCTGTTCTAATGCAGGAAGGTTTCTTCAGATGTAGGCCATTTTCCCTGTGTTCAGCCCTTATAAACGTTTATTTAGCCCGCAGCCTCGTCTTCTGCCTTTTCTCTCATGCAATGTCGTGTGAACTCATTTCACCCGGTCTTGTGATTTCTATTGTTACATAAGCATTTTTCAGTTGGGGAAAGGGTAACTAAAAAAAGAGGCAAAATATCTGATGTCAAAAAATTGTCAAATGACCTCTTCCAAACATTCACTGTGATAACGATAATGTACATTCTACATTTTGACAGGGTTCATTCAAAAATTAAATGTAATTGTAGTCTTTTCAAAGCAATGAGCTCCATTTTAAATAGCCTTGCTCCTCTGAGCATTCGTTTTTCTGGAATCTCAACTATTTGTCTGTCAGACATTTCCATTCTTGGTTGTTTTTTTGTAATTATTATTTCATATTTAAGTCCCATGTACAAGCACAAGTAAGGTGTTAGTATTTTCTCCAAGGGCTCTTGTTCTGTCTAAAGGTTCAGTTCAGCCTTTGACTTTACTGAGAGGTAGTGGAAGGACCGTATACTGATTAAACCTTGGTCAACCTGAGAACACCTACATACCCTTCAAAAAGCCTTGGCCTCTCGCCACCTGGATCAGCTTAGGAGCTGAAATTTTACTTTCTGTGATTATTGTAAAACATTTCCGTTTAGAGGAGCAGCTTCCAGTTCAAGCCTTGACTTGTCTAGGTGAGTCCCTTCTTTCTGTGTGGTCATAGGTGGTAGAGGTGGACGGAGGAGCACGCTTCATTTTATGTGCCTCATAAAACCCTGCCATGTGTTTATTCCAAGGAGCAATTGTGGTAGAGACCAGTTGTTTGTCAATTACTCTTCTCCTTGGAAGGATGATGGACTTCATTCTCCCCAGTCTTTATATTCTAGCCTTTTATTTGATTTTTGAACTCCGTCCTCTGTTTGAACTATTCTCTCGGTTCAGCCCAGGATACTATTTATCCACCTTTCTAGCTTGTTTCCTAACAAATTTGCCCTTTTTAAGAAGTGATACAACAGCACTTTAATAGTTTATTTAGTTTTGTTAGGAAATAAAAATAAGCACCATTTTTCAGCACCACTGGCAGTACTTACTCCAGCTGACTGATCCGCCCACAGCACTCATGTTTTCAAGCAGTCCGCCCATATTGTTGCTCTTCTATTGATAAGTTGTGTCCCTTTGTTTGTCGATTTTTCGCAGCGGCTCGGTCATTCATGGGAAGGTGTGCGCTACAGATCTTGCATTTTAACTTTCCAAGTTAAGCGTATGGCCTAGAAGAACATTATCTAACTCCATTGAAAAGGGGGCTACTTGGACATCATTAGCCGGCAATGGAAAAGTTTGAACCAGCACGTAACTGCTTAAGTTTGTACTCCTCCATCATTGGGTGGGGTGGTGTGTGGGGGGCCTTTCCATCCTGTATCGATTATATTAGTTCATCAGTTTGGTACATGTCTATGTGCACCCCCCTAAAGGTGAACCTGTACATTTACAGCTCGCTTTATGGAGCTTACTGAAGACAGACTGGCCACATTGTGATGAAGTGTATATACTTTTCCCAGTTACTTGAATAAAGCATGCTCTGGGCGGCACATTATTAGTACATATGTTTGTAATAAAGTACGTTATACCCAATGAAGCTATAATTCAATGTATTGATATTGTCCCGCAGTACCTTGTGTGGCTAATAGCGGTCCCTTTACAACTCCACAGAGACTCATAGTAACAGCCTGTGGTACTGCACACTTTCCTTGCTTAGTGGAATTTCTTTTATTGCTTATGCTACTGCTGGCATATTTTTGGACAGAAAAATAAATGTAACAAAGTTTTTCATATGCAACACCAATAGCTGAAACTGTCACTAACTAATGCGAGACCTATTGCATTGCAAATGCTTGTTTTTGTTTGCAGTGAAGTATTCATTTAGAAAATAAGTGCACACTATACCAAGCAAACACATCGACCTAAATAAGGGCTTTAATGAGATTGCCAGAGAATGGGGAAACGAGTGATAACCCTCTGTAAAATATGTGATCCATGATTACTGTCGAAATATTAAAAAATAGGAATCCAAAATTAATCTACCAAAATGAATGCTGGGGTGATTACTACTCCCATAAAATCACATAGAACCATTCAAGCAGTAGTGCTAGAGGCATATTTTTTTAAATTTGTAATATTGTTGCTCAAATGGATCTGCAGATTTAAGGCTCTGTACCCTACTGTACTGGAAGATTTGATAGGGACATCTAGTGCAAGTTAAAATGGTAAACATGAGGAACAACATGTTTTTAAGCGCTGGTTAACTCTAAGCACACTATCAAATATATGCAAGCTATCCTGTTTTAGGTTTAAACTATAATAACTGATAAAATCCCACTGTTGGACTTGGCCCTTTTTCCCTGAATTTTTTGCTTTTCCCCCTAGCCTCTTTACTGACATTGTGTGTCTGAACTGAAAATAATAAATGCTGTGCAATGGTGTACGCACCTTTATTTCCACCATTGTAGAAATGCACCTTTGTAAAATGTTACTTTTAAAATGGATGCCCTTCCTGTCTGCACATGTGCCGCCTGTCTGAGGTGAGTTGGCGGTCTAGTTGTCTGTTTCCCAGCAACCCCAGCTTTTGGAGGGAAGCCTGGCACCCAGGGTGCTCTACACCTCCCCCTAAACAAGTTGGGACCGGTTTCCCAGGGAACCTTCCAGAAGCTTCCAGCCCTTTCTGGTAGGTGGGGTGAGGGGGGCTGTGCCTCCATGTGCTCAGTCTGAGCGTGGACCTGAATGAGAGGGGACACTCTGCCAGGAGGTACCGCCACATTGGGCCTGTGTGCTGGCCCCTGTGCCCATCTGCACGCCTCCACTGTCCACAGGGCCAGTGAGAGCCCTTTACTGGAGTGAACACTGCTGTGTCAGGAGGAGTGCCACTTTATGGGAGATGACTGCTTCTAGGAGCTGCTGTCCTGTTCTGATGAGTACCCACTGCCTGCTGATCTTGCCCAGTATTGCCTGCCTGCTCTCCTGCCGTCCTAAGCCCAGCACCTGGTGAGCACTATATCTTACTGCCAGCTGCCTGCTGCCTAGCACCCTGTGAGCACGTGGTCTGCCCAGGAGAAGAGAGGAGCTGATGCCTGCAGCGCTGTGCTGCTAAAGCGCTATAACTGTGCCACAGGGGAAGAGGAGCGCTGCAACTGTATTTTGTGGGACTTAGCGCTACAACTTTATTCCTGCACCAGGAGAGCGCTGCCTCCAGCCCTGCCCAGGAGAAGAAGGTGCGTGGGTCCTGCAGCGCTGGGCTACCGGAGTGCCATATTTGCATTGACTGTGCTCTGCTTGCTGCGAGAGCGCTATAACTGTGCCCAGCAGAAGAGGAGCGCTACATTTGAAGTGACTGACCATTCCTGCCTGCTGGCTGGCGCCTGGAGAAGAAGAGCGCTTTATCTTATGGCCAAGGGGGTGAGGAGCTGACATCTGCAGCGCTGTGCTGCGAGAGCGCTATATTTCCAGTGACTGTGCCTTCCTGCCTGCTCCCTAGCGCCTCGGGAGGGCTATATTTCATTGCCAGTGAAGGGGAGCGCTACCACTTTATGGTGTGGGACCTAGCGCTTTGTGGGCGCTACAACTTAATTTCAGCCCAAGAACTTTCCTGCCGCCTAGCGCCTTGTGAGCGCTATATGTAAATTGCCAAGGAGGAGTCCTGCGGCGGAGGGGGCCCGAGGCACATTGTCGGTGCCTGTCCCTCCGCGCTGCTGACGAGGAGAAGGCTCCGCTGAGGGTGAAGCCAGGAGAGGTCCCAGAAGCGGGACCTGTCGGGGCACATTGCCGGTGCCTGGAGACTGCGAGACATCCAGAGGGGCCTCAGACTGCCGGTGAGTGGGGCTCAGTCATCCTGTGGTTGTGGGGTATGTCGGGGCACATTGTCGGTGCCCGCCCCCGGTGCCAGTATTCTTTGGAGGGCATTGGTTGTGTTTAGAGTCCCATAGGAGGGGGCTCCAACGGGCCCAGTACTTGTTTCCTCCCTCAGCTGCACGACAGAGGCATTTTGGGAAATTCTAGAGTCCCAGAAGAGGGGCTCCACCGTGCCAGTGTTCTTGTGGGCAGATTCCTGTTAGAGCCCGGAGTGGGACTCCCATCGCTGCATTGTTGGCGCCAGTGCTTGTTGGGTTTACCCAGCTACCCCGCAGGACAGGGGGCAGCTGCCACGCATTGGGGGCATTGGATTACCCAGAAGGGAAAGAGAGAGGAGTGAGGGACCCTCCTCCCCTAGCACTTTGCGCACCTTTGTTTTCGCTGCCCTTGTAGCCAGCCCTGACTTTGCGGGATATAGGGCTTCTGAGCCCCTGAGAGAGGCCAGTTGGCCTGGGCCCAGTTTCAGAGTGTTGTGCCCCCGATTGGGACGACTGGGGCTTATGCTTGTGAGGCCTCGTGCCTCTTATGATTTATGTACAGGTGATTTATGCTAAGGCTATGCCTGCGCTAAGGGGTCTACGCTAATGCATTTATGCTGGTAATGTTTTCCCCCAAATTGCTAATGTGTTGTTCATGCTTTCACCCTAATGGTGTCGCCTCCATGCCCACATGTTCAGGCCTAATGCTGTGTCGCTAATGATGGTGGTGCCTCTATGCTCACCTGGTTTTGCGTAATGCTAATGTTATGTATGCACAGTGTGATGGTATGCCTAAGGTTGCATTTTATGCTAATGCCAATCTGAATATGCATGTTGCATTTCCATGCCTAACGTAAGGTTCTCATCCCAGGCCTCCTGTTAAAGTGATTTATACAGATGTGTTCATACCTAGGGTTATGCTAATGTGCCTAATGCTTTTTCCTAGGGTGGACATTGCTGAGGTTTATGCCCCGCCTAAGGTGGCCTACCCCTGATGAGAGTGTCTCCTATGTTTCCATGCCTAATTGTTGCCCACAATGTGTTTTTATGCATATTGAGATGCCTCATGCAAGTTGCCTAATGTTATGCCCACAAGGATCCTGCCTGTAAGTGCGGGTTGTTACACAGTTACTGATGCTTGCACATTTATCCTGTGTACTTGTGATGATTCCGGCAGCGGCCCGATTGGCCCTGCCTTGTAAATAGTCCCCTCTGTAAATGACTACCTGGTGCCAGTTGGCTCCGTGTTCACCATGTGATTGCATCCTACTGTATTTGGTATAATACACAAGTTATTTTTCATGCAACCTGGTGTGGTCTCCTTTTGTAGTGTGCCTGGTGTGTTGCCTGTGAGTGTGCTGCGCGGATGCTTTACACATTTCCTCCGGAGTTTGGCCCGCCCGCTCTGCACCACGCTACCCGTTTCTAACATTGGTGCTCAGTGGTGGGATAGGACTTGTGTTTGCGCAGTACCACAGCGACAACGGGTTGCACTGCAAACTGAGCATTTGAAATAATCACAGGTTTTGGGGATTATTGTTCCTGATTTTGTTGCTCCCTGAAAGTGGCATTTTGAATTGCGCACTCCTGTAGCAGCTCTTGCACCTAGGTCCCTTGTCTTGCACTGTGTTGTGGTCTCTTGCCAAAATGGAATCTGCCTTTGATTTGGACAATCTGTTCAAGTACAGTGTGTTGGAGTTGAGGGGGTTCTGTGAGGAGAGAGATATAATAGTAAGTGGGTCAGACACCAAGCCAGGCCTTCAGGGATTCCTGATTCAATGGCAAGAGGATGAATGGGACCGGGAGCACTATGAGGAGGAGAGGGCCCTGGCCGCAGGCCGAGAGGGTGGCCCTAAGGATCCTGAACTGGAGGTACAAAATGACAGGGCGGGGACACCAGTAAGTAGGGAGGACCCCATAGACAGGGAGTCCCGTGCTGGGTCCAGTGTCAGGGGCACTGCCCCATCCCTTTCCCTGTCCCCAGAAGAGTGGGTAGATAGGAGGGAAGAAAGGGAGCATCAGATGGCTTTGGAGAGGCTCAGGTTGGAGCACGCCAAGGAGATAGCACGGCTGAGGGTGCAAGAGAAAAAGCTGGAGACCGAAAAGGTCCTTGCACAGGAAAGGATGGCTGAGGCTGAAAGGGCCTTCGCCAGGGAGAGACTAGCTCAGGAGGGTAGGTTGTCCCCTGAGAGTGGTTTCAGGAGTCTGGATTCACCAGTGAGGGTGGGATCCAGTGGTGGCAGCGAGAGTGATTCCAGTGTGGGAAGTCCCACTCCCAGAGCCCGGAAGATGGTGCCTGATCCCCAGGAGGATGGGGGCAGGTTGGAATTTAGGGGCGGCAAGAAACTGTCCCATCAGTCTTGGGGGGGGGGGGGAGTATGTGGACGTATGTTGGACTGCATTGGAGGATTGGGCGGTGGGTAGCGCGGTGAATAATTGGGAAGGGCTGTTCCATGTAGTTATCAAGGAACACGTGCTAAGGAATTGTTTCCCAAGGTTGCGCCACCACCTGTTGCAGTGTGGGCTCTCTGACCCCAGGGAGCTTGCACGGGAGGCAGACCTCTGGGTGAGCGCCAGAGTGTCTGAGGAGGCACTGGGGAGTGATCCAGAAGGGAGTGGCTCAGGGATCTTCCCACCCCAGGAGGGGGGAGGAGTGCAAAGTAGCCCAGCAAGGTCCCAGGGTAGTGAGAGGGTTGTAGGGCCTCACGTCCTATCTACAGGAAGGAGTGAGACGGGGAGGTGTCCCGAGGTGCCCCAACAGCAGTCTCAGGGCCTGGAGAGTTCCATAAGGGAACCCCAGGTTGGGAGCCTAGGCTGTCCCGAGAGGCCATCCATGGAAGGGGATCCCCTAGTGTCGGGAGAACCCGGGGCGTCTGTAATCAGAGCTCCAGGGGTTCTGGGGTCTGCTCAGTCGCAGGGTTTAGATCCTGGGCTGGGATGCCAGGTTCAGGGACTGCCTGACCTGGAGGGTGGGACACCTGTAATCAGGGTCCCTACCGGTTTGACTTCCAGGGGTACTTCTCCAGGTGGGAGGGTGCGGAACTCTGGAAGGGGGTGCAGAGGGAGGAAGGACTCGCCTCTGGCACCGGCTCAACCACAGGGCTTCGATCCTGGGTTGGGAGGCCCGGTTCAGGTATTGCCTGACCTGGCGGGTGGGACGTCTGTAAGCAGTGTCCCCCCGGAGTTGTCTTCCAGGGGTGCTACTCCAGTTGGGAGGGTGCAGAACTCTGGGAGGGGGTGCAGAGGGAGGGAGGACTCGCTTCTGGCACCGGTTCAACCTAAGGGTTTAGACCCTGGGTTGGGGAATCGGTTTCAGGGCCACGGCCCTGGACGAGTGAGAGAGTGGTGGTCTGAGGGTGCCCCGCATGGGAGGAGAGGGCGGAACCCCAGAAGGAGAGGTAGGGGGAGGAGAGCCTCGCCCCGGACTGCTGGTCAACCTGAGGGTGCGGACCCTAGGTGGGAGGACCAGTGGCAGTTTGGCACTGCACGGAGGAGAAGGAGGGTGGCCGACGGGTACTACGGGCCTGGGGCTACTGCCCCCCACTCTGTGAGACAGCAAGGGCCAGAGACATCTGGATGGCCTAGGGGCCGGTCCTGGCCGCAACCGACTAGGGAGCACCAGTGGGGTGGCTTGGTTAGTCCAGGGAGGTTTGAGAGAGGGAACCATCGGGTTCCAGAGTGGCGGAGAACCTGCGGGTGCCCCTGCAGTTGCGGGCCTGCGTCCACGTTTTCTCGCCCCAAGCAGGGAAGCCCATCAAGGCATTGAGTGGTCTACCCTGGCTTTTGGCTGGGAGGGGGTTGTGTTGGACTTGGCCCTTTTTCCCTGAATTTTTCGCTTTTCCCCCTAGCCTTTTTACTGACATGGTGTGTCTGAACTGAAAATAATAAATGCTGTGCAATGGTGTACGCACCTTTATTTCCACCATTGTACAAATGCACCTTTGTAAAATGTTACTTTTAAAATGGATGCCCTTCCTGTCTATGTGCCGCCTGACTGAGGTGAGTTGGCGGTCTAGTTGTCTGTTTCCCAGCACCCCCAGCTTTTGGAGGGAAGCCTGGCACCCAGGGTGCTCTACACCTCCCCCTAAACCAGTTGGGACCGGTTTCCCAGGGAACCTTCCAGAAGCTTCCAGCCCTTTCTGGTAGGTGGGGTGAGGGGGGCTGTGCCTCCATGTGCTCAGACTGAGCCTGGACCTGAATGAGAGGGGACACTCTGCCAGGAGGTACCGCCACATTGGGCCTGTGTGCTGGCCCCTGTGCCCATCTGCACCCCTCCGCTGTCCACAGGGCCAGTGAGAGCCCTTTACTGGAGTGAAGACTGCTGTGTCAGGAGGAGTGCCACTTTATGGGAGATGACTGCTTCTAGGAGCTGCTGTCCTGTTCTGATGAGTACCCACTGCCTGCTGATCTTGCCCAGTATTGCCTGCCTGCTCTCCTGCCGTCCTAAGCCCAGCACCTGGTGAGCACTATATCTTACTGCCTGCTGCCTAGCACCCTGTGAGCACGTGGTCTGCCCAGGAGAAGAGAGGAGCTGATGCCTGCAGCGCTGTGCTGCTAAAGCGCTATAACTGTGCCACAGGGGAAGAGGAGCGCTGCATCTGTATTTTGTGGGACTTAGCGCTACAACCTTATTCCTGCACCAGGAGAGCGCTGCCTCCAGCCCTGCCCAGGAGAAGAAGGTGCGTGGGTCCTGCAGCGCTGGACTGCCGGAGTGCCATATTTGCATTGACTGTGCTCTGCTTGCTGCGAGAGCGCTATAACTGTGCCCAGCAGAAGAGGAGCGCTACATTTGAAGTGACTGACCATCCCTGCCTGCTGGCTAGCGCCTGAAGAAGAAGAGCGCTTTATCTTATTGCCCAGGAGGTGAGGAGCTGACCTCTGCAGCGCTGTGCTGCGAGAGCGCTATATTTCCAGTGACTGTGCCTTCCTGCCTGCTCCCTAGTGCCTCGGGAGGGCTATATTTCATTGCCAGTGAAGGGGAGCGCTACCACTTTATGGTGTGGGACCTAGCGCTTTGTGGGCGCTACAACTTAATTTCAGCCCAAGAACTTTACTGCCGCCTAGCGCCTCGTGAGCGCTATATGTAAATTGCCAAGGAGGAGTCCTGCGGCGGAGGGGGCCCGAGGCACATTGTCGGTGCCTGTCCCTCCGCGCTGCTGACGAGGAGAAGGCTCCGCTGAGGGTGAAGCCAGGAGAGGTCCCAGAAGCGGGACCTGTCGGGGCACATTGCCGGTGCCCGGAGACTGCAGAGACATCCAGAGGGGCCTCAGACTGCCAGTGAGTGGGGCTCAGTCATCCTGTGGTTGGGGGGTATGTCGGGGCACATTGTCGGTGCCCGCCCCCGGTGCCAGTATTCTTTGGAGGGCATTGGTTGTGTTTAGAGTCCCATAGGAGGGGGGCTCCAACGTGCCCAGTACTTGTTTCCTCCCTCAGCTGCACGACAGAGGCATTTTGGGAAATTCTAGAGTCCCAGAAGAGGGGCTCCACCGTGCCAGTGTTCTTGTGGGCAGATTCCTGTTAGAGCCCGGAGTGGGACTCCCATTGCTGCATTGTTGGCGCCAGTGCTTGTTGGGATTACCCAGCTACCCCGCAGGACAGGGGGCAGCTGCCACGCATTGGGGGCATTGGATTACCCAGAAGGGAAAGAGAGAGGAGTGAGGGACCCTCCTCCCCTAGCACTTTGCGCACCTTTGTTTTCGCTGCCCTTGTAGCCAGCCCTGACTTTGCGGGATATAGGGCTTCTGAGCCCCTGAGAGAGGCCAGTTGGCCTGGGCCCAGTTTCAGAGTGTTGTGCCCCCGATTGGGACGACTGGGGCTTATGCTTGTGAGGCCTCGTGCCTCTTATGATTTATGTACAGGTGATTTATGCTAAGGCTATGCCTGCGCTAAGGGGTCTACGCTAATGCATTTATGCTGGTAATGTTTTCCCCCAAATTGCTAATGTGTTGTTCATGCTTTCACCCTAATGGTGTCGCCTCCATGCCCACATGTTCAGGCCTAATGCTGTGTCGCTAATGATGGTGGTGCCTCTATGCTCACCTGGTTTTGCGTAATGCTAATGTTATGTATGCACAGTGTGATGGTATGCCTAAGGTTGCATTTTATGCTAATGCCAATCTGAATATGCATGTTGCATTTCCATGCCTAACGTAAGGTTCTCATCCCAGGCCTCCTGTTAAAGTGATTTATACAGATGTGTTCATACCTAGGGTTATGCTAATGTGCCTAATGCTTTTTCCTAGGGTGGACATTGCTGAGGTTTATGCCCGCCTAAGGTGGCCTACCCCTGATGAGAGTGTCTCCTATGTTTCCATGCCTAATTGTTGCCCACATGTGTTTTTATGCATATTGAGATGCCTCATGCAAGTTGCCTAATGTTATGCCCACAAGGATCCTGCCTGTAAGTGCGGGTTGTTACACAGTTACTGATGCTTGCACATTTATCCTGTGTACTTGTGATGATTCCGGCAGCGGCCCGATTGGCCCTGCCTTGTAAATTGTCCCCCTCTGTAAATGACTACCTGGTGCCAGTTGGCTCTGTGTTCACCATGTGATTGCATCCTACTGTATTTGGTATAATACACAAGTTATTTTTCATGCAACCTGGTGTGGTCTCCTTTTGTAGTGTGCCTGGTGTGTCGCCTGTGAGTGTGCTGCGCGGATGCTTTACACATTTCCTCCGGAGTTTGGCCCGCCCGCTCTGCACCACGCTACCCGTTTCTAACACCCACCGAAAGGGAAATAGCCCTCTCCAGTGTAAACATATAAAATCCGAACAAACACCTGCACAACCACAAACTAAATGCCATTCAAAGACAGGAAAAGGAAAGTGAAAAAGTCATTTTTATTTCTTCCTGAAGGGGCCAATACAATGTAACTTTATTGTACAAGGGAGCAGCAAGAAAGAGTGGGCTAACATTATTCTGCTTGAGTTTTGTTGTTTAGGTATGTCACTAAAATATTGTTTCTTATTCCTTTTGCTTTTGTCAGTTTTGTGGTCTTTGGTCTAAAGATGCAGAGTTTAGAAGCATGTTTTAGGTCTTGTTTAATTATTTTATAAACTGTAGAGAATCAGGAAATATCAAACTCATATTTGATATTTTGGCTACGTTTGATTCTTTCACTGATAGGTAAAATGGCTGGTTTCATAAGAATCTTTCCCAATATGTACCATCACATTTACCCACAGAGTATGGGTAAAACCCCTTTATACATCAGCCCCCTTTTCTAGTGAGTCAGTATTGATAGTAGGTAAATTGCCAAACAACCTAGGCTTTAAACCTTCAATGCGAGGTGTAGTGACAGGTGTATGTGAAAAGAGTGCTGTCACTAAGCATCTGGGATAGTGGTGAAAACATGACACCAGACTTTTGGAAAACATGGAACACTGCTGCAAAACATTCTTACCAAGTTCAACAAAGATTGGAGTGATATTGTTTGCATTTGCAGAGATTCAGCTATGTATATGAAAAAGTTGTGTGATGACCTGTCAAAATCGATACCTGAGCTGAAGAGCTTCCCTGTAAGAGATCCTTGCCACTTGTTAGATGGTATGCAGAAAGCATCTTTACAATCTTCAGAGTTACTGAAGAATGCTATTGACCTTTTAGTCCATGTTGGTGCACTGTTTTGTTATGCGCGGGAACTAAAACAAAAATATTTTTAATTCCGTGCTTTGTGTGGCATCAATGAAAGTCATTCCAACTGTGTCATTTAGCTGGTGGTCCTCAGTCCTAGAGGCCGTGAATGCTATATTATCCCTGTGGCAACCTTTTACAGAATCTTTTCTGAGTGATGATGCCAAAGGCAAGAAAGGTGAGGCTCTTTGGTCTCATATTGATAGTAATATAAAAAAAATACACTCTACTGCATTCTTAGATTTTTATAGGAAAACATGACTGCTGTAGTGGACATTATAAAAACAAGCCTTTGGGACCTTATAAGTGTTTAGCCATGCAACAGTTGATGTTGTTGCACCAAGGATATTGTGTTGGATAACTAAACACTTATAAGGTTCCAAAGGCGAGACCTATTGGCTATGCCAATGCAAATTATGATGCATAATGTGGCACATTTTGTGTTAATATTAATTCATTCTTTTGTAATTTGTACACGTTAACACTGTCTGGACAAAGGTTTTGCCCTATTAGTAATAGTTTACCACACAAATACAGCAATATTCAACTGTAGGGTGAACAGTCAACCTTTGCAAAGTGCCTTCTGCTGCAAAACAATATGCAATGCTGCATGTTTGGTAACTTTTGATCCGTTTGAGCTCAAAACAATTTTTTTATTAAAATCTGCAGATTATGCAGCAGATGATGGATTATGTGGCAAATACAGTAAATCTATTAATATATGAAGCATGCTGTGGCTCCAAAATCGCATAATTCCAGCGTCCCTGGATACTACAGTGCCTATTGTGCAAGCTCTTTAATCAAGTAGAAGACAAGCTCTTTAATCAGCTAGAAGCAGTTTATAGGGCAGCTGTTTGATTTCGTAAGCAGTTTAGGAAGACCAACCACACCTGCAATGCCACACCGGCAATGCCCTTGTTGCACATCATGGATCATATCATCTTTACCCTGAATTACATTTCTTCAAATGCTTCCATTCCCTATCCATGCAATATTTTAGTTCTATGATATAGATCTATTCCTACGGAAGGGCATTGGAATTCGTCTACCGGTGTCTCCTTCCCATCTCACCAACTGCTCAAGATTCGACCTCTATGTCCTTGACACCTCGTGCTCTCCTGCGACTGTCCAATTTCCATGGCAAGCAGTAAAAAAAAAAAAAACCAGGAACTCTGCTGTCTGTTTGACAGATTAACAACTTTTCTTCCTTTAAATAAACAAAAAGTTCGATTTTCGCATTTTAAATCTATTTGCTTCCATCTTTTGGCCCTCATTCAAGTTGCACAGTTTTAGGGTGTAAACTCCGAAAACAAAATTAATGTTATGACTTAATTCGCGTAGATTGGGCCATAAGTGTGCAGACCCAGTTTTTTTACCTAGCAGAATTCTGCACGGTGTTGCTTGTTTTGGCAGGATGCATGCCACATTTGCCACCTGCTCTGAGAAGGTATAGGAGCTCTGTGCTGGGCGTGAAAGGAGGGCAGAAGGACAAAGGAGGAAGAGTGCCCTGTAAAACGAAATTCTTGGGAATGGATGGGGGCATAGAGCATCTAAATCGGGCATGCTCTAAGAGATCGGCAATAAAGCGGTCACCGTGCTCACACATAAGGCACGGCGACCGAGTTGTGAATATGAAAGTGGCCCAAAAATGGTGTGCCGCGCTAGAAGTGCGTGCCACGATATGGAAACAAAAACAAATAATCAAAATGCAAGCGGGCTGGGAGTGGAAGGAGGGCAGAAGGCCAAAGGAGGAAAAGAGTGCCCTGCAAAATAAAATGCTTGGGAATGGATGGGGCACAGAGCATGTAAATCGGACATGCTGTAAGAGATCGGCAAAACCAAAAGAAATTAAAGCGGGTGCCGTGCTCACACATAAAGGACCGTCCACATACCGTGCACATAAAAGTTATGCGTATGGCGGCCCGTGAAGCGGCCACCATGGTGTATAAAAATAAAAACATGAAAGTGGGCACCGTGCTCAAACATAAAGCACGGGGCCCGAGTTGTAAATATGAAAGTGGCCCTAAAATGGTATGCCGCGCTAGAAGTGTGTGCCTCGAGAATGAAACACAAGCATTGGCCGCGCGGCCGTAAAAGTAACGCCGCGCGGCCGTGAAATGAAATTTTAAAAAAAAACGCGAGTGGTGGCGCGAGTTGTGCGCGCGCGCGACGAGAAAAAGTGCTGTGCACGTCGCGCGCGCTTGTGCGCGTAACCGCACGCTGGTGGCCGCTTTCGGAGCACTTTCTAAAGCCCCTTACTAAAGTCTCGCAGACAGCGCATGCGCGCTGGCTCAGCGAGACCTAAAAACTAGTCTGTAAACACCCTTGTCTACAAAGTGTTCAGCATAATTGGTGTAGATGTGAAACATCTCCTTGAGAGTAGGCTGGGTGACACTTTTAGTCACTTTGGCACTGCAGCATGTTCCATGTTAGAGTGCTTGCCACTTGGTAAGCAAAGAAATGTTGAGGAACAGTTAAGGAAATGTTATTTTACAATGTATGAGAAATGGATTGCAATGATGCATAGAAATGTCCCTTCACCAACCATGGTATTTGAAGTCAGTAAAGCCCTACTGTGGTACTCTGCACATGTTCTAGATACCTTCCGTAAAGGAGTGTTTCTGAAATGACAAACACTTAACATGAATACACCACCAAACGTTTTTCCACTCACACACACAAATTGCTCCCCACGGAGCTATATTTTTCGTATATATATATATATATATATATGTGATCAAGATCCCACGGGATCGAAACGCGTCATGCTGAGGTGTACCAGAACAGAACTTGAATAAACTTTCTGCACCCAATTGTGGTCCGGGCTCCTACTTTTCTGCAGAGCTAATGAAGTTTGGCGAATGACGGAATGAAAGGAGAGCTATGATAGATATATATATATATATATATATATATATGTGTATGTATATATATATATATATATATATATGTATATATATGTGTGTGTTGTTGGATTGAAAGGGAAACTATCCCCTCAATTCACATTAGTCGCACACTCAAGTCCGCTTTATCATGGCCTTCCCATGACCGCTACATACAGAGCGTGCTGTCACTACATCACACAGCCCCACCAATAAAGGGTGAATAAAAAATAAAAGGGAAAAGGCAGCACAGGTGGTTTATGCGTCAGGAAAATATAAAATCAAGATGTCTCTTACCAAGTTTCATCGGTAAAGTCACTCAAACTGGAGTGCAAGCGGGAGCATCCCCCTGTTGTCACACTCTGTATTGTGAAAGAAGCACAGATTGCATAATAAAGCATTCACCGTCTCACTGTTAGTTGATCAAACAGATCATCTGGGGCGTGTCTATGCTACGTTGTCTCTCTCCGTCTGGATTGATGTATCTATTCCCTGATGCGCTATCATAAAGCATTCCCTGTCTGTCGGAGAGTACGCACTCGGGCCGGAGATTTCGGAAATGGGCCGGAATCCAATCTATTCATACAGGAAATTACTTACAGGAAATTACATACAGGATGTGGTAGGCAGGACCTACATAATAGGGAGTTGCTGACAGCCATTTTCTGTTCATTCGGAGTCATCCTCTGTCGCAGATCAGATCCTCTTCCATCCTGCTGCTCTGTACAAACCAACTACCCCCAACATGGCTGAGGGACTTGAGGAGAAAGCACCATCTTTCACTGAAAGGGAATTGGACATTTTAGCGGAAGGGTGCTAGAAAAGCACCCTCAGCTGTATGGGGGGCCACCGAGGACCAGCTGAGCAATGCACCACGCGCCAGACTCTGGTCCACCATTTCGGAGCGATTCAGTGCAGTGGGCGTCTATGCCCAGCAGGGCAGAGCATGCCTTAAGCACTGGGAGGACCTAAAACGCTGGGCCAGGATCAAGACCCAGAAGATACCTGACCAGTCCTCCCAGCAATATGTGCACCGGCCCACCTCTCGCCACTGTACGAGAGGGTCCTGAAGGCATCCTGGCCGACCCTCCATGCTCAGCTGGAGGAGTGTTGAACTTGGCCTTTTTTGGCTAAAGTTCCCTAAACTTTTTGCCTTCCCCCTAGACCTTTTTTCTGACATGGTGTTGCCAACTTGGATGCTTTGGGCACTTTGCCACTGCTGATCAGTGTCAAAGTGCAAGTGCTCCCTGTATAAAGTGTTATGGTAATTGGTTGTCCATAATTGGTATATTTGTCTTACTAGTAAAGTCCCTAGTAAAGTGCACTGTGTGCGCCAGGGCTGGTAATACAAATGCTACTAGTGGGCCTGCAGCACTAATTGTGCCACCCACACCAGTAGTCTTAAAGAGAGATCTCAGGCCTGCCACTGCAGTGCCTGCGTGCAGTTTGTTAAACTGCCTTGTTGTCCTGACAAGTGCACCCACTTGCCAGGCCTTTCCATTCCCTTTTTATGCACATCAGACACCCCTATGGTAGGCCCAAGGTACCCCCCTGGGCAGGGTGCAGTGTATGTGAAAGGTAGGACATGTACTAAGGTGTGTACCATGTCCTGACAGTGAAATACTCTCCATTTCGTTTTTCACTGTTGCAAGGCCATCTTGCCCGTAGGACAGAATGGGGGAGGCTGTGTAATATGTTTCCAGCCTATCTTCCCATAGGCTTAAGACGGAGAGGTGAAGTTTAGTGTGCCTGAATTCACAATTTAATAACGCATCTTTTTCTGAAGGTGGTTTTTGCATTGTGTGTTTAGAAACCACACTTTTAGAAGTGGCTGTTTTTTTTTGTTCTAACAATTCTGTGTGTCTGCCTGGTTGTGGATTGACTGTCTGGATTTGAATGTGATAGGATCTGGGAAATGTCCTGACCCAGGGGAGGAGGTGAGACAGCAACAGGCTGACCTGCATCTGGAGTGTAGGGGGGAGTAGCCCCTGGAGGTGAAGAGGCCTGGGCTGCCGCCATAAAACAATGGCTCCATCTCCTGCTGAGTGATTGAAGACCCAGACCCCCACTATCAAAGGAAAAAGGTGTCACTGGCAGGGAGACACCCAGAACTGGTTTAGACAGGGGTCAGTGTCCCCCTGAACACAGAGACTTCAAAGACATTTAGGGGTATAACTATGAGAGCTGAAACCCCTGAACTCTGGACTGTCCAAGACTGAAAAGGACTGATCAAGACTGAAAAGGATTGAAACTACTTCGTGGTCAAGAGAAACCTCTGCCAAGGAAGAAACAGCTGAAGAGACTGAAGGAAAGGACTGACCCTTGCTGTGTGTTCTGGGGCTGGCCTGCAGTTTTCTGATTTAACCAAGGAGAGGCTAAGGGACTTTGCTGTGTGCTGTGTCCCCCTGCTTGAGAGAACTTTGCTGTGTCCTGAAGTAACTTGTCCCCAAGGGCCCGAGGAGAGCTGGCTCCCTGTTGTGGAAACTCAGGAACATAAAAGTTTCCAGGTGGGTCTCAGCGACGCTGTGTGCGTGTGCTTTTTGCAGCCTGAGACCTGCGTAAGAACTGCCCAGTGATCGTGTGCACCCAGAGTCCAAGGGAGTCTCAGCGACGCTGTGTGCGTGTGCTTTGTGCAGCCTGAGACCTTTGTGAGGATTGCCCTGTGATCATGTGCACCCGGAGTCCAAGTGAGTCTCAGCAACGCTGTGTGCGTGTGCTTCGTGCAGCCTGAGGCCTTTGTGAGGATTGCCCTGTGATCGTGTACACCCGGAGCTCAAGTGAGTCTCAGCGACGCTGTGTGCGTGTACCCTGTTGCAGCCTGAGACCTTTGTGAGAATTGCCCCGTGACTGTGTCTCTGCTTCGATCGAGCAGCGTGTCCAGAGCTGCTGCGATCGTCATTGCCATCGGCACGGACCGGCATCCCCAGAGGAGCTGGCCGCCGGCCCGAGCCTGCCTTTGCCGAGGAGGGACCTCGAACCACTGCCCAAAGATCAACGAAGTCGCACCGGAGGCCCAAGTCGCGAGGAGAGGAGAGTGAGATCGCACCCCCCAGGTAACGCTCAGCGAGCGTGCGTGTGTCGCCGCCTGGGGCGGGGTGCGGGCTCCGAGAGAAACGCTCTCGGCCTTTCCCATCTTTTCAGCGCGAGCCTCCGCTCAAGTCCGTATCGCGGCCCGTACTTGCCGAGGAGTGGCAGTACCGGGGCCAGAGTGTGGAGATGCACTTTGTTTTCCATCATAACAGTGTTGGGGGGCATGTTTTGGCAGTAGCTGACCGCGAGTCAGTAAGAGTGGCATAGAGACCATCCAGAGCACCGCGACCGGTGTTGAAGTATCTTATTTTTGCATTACGAACTGCCTGATTGTTGCATTACGATGTGCCCTATTTTTGCGTTACGAACTGCCTGATTGTTGCATTACGAAGTGCCTTATTTTTTTGCATTACGAACTGCCTGATTGTTGCATTACGAATTGCATTATTTCCGCATTACGAACTGCCTGATTGGTGCATTACGAATTGCCTGATTCTTGCATTACGAACTGCATAGCATTGCATTAGGACTGCATTAGATCATTGAGAATTGCTCATTAATACTGCAAGAACCTACCAGTGCTTGCTGGCCTAATAACCGGCATGGTAAAATATTACAAATACGCATATGTTGGATTTTTATCGTGTGGTCTCATCGTATATCTTTTTTCTTATAAACATATCATTGTTTTTATGAAACTCGTGTGGAGTCCATTTGTGGTGTTATCACTGTCACTGAGAGCATGGTTGCAAATACTTTACACATTTGCCTTGGAGATAAGCCTGGCTGCTCGTGCCAAGCTACCGAGGGGGTGAGCAGGCGCTGTCTGGGAAGGTGTCCTTCCTTTCCCTGACTTAGAAGCAAGGGTCCCTATTTGGCCTAAGGTACCTACCTCAGCCAACTAGAGACCCCCAGTTCTAACAAGGAGCATGAGCAGCAAGAGATGGTAAGTGATTTAAATGCGATATGCGTCTGAAAGTATGATGTGAGGGATGACAAAGCCGTACCATCAGGTGTCCCATGCCTCCATTTACCTAGTCTGTGCAAATGCAGTAGTCATTATAAGGCCAAAGGTTCACAGTAGCACATAGAATGCACTGAGCAGAGTGCATTTTGAAAGCAGTAGTTTATGTATGCCACCAGGGGAATAGAGCCACACACATGCATTTGTATATACAATTCCACTGGTAGCACCATTACCAGTGAACCAAGGGCCTTATAACTGATGTGTGCATTGGGTGAGGAATGGTACAGACACTGTCCAGTGTGTGGATGAGAGGCCTTTGGGTGTTGGATGCTGTGACTTGCATGCCTTTGGTGTGTGTCTCAGGTCTCCATTTACCTAATCTGTGCAAATGCAGCAGTCATTATAAGGCCAAAGGCATACTGTAGCACATAGAATGCACTGAGCAGAGTGCATTCGGGAGCTGCAGTTTTTGTTTACCACTGGGGGAATAGAGCCACACAGGTGCATTTTTATATAAAATTGTACTGGTATCACCATTACCAGTAATCCAAGGGCCTTATAACTGAAGTGCGCATTGGGTGAGGAATGGTACAGACACTGTCCAGTGCGTGTATGAGAGGCCTTTGGGTGTTGGATGCTGTGACTTGCATTGCCTTTTGTGAGATTGGGTTTTGATTAAGACAGATAATCATGTGCCATGGAGTTAAGATAGACTTTGAGATCCTTGCCTCACTCTTAAGTGATACCAACTTCTCTAAGGGTGTCCACATACACACGTCTTTCCAACAGTGTCTCGTTTGTCATTTGTCCAGTCAAGGTAGCTGTAACAACTAGCCACAACTGTTCACCAAGGTATGGCACAACCTGAGCAGTCTTCGAAGGCAAATGTGGCACTAGACTGTCTGCTGTTGTGAGGGAATATCAAAATGTTAGACTCACCACTTAGCAAAGCTAATATCCCAGCCCCTATTTGGATATGTGCACCAAAATCTGCATTTGTGCTGTCTCATACAATGCTACACAGCAGATGACATTTGTTAAAAAGTGTAAGAGTGCAGAGACTCCATATCACAGGATTATTACAATACCACCCGGACTGTCTCTGATCTCCTTTTGTAGACTGGCATTGGAAGATGCCTATGTAGCAATGACAGGAAACACAGTTTACATGAATGCAGAAGGTGAGGGTTGGTCAGTACAGAAGTGTAAGCCATCAAAATTCAAGTGAGATGTCAATGTGCGAGTCAAATCGGGACATCACAGTGAACATACACGTACTTTAGGCTCCGAGTCACTTATATTTTTATAGTGTGATCAGAGAAGAACAAGGTCTGCACTTGCTTCATGTAGTTATGTGTGTCGTTCTGACGTGTACAACCACTACATTATGATTTGACTTACATTTAAGTGGGCCCAGCTGGCCAAGAGGAACAGGACCAGGACCCGGTTCAGAGCAGGACATTGTTGGGGCACTGGTGGCCACAACCTCTCTCCACAACTGTAGAGGAAGAGGGACCTTCAATATCAGGAGACAGGGAAAATGCACCTACCCGGACAGAGCAAGACACCCTCCAGTGCCACAGACCGGGTGGAGGCTGAGGATATTGTGGGGGGTGAAGAACTGGACACCGCTGCCAGGGGGTGGGGAGGAGATCGACTCTCCTTCTGACAATCTACTACTATTATTTGGCGAGGTGTCCTCTGGGCAGGTCACACCCACCACAACCTGGGCCTGCCATCGGCCCCTCCCCGACTCTAGAGGCCTCCATTCCATCAGGGTCTCCATCTGCATCCCTTGCCACTAGGCTCCCTCCAAGTGGCTGCCAGGAAGACCGTAACATAGGCTCTGACTCCAACACCACACCCCTCATGTTCAATCCAAACTCCTCCCTGTATTGTGACCCCTGTGGCTGCATCTCAGGAAGTCATGGGGGCATGTGAGGGTCAGCCAGACATGTTCTCTCGCATCATTCTGCAGCTCTGGGATGAGGTGCGTATGATTCAAGAGGAACTTGCAAGATCAATGGCCACCCTCACTGCCAGTGTCATGAAAAATGGGGATAGCCCTAATGACCCTACTTCTCATGGGCTGGTTATATACAAAAAACAGAGAGAGAGACTGGGAAGCAGGGAAAGATACAGCTAATGTTAATTCTATGAATTACATCAATTAATCATAGAGACAGCTCGAAAATTACGGGATCTTTCTTTTATTGGATCTCTCCAAGTATTCAAATTTTATCCTGATAGACATAGAGTTGCTACGAATTGTGATATAAACAACAAACCAATTATACTATATACAAAAAATTGAACAAAAATAATACAAAACATTACACAAAACTCAATACAACGTCAAATTCAGTCCCTATGAGGAAGACTCCTATCTTCCACACATCTATCTATATGAGGCTGTGCATCCAATTCCTGCACAATCGCTCTCAACAATAGTCTCTGGGGTCCGTGTGTATTTGTAAAGCAACGAGTCATAGACCTTAACACAGCACAAAGTGTATTTGATACATTCAATAGTCCAGGCCTTCCAGAGACTTTGATATTGCGGTATCACTGCCAGTGTCACTTCCTTGGGTGCAGCCATTTTGTCTGTCCTTGCCCAATGTCCCGTCCAAACCACCCTCAATGTTTCCCCCTGTATGTTGCCCCACACTGTTTCCCCTGTACTCCTCGTGTGGTGCCTGGTCCTGCACCGGCCAGCAAGGAGCCTGCATCGGATTCGGAGGATCTGAACATTGTTGAGATTGAGGATGATCAGAAGGACAGTTGACTTGTTGGACTATGACTTTCTTTTGGACATTTATTTTGCCCCTTGTATATAGACTGGTTCCCCAGACGTTTCCTGACGTTTTTAGGTTGAGCTGTCTGGAAGATCTGTTGTATGTTCTTTGTGGGATCTGGAGATCAGCCCTAGGACTTGTCTGCTTCCGCCTTTGCTTAGGGACTTTTTTCTGTTCAACTGCCTTTATTTAACTGTCTTGATAGAAAACGACCAGTAGAGGTCAGTAAAATACCAGAATTGCTTTTTACTTAGGGACTTTCTTTTTTAATTTTTCTGGCAACTGCCTCTATTTAACTTTCTTGATTGAAAACGACCAGCAGAGGTCAGTAAAATACCAGAATCACTTTAGCAATCCCTATATACCAGGCAATAGAAACTTGTATTAAACGAGCACCCGTAGACCATGTTTTTTTCATATCTTGTAGTGATATGACCACAGAAGGGGCTGATTTTATATTAAAAACAAAGCTTTGGACAATACAATTTCCCGCTGATAGGCAGTATTCCTCTCCATGTGTTCCCAAACCTGGCGTGTTCCGCAGTTTTGTGCTTACTTTCCCTCCTTGTTAAAGAACAGTAGATATTTCAGCACCCAGGCTAATGTGCTGCATAGCTAAATACATATAAAGTCCCAAAGGCGAGACCGATTCCATTGTAAGTGCTTTTTTATTTATGTTGCCCAACACCCTCCAAGTCCCCTGCTCCATTCCGTTCAAAGAACATTATTTGCTTTCCTTTCTCCCTTCCAGACCGATTTAATTTTGCTTTTTTTATCTATCCATTTATTTTACATAAACTTATATTTAGAATCAAACTTTCTCTATCCTGTTAAATTCATTGTAAATGTCATGTTCAAAGTTTGGACATATATCTTTGGAGTAGTTATTTGCACTGCACATGATAGCTTGGTACACTGATGGGGTTACACTTTTACATGTGTCACTCACACACATTCATCCTCACATCTCTAGGCCATCACAAGGGTAAACAATTGGCCATCAGTACATAATATGCAACTTAGTCTTGACTCGTGAGTGCATTTATCTTTTATTTACACATATTCAGGATGATATTTTTTCTTGTGATCAAGAGGGATCGTGCTTGCGACTTCACAAATTTGGTGGCAATGATCGCTGTGAGTAAGTGCGTTTGTGTTGTTGCCGAGGTGCAGTTTGGTGTGGTGCATCTGCCTGTACAGGGGGAAGTTCTTAGACAGTGGCTGATGGTGTCTGTACAGTTGGAGGGAGTGCCTGGACAGGGGGTGGTGGTGGATGTGCAGGTGGGGGGGGGGGGTGCCTGGACAGGGGGTTGTGGTGGATGTGCAGGCGGGGGGGGGGGGGAGTGCCTGCACCAGGGGTGGTGGTGGATGTGATTTCCTGCAGCGAGCCTGTGCAGTTTATGGTACAGGTGTGTGGGTGTGATGTGCTGCAGGTAGATGTGATGGCGCCCCTCCCTGCATTTACCTTGAATGGAGACTTTGGATACGTTTCAGCATACCCTCCATCATCTTCATGGCCAAGGCATGGTGTCTTGCACTCTCTTCTCTATGGATGGATATAATGTCATTGATCTTCTTAGACATGTCTTGCCAAGATCTATCCATCCTGTCCAACAACTAGGTCAGTCTGTCCACCACCTGAGGGATTTGGCGCGTGTCCTGCAGTGCCTCGGACATGTCTGATAGGGTAGCTCCTATGGCACGAATGTCCTGCCTCATATCATCCTGCTGTTGGAAGAACTCCTTCTCCCACTGGCCACCACGGCCATTTGCTAGCCCCCTCCGTATGGGATGGCCATGGATAAGGACTTCAGGTCCACCAGCAGGGGGAAGGGTGGCAGGTGGTAGTCTGTGGACAGGTGATTGGTGCGCAGGGGATACCTGCACCGCACCAGGGGTGGCTCCTCACTCAGATGGTGGAGAGAATGCCTGGGATGCACTGTATAAGGAGTGTGTAGAGGAACCACCACGTCTGTCCTGGATGTGAGGGCTGTGAGGGAGTGATGTCTGTGTAGGGGTGTGTGAGAGCTGTGGCTGGTTAGTGCTATGTTGAGGACATGCAATCATGGGCTGTGGATATTGAGGCACTTTGCTAGGCAGAGGGGGGGTTCTTACACATTTTGGCCAGTGTAACGAATGTTCTGGTCAGGGCATCTGACTCCTCATCCTCTGTGAGAAGGGCCAGATAGTCTACATCATCCTCCAAATCAACTTCCTCCTCCGGTATTTCCTCCTTTTCTTGCGCAGTATTGGCAGCTGAAATAGCTGCTTGCAAGAGTAGTGGGTTCTCCTCTCCGATTTCCCGTTGCCCACCACTGGTGGAAGGTCTAGTGTCCTCCTCATCCTCATCACCTGGAAGACAGAGGTTGCAAAAGTATAAGTAATTGACCTAGGATATGATGTGCAACACAGGGGTTGACTATACTGTACTTTGCATCAACAGATGATGCACATGTGACCTGGTTTGGGCACACGTACACTTGACAGCTCACACTATAGCACTGAGGTGTTGAATGGCGATGTACAATACACAAGCAAACTCACCAGCTCCAGCCACAGCTCTGTGTTGCTTTGCGATCCCCCCTGATGGCAACTGCTGAATCTGGCTCCTCATAGGTGTAGCTGAAGATGTGGTCCGCGATCCAGCAGCTTGAGAGGGACGTGACACCATACTTAATGATCTTTATGAATAATATGCTAACAGGCACACGTGACACTCACATAACTGAAATAGTATGTATGTAACTTTTTACACACCAAATACAGATGCAATGCAGAAGGGAATTTGTATCTTCTGAATGAATTTGGAATCCATAACAGGGAAACACTTTGTCACGCTTACCTAAAGGACAGATGCGAGTAGATTTCACTGCTGCAGCCAGGATGTCTTGCATACCTCGGGATGGTGTTGTCTGCAGCACTGATGGTATCCTGCTTGCAGCTGATATGATACATACATGTTCATATTCAAGTACACAGGATGATAGCAATGAGTTAACATGTATATGTAATTGGCTTATACCATTGATATGCTATTTCTGGCCAGTGTCACGCATGTTCACCTCCTGAACTTTACATGTGGGCCCCTGCTCACCAGCAGCAGTTGCCACCTGTTGCCTCCACAGAGCACTGACATCAACGAGATAACACATTAACAGACAAATGTGTATGAGAAGGTAACTGATATTTGAATGAAGGGGATAATTATGCTGAACGCCTCTGTCTACCTTTGGTTACACCTTCATTATTAGGCCCATCATGCCTTATGAGTATGATGTTGTCTGTTGACAAATCTAAAGGAGTGTACATCATCATGCAGACCGGTTCCCATTTGCACATTAGATCATATCATTGCATTTGAGAGTTAATATGTGAGATGTCCAATGGTCAGGTACATTTTGTGGCACATTTGTGCTTCCCTCCCCATGAAGTCACAACGTCCATGTAGGACTGGGTGATCACACATTTGTCATGTTCAATCTTTGTGTGACTTCTGTTCCCATTATACATGTACAACATCATGGTAGAACTTAGCTGTCAATAGATGAAGTCTTGTACAGCACACATCCTAACCTCATATATTATCCTGTCACTTATATATGGGAATACTGTAGGAGAGGGCATAAGCTGAAATCAACATTTGACTAGGATCACATATTGTGGTAAAGTGTAGAAGCTTGGATGGTTGCCGCCTACACTGAATTTGCGTTGTGCAGTTCTGCCACCAGATGTATATGTTTCACTTCCTCTACATGTTACGTTATGTTATGCGGTCTTATAGAGCGCTCAGCTGCCCCAGCAAAGGGGCGTCCCGGCGCTGATGGCAGAAAACTGCACAGCCTCTAACAGAGAAAAGGCCTACAACGGAGGGAAGAGGAACGTTTTAATTGCTTTCCGAAATGCCAAATAATTCTTCAAGCTGCGGATGGAAATAGGGAGGGTGTTCCAAAGTTTGGATGCCAGAGTACGGAAGGAACGCCCCCCGGCACGGACCCGCGTCACCCGAGGGATAGCTGCCAAATGCTGCCACATCGACCGAAGTTGGCGGGAGGGGGTGTATGGTGCAAGCAAATTGGCCAGAATACCTGGGGAAGAAGAGTTCAAGATTTTAAACGAAATACAAAGGGACTTGAACTCTATACGTTTGGCCCCCTTAGCAGCCCATACACCCCTCTCAAAACAACACAACCTAACTGGCATCAGTGCAACCCTCATCCACATCAATTTCCATACATTTTGTGCCCTATGATTTTCCTTGAGAGTTTTCATATCATTGACTTACAATCCAGTTGTGGCTACTCCACTTCATATGACTCAATACAGTCTAATATGTACATACTGCACTCACTTGCCATACATTTAGTGTCCTCCTTTCACTAGCCATCATGGTGTGATATGGTATGCTGTAAAATGCCATATGTGGGCATATTGAGATGCTGGACAACAGTGATGTTGAACACATACAACATACTGCAGGCATTAAATCCACATTTTATGAGCATTCGGGTACATCAGTCTTGGGTTTACTTACCAGGGTCCCGCATCTGCCCAGTGTGTGGTTCCTGAACAGATGTCACAGCCAACCTTGTAGCAGATGTCACTGTGGGAACTGGAATCCTGGACGACATCATTGGGCCTCCAAAGATATGTGTGTTTGCCAGTTAACATTCAATTTGCCACATGTGATGCACTCAATTTCAGAGTTCAGTTCACAGTTCTGGCACTGTTGATGGAATACATGTAATATGTCCATGTGTTGCCTGCTAACAATGTAGGCTTTTGGACCCTCTCCTGACAGGTTGTACTTGCCAGTTTGTGATGGTGGTATGGATTGCTGTGGATGATGTTGTTTCCTCCCAGCAGATGCAAGGACCTCTGCTACAGTGGATGACTGTACTCTGGCTGAATGTGTCAATAGAGGAGAACAGCGAAAAGTCAGCAAACCGTGGTGTCAATTGACTGTAGGTGATTAGACTTCATCCGGCCCAAGAGGGAGGATGGTAAGCACTTACGGGTTTAGCATTGAAGACAATGACCATCCGGCCCGGGTGCCGAGATTCCAGCTCGGGTGTGGAGTTTCCGGCCCGGGTGCGGAGATTCCGGCCCGGGTGCGGAGATTCCGGCCAGGGTGCGGAGATTCCGGCCAGGGTGCGGAGATTCCGCCCGAGTGTGGACGTAATGATACGAGTCGTAAATGACTTCTGTGAATACCAAAAGTCGTAAAGTTAGACTTTTGGTTCAGATTACCTTTGTGAATAGGCCCCTCACTTCCTACATGAGCGTCTATGCGTGCCTATTTCATATTGTTGTATTTTAAAGGGAGAACTACAATAGAGACCCTTTCCTGGAGAATAAGGAGAGACCAAAGATGGACAGGACAATTTGTTTGACAACATTCAGCACAAATTCAAATCAAGTGAAAAATTGGCAGATCCTTAATTCAAGCGGCCTACAAATCACTACACCTATGTTTTCCTTCAAAAAGAGCGCGAGCATTAGGGACATGTTGGTGCATACGAGACCACAACCCAGTGTCCATGTCCAAAAACGCAGAATGTGGGTAGGCCACACTCCTTGCGGGGTTGTAGAGTGTGCTCCTTAACTAGCAGTTCGAAGAGTATGGACGTAGGACTGAAAAATCCCTGGGTCCAGACTAAACATGCAAATTGCAATTCTGAAAATGTCATGTATCTAATCCGGTGCCCGTGCAGGATGACGACCCGCAAGATGAAGGTACAAATAACAGAACATAAGAGCAATATAAAATGCAAAAAAACCATGACCAAACTCAGGACTCACTTTGCAGAGGAGAACCACAAAGTAGGAGACATCCATTGGACTATACTGGACAAACCTTCCATCCCCCAGAATGCTAGAGACATCAAGACTTTTCTCCTAAAAAGGGAATAGAAATGGATCTATAGGAACCGGAGCGATATAAACGGTCCCAACAATGAGATTCCTTGCCACCAGTTAAGCAATCTTTAATTGAGACTAGGTCGCGAGACTAAAAGGTTATATAGGGAACAGTCTTCCTCCAGGTACGAGCTCTGGGATAACGAGAAATACAGTGTCCTCTCCCTTTCCCACAAGTTCCTATAATTGAACGTCTACCTGCACCCAACAAGAGAAAAGACTTCATTCACGTGGGCAAAGCGATGAGCACATACTCGAATAGGTTCCTTCGTAGCCGTCACCACTCTGTGTATCCTGAGTATAATTACCAGGAAAAGCCAATCACCTTGACTAGTTGGGTTTCTGTCACAAATACATAAATGTAAGTAAATAACACCTCTGATGACAGAATAACAGGAGGAAATTGCGATTTCCAACATGGAGCCTCGCTCCGTTGTCTCTGGAATACTAGTTTAGTTTAACTACCCAGGGGCCAAGAAGAGTACGGCATCCACTGCTTATCGAGTATACATGGGCTTATGAAGGCACGCAGACGCCCTTGTTAATAAGACTTATATATTAAAAAATGAAAAACTAAATTGACGGGCAGTATGGTAACCAAATGGTTAACATTTGTGAGCACCTTTTCACATTCGCCCTGTAAAATATGACAATATGAAATAGGCACGCACAGACGCTCACGAAGGAAGTGAGTGTTTGCAATGCAGGCCATAGCGGGGTCAGCGTTCTAGTTTCTGCCTCCGCGCAGGTAAGGAACTCACCCGGCCGGAAGGCGGAAGTGATGATTCAGGATTCCTGGAATCACACTTAAGGCGGTGGGTCCAACGATGAAACAGCTACTCGGGGTGGCGAGAGGCACGACAAAGTGGCATCCAGCCCTTGATGAAGTAAGTGTTGTACGAACAGACATGCAGCTGCCAGATTACTTATTTACAGTTTTTTGTCAGCGCGACCGCTGGTGAGAGTCGCGGGGTGTGAGTGAGCCTCGAGGAATAGATACAGCAATCCCGATGGAGCGAGACAACATGGTATAGACACGCCCCAGATCTATTTGATCAACCAACAGTGAGACGGTGAATGCTTTATTATGTGATCTGTGCTTCATTCATTATACAGAGTGTGACAACAGGGGGATGCTCCAGCTTGCACTCCAGTTTAAGTGACTTTACCAATGAAACTTGGTAAGAGACATCTTGGTTTTATATTTCCCTTGCGCATAAACCACCTGTGCTGTCTTTTCCCTTTTATTCACCCCTTATTGGTGGGGCAGTGTGATGTAGTGACAGCACGCTCTGTATGTAGCGGTCGTGGGAAGGCAATGTTACAGCTGAGATGCGTGTGTGACTAATGTGAATTGAGGGGACAGTTTCCCTTTTAATCGAACAACACACACACACATATATATATAACAAAAAATATAGCTCAGCGGGGAGCAGTATATGTGGGTGTGAGAAATAACTTATGGTGTTTGTATTCATGTTACGTGTTTGTCATTTCAGAAACACTCGAGAGTGTCTACATAAAAAGTGACAAGTAAGGTCATTGTATGCAAAAAGAGCTTACATATACATCCCTTTGAATACCAGGATATTTACCTGAAAAAGGGACTTACGAGAACAGGATCGCTAGTCCTAAGGAAGGCCAGACGACCCTTGTTGGGCGGTAAACGTGGCCAAAACATGTCGACATTGAAGCAGTAAGGAGAGACACAGGGGTCCTAATTATCCCCTAGACCATCTCCGGTTTTTATTTTTAATCCTATTCAGGGAACCCATGATTAAAGATTCTGAAGGGTATTCCTGAAGTAGTTTTACACTTACAGAAAGGGGTGGGAGCACACTGCTTCACCTCCCAGCACAGTTCGCCCCTTAGCATTATGGTAAATGCAGTTCATGATACATGCTTACTTGAATATTTACTGGAGTGTTCCACCAAAGTTGGTGCAGGTTAGTGCTGTAAATCTCTAGACACGTGTTTCTGGATATCATCCGTCATCAGTAGAGATAAAAACGAATTTAATCTGGGGTTGCTGAGCAGGCTGCCACAATCCTTTCAGGTCTCAGTACCTCGCACAGGTGCATCTCCACAAGCTCGTCCGCTCAATGGCTCAAGGGAGCCTTTTCAAACAGAAAGGGGTGGGAGCACACTGCTTCACCTCCCAGCACAGTTGGCCCCTTAGCATTATGGTAAATGCAGTTCATGATACATGTTTACTTGAATATTTACTGGAGTGTTCCACCAAAGTTGGTGCAGGTTAGTGCTGTAAATCTCTAGACACGTGTTTCTGGATATCATCCGTCATCAGTAGAGATAAAAACGAATTTAATCTGGGGTTGCTGAGCAGGCTGCCACAATCCTTTCAGTCTCAGTACCTCTCACAGGCGCACAGGTTCATCTCCACAAGCTCGTCAGCTCAATGGCTCAAGGGAGCCTTTTCAAACAGAAAGGGGTGGGAGCACACTGCTTCACCTCCCACCCCTTCCTGTTTCTAGTTTTACACTTACACTATCATTGTCTGTTTATATGTAGTTTACTGCGTGGGTCCCAGCACATATATGTATGTATTGTCTTCCCCCTCCCTTTGCTCCATCCCAGGCGTTGGTCTGTGAAGGAATGTTGTAGTAGCCCTATGATGAAGCATGCCACTATCTAGTGGGTGAGGGCATTTTTAAAAAACCTAACGTTTTTCCAGAGAGGGGTGTTCTCTCATTCACCGACCTCTTCCTCCTTTTCCTCTTTTTGTGGGTATTTAAGCCTATGATAGGGAGGATGGAAAAGAAGTACCTTTCTTCCCTTCTTATATGTGTGATGATATAATGTACACTGGCCTAATAATATTGTTGGTTCAGAGGCCGGTGACAACAGAACAACTGTTGTAGTTCACTTTTTGGTGCTGGCCAGGCTGGTACTTCTGCCGAGCCTGGCTTCGCACTCTAGCAGTTATACCACGTGATCCCAGAGCTAGCACGTGGTAGTATACAAATCATCCAATCAGTACTCCGCAGTGCCCTTATATGTAGATCTGTGGGTGGCATCTTGACTGTTGTTGTTGTGAGGCAAGGCACCATCCCACTGTGATAAATGCCACGCAGTGATTGGCGAATTGGAAAGCTGGCAGCAGTTTTGGTTTTCCATGCTGCCACCGTGTGTCTTCTCATCCACTTTGAATTGCAGAGGAGGTCCCACATTGGCACCCAGGCAGGATGTTTGCCAAGTCCTGCTAACCCCATTAGCCTCATCTCCGGCCCTCAGACAGACTTGCTGCCGCCCGGGTAAACTCTGGAAAGAACTGCTGGCCTCCTTGTCTGTTCAGGGCGTCTGGGTTGGGGCACACAAGTTGCTTCTATATGGTCTATGCGAGCCCTGCACTCCTTTAAAATGTGCAGCTCAACTGACCAGCCTGTCTGTGACCGTGGGTAGTGGCAGTGAGGCATACTGACTGACAGACAGTAAGAGACTGAGGCCATCATTGACTGCTCAACTGTGGCAGCACTAAAGCCCCCACAGAGATTCTGAGTCGATGTCCAGTTAGCACTGAGTCAATTGACAGGCTACAGCTTGCTGTACCGAGTTGATCTTGACAGCCGATTGAAGAAAGCGACCAGGCAGCATGGTCAGATATAATGTATATAAGACATAGTATACAACTCTTTTTAGCCTATGACTTGCAGTTTGTGTGCAGCTCCAGATGCTGTTCATAACTCGTTGAACTAATATCTACACATTGTGACCTGCACGTAATACAATAACCTTTGTAGCAAAAGCGGTAACCCACTGAGCAGTCTACCTAAAATTCTAATCTGTGAGCTGCATGTTTTAAGTTGTACTTTGAAGCAGGCACTGCATAAAAGCATAAACAGAACCCTGAAGAGGTGTGAGGGTAACAGATGCCGAACAAGGCACTGTCAAAGCGTTTCTAAACTGTAACTAACAATGGGATAGATTTTAACACAGAGAGGCCAATGAGCTACAAAGAAGGCTGTCATGTCATATGGATCCACTTTCCTAATGGACAGGTGTCTGCATATCCTACTCACACTTACTGTTGGCAGGAAATCATGCAAATGTTCAACACTAGGAGTATACACTTTGCCATCCCACAAAGTTCAAATCATTTGGAACCCACAAATGAGCATTTTGAATTCAATTCAATCAATTAATTCAATACATCTTTATTTGCTAAACAAAGTCACCATAAAAGAAACAAAGTAAAAAATCAATAATATCAAATTCATACATAATAAAAACAGACAAAAATACTCATAAAAACAAGAACATTAAAACAATTAATCTGGTCCCGACTTTTTAGATACCCAGACCGCGTTTAAAAAAGATAAAACCATAAACATAACCCAGTCAGTGGGAAGCATCTGAAAGTACATCAGGACAGGCCTAACTTGTTTAAAATTCAAAGATTTCAGCAAGGGGATTAAAAAGCGCTTCCTTGGCCAGCTAAGGAAAGGGCAAAACATTATAAAAAGGAGCATATCCTGCGGAGACAGATTGTCGCAGCCGCAGGGTGCCCTTTCCTCAGCCCGAACTCGCACACAAGGGGACGCCAGCATGTGATGCAATTTATTAAACCTGAACCTAGTCAATAAGATCCTGTCATGCTGTGAGCAAACCAAACCCAAATACGGTTCCATCGCCTGCACAGTTTTTAAAAGCATGTGACCCCTAACAGAAGGCTTCTGGAGTTCTAAACCTTCTCTCTCCAAACGGGAGCGTTCCAAGAACATCAACACTTGTGGTGACCATGGGCAGCCTAGGCTCCCCTTCGAAGGCAAACGCTCCACTCGCCATGTAGACCAGGAAACGCCTTCGGATGCCCCGCAGAGACTCTAATGAGTGGAAATACGCAAGATACAGATATCAAAGCACTATTAATTGATGTCAAGACTAGCCTCAAAGCCATTGAAGCAAAGCTAAATGCACTCACCACAAGATTAGATCACATGAAACAAAGAGTAGACAAGCACGACGTCCGACTCGACCAGGTAGAAAACCGTGTCTCCGACACCGAAGATACTCAAGTGGAGTCTAGGGAACATCTCCTCCGAATGGACAAGGTCCTCGACATCATCAGGGCTAAGAAAGAGGATCTTGACTCGAGGTCACGACGTAACAACCTTCGCATAACTGGCATTCCCGAATCCACCGCCATCACCACTATGGAGGGTTTTGAGGAATCGCTTCTTCGTGATTTGTTCGGAGATGCACAGTTGTCTGTATTCATCGTAGAAAGGGCGCACCGGTCCCTGGGCTCGCACCCCCTCCAGGTGCACTGGCGCGACCCATTGTAGCGCACCTACTAAATTACAGGGGCAGATACACGATTCTCCGACTGGCCCTCGAGAGACAATCAATAACACATCAGGGCAACTCTATATCCTTTTATCCGACTTCACTATTGCTGTCCAAAATGCCAGACGAGAATTCCTTCCTGCTAAGAGGCTTCTCCAGCAAGTGAAAATTCCTTATGCGCTCCTCTACCCTGCTAAGCTCCGCATCACACAGGACGGTAACCCTCACTTCTTTACAGATGCCAAGGCGGCCCTCAAGTTGGCAAAACATCTCACCAAGTTACAAGTGTCGGCAAAGGGCTCCTCCGAAAATCCTCTTAACGAAAACGACTGAGCTTGCTCAAGAGTGCCGGAATAATGGCAGACTCGCTGCTGGGAGCGCCTTCTAAGATCAACACCAGATAAGTGACATGGGGCTGACCGCATGGCATATTGGTACCCCAAAATGACTGTTAGGTTGTTGTTTCACAGTATTGCTGTGTGCTGACACACTGGGCCTTGGCCTATCCAGTCACCCACCTCAGATGGTGGGAAAGTTAGCCCGGTCCTGTTCTGACTCCAGGGATGTTTCCCGGAGTAATGTTTAAGGATTTTGAGGGATTTTGAGAGGCGGGGCGGGAGGGGTTCTGCAGCTCAACCATGTTCGGGGGTTGGAGTGGGAGGAAGGGTGGATGGGTACGCGACCTCTTACATGTCTTTTTTGTTTTTTTGTTATTTAATTTTTCTGCATCACTCAGCGTTGTTTCACTACTTGGGTCATAAGGCATATCTCATGTATTATACGGTCACGATGACACAACACTGGGCACAATACACTGGGTCAACTTAGATGTCTATAAAATGTCTTACATGGAACACTAGGGGTCTCAATGATTATCGTAAATCCCGTCTTGTACATGCGTATATTGTTCGCCACCGTGTAGATATCTGCTTCCTACAAGAGCTACACCTCACAACACACACTGCTCCGGGATTGAAAGCCAGATGGTATAGTGAGGCATACACCTCGGTATACTCTAATTATGCCAGAGGAGTACCCATATTACTCCGTAAGGGGCTGCCGTGGCGCTCCCAGGATGTCATTGTAAATGAAGACGGACGTTATGCCATCGCGACAGGAACACTGTGTAAACAACCCCTAGCCCTAGTGGTAGTATACGGTCCAAACACAGATGATCCGGGTTTCTTCGCTAAATTGTGGTGACTGGTGGCGGGAAGGGCATGTGGTGCACCGTTTTGGGGAGGGGACTTGAATGTAACCCTCAATGACAGTTGTGACAGATCTACTTTGTCGTGCCACCCACACCCTGGTGCAGCGTCCACGCTTAAGACAATTATACAGGACAGTCACTTACTTGACATATGGAGATGATCCTGGGGCGGGTAATGTGAGGGTACCTGTGTCTCCACACACTACAACACATGGTCAAGAATAGACTATTGGCTCATATCACAAGACGCAAAGATTTGTGGCGCCAAGGCCACACATATGGTTCGTACACTGTCGGACCACCCCCCGTTCTTTTGGAGATAATGATTCCTCAAACCTCCCCCCCTCCCCTAGCGCGTTCTCGTGGCAACTTCCCCCAGAGGCGTTACTGGACGCGGTGTTCCGGGAGGAAATTCGCGCAGACATAAATGCATACTTGGAACAGAACAAGGGCACGGCGTCATCCCCATCCCTGTTTTGGGAGGCGTTCAAGGTGCTACTACGTGGCACATGCATCTTCAAACAAGCGGAAGTGCTTAGGGTGATACGCACACAACTGACTAAACTCAAATGCGCCATACGAGACTTAGTGCCTGACTACCACCGGTCTAACAATCCGAACACATTCGCCAATATACGGGAGAAAATATCGAAATACACAACTGAGGCTGAGCGAGAAGTGAGATATTTAAGCAGGGATCCCCAGGCTCGCCGATATGGGGAGGGGGACAAACCAGGGAAGACATTGGAGGGCCTCCTTAGACACCCACGCTCCTCCACATATGTACTTGAATTGCTAGATGATAGTGAGTGTATCCCGGACACGCCCACAGGAATTCTGGACATGATGTCCACCTTTTACGCCTAAGTTTACACATCCACCCCAACTCAGGATGGTGCTGGGCTAACTGCCTACCTCGCCACCTTGCATTTACTGTGACTAGATAATGCACTCGGAGAGTTCCTGGACATGCCATCACGGTGGAAGAGATTGTACAAACCATCAGCTCCCTCCCGAGCGACAAAGCACCAGGCCTGGATGGCTTTACTACTTCTTTCTATAAGGAATATGCTGTTCTCTTAGCCCCCCCACCTGCTGACCATGTTCAAAGACTCCCTCAATAAGGGTATCCTCCCTCCCACACATAGAGAGGCTGTAATTATCTTGCGTCAAAAAACAGCCAATAAATGCGACCCATGCTGTCCAACTTGATCACTTTGGCATGGGCAGGCGGGCAGCCTCGTATATCCTGGGAAATACTCACATTACCCCTTGCACATGGTGGGATGGGTGCACCGGACATGACCCTTTAAGCTTTTTCTGCGCAGGCATAATTTCTACTCTACTGAATTCACCCAACCCCCTTCCAGCCTCATGTTGCAATAGAAAAAGACAGCGCGGACCCATGGCCCCTAACCACAGCCTTATATGCTCCCTACAAGGCGCCCAGAGCTGAAATTAACATAGTAGAATGCATCAGGTAGACATGGGAGGGCATAAGGAAAAGGGCTGGGCTAGCGCAGCTGTACGCTTTGTCAATTCCGTTGCATGATAACCCCATGATGCTGCCACTTCTAGACTCCGGGGCAAAGCAGAGGGCTGGTTGCCTACATATTTATACTTTCTCAGACCTTTACCTATATGACAAATTCCTAAAAGCAATGCCCTCCGACACTGTGAACCCAGCCAATGCGCTAGACCGCCTTCTATACTACCAGATCACAGCCACGTGCCACACTATAAACAACACCTTCCCAACACAGCCTTAGACACTTCCAAAACTTTAACATATCCTCACCATGACATCTTCTCGCAAACTGATAACGCGGTTATACGCAGTGGTTCAGCGAAGTGCACCGACGCAACCGCTTCGAGCCAGAAAGTTACGGGACACAGATATAGGCCCCGAACTGACAGACGCCCACTGGAAATTTTGCTGCGGGCAGATGGAAATGCTATCACCGAATTACAGACTCCGACTCATACACTTTAAATTCTTACACTAGATGTATCGCACCCCACTACAATTACATAAACTGGGGCTGATTGACGACCACAATTGCCTCAGATGCAGTATGCCACAAGTGGCATTCCTCCATTTGGCATGGGACTGCCCAAGAATACCAGCTTATTGGAAGGAAGTTTTCCTAACTATCCAGTCTATAAATTGAAACACACGTTGAGTGCACACCACTGGTAGGACTACTGGGCTATGTTAAGGACGTGCCAACAGACAACTGCAAACTTAAGGCCATGCTCCATCTCCTGGCCAAGCGCAGAGTGGCTATGAATTGGGGCAGACGGTTGACGCCGAAAGTGAAGGACTGGCTACAAGATGCTGCTCACTGTTCCGACCAATTAATCACACTTCTGGGGCATAATGCCAACAAGGTCCCATCCTAGAGATATTTGGGAACCCCTACTTAATTACTTAAAATCCAGGGACACTACAGATTTAACACCACCATCAACCCAACCTATCCCTCTGTCATTGTAACACACTGTACATTGCCACCCTTCCCCTCGCAATGTAGCAGAATTCACTTGTGACAACAGCTCTTCATACTTGAAAACAATGTTGCTGTAAATCAGAGGAACTGAACTGCCCATTCATGTGGTGTTAAATGTTGTGAAATATAATGCAAACTGTTTGCTTGCAGATATATGATTGATGTAACATCTGCCCAAAGCATAATTGATAATGGATCTTCTAATAGCATTGACGGTTTCTCTTTTTCAGCGCTGTACTCTTTTCTTTTTCTGTTTTATTGGATTTGAAATGTCCTCTTGATTTCTTAATAATACAAAATATGCCCATATGGGTCATTGTTTGTTATGCTATTAAAATGCTAATACATTTTAAAAAAAACGAATATTCGTGTGATAAGGAAATGTTTACATGAAGAATGATAAGTGTATTTGCCAAGTGGTATTTTTCATGGAAAGCATAATTTTTTTGCAGTAGTACACTACGTCCAAACTACTAAGCAATTAATTAATTTAAACAAATTTTGCATTCACATTCTTACATCATATTTGCTTTTTGGATCTGCTGTGTCAGACCAGAGACACATTGTATGCAACATAGTGGGCTGACTCACCTCCAAGCCAAACGCTGCAGTCCCTACACACAGAGGGTATCTGAAATGGCTCAAGGGGACTGTGCAAAAGACAAAGGCCCCACCAGGTGTCATTAAAGATTCAAAGTTTAACCAATTCGTCAATAGTGATGAATCCTATTTATTGCAAAATTGCATGTATATACTATTCAATGGAAACCATGTTTAAATGAGCATTTTTAAGTATATGAAGGCAAAAAACAACCAGAAGACATGATTATTGAATTTGTACATTAGGTCACAGAAATAAGAGGGCTCTGTGGAGGGGGGGTGAAATCACACAGTGCTGGTGAATGGTAGATGTTGGACAGTGGATTTAGTAGTGGTAAATATGCATCTACCACTGGCAATAATGCCACTAACACAATATAGGGCTAAGAATAAGTTTCAGAAAATTATCCCCTTGCTCAACCCTTGGTAGCTTGGCTGCAAGCAGGCAGGCTTAACTTTAAAGACATGTATGTAAAGCATTTAAAAACACCAGTTCAGTAAATAATTAAGACACACAGTAAAAATCCAACACCAATTTATAAAAATAGGAATTTTTTATCTTTGAAATTACACTAAAACAAAAAAAAATCCAATGTAGGGAACAAGAGATATGAATTTTTAAAGGTTTAGCACTATATAGCACAAAGAAACCTATAGCACCTACTAGGACATCTGGCCGCGCTAGACCGAGACAAAGTCAAAGTTTCAGGCCGACTGCGATGGAGCCCTGCGTGGCTACCCCCCTCCCCAGGTCTCGGTCAAAGTTTTTACCTTCTGACTTATAAACTTTTCTGGAGCTTTTCTTCGAAGTTCTCAGCCAGTCCTGACTCGCCAGCTTGCCTTACGACAAGTGCCTGGTCAAACTTAAGGAAGCCAGACCTCCGGAGTTTTCCAGTGGGACGAACCAGAGATCCAGGCCGGCTCGCGATTGAAGGTGGCCGCGGTAGGTCCTGGTCACCTTTCCTGCGTTCGGACTTGGAAACTTGTTTTTTCTCCCCTGGTCCCTCAATGCTCTTCACCAGGCCGGATTCAGTGAGGGTTCGCTGGCTTGGGTTTTGACCAACACCCGGTCAAAATCGAAGTCGGACCTCCGGAACTTTGCAGCGGGACGAACCTCGAGGGCAGGCCGTCTCGCGGTTGAGCGTCACCAGCGTGGCTGGCCAGGTCGAGTTGGTCCACTTATGGAGCTTTTTTCCAAAGTTGCTCCATACTTCTTCAAACTTCTAGAACTTCTTCCTGAAGTTCCTTTGAGGGTCCCAAAGTGTCCAAAACTTACTTCAAAAGTCTGGAAGCTCCAAGATGGTCCTTGCAAGTTTGGGACTTTCAATCCCCACAGTCCACTTGGACAAAACCCTTACAAATCCACTGGTAGTACTCCAGACTGGGGATTCTTGGAGGTAATGGTCCAGGTGAGCTCTGTTAAACTGTAGCTTGCAGGGAGTCCACTCTTTAGTCCGTTTGAAGCAGGTTTGATCCACAGGGCTGTAGTTACAGATTGTGCAGCAGGCGTAGTCCGTCAGAGTGCAGGGCCTGGTTGGTGCAAATCAAACTTCCAGCATGGACCTTTCTTCTTCCTTTAGTTTCAAGCAGCAGATCTAAGAGGCACTGCCCCTCTCAGATACTTATTCAGTGTTCTCTGGGGTCACACAGGAGGGCACTACTGTCCAGTGAGGTGCAGGACAACACCCCAGAGCATGACCATTTCCTCCAAAATGTGGCACAGTGGTCTTCCAGAAAGCACTGTTTCTCCAAAATTCATTATGTCTGAAGTCTCAGCAGAGAGGCAAGAGCTGGCTAAACCAACCTCCAGGATGGCTCCTCTCCATAGACTCCCTCCCCGTGGCATCTGAACATTCCTTCCTTAAGCCTGCCATCTGGCTGGTTTCAGAGGGTAGGGCTGTAAACGAAACTGGTTTCTTTTACCTGTCTCCTCCTTCATTTGAAGATCATTTTTTACGACCCCCTCCCCCTTGCTCTGGTATTCCTATGCAGCAGAACCCTCTCTTCCCAGAATGGCTCTTTCACCCCAGGGGCTACTTATCACCTCCTGGCTAATCCACTCAACTCTGAACAATCAGGGCAGATCACTGGAAGGCTGAATTTTTGCTTACATACAAGAAAGTCTTATAACTTCTTCTCTGTACATTTTAGAATAAATTCAACAATAGCATATTGTCAGATTTCTCAATACCATTCTAGTGAGTCCTTGAATGATGTTTTTTGGGTTTTCCTGGCGTGAATTATTAGTTAATAACTTCTTGCCATGTTAACCTATGTGACTGGGGATTTGTAATGGGAAAAATGAACTGGGCAATTTCTCCAACACCAGGCCTTATAAAACATCTTTTTTAAGAACCCTTCCTAAATCTACAGGACCCCCACCCCTGGAACACCTAGAGGAGACTTTGGGGGTTCTGAATATGCAAAAATATTACAGATCCACAGTGCTCCTACCACAAACGTCGATTTTGGGAAACACTTTACTGCAATGTGGAAGTGAAATGTGCAATTTGACTAAACCCAGGGCATATAAAACCTATTGTTTACGGGCCCTCCTTATAAGTACCTGAACACCCACCACTGGGACACCTGGGGAAGAGCCTGGGGGTACCTAATATGCCAAATTATTGTAGTGTATTAATTTGTAAGTGCCCCAAAGTCGGGTTTGGGCACAAATTACATGTTAAAAGCAGTCCTGCAACACAGGGCTGCATTTAAACTGACCTCAGGCCTCAGCAGTGCACACATGCAAGTGCAGGAAGGGCTGCTGGCCTCTAAACTGCCATGCCCTATTATATACTAGGGACTTAAAGGTAGTTTTGATCCCCCTGCCCTATGATGTACTAGGGCCTTATAGGGGGGGTCATGCCAATCATAGGGGTACCCTAACCCATAGTGTACCCTAGTGTATGTAGGTGTTTTCATTGTATTCTAAGTGTGTTTTCGGCATAGCAGTGGCCCTGGGCCTGGTTAGGCAGAGCCCAGGGACAGTCAGTCAGTTACCACCAGTGCCAGTCAGCAAAAAAAAATGGGGGTGCCCAGGGCACAGGATGACTTTGCAACAGTACAATAAGCCAAAAACAGAAGATAAAGTGATTAGTAAAACATTACAATAGACAAAGGCAAATGTGGCTGCTGGATACTTCAAAATTTTAGACACTCCAAAATTTTACCTCAGCCAAAATGCCCATATTCAGTGGATCAGAGACCGTGCTGAACCTCAATTTCATGAGGCAATGTGTCCCGCATTAGGGCACCCCCCAATGCATCAAAAGTCAGGAAAACAATTGAATTCTAGATCAATAGTTAAAGGGTTTTATTAAAAAAATTCAAAAGTAACCAATACAGAAAATATCCAGTGAAGGCAGTCAAAAAAATGACAAAACAGAGAAATGCTAAGTCAGGAATTATTCTAAGTCCCAAGTGGGAAACCCAATAGTAAGAATACGGAACAACATCCCTAGTAGAACACGAAAGTCTTCTAGGTTACCTTCAAAATCAAGGGTTTTTATACATTGTTTTCACATACGAAATTTCAGAAATGGCAGAATCACTGTGGTGTGAGCAAATGTATCATTTTTGTGGGGGCAGAACCCAAATAATCATCTGTACCCCAATATTTTAAACAACACAGGCTTTACCTGATAAGTTCAGCTTCGAGTTCTCCAATAGATCTAGAAGTTAGAGACTACACTCCTTATCCTGTATGCACATTATAATAAACCATAATAGATCGAGAAAAAGTCGAATAACTGAGTCCTAAACTGAAAATAGTTTATAAATAGATTTGTTACAAAATTTGGAAAAATGCGGTACAGAAAAAAATGCATGAAATGCCTTGAAGGCTCGATTGCAGAATTACAGAATCATAAAACTTAGCCCTAATTAAACAATTTAAGCAAAAAGCTAAGTCAGACTAATAAAGAGTACCAACAACATCCCCATAAAAGAATCTAAGTCAAATGGACATAGAAACTAGAAATCTCTGAACAATAGCAGTCTTCCTGACGGCTGTGTGTAGAAGCCCAAAAAACAAAAGAAGAAAGAAGTACGAAAAGCCAAAGAAGCCCCCGGTTCTAAAGTCCAAGAGTTTTTATACACAAATCACACATTCTGTTAGCAGATTCTGCAAATTCAGCATAGTATGATCATGGTTAGGGTCGCATTGGAAAATCAGAAACCGCAACGTAATTAAAAAAGTCATTTGCACTAACCCGTTTCTTAAGGTAAGGGAAATCTTCTTCGACCTACTCCCAGAGTAAATGCGCTCCTGAGTTGATCATATGAAACATTTCTGAAACAATGGCTCATAGATTGTCGATTCTCTGAGGTTAAATGCATAGAGAATCGTGATTTAATTAAAGACAAGGAGGTTAGCATTATGCATCGCCTTTTATTCACCAACTTCTGAGCAGCACTTTAAAAGCTACCAACATCTCTGAATGAAGTCATAAAACAATAGAACATTCAACATAACATAAGCCTTCAACATTCTAGGCTCTTTCTCTTTTGTTTCTCTTCTTTCTTCTCAAAATTTCCTCTTTCCAACTTTCCCCCACTCTTCCTACGACCCTTCTACTGAGCATCTAGAATAAAAAATAAAACTTATTACTTCAATTATACTGTTCTGTAATTAACTTTCTAGAAAGTAAAACTTCTTCAAATTTCACAATCCTCTTTTTTGTTTTTTATTTTTTTAACTATAACTTAATTTTCCTCACCCACCAACGGGTAGGGAGGGTGGGTTAATGCTAACCTCCTTGTCTTCAATGAAATCACAATCCTCTATGCATTTAACCTCTGAGAATCGACATTTAATGACAAGACAGGAGGCTAGCATTATGCATGTTTAAAGTCTTTAAGAACTTTCTTAGTCACATGTTCTACTGGCCTAAAATAAAAATCCCTAAATACCTTGTCATATGACCAATCCGCTGCCTTCAAAATTTCACACAAACTTCCTCCAGAAACGTACACTTTTGAAGCCATGGCTCTATGAATAGAATGCACTTTGAATTTCTCCAAATTCACACCAGACTCACGCATAGTATCCTTAACCCATCTTGCAATAGTAGCTGTAGAGACCGCCTTGTGTGGTTTTGCATATGAAATCAACGACTGATCCTCTCCTACACTTTTAAATCCACTAACCCTGCACTAATATTCCCGTAAACATCTTTCCACACACAATTTAGGATGTTCAGCAAATCTTGGATAAAATATCCTCTCTGTCATAGTCTTTGTTCTACGTTTTATTTAAAAAAAACACTCTCTCTAGATGAAAAAATCTCCCTGAAAGATCAAAGGCTTTCACGTCTGAAACCCTTCTAAAAGAAATCATACAAAGTAAAGTAGCTAACTTCCAACTTAAATGTTTTAGACTCAAAAACCTATAACCTTGCCATCCTTCAAAAAGTTTCCAAATCAAACATACATCCCATAGAAAACTTTACCTTGAACCGGGTGGTTTTTTCAAACGAATCCCTTTCATAATTCTACAAACCAATTGACCTTTCCCAACCGAAACTGCATCAACCAAACAATGACCAGCTGCTATTGCTGACATAACAATTCACAGTTCTATAACTTAGACCCTTCCTGAAAAGGTTTGCCCAAAACTTTGCTAACATAACTTCATCCGCTTCCACAGGATCCAAACACCTTTCCATGCACCAGCATACCCAAACTTTCCATGTGCCTGCATACCTTTTCCTAGTTCCTGGTGCACATGATTCATATAACTCTGAAGCCTCCTCTGATAGTTCTGCGAATCTATCCAATTTCCTGAAATGCTCCAAACTAGAAGGTTGAGCACCCCTGACTCCACTAACGGATGTTCTCTTCCGTCTGCATCCTTCAAAAGACCCTTCTCTGCCATTATTAAATAAGGGTCTTCCACCGCTAATTCCATGAATGAATGAATGAAACGGGCTCTTGTATAGCGCATGGCTACCCAGAGGCATCCCAGCGCTGCGGAGGTGACTAGGAGGATAGGTGGAATCATGGAAATAGCCAAGTTTTCAGATGTTTCCGGAATGTCCGGTGGTTGGCTTCCTTGCGGATCGGGAGCGGCATGGAGTTCCAGAGCCTGGGGGCGTTATGGGAGAAGAGCCGGCCGCCTGTTCTGGCTCTCTTGATTTTGGGGACCTCCGCCAGGTAGAGCGCGTCCGAGCGGAGGCAGCGCGTGGCCTTATATGGTTTGACCAAATGCTTAATAATGGGAGGACCTCTGCCTTGCAGACCTTTATGCGCAATGCAGAGGGCTTTAAACTGGATTCTCTCCTTTACCGGGAGCCAGTGAAGAGAACGGATGGCTGACTTTGCAGAGCAGCGGTTATTTATGCCCGTAATGAGTCTAGCTGCCGAGTTCTGGACCACCTGCAATTTGGAAATGGCTGAGTTAGGTGCGCCCAAATAGAGAGCGTTACCGTAGTCCAGTCTGGAAAGGATGAGCGTCTGGATCAGGAGCTTTCTTGAGTGACTTGGTAGGAGGAGAAGTATTTTCCGGGTGGTTCTGAGCAGAGCGTAGCAAGCGGCGGCCGTTCTCCTAGAGTGAGCACGGAATGACAAATCGTGGTCAAGCCAGATGCCCAAGCTTTTTATCTCTTTTTAGGCGTTGGGGCAGAGCCCATGCAGATCGGCCACAGGGTGTTTGGATCAAAGCTTGCTTGGTTGCCCAGAAGCATGAGCTCAGTTTTGTCACCGTTGAGTTTCAGGTGAGATGAGCTCATCCAGCGGGCAATTTCCTTCAGGCAAGAACACAGATTCATAGGGGATTGTTCAGTCTGGTTCAGTGCCACAATTAGCTGGGTATCGTCAGCGTAAGTGACGAGGTGGATTCCGAAGGAGGCTACGATTTCTGCCAAGGGGGCCATGTATACATTAAAAAGTGTGGGGCTCAGGGACGAGCCCTGAGGAACACCACACTGCAACGGGACTGGTTGGGAGCGAGAGTTACCTTCAAATACCTGGAAAAACCTGTCTTCCAATAATGATCTCAGCCAGGATAGGGCCGTACCTGACACTCCTACTCTTTTAAGACGGTGAATCAGAATATCATGGTTCACCGTGTCGAAGGCTGCACTAAGGTCCAGGAGGATGATAGCTGAGGATCCTCCCGAATCTAGAATCTTTCTTGCCTCTTCAACTACTGCTATTAATGCAGTCTCTGTACCCTGACCCGGCCGAAAGCCGGTCTGGGATGAATGGAGAAGTTCAAAAGTCTCCAGGTGTCCAGAAAGAAGCCGATTGACGTGTTTTTCTGCCATCTTGCTGATATTGGGGAGCAATGAGATGGGTCGATAGTTGCCAAGCTCAGTGGGATCCAGCTGAGGTTTTTTAGGAGCGCCTTCACTATTGCGTTTTCCAGGCTTGGGGACTAGACCCGATGCTAAGGAGGCATTAATTAGATTAGTGATAGGGGAAGAGATTGTAGGAGCTACCAACTTCAAGATATTAGGAGGGGCCGGGTCGAGCGGAGACCCACTCTTAAGTGAGACTAAGATAGAAAGGAATGATTCCTCGGTGAGTGGGGTGAATGAATCTAGGGGGTGGGGGTTGACAGGAGGTTCTGGATCGTAAAGCTCAGCGGGGTGGTCCTTGTCAGTGAGTGGGAGGGAGTTGAGGATATTCTGGATTTTGTTGGAGAAAAATCCAGCTAACTCCTCACATCTTCGACCAGACGTGTCAGAGACTACAGGGGGATCAGGAGTTTTCAAGAGTTTCTTTGCGATCTGGAATATTTCTCTGGAGGGATTCCGGGAGGCGCAGATTTTTTCATCATAGTAAGCCGCCTGGGCTGCTTTTAGTGCTGTTTTATAATGGGAGATAGTTAGCCTATATTGTAATTTTTTTTCATTCGAAAAGTCTCTCCTCCATGCTCTTTCTGATCTTTTACATAGTTGCTTCAGTTTGCGGAGTTCAGGAGAGAACCAGGGGGATTTGTTGGGTCCCGTTTTTTTGAGAATGGTTTTCCTGGGGAGAACTATATCAAGCGAGTTCTCAATCCAAGCAGAGAGCTTACTATTAGCTATTGAAGGATCGGGGTCATGAATGGGTGTGGTTAATTCCAGTTGACGAGTCCAGTCCTCAGCACTCAATTTGGACCAGGGACGAATTTGGATACGTGATGCTAGAGATTGTGACCTCGAAATAGGAGGGTGCCATGAGAAAGGGACAAGGAAATGGTCTGACCACGGAAGGGGGATAGGGACATTCCCTTTTAATTCGGCTAGGCTTGAGAAGATAGGATCAAGGAGGTGGCCCTTGGCATGTGTTGCTTGATGTACTTTTAAGTCTAGTTGATATGCTGCCAGGTCGTGGACCAGCTCATTAGCCACTTTGTCTGAAGGGTTATCAAAGTGGTAATTAAAATCTCCCAAAAGATTGAGATTGGGTGCGGTACTAGCAAGATTCACGACAGTTTCCAGCAGTGAGCTGCCGAATTGGCCCGGTCCTCCTGGAGGGCGATAAAGGAGAATGCCCATGAAGGTGAGTGATGGACCAAATTCAATGGAGAAGAGAACATTTTCGCAGTCTGAGAGAGGAGAGTCTAGAATGCGGCAGATTAAGTGCTCTTTATAGATAATTGCAATTCCGCCCCCCTTCATCACCGATGAATACCATGCTTGCGTTATCCAGAAAGGTGTTACTAAAATTAGACTGCATGCCTGTCTTCTCACTTGTGTAAGAACCCTCGGAATCATTGAAAATGGGGGAAACGCATAACCTTTCAAACCTTTCCAATCTAGACTGAACACATCCACACAAATTGCTCCTGGATCCGTTCTCCAACTCACATAATCCTCCAATTGATTTGTTAACATTGACGCAAATAAATCTACCTTTAAAGGACCCAAAATTCCCTAAATCTTCATGAAAAACAAAGGATTCAGTCTTTTCCTGGTAGATACTAAGCCGTTCTACTTATTTTGTGTTCCATGCAAAACTTCCAAAAATCCTTTGCCAGATCTGCTAACTTCTTTGACCTGCTTCCGCCTAACCTGTTAGTTATGTCACTGCCCAAATATTGTCCAGCTTCATTAAGACTGTCCTCCTCTGAATTCTCTTCCTGAAATTGTGAATTGCCAAAACCCTTGCTTTCAGTTCTAAACAATTTATATGATCGTCCCTCTCTTTCAAATTCAATCGTCCACCATTTTCCGGACTTTCTAGTCTTGCTCCCCATCCTAAACTGCTCTCATCTGTCTCGATCACATAATCCAGAATTGCTCCAAAATTTGCCCGGCCATTCCATGCCTGCAAATTTTCCAGCAACCAATTCAATTCTTCCTCTGCTCCCACATCCAATTTCTCTTTGTCTCCATATCATAGACCTTTGTTTAAACTTGCACCTTTCACTCTCTGCAACGCCCTGTAATGCAGCGGGCATGGAAATATTGCCTGAATCGATTAAGATAAAAGACCTAACACTCTTGCTAATTGCCTTAGGCTTACTTCTTGTTTCCTTCACAAATAATACACCTCTCTTTTTATTAAAAAAATCTTCTTTTCTGGTAACTCCAACTGTTTTTTTATCGTGTCCACCACAAAACCGAAAAACTCCTTCAACAGATTCTGCACTAAGACACTGTGCTCCAATAAACTCTTTACCTCCCCATTCATGATAAGTATGTCGTCTAGATAAATTAACATCCGGACCCCTCTTTCTCGCAAGAAACCCACAACCGGTCTCATAACCTTTGAAAAACACCATGGGGCCGAAGATAGAACGAAGGGAAGACATACAAATTGATAAAGCTGATCTTTCCACCTGAACTGAAGGTATTTCTGACTCTCTTCCGCCATCGCTATTGAAAAATACGCATCCTTAAAATCTATTTTCACCATCCAATCGATGTCTATCAAAATATCTCTTAAAGATGGATACCCTCCATCTTGAAATGTTTGTATACCACATATTGATTTAACTCCCTCAGCTTTATGACTGGTCTCCATCCTTTGTCCTTTTTTTCTACAACAAAAAGTATACTTACAAACCCTTTCAACTTCTCTGATACTCTTATCGCCTGTTTTTCCAACATTTTTTTCACTTCTTTTTCTATAATATTTTGTACTTCTTTTTGAAAATATATTTCCTTTGGTTCTCTCTCTTGTTTTGGTACAGATACAAAATCTATCAAATAACCATTTACAGTTTCTAATACCCAGAAATCTCCTATTACCTCTTTCCATTTCTCGTGAACATCCTCAGTTGTCCTCCTGAGTTTCTCTGTAAAACCAAAAATATTTTTCCTACTCACCTTGATCTGTTTGTCCTCCTAACTGAAATCCTGCTCTTCCTCGAGTTGATTTGCTCCTTCCTCCACGTCCTCTTTGTGGATAGAATGTACTTTGATATGAGTTTCCTCTGAAACCACTCCTTCCTTGGAAACTTCTACCTCCTTGATGGAATGGGCCTCTTGAATATGGACGGCCGAAAGACTGACCCCTTCTTCCGGCCCTGCCATATACATTTCCACTTCCGAAAACTCTTCTCATAGACGCATGCGCCTTATCCAGAGTAAATGTTTGCACATGCTTTCCTAAAGATTTTACTTGACCATCCCCGAATAGGAGTCCTTTTGACTCCTCACTGCTCTCCTTAGCAAAATTACCTAATTTAGAGCTTATTCTGAATAAGACCGCCTTACGTCTTTCTGCTATTAATCCTGCACTTGCATTCCCAATGAAGCACACTGCCTTTTGACTCCAACCTCTTAAAAATTCTAAGTCAATGTCAGTACCATTTAGGTACGATTCCTCCACCATGTCAACATTCTTGCCACTGGACCTAGAATATCTAAAACTTTATCCTCGCATTGTTTAAGCCATCTTTCCAACCCTTTTCTTGGGTCATGACCCATCTTAAATAAATACGTTATTAGGTCCGAGTCCAGATTTGGAGTTATTGTCGCCTTAACATCAATTACCGGACGTGAGCATTCAGCTTTCATGAGATTATGCTCGTTTCTTTCTAATGGTCTTCGTATCCATAATTTTATATAATCTGAAACATGTTCCGTTGGCCACCACTCTGAACTTCTAGGATGTCTAATCAACGCAGGATTAAAAAGTGATAGCCCAAAACAATCTTTCATTTCTTTTTTAGATTGAGTATTTGAATTGTTATTCTGAAAACTCATCTTGATCCTCATAATCAAGATCTAAAACATACTCATCCAAATTCTCACTCTCATTATCATTTGGCCATGTTGGTTGTCCACCTCTTTCATTCGCTGGGTCAACCTGCCTTTGATTTGTGCAGCACTGGACAACTCTCAAAACGACACCTTTCTTTTTCCCACTTACTTTCATAACCTCTTCACTGGAGATATTCTCAACCGTATTTCTATGTTTCTGTGTCTTAACCCTTTCGCTGCTAGGCCTTTTCCCCCCCTGTGCTAAGCCTTTTTTTGGCTATTTGGGGTAGTTCGCGCTTAGGCCCCTGTAAGTTTTTGACCACATAAGGTATCCACGCCAAATTTGCACCCTTTTCTTCCAACATCATAGGGATTTTAAATGTACCCAGGGTTTGTTGATTCCCCTGGAGGGGACCCAGAAATTAGCCAAAATACAGCATTTTTTTTTTTTTAAATAGGGAAAAAGTGCTGCAGAAGAAAGCCTCTGGTTTTTTCCCTGCAAATGGTATCAAAAAGGGTTTGTGGTGCTGAAATCATCATCTTCCCAGCTTTCAGGTACAAGCAGACTTTTGTCAGAAAACCAAAATTTTTTACACAGTTTTGCCATTTTACTGGGACATAGCCTATTTTTGCTACTTTTTGTGCTTTCAACCTCCGTCCAGTTAGTGGTAGAAATGGGTATGAAAGCAATAATGGATCCTGGAAAGCTATACATTTCTGAACAGTAGATAAAATCCTGAATTCAGAAAGGGGTCATTTGTGTAGATCCTTCAAGGTTTTCTTATAGAAACTAACAGTTGAAAATAGGTAAAATTGAAAATGAGTTGAACAAAACTGCCATTTGTGCCAACGTTTTCACCTGTAACTTCTTCTAAGTATGACAGATGTTTTGAAAGCAATATACTGTTACATTTTCTGGACCCTTCTGGTTGTGGGGATATATAGGACTTGTAGGTTCATCAAGAACCCGAGGAACCCAGAGCCAATAACTGAGCAGCGTCTTGCAGTGGGTTTTCATTGTGTACCGGGTATATAGCAATTAATTTGGTAAAATATAAAGAGTGAAAAATAGGGATCAAAGACACCTATGTATTTCCGAAATGGGAACAAAATAAAGAGTTTAGAAACAGCTATTTGCACATCTCCGAAATTGTGGTTACCCATACTAGCCTGTGAATTGTAGGACATTTTTCAAAGTGACTTCTTCTTTACACATTGTCTTACATTAGGAAGGCAGAAATGCATAGAAAGTCAATAGGTAAGAACAGTTGCTCTACAATTCTGAGTTCCCCTAAGTCTCCCGATAAAAATGGTACCTCACTTGTGTGGGTAGGCCTAGTGCCCGCGACAGGAAACGGCCCAAAACGCAACGTGGACACACTACTTTTTTACAGTGAAAACTGACCCTTTTTTGCACAGTGCCTAGCTGTGGAGTTTGAACCCTAGCTCAGCCGGCACCCAGGGAAACCTAGCAAACCTGTAGATTTTTTAAAACTAGACACCCAGAGGAATCCAGGAAGGGGTGACTTGTGTGGCTACATCAGGTTCTGTTACCCAGAATCCCTTGCAAACCTCAAACTTTGTAAAAAGAAAACACATTTTCCTCACATTTCTGTGATGGAAAGTTCTAGATTCTGTGTGGATCCACAAAATTCCACGCACCCCGCCGCGTTCCCCAAAGTCTCTAGATAAAAATGGTACCTCACTTGTGTGAGTAGGCCTAGTGCCCGCGACAGGAAACGGCCCAAAACGCAACGTAGATACACCACATTTTTACAGTGAAAACTGACCCACACAAGTGAGGTATCTTCTTACTCGGGAGACTGAGGGGAACGCTGTGGGGTAGGATATTTGTGCCGGCATCATCTTGGACAGCCCCCACCCCTAATTTCAGTGAAAACAAATCCTTGGTATCTAGTGGGCTTTCTGCCCCCCGGGGGGGCAGATTGGGGGCTGCCGCCCCCACCTTCCCCCCAGGGGGGGCAGAAAGACTGGAATTTTGTGGGGGGGGGGCATTGTCATGCCCTTCTTGGGCAGCCCCCACCCCTAAATTTAACGGGGAAAAAAAACCTTGGCTTCTAGGGGGCAGAAAGACTGTAGTTTTTGCGGGGGTGGGGGCATTGGCATGCCCGTTTTGGGCAGCCCCCACCCCTAATTCAAATTGCCCCAAAAAATCCCTGGTATCAAGTGGGCTTTCTGCCCCCCCCCGGGGGGCAGAAAGACTGTAATTTTTGTGGGGGTGGGGGCATTGGCATGCCCGTTTTGGGCAGCCCCCACCCCAAATTCAAATTGCCATAAAAAAATCCCTGGTTTCTAGTGGGCTTCCTGCCCCCCCCGGGGGTGGGGGGGGGCAGAAAGACTGAATGTACCCAATTATCTGGGGGGGAGCAAAGGTCCTTGCCCAAGGGGCCGCTCTCGCCTCTCTGGTGGCTGGTGGCTAGTGGGTGGATCCCTGCTTGGGGATCGCCCTCCTGGGCCGATCCCCAAGCAGGGAGCCACTATCCAATGATACCTCTCTCGTCTTTCTACGTGCTCAGGGGGCTGAGATAGCCCCCTGAGCACATAGAAAGCGAATCTGAAATGAGCCTATTGGCTCATTTCAGTTTCGGTTTCACTGAAATGACATCAGTGCGACGTGCGCGCTGATTGTCATTTCAGGGAAACCAAAGCTGCAGCCTCGGGAGCTGGGGAAGCTCTTCCCCTGCTCCCGAGGCTGTTGGGGGTGAAACGGAATCCCTCTGGTGCCCTGTGCCATGTGCGAGGACGGCCGGGGCCGTCCGACGCACATGAGCACTGGTGCGTCGGACGGCCCCTGGCCGTCTGACGCACCGAAGGGGTTAAAGCATTTTCGACCAGGACTCCTGTTCTGAGTATCCTCCTCTTCTGATAATGTCCAAAATTCTTCCTCTTCTAAAATATCAGCCTTTCTTTTCCCAATCTTTCTACTGTTTCCTGAAACTTATTACCTATTTCTTTCTCTGTCAACCTAATAATCTCTTCCTGTACATCCTTTGCACTCACCTCTGCTCCCTCCCTCATTTTAATTTCCTTCTTAAAAATTAAGAGATCTCTTAATTCGCAATTTCAATTAATGATTTCTTCTCTTTCTTGTAAAAAAATTCCTTTCCTCGTATTCCGTTTTTATCTAAATTCAATTATTACCAAAATTGCTCTTAAATACTTGCAAAACTCTTCCTTATCCTCCGGCCAGCAAACTGTCAAAAGTCAACTGACTTCCTTTGCCGATCGGATTACCGTTACTTAGCAACCTTCATGTTGCTTAGAGTAAGACGTCATCCGTCTTTCAAACAAGCTCGCTCTCCTCATGAAATAGACGCGCTTGGACTAATGTTGTCCAAACGCGCACTATTTCCTCTCGAAAAAAGCCTCTTAGTTCTGCCCTTGCGGATGACTGCGAGAACGCGTCTACGCAGTCGCCCATTAGAGCGCATCTTGAGGAGACACGCGCCAGTCTCTCTCGTTTAAAAACAAACGATAATTAACTTCTTCGTTAAAAAATATATATTTCACTTCTTACAAAAACAGTGCCTCAAAATTCTCTTACAATTATTAATAAACCTATTAACAATTACTTTATCGATTACTTTAAAAATCTAAACAAAACTTATACCTTATCCTAAAAAATCACCCGAAAATTGGGTTATTACTAAAACAAATAAGCCAACAAGAAAAAACCATCTATAACTTTAAACTCATAATCATAAATCCACTCTAAAACTTGCTAACTACATACATACATACTTAAATAAATATCCACCCTCAATATAATTGAATACTTATCTGCTCAGAAGCAGCAAACAAAAGAGGAAGAGCCTAGAATGTTGAAGGGTTATGTTATGTTGAGTGGTCTATTGTTTTATGACTTCATTCAGAGATGTTGGTAGCTTTTAAAGTGCTGCTCAGAAGTTGGTGAATAAAAGGTGATGCATAATGCTAGCCTCCTGTCTTGTCATTAAATCAGCACACCCTCAGCGGAACTTCATTGAACATGATACTTTAGGTACACGATGGAAGCTTCATTCACAGTGCACATTTCATAATAAAATAGTTCATTTTGAAATTTTCGACTTCAACCACTTGATGCTCCGTGGAAATGAGAGGAGAGATGGTTTGCAGCGGACCCTAATTGGGAGGGGGAAGGAGCAGGAGCAAAATCAGAGGACCAGAAACTGCATAGTTATTAAAATAAACAGCGTCTCAGAGAAAATGTAGCACAACTTCTTCGCAGTGTTAATTACCATTTTTAATGACTCTGTACTCTCCTTTAAAGTACACCTTCATTAAATGATCATTTACATCTGTATACATTATTAAAATCATTAAATGTCAAAAATAATTTTCACTCAACATTTGCACATTTTGAAAAAGCTACTACAAATTTCTACTTCTGGTTATTTTTAAATACTCACTAACCCACCTTAATAACTTTATTAATCAGCCATTAGTATTTTGAGATCCTCATTTTCTTAGTCAAACATTCGCCTCCAACTGCTTCATTTGTAGCAATATTCGATCTTGCTAGTCGTCCAGCTCAAAGTCCATTGATCTTTTCCTTGAAGAATTATTTATTCGTATCACTTTTGTTATCCTCTCTAATCATACCCTCAGCTTCAATAAAAGACGCAGAGAAGTCACACAAATTAATATTATTATTGGTGTTAAAACAGCTTGTTTAACTCTTCCACCCACACTACTTCACCAGTTACCAACCTTTCTAAACCCACTTTCTATATTTTTTATCCAAGATCCTATAGTTTCCTAAAAACGTGTTTCTTCTAACAACCTAATTTCATGAGTCAAACTAGTTATGTTAGTAATGTAAGAGTTAATCTTTCCACTATAATCCGATATATAGGTGCAACACTTCTTTGCCTTAATTAATTTACAGACACCGCCTTCATTCACCAAAAGTATATCTAAGGCAAGGCGATTTTCCATCACCACTGCTCTATTTATTAACGTCTCTACATTTACTAGTTTAGAGGATCCTGCACTATCTACAGCAAGTCTCTAAATAATTTTCTAATCTTCTGATCATTCTTAGCCACTCCCATTGAAGGACTAATAACCCCCAAAATATCCATAACTACCTCATGAAAACTTCTTCTCATCCTTCCCAAACCATGTTGTTCTTCTAACTCTTCTACGTGAAAAATTCTAGGGAAAACTAAAGCCAAATAACACAATCCCACCCAATCTGTCAGCAGATTTAAATAAGTCATCTTTCTACAAACGTAATAAACACCCCAATAATAGGTTCCTCCCCAATTAAAAAATAATTTCCACTAACTTCATAAGTTTTGCCTATAAACTCACCAACAGACTCTACTCTCTCTCACTTTGTAAAACTGTGCCTCATCATACACATTTTTGCTTTTCTTTCTTGCTTCATTTTCAACCTTGGATGCAAACCTGACAACCCAAATCTTTTTCCTCAGTAATTACATCTAAAGCAGCCTTCTGCACTTCTAAATTTCTTACCACTTTTATACCCCTTTCATTACATTCATGAATAAGGCCAATCTTTTCACTGCTTAGTAAACACAAATAAACTTCATCCACGTTGGTATTAATTCTGGTTTGTGCAACCTCTCTCAAATAATTACCTTATCACTACAATAAACAAATTCTCCAGTGTCACATTAAAATAAGTCATATATGAAGAAAGAAACTTCTCATAGTTAAATATGGCAATAAAAACATTACATAAGAGAAAATTAAACATTTCCTAGCTGTCGTAACAGAAAGTTTCAATTCTATTAATGACACGGAGGCGAGGATCATGATGTACTTTCTTCACTTTAATATACAGCAGCCATGTTAAAGCTAGAACAACAAACATAATTTCCCATGAACAACTGGGAAAACAGACCAACATCAGTCCAACCAATCAAGAGCCAATGTCTCTCTTCATAGTCCCTCAGCTGCCTCTTCTTTCTTCCTGCGACAGAATCCAAGTAGTTCTGTCCATCATTCCTGTTTAGATAAGTCAGTTCCTAAAGAAAAAGATGCCTCTACCAATCCCAAACTCAGTGGATAAATTAATGGGAGTCAAGACTTCAATTGAAGAAACTTAATGTATTCAAGCAGTATAAATTCAGCCAAGAGAAAGACATGCACCATACATTGTGCCTGTAAGAAAACGTAAATATCTACACATAACATACCATGGCAATTCCTCATCCAGGTAGGTAAGTGTAGTGAAATGTTGGGTGGGCTAATCCTTGCCTCCGTGTCCTTAACAGAATTGAAACTTTCCGTTACAACAGCTAGGACATTTTTCATTCTATGTCAGGCCTGGGAGGCAAGGATTATGCTGGTTTAAAGCTTATCCTCCTCCAGTGACGCAATGCCAAGGACTGGCTTAAAGTAGAACCTTTTAAAGGTAGAGTCCGAAGACTAGTCTTCCGTATTGAGAATGTCCTTCAGGCGAGCTCCCAAAGCAAATGCCTTGGAGGCCATAGGCCCTCTGGCAGAATGACCACCAAACACCTTTGTATTAATTCAAGCTTTTTGCATGGCCCATCTGATCCATCTGACGATGGTGGGGGAAGAGACTGCCTTGTGGGGCTTCCTAATGGCAATCCGGAGTTGGTGTTTTCCATAGGGACAGATATCTTCCGTCATTGCCTCGTAAGGCCTAATGCTACGAACCACACATGGGGGAATTTGCCAAAATGAAGGCTAGGAAACAATACAGGAATTACATTTCGTTCATCTTGAAATATGGAAAGTAACCCCCTCTGGTATGAATACTCTACTGGTTATGTCCAGAGCTCTGACATCCGACACCCATCTACAGGATACTAGGCATAAAATCGTAGCCAGTTTGACTGACATTTCTTTCCTGGAGAGGTACTTGTTGCTGGGCCAAGAGAGAAAGAGGTTTAAGACCTTGTTAATGTCCCAAAGGGTGGAATATCTGGATTCTGGAGGAAGGGACAATATAATACCCCTGAGGAGTTTGTGGGCTAGAGGATGTTCCCCCGCCGGGTGGTTGTCAATGTGATAATGCCCCACCAAAATTGCTGACCGAAAGGTATTATTTTTTTTTATAATACTTTTTACTAACATACATCAGCTTATGAATTTCAATACAGAGAAAGTAATAAGTCCGGCAACATGGAGACAATAGGTAAAATCCGTTAATGCAATATATCACTTGGAAGATCTAGGGGGAAGGGGGGAAACCACAACTGACAGTGAGGGGCGGTCGACATATGTCCCCCCGATAGGAATTCCACAAGCCCCATATGCGGGTCCACTTCTTAGGGCAACCCCGAGCCACATACACTGTCTTCTCTCTGAACATGGACCAATCCAGGTCTCTCTTCCAGTTTCCCACTGTAGGGGGATGTGACGCTCCCCATAACTGTGCGATGTTTCTCTTAGCGAGCATAAGCCCCAGAGTGACCCATTGTGTCGTGTAAACATTAAAATCTGTCGGTTCCCAAATATTCAATAGGCATCTACGAGCTTCAAGGCTGAGTTGGGTGGATAGAACTGTGTTAATGGTGTCATGCATTTTACGCCAGTAGGGTTGAATAATTTCGCATTCCCAAATTATGTGCATAAAAGTGCCCACCTGGCCACATCCTCGTCTACAATCCCCCCGTCTATTTTTCCCATCCGCACCAGCTGGGGTTCTGTCACATAAACCCTATGGAGGATTTTAAGTTGTACTAGTCGGAGTCGCGCTGGTATTGCCACGACTCTAGGCGAGGAAACGGCCTCCTGCCATTCTTCGTCGTCCATCTCGATTCCATCTCCTGACCATCTGTCCCGAAGTGAGCGAAGAGGGTCTGGCATATTATTTATCAATTTTCTATATATCAGAGAAATAGTTTTATCAGGGATGTGTCCATCTAGTACACTATCCTCCAACGGGGAAGACTCGGGGAGGGTGGTACCACGCGGCAACTGGGAGCGCAAAGCATGTCGGATCTGTGTGTAACGAAAGTATTCTGTGTCAGCTAGTTCGAATTGTTGTTGCAGGGCAGCGAATGATTTGACATCCGACTTTTCCCATAAGTCACCTATACGTGAGATACCAATAAGGTCCCACTTGTCAAACCCCTTGCATTTCCATAGGCTACCCAGCTGCTCTGAATCCCATAACGGGGTCGCAAGTGTAAGTCTGTGGTCCCAGCCAAGGCATTTAGTGGCAGTATGCCAAACGTGTACCGAATGTTTGGTGGGGCCCGTGAGTTTAGAGTGCTGAGGTTTGGAGTAAAGGGCTCTATTGTAGTTCCCACCGGAGAGAAGCCATCTGTCCATGTTATAGCCTGGATCTCCCGGACGGGTGTAGGTGCCATGGTTGATGGCAGCTAGGTGGGCCGCCCAGTAATACTTTTTAATTTCAGGGAGGCTAATGCCCCCGTTGTACCAGTTCAGAGTGAGCTTACTGAGAGCGATCCGAGGCTTTCCATCCCACAGCAGGTCCCGCTGAAGGCCCTCTACCTCCTTGAAATAAGACGACGGGACAGGGTCTAGGGAATTCTGCAGGGCGTATAAAAACCGAGGCAAGGACATCATTTTAAAAAGAGCCGCTTTGCCCAGTAGGGAAAGGGGGAGAGACTTCCAATTATTTATATCCTTACTCAACCTGGTCAAAGGCGGGAGCAGGTTCTGGGTGTACCGGAGTGATGAATCTAAGGAGAGAAAGATTCCAAGATACTTAAAGCCCTCTGTACGTATTTGTATAGGGCACCCCTTCGGTGGGGTAGGCGGTTCTCCCGCTAAAACAAACAGCAGGGATTTACTCCAGTTAATAGAATATCCAGAAAATCTACCGAAAATGGCAAGGATATCCAAGACGACAATCAGAGACCGTCTCGGGGAGGACAGATAAAGTAGGATATCGTCCGCATAGAGTGAGATGCGGTCTTCCCTCTCTGGGGACCAACGCAGGCCCCGTACCCTCGGGTCTCTACGTATCCAAGCTGCTAATGGTTCCAATGCTAAGGCGCAAATAGGAGGGGGGACAGCGGACATCCTTGCCGGGTCCCCCGGCCTAGCTCAAAAGTGGCCGACTTCTTATTATTAACCACCACTTGTGCTTGAGGTTTAGCGTATAGGAGCTGTACCCATTGAATATATTTCGGCCAAACCCCATTTTCTCCAAAACTGCCCAGAGATACGGCCATTCAATGGTGTCGAAGGCCATGGTTGCGTCAAGGGAGACTATTATAGCTGGTTCTTGGATGGAGGCTGCTCTGTCTAGTACTCCATGTACCCTACGCAAATTGAGAGCTGTGTTGCGATGAGGAATGAAACCGGATTGATCTGGGTGGACTAGAGTCCCAATAACAGTGACCAGGCGGTTGGCCATTAGCTTAGCCAGAATCTTGGGCTCCGCATTCAAGAGTGAAATCGGTCTATACGACGCACAGTCAGTTTTAGGTTTCCCTTCCTTATGAATAGTGATTATGGTGGCCGTCCTCTGATCAGCCGGTAGGATCCCCTTGTTTCTGGATTCCTCAAACATGGACCAGAGATATGGGGCCAGTATGTCCGGCCGGAGTTTATACAGTTCGATCGGAAGTCCGTTAGGACCGGAGGCCTTCCCTGAGTTTAAGGACCTGATTGCTTTCGCTATTTCGTCGTTGGATATGTCGCTATCCAGAAAGTTACAGTCCTCTACGGGGAGCTTGGGCAGCGTTATGTCAGCTAACAGTTGACGGGAGTCCTCTACAGAATAGGGAGCCACTGAAGAATAAACAACGCCAAATTGGTCCGCAAACATGTCCACAATGCCTTGCGGATCTGTGAGAGGGCTGCCCCCCTCCCCATGAAGTTCCGGTACCAGCCGGCTTGCCCATTCTTTTTTGTCCAGCCACGCTAGAAGTTTGCCTGCTTTATCTCCCAGATCATATAACCGTCCTTGCGTGGCTCTCCCCAAGGTTTTGGCCTGTTCAGTCGCTAATGCCCTATAATCCTGCTGTCGGAGCTTAAGATAGTGGAGCTTGTCTGGCGTGACCTCTGATTCCAGGTCAGTCTCTAGTCGGCTAATCTCAGCCTCAATGGCAACTATCTCTTGCTGGTGGTCTTTCTTCGTTCCGGAGATCAAAGATAATGCCTGACCCCGAATCACCGTCTTGAAGGCCTCCCATAGTGTCTGCGAGGAGTCCACTGATCCCTCATTGTCAGTAAAATAATTATCTATGGCTGCGAGAAGTTCCTTGCGAATTTTAGGATTCCGGAAATACCACGGGTTGATAGGGGCCACCCATCCCACCTGTTTATAGTTAAGGACTACACAAAGCCAAACCGGCGAATGGTCAGAGATACCCCTGGCCAGGTGTTTAATCTTGTGAATATGTGCAACCTGAGATGCAGGGACTAAAAAATAATCTATGCGCGAAAGGCTCCCATGGGCCCCGGAATGAAAGGTGTGCTGCACTGTGTTTGGGTGATAGGTCCGCCAGCCAAACACCAGCCCCATGGTCTCAAGGAATTCAGGAAGCCAACACGCTGTTGCACCCAACTCTCGGGGGGGGGGGGGATGACGATCTAGCTCGCCCGAGGCTAACGAGTTTAAGTCACCTCCAAGTATTAGCAGGCCCTCTGGAATAGCAAGCAAGATAGTCCCTAGGTCCCTGAAGGTGGTGGCTTGTAAGCCAGGCGGTATGTAAACCGACAGAAGTGTGATAGGGAGCCCCTCCCATGTACCCGAGACCCCAATGTACCTACCCCTGTCATCCGTCCAGGTGGCCTGTACCACCAGCGGGAAGGATTTTCTCATCATGATACCCACCCCTCGCGAGCTGGAGGTGAATCCCGCATGAGCCAACATGGTGTAACCCCGTCTGTGCAAGGCCTTGCATGCATTTCCGATGAGATGTGTTTCTTGAAGCAATACAAAATCTGGAGCTTGACGCTTGATGTATTGGAGGACAACACTGCGTTTGATTTTATCCCCCAACCCATTGACATTCCAGCTTAGAATTTTAATCCCTCTGTCCCACTGTGTAGCCATGACGGAATTGAAAATGTTTCTACTTCCTCTAATGGGAGTTGCAGTATACGTTGCTGATGCGGTAATTACAACAAAAACCAAACAACACGCCCCCTCCCAACTACCCCCCACCCCGCTGCCCTGCACTCTGGGCTTAGAACTGCCCATCTGAAACTTGCAGAGTGCCTGTCGCCCTTGTATGGAACTAAAAGTAGAAGAAAAAGAGGGATAGAGTGCTCCGCTTCCCTGTCCCCAACCGATTCAAGTGTACTTCCCCAAGTAAGTAAATGTGTCAAGTCCGTATGAGTCCACCACTGTAAAAGACCAGAAACAAGGTAACCCCCCTCCCGAACCCACCCCGCTCCAGGCCCCATTTACTCAGTTCAGGTTCAGCTTCAGGCTTGATCTCCTCCTCAGGAAGGCCGATTAACTTCACCCTCCCTGCCGTTGCGGTAGTTCGGGCTCCTAACTCCCCGGTGTTCAATCCAATCTGCCACTGCTTCCGGATGTTCGAAGAACCAAGCTCTCCCCTCCGCTTCGACCCGGAGACGTGCTGGGAATAACATCGAATATTTCAGGCCTCTTTCTCTGAGATCTCGTTTCACTGAGAGGAACGACCTCCTCTGTCTTTGTACCCTCTGTGTGAAGTCCAGGAAAAAGGTTATGTCCGCATTTTCGTAGCGGAGGGGGGCCCCCGTCCTGGCGTTCTGGAGGATGATATCCCTGTCTTGGAAGTTTAGGACTCTAGCCAACATCGGTCGCGGGGGAGCGCCCGGCTTGGGACGGCCGCCCGGGACCCTATGAGCTCTTTCAATAACAAAGAATTTGCTGAGGCCTTTAGGTTGCAAATGTTTTAGGATAAGGTCTTCAACAAAGAGGTCAGGGGACTGTCCCTCCGACTTTTCCAAAACACCCAAAATGCGTAGGTTGTTGCGCCGAAGGCGGCCTTCATAGTCGTCCAGTTTTAATTCAGTGAATTTGCGGAAATCTTGTAGGTCGTGGACTTCTCCTTGGAGCTGCGTGACATCCCCGACGAGACTGGTGGCAGTGATTTCCACCTGCTTGACTTTCTCGTTCAGTTTCGCCATATCAGCCCTGATGAGATTCACGTCAATTGCCATGGTGTCCATTTTGTGCTCTAGGGAGGTTTTGACTCCGGTGATGGCGTCCATGACATCCTTTAGCGATAATTCCTGCTCCTCTTCACCCAAGCCGCCTTGGGAGGCGTCTCTCGACAGTCGGTTCTGTTGCGTGTCTCTGGGTACAGTGTAACAGTCCAGTTTGTTGGATTTCCTGCCTTTAGCCCCCGGGCCCCTGAGACCTTACCGCGGTCCATTGCGCCGCTAACCGTCGACACCGACCCTTGCCAGGGCTACACAGGGCAAGTGGCGGTCGCAGCACCTCACCGCACTCTCCCGGTCAGCGAACCTGAGTGATTGCTGACCTCAATGTCCAGATGCAGGGTGAACCAACACGATCGCTGTCTCTCCCAGGGATGCCTGCCGCTGTTCGGCTTAGCCTCCGTCAAGTGAAGTAATACTGGCGCTCAAATCTGGGCCTCTCCAGTCCAGACGGGCCCTTACTTGCGGATCGTCGCTAGCGCCTGGCCATGTGACTGCACGGTCTGCCCGGGGGGGTCTCACCCGCCTCTCTGAGGCGATGGTCTTCTACGTCCTGCTTCACCGTGGGATACAATATGCCGAGTTACGTCTCTCCCCCGGCCTCCGGCAGTACCGTGGGTCCCGGGTCCAACACGGTGGGTGGGCCCCGACCTGCAGATCCCCGCAACTACGGCCCTTGACTTCGGCCGCGGGCGGGGGGAGCAGAACGAGGCGCCACTAGGTCCCAAATGCACAATACCGCTATCAGCCGATATTCCACCAGATGCGAGAGGATGGTGCTTAGGTCCGGGCCCCTCCTGCCCAACCGGAGCCCCCTCACCGGACTTCTGCTGGCTCTAGAGCTCGACGGGTCCCGGTCCACGCAAGGAGATCTCGCACTCCTCCGATGGCGATAACCCCCAGGGTCCCGCGTCGCCGCGGGGAATTGTCAGCGCGGTCGAGTCACTCCCTCGGCCTCCGGCGGCACTGTGGGTCCCGGCTCCCGTTCAGCGAGTAGGCCTCACACCACCCATCTCCGTATCTTTGGCCCCAGATGTCGGCTGCGAGCCGGGGTGGCAGGGATAGTCGTCGCTACTTCTCCGATGCACAGAACCACCTTCGGAAGGGTCGGATAAGGGATTCGGATAGACGTGGGGAAGAATAGGGTGACGGAGCTTCACTCTACGCGGCCATCATGGTTCGATGCTTGGCCACGCCCCCCACCGAAAGGTATTATTGATGGACCTATACGCCATACCATCCAAGGCCAAGGAAGCAAGAAATTCACTGTACGGACATCTGTCCCCACAGGGTTCAGGTGTCTTTGGTGACACCAACCTCTCCATGTGACCAAACCGATCTGTAACGTTTGAGTGTGCTGTTTGCCTAGGCCTTCGAGAGCAAAGACGCAGCCTGTCGCAAAAAATCCTGGTACTTTCCAATGTTCCCTGTAATCTTCCAGACAATAAGTTGTAGAGAGCCCTCCAGTACCAACCAGTGAGGATTCCCCTCACTGGTTGGTAAAAAAGGATAGACTGATTGGAGAAACCCAAGAAAGTTTAATCAGAACTGGATACCATACTTGAGATATCCATGTTGGGCCACAACCACCAAGTCCGCTTGCTGTCTTTGATACTGGGCGGACAGCCGCATGATCATTGTTAATGGGGGAGATGCATACAGCGCTTCCATTTGCCAGTTCTGTGGAAAAGCATCCGTCGCGACTGCATTGTGATCTGGTCTCCAACTGAAGTACCTGACTAGCTGATGGTCCAGGCGAGAAGCAAAAAGATCCACCGTGAACGGGCCCCACCTGGTCAGAAGCTCTTGGAAGACTGATGGGTGCAGTTTCCTAAGGCTCACATCCTGCAGGCACCGGGACTGTCGTGGGCTTAGGATCTAATAACTTTTGCCGTATGTTATCTCAACTATTTATCTGGACATCATCATGAGGTATACTGTGCCATGAACATATGACTTATATAATAATTGTAGGACACTGCCAATATATATGCACCATTCCTTACTCGTGTAGATTTCCGGTGGCAGTGGTGGGTATTAATCCAGTGTGATACGCAAATTGACAAATTATGCATGTAATGATAATGCTTCTTCGTTGTTTGTTTCAAAGTTCACGAGGACACATGCCACGCTGATTTAATTATATTTTCAAGTGAATGTGGACTTTCCAAAACTGCCAGCACGTACTCCCTTTAGAGCAGTATTCAGCAGGCACACAGTCACGTGCAAACATCCGGCACATTAACACTTACTCTCCAGAAAACAGTTCTTGCCAACATGCACCAACTGCTGGAGAGGTGCATGTGTAGTTGGTACATGTGGCAGCGGGGATTGAAACCGCATCGTTTCTGCCTTCGGGGCTTTGCCTCGTCTCATCGCAGTCAGCACTTACCTGGCTCCAGTTTTGTCGGCGCTCCCTTGGACAGCATCTTGTCTCCACGGCGCTCCCCTAGACGGCTCCTCGTCTTCAAGTTTCTCCTTCTCGGATGTTCCGGTCGTTCCTCCGTACAAGACACCACCACAGCTCATTTCTTTGTTTTTAACACAACGTGCATTGTGCTGTGCATGTGCAACGTTCTTGTGCATCATTCAAGGTAAAAATAATATTTTAACAAAAAAAAGAGATTGGTTACTTGTTTGTGCTTCTATGATTGGCAAATTAATACTAGAAATACTTGATCTGTAGATAAAGAAACACTTGTTTTAGTTAAGACGTATTTCCATTAAAAGAGAAGCTGTAAGAATTTGACAAAAAAAAAAAAAGACTTGATCAGTGCATTTTCTACGGGACCCATACCTCGTTGCAGAGTGACTTTTGGGACATTTGAGGTGCTGTTGAAAACCATATGAGTACAGATCCCTTTGGTCAAAAGAGTTTCTAGAGTATTGTTGGTATGTAGGACAACCCATATGTGAAGGGTTATGTAGGAAAACACATATGTGAAGGGTTAAGTTTCATTGTGTATACTGTACTATCTCGTTTTTCTGTTACAGACCAATGCATATTTTATTCACTTCATATCTCACCTAATTATGTGTCACAAGCTGCTAGCTATCCAGTGCTCAGTTTTGGTATGATATTTGCTAGGAAACAAACCGGCACCGACACGGGGAGATTTCTGCCATACAGTTGTTTATTCCACAATCACGCTGCGACGCGTTTCGGCATTCACTGCCTTGATCACACAGTGATCGTTCCTTGTTCAAAACATTATATATGATAAAATCTGACAGAGTGATCTGATCACCTGACCGGAAGCTTGCTACTGAATCATGGAGACAGACAGGCACGGCCCGTGGTAGGAGTGCCGGTCGGGCGGTGACGTGGGGCGGGGAAGGGGCAGGGTGGGGGGTAGTAAACTATGGATTAAGGCCGAATACAGGTAAGTGAACATTTAAATAAATAAAACGAATTTCGTTGTGAGCGCTGCATCGCCAAATGCGATGCAGTGTGCGCAACGAAATTCGTTTTATTTATTTAAATGTTTACTTACCTGTATTCGGCCGTAATCCGTGGTTTACTACCCCCCACCCTGCCCCTCCCCCGCCCCACGTCACCGCCCGACCGGCACTCCTACCACGGGCCGCGCCTGGAGACAGACTATCAAATCGGCACAGTTTGACAGTGAAATCACTCTTATACATTTAAATATTCACTTTAAAGTATTCAAAATTCGGGAATCACAGTAAAATTACAATGCAATAAATAAGATTGTATAAAAACAGCACACAATTAAAATTTCATTGTTGTACTATTTACAAAATCAGGCTGAGAATTATATACATAAGTATGCAATATTTAACATATAAATAAATCAGTTACTTTACTTCATTGAATCATACACTTTAGAAGATTAGAACACATATTCAAAAATCCAATATTAAGCCAGTGCCTGAATTCATTGTTACAACCTCACAATTGGGTCACTGTATAATCTAATAATGAGCATCCTTCTCTTTCCTGCTTATCAACTAATCATACAGCCTTCATTAAAATTCATGAATTGCTGTGCATTTTTCCTTTAACATTAATGCTCAATTATTTACCATTGAAAAGGGAATCGCAGGCCCGACTAAAAAACCATTCCACATCAAGATGAAATAACAGACATTATTATACTCATGAGGGATCCAAAGATCAAACCCTGTTCCTTCTATACAATGTAGGTAAAGATTCAAATTTGTCTAAAAGGTTGATTAAGGCCATTCAGAGTCGTTCTTTTTCCGGGTTCATTGTAACAAGTTTTACAAAAAGGGGTATAAAACTGTCTAGAATATGTGCCTTCTCATATTCCTAATTGCACCCTAATCAAATAAAACAAAACAAAACATTCCATGATAAAGTGCTAGTGCATAACAGTACTGATTATTCATTCCAAAGATTCATACCACTTCCAATATTTAAATTGAATAGACATCCTGCCTATGTCTTATTACATGGCATTCATCGGTGGTACTAATTGGCTGTCCATGATAAAGTGCTAGTGCATCATAGATACTACAGATGGATTACCCGTGGTAAAGTGCTAGTGCTTCACAGTACTTATTATATATTTAAGAAATCAGTTAAGTTCATCTAAACACTGACAATGTTCCTGACATTCACAACAGGCCCTAGTTAACCTTTCAATTGTTTATAAGACTAACTCTAAATTGCAATACAATCATCTTTGTTTCCATCTTCATAGTGCTAGTAATGTATCCCAATAACACTTTGATTCTTTATATATCTTCTCTAAGCCTGTTCACGTGCCAAAAAGTCTGTCTTCTCACACAATAAATCACTCTGCTAACCAGTTGATAAAATCTGAAAAACACGGAGAAAAGAAAGGAGGGGAGGAGGAGAAGAGTCAAGAAAAAGAGTATGAATTTCAACATAAATGAACATACAAATCTTCTTCAACATTGAGTCCATTAGGTGTTTTAGTATTGAACAAAATAATGTATTTTGACTCTAATTGACGAAGTTTGCCCTCTCTGTCCCCTCCCCTTTTGGATTTAGGGACTTGATCAATGGCGAAATAAGACAAATCGTCTAAGTTCCCTTTGTGAAATTTATTCAAGTGACGGGCCACCACATAATTCTTGTCATTATTTTTAACGGCCCAAATATACTGTAGAATGCGAATATGCACCATATGAATGGTGCTGCCTATATACATCTTTGGGCATGTGCATTGAAGAATATAAACAACATAGTCGCTTCTACAATTCAAAAATTGTCTGATTCTCCATGGGCTGTGCATGAGTGGTGTTGTCACTTGTTTCTCATTACGTCCAATCTTGCATGCCTTGCATTTAAGGCATCTGTTAGAAATGGCATTTCTGGTTGGCTAAGGCCTGCGCCAAAGCCAGGCAGAAACCACCACTCTAGTCAGGACAAGGGAGTTACACACTGTTGATAACCGCTGCTCACCCCCTTGGTAGCTTGGCACGAGCAGACAGGCTTATCCCCAAGGCAATGTGTAAAGTATTTGCACCAACACTCACAGTAACACAGTGAAACACCACAAATGGACTCTACACCAGTTATTATAAAAATATCAATATCTTTATATAGCTTAGATCAGATCAAAACGGTAGAAACTGCACATACATATAAATAAAGTTATTCTTCTCATTGGACTGTTCTTGATAGGTTTCTGTTAGCAAAAACAAACTGGTAGGCTTCTGTTGTCAAAATCCACTTTTGTAATGCTTATTGTGATCAAAGAAAGTTCAGTTGTGGTCAAGGTCTCTTAACACAAAACAATTCCAGGTAGTACCGTTCCCCTCATGGTACACCAATACTGGTGGGCTCAATGGACTGTGAGCCCCTGTTGCTAGCGCGTGGGGGTTGAGTAAATGGCGGCACTAATACACATAAAGAACTGGCCCAGCCCGTAGGTCTAGAATCGCTGCTCCAACGTGTGGAATAATCACCGTAATGACCAGAAGTACGTGCTCCTCTCAGCACAGCCAGTCACCCCTCTTCATGATGCAAGTGCGCGCCACCCAACACAGCCGACAACACTCCCGGCGCGCTCACTCCTTGCAGCCTTAAGCACCCGCTCCGGTCAGGAGTGCGAGTGGTTTTACCTGGAGTCCGGGCGGGGCTGGGCAGTCCTCCTGCTTATCCCGGCCAGGCAGCCTTCCTTCGGTGTTGCTCCTCGTACTCTGCCACACGCAGCGCGGCTACACTGGGGCGAGCCCCCTCCTGGCTGAGTTCGGTGCGGCCGCCAATCCCAGCGCGGCCCAGCGATGACGCGGCGGGAGTTCCTGCAGGCTGGGGCCAATCCCAGCGCGGCTCCAGCGATGACGCAGCGGGAATCCCTGCAGGCTGGGACCAATCCCAGCGCGGCTCCAGTGACACGTCACCGGACTCCGGGCCCGCAGCGGTGAAGCTTCCTTACGGCCTCTCTCCCTTCGGCGAACCCGGCCCCGGGCGCTTAGCTCGAGGTGCGGCGGTGATCTTCAGGCACAACACTTCACTTCTTGGTTACCCCTGGCCAGCGGCGGTGAGCAGGGCCCTCGCACAGCAGCGACGTGCTTACGATCTTCAGGGCACAACGGGGGCTGGCGAGGACAAAGCGCTGGCTCCCCGAGCGTGGCCCAGTCAGCAGCAATTACCGTGCATGTCAGGCAGGCGGCACGAAGGACCTCCACAGCGTTCTGAGGTCGCACAGGTCAGCCCAGAGTCAGCAGGGACAGTGGAGCACGATGTAGGGCGAGGTTGAGGGAAGTCCTTGAGTTAACTTTTATGATCCTGAGTTATAACAGGAGGCCAGCTCATCTCAGGCCCTTGGAGACTCTTCAGACACAGCACACAGCAAAGTCTTTTTCATCAAGCAGGTGGGGGCACAGCACACAGCAAAGCCCCCTCTTCATCTCCTTCAGTGGAAACAGCAAACTGCAGGTCAGCCCCAGAACACACAGCAAGGGCAGTCTTCCTCAGTCTTCTTCAGCTGATCTTCTTGGGCAGAGATTCCTCTTGATTGCAGAAGTAGTCTTGGGTAAACTTTTGTGTTCCTGAGTTTTAACAGGAGGCCAGCTCTTCTCAGGCCCTTGGAGACTCTTAAGACACAGCACACAGCAAAGTCCTTCCTTCAAGCAGGTGGGGGGAACACAGCACACAGCAAAGTCCCCTGTCCCCTTCCTCAGTAGTAACAGCAAACTGTAGGTCAGCCCCAGAACACACAGCAAGGGCAGTCTTCCTTTCCAGTCGCTTCAGCTGATCTTCCTTGGCAGGGATTCCTCTTGTTGGCAAAAAGTAGTCTAATTTACAGGGGTTTCAGGTCTTACTTTTATACCCCAAAAGTCTTTGTCCTCCATGTGTGAGGGGTCCTGGACCCAGTCCAAACCAGTTCTGGGTGCACTCTGCCAGTGCATGTCTTCTTTCTTTGTGAGGGGAGGCCAGGGCCATCAGACGCACCGCAGGAGGTGGAGCCAGCATTGTGGAAGGCAGGCACAGCCCTATTCAGACCCAGGTGCGACTCCTCCCACCACTCAATGTGCAGATAGGTCTATTCAGCCTAGTGCTGACTCACCCCCTCTCCTGGAGCCACCCCCAGCCCCTGTCACTCATAAACCAGACAGTCAATACACAAACAGGCAGAGGCACACACAAAGGTTGAACAAGAAAATAGTCACTTTCTAAAAGTGCTATTTTCAAACACTGAATTTAAAAACCATCTTTCCTAAAAGATGGGTTATTAAATTCTGAGTTCAGGGATACCAGACTTCAAATTTCGATCTTGCCGTTATGGGAAGATATGCAGGTAAACATGTTACACAGCATTCCCCATGTTAACCTATGGGTAAGATAGCCTTCCAATAGTGAAAAACAAAATTGGCAATATTTCACTATCAGGACATGTCACCCACACTAGTACATGTCCTACCTTTCACATACACTGCACCCTGCCCAGGGGGGTACCTTGGGCCTACCATCGGGGTGTCCAATGTGTAAGAAAAGGGAAGGGTTAGGCCTGGCAAGTGTGTACACTGGCCAGGACAACATGGCAGTTCACAAACTTCGCACAGGCACTGCAGTGGCAGGCCTGAGACACCATCTTAGGGCTACTCCTGTGGGTGGCACAATCAGTGCGGCAGGCCCACTAGTAGCATTTGAATCACCAGCCCTGGCACACTCAGTGCACTTTACTAGGGACCTACTGGTAAGACAAATAAGCCAATCATGGATAACCAATCATAATAACAATTTACAGAGAGAGCATATGCACTTTAGCACTGATCAGCAGTGGAAAAGTGCCCAGAGTCCTATAGCCAACGACCACAGGTCAGGAAAAACAAAGGAGGAAGAAGCAAAAAGTTTTGGGATAACCCTACAAAAAGGGCCATTTCCAACAGCATCTATGGAAACCTGGGACACTGCTCAACCAGCTGGCTTTTTTACTTTCTTCTGGGCTGTTGACTACCAGTTCACCCCTCATCGATTTTGCTCTATTGAAGGTGATCATGGGCTTCCACGATACTGTCTCACTCAGTACCGGGTCTCCCTGTATCAGATGCCAGTGCCTGCACAAACTGTCTCTTACTCTCGAATGGTAGGCACTGTATCCTGTGATCATCCTTATCTGGTTCCCTGCACCGTCTTTTTTTGCCTTGTTCTACTTAGCATCTGGTTTTAGAAGTGCATGTCTGTCTATAGAGGTAACTTTCAATCTTGCTTGATCTAAAATAGCAGGTTTATATCCTCTATCGCTGAATCTCTTAGTTAGGGAATTCTGTGCCTCTGTTAGAGCTTGAGCCTCACTGCAGCTTCGCTTCACCCTCAGATGCTCAGCATAAGGGATACTCATTTTGAGCCTCTGAGGATGAAAGCTCCCAGCATGGAGGATTGTGTTTCCTGCTGTAGGCTTCCTGTAAGTTCTGGTATGGATTTCTCCCTTGTCAATGTAAACTTCCAAATCCAAGAATGCCACTGATGTCTTGCTGATATTCTCTGTAAATCGCAAATTTAAATCATTGGCATTAATGTCACGTGCAAATCTCTTTGCTGAATCTAAGGACCCGTCCCAGATGACAAACAAGTCGTCAATGAACCGGGTCCATATTATAATGTTGTTTTTCCATTCTTCAGCAAACTGAACCCTGAGCACCTGCTCCTCCCACCAGCCCATATGCAAATTAGCATAGCTGGGGGCGAAGCAGGTGCCCATCGCTGTACCTTGAAGCTGCCTATATGTCTCCCCACCAAACATGAAGTAATTGTTTGTTAAACACAGCTTGCACATTTCTGTTAGCATTCCCGAGTGCTGATACAAGCTAATGGGGCGTGTGTTCAAGTAATGTCGAATTGCACGGAGACCATCATCATGAGTGTTAGAAATGGGATCTCTAGTTGGCAAGGGCTTGCACCTTTGTCCAAGTAGGGACCCTTCTTCCTAGTCAGGGTAAGGGAGTTACACTCCTAAAATAACCCCTGCTCACCCCCTTGGTAGCTTGGCACGAGCAGTCAGGCTTATTCTAGAGGCAGTGTGTAAAGCATTTGCACATAACCAACAGTAATACAGTGTAAGCACTACAAACGACACCACACCAGTTTAGAAAAATAACCAATATTTTTATATACTCAAGACCAGACCAATTACGACAAAAATCCACAATACTATACTTTAAAAATGAATGCTTGATAAGGTAACTTCTTCTTTGCAGGAATAGTTCAAAAACAAAGTTCGTACGAGTCGGTAGCTCCGTCCGAGTCTACCGCGATGCTGAAAACCACAGAGTCTAACAGTTCCAGCCGACCGCGTCGATACGGGCCAGCAGAGTCGTGAACAGACTCGGTCACAGTACCTTTCTCGTTGTGGCTGGTATGGAGTGTACGAGCCGGTCGGCGTTCGTCGCGGTTGCGGTGCAAGACGGAGCGATGCAAGGTGCGGTGTCCCTCGATGCGGTGCAGGCAGCGGCTCGATGAGTGTCGTGCAGACGGAGTCGGTGAGTCCAAGGCGTGCGATGCAGGGTGAGACGATGCTCGATGCGGTGCTGACAGGTTGCGATGCAGGCGACCAAGCCGGAGTGCGGGAGCTGGCATCGGACAGCGGTGCGAGTCGGAGCGGTGCGTCGCAGACGTGCGAGCGGTGCCCCAAATGCGATGCGGTCACGACTCTTGAGCCAGTTGCAGCAACCGCGTCGGTCGGGTCCGGCTGGTTCAGTGAAGCGATGCGATGCGAAGCGAACTGCGGTGCCCACAGGTCACGGTGCAAGCAGCGGCTCGGTGTTGGCGGCGTCGGACGTCGCCCACGGTGAGACCAGGGTTGCGATGCGGTCTGCGGTGCAAACAGGTCACCGGTCAGGGATGGATTCGGTTGACGGAGTCGGTTGCAGTTCCCTTCCTCTGTGGCAACTGAAACAGCGTTCCAGAAGCGGTACCCAGAGGCTTGTGAAGTCTTTGTAGTCCCTGAGACTTCTTAACAGGAGGCCAGCTCGGTTCCAGGCCCTTGGAGATGCTCAGCACAAGTTTGTAGAAAGTTCAGTCCTTTCACTGCCCAAGGCAGAAGCAGCAGCTGCAGGCCAACCCAACAAAGCAACAACACAGCAAAGGGGCAGTACTCCTCCTGGCAGCTCTTCGTCTTGGCAGGTTCCTTGATTCCAGCGAGATCTAAATTCATGGGGTCAGGGCCCCAATATTTATATCCCAAATTCCTTTGTTCTCTGAAGGCAGAGAGGCCTTTGCCTAGTCCAAACCAGTTCTGGAGCACTTTGTTGACAAGTCTCCGTCCCTTCTTTCAGTGAGTAGGCCAGGGACATCAGACGCACCACAGGAGGTGGAGCCAGCATTGTGGAGGGAAGGCACTGTCCTATTCAGGGTCCAGGTGTAACCCCTCCCACCCATCTACATGTAGATCTTGCTATTCAGCCCTGTGCTGACTCACCCTGCCTCCTGGCATCCCCCAGCCCCTGTCACTCACACTCCAGACAAGGAATACACAACCTCGCAGAGGCAGGCTTGGATGGTTAGACAAGAAAATACCCACTTTCTAAAAGTGGTATTTTCAAACACAGAATGTTAAAACCAACTTCACTAAAAGATGCATTTTATCATTCTGAGTCCAGGCATACTAAACTCGAATTTCTACCATGTTCCCGGGGTCAGTTAGGATTATAAGCTGTAATAATCAAAACTGCCCGTTCTGGCCTATGGGGAACAGGTAGCCTTGCAATAGTGAAAAACGAACTAGGCTGTAATTCACTATCAGGACATGCCACACACACCAGGGCATGTCCTACCTTTCGCATACAACGCACCCTGCCCACAGGGGTACCTTGGGCCTACCTTAGGGGTGACTAACATGTAGCAAAGGGAAGGTTTAGGGACTTGCAAGTGTGTGCACTTGCCAAGTCGACATGGCAGCCCCAGGCTGCGCACAGGCTCTGCGGTGGCAGGCCCGAGTTACACTTTACGGGCATTTGGTCTATAGGCCCTGGCACTCGCAGTGCACTTTACAAGGGACTGACACATAAACCAAATAGGCCAATCATGGAAACACCAATCCATAACACATTTTATACAGGAGCACTTGCACTTTCCCACTGGACAGCGGTGAGGAAAGTGCGCAGAATCATTACACCAGCAAAAACAGAGTCAAAACCGGGAGGTCAGAAAGCAAAAAGTCAGGGGAAACACGCCAAAGGATGCCAAGTCTAACAATGAGTTATGCTTGTGTATAAGCTGGTGACATCTAGTGTCATTAGCTGATAAGTATCTTTCCAACCCAACTCCGAGACTTTATTTAAAAAGTCCCCTGTATCCTGAATGTAGGCTGGGAGAGCTCGAACAAAAGTTTGCAAAAAAGAATCAAGATATCTGGAAGTTGGTTCAAACAAACTTCCAATTGCAGATATTATCGGCCTGCCTGGGGGGGTCTCTCTATTCTTGTGAATTTTGGGTATTAAATAAAGGATGGGTGTGACCGGGTGTTCTACCTTCATAAACAAGTATTCTGGTTGTGAGATCAAACCCAACCCTCTCCAACGGGCAAGATCCTTCCAAAATTTGAGCTTTACCTCTTCCAGATGTGGCACTTTGAGATAACAATTGTGGTCCCTTAGTTGCAATTTTGCCTTGGTGTTATAGGCATCTAGGGACCAGAGAACAACATTCCCTCCTTTGTCCGCTTGTCGGACTACCACATCATCTCTTGACTTTATCTTATTAATGATCATGTGGTAATCTTTCTCAAATTGACCATACTGTTTGGGGAATACTTTGCTGGAAGTGACTGCTAGTTCTTTAAGGTCTCTGATCACTCGATCTGAGAACATGTCAATTGCATCTCTCGGTGTGTTTGGGGTAAAGCACGATTTGGGTCTGAAGTCTGACAGTTCATTTTCAAAAACATTAAGACCTATTGTATCAATAGTTTCTCTCACATTCATAATACTGGGCAGCCCCGCACCCTCCAACTCAAGGTTTTGCAAATCACACAGTACCTCAATATCACCCACCACCAGGCCACCAGCTTCTTGTATGTCACATTCACTTTTCTCTGACGCTGCTCTCTTGTTGTGAAAGAATTTTTTAAGCTTCAGCTTCCTCGTATATTTGAAAAAGTCAATCCGGGTTTGCATGTAATTGAAGTTAGTACGTATACAAAAGGACAAGCCCAATGATAAAATCCAATTCTTTGTCAGTCAGCATTAGGTCCGTGAGGTTTATAATAGAGTTCTGGGCTTCATTCATCGATGTTGATATGTTTGCCTGGCTTTTGTCGTCGATCTATATATACACACACTTTGTTCAGTGTTTAATGGAAGACTGATCCAAGGGTAATCCGGGTGCTTTACTTGCAGAAATTTAAACTGAAGAACAATTCCTGGTATTTTGAGGTCCATATGCTGACTCCCTTCCACTTAATCCCCAACATAGAGAATAGGAAGCAGGAAAGATCCAATATTTCTCTTTGTCTCTCTCATCCCTATCCCCCCTTACCCATGAAAATTAGCTTGGAAGCGCTGTTTATATCAGTGCTGCACTGTTAAGTCTTTTTGGGATTGAGGAATTGTCGCCACCCCATTGGAACCACCTGGAGTTCAGGCGAGTGGCTTTTGACAGGGACTGCCAATTCGGTATTTGGTGGGCTTTCCATGGGAGGTGCTCTGCTATCACAGAGATGTGGTTCTCGAGGAAGTACTCTCAAAAACTTCTGGTCAGAGCCAAGAGGGTTTTGGATCGCGTTCCCCCGAGGTGATTGACATATCAGACCACCGCTATGTTGTCCATTTTCAGAAGGATGCAGCATTGTACCTTTTCTTTGGTCCAACATTTGACTGCGAACGAGCCTGCCATCAGTTTGAGACAGTCGATGTGTAGAGTTTTTTTGAGAGATGACCATTTTCCGCCATTGGAAAATTCCCCACACAATGCACCGCAACCTGTGCCACTGGCATCGGACTCGATAATAAGGTCCGGGTGGGATCTGAAGATCGCCCGCCTTTGCCAGCCTTCCATGTGTTCCCTCTGGGGATTTATCCAGGCAATGGAACCTTCTGTGAGTAGACGAGTCCTTGCCAAAGATGGAAGGCTTTTAGACGCTGCAATGCCCGGTAGTGCAGGAGTCCCAGGAAGATGGCTTATATTGAGGCTAGGAGCGCCACTATCTGTGCAATTGGCCGGAGGGAGGTGGATGGCTTGGCTGCTGTCCTCCGCAACTCATGTTTGATCTTGGCTATCTTCTGTGAAGGAAGACTCAAGGTGGCTCGAACCGAGCCCATCACGAACCTCTGGAATATAATGGGTTGTGTGGGACAGTACTGACTTTGCCCGTTGATAATGAAGCCCAGCAATTCCAGGAGATCAATGGTTGTAACTCCTCCCAAGGGTCCTTGGACATTGATCCATCAGAAGGCTCGCTCTCAGCCCTCCCTCCGACCCATCCAACACCGACGACGCTGCCTGCAACCTCAGACGATGGATGGACGACTGTGCCAACACCCTCGCCCCGCTGAAAAAGCTCACCTACAGCGACACCACCAAAAGAGCCAGCTGGTTCACCTCGGAACTCCTAGCTTCCAAGCGCACCTGCCGGAAACTAGAGAAGAAATGGCACAGCGATAAGACACCGGACAGCCACACAGCCCACAAAGACGCCATCCGTAACCACCACCACCTCATCAGGTCCGCCAAGAGAATCTCCTTCAAAGACCGCCTCGACAACAACGCACACAACAGCAAGGAGCTTTTCAACATCGTGAGGGAACTCTCCAATCCCAGCTCCAACACCAACGACATCCCGCCGTCGCAACCCCTGTGCGATTCCTCGCCACCTTCTTTCACCGCAAGATCGCCGACATCCACGACAGCTTCAACACCCAGACAGCCCCAACTAAGATCGATGCACCAGACCCGCCACACACCATCGACCACGACCCCCTGCCAGCCTGGGCCAGCGTGAACATCGAGGACACCATCAAGACCATGAGCACAATACACTCCGGCTCCCCGTCAGACCCTTTCCCGCACCACATCTTCAACAAAGCCAGCAGCTCCATCGCACCCCACCTGTGCAACATCATCAATCTCTCCTTCGAGACCGCGACCTTCCCAGAGAGCTGGAAACACGCAGAGATCAACGCCCTACTCAAAAAACCCAAGGCAGACCCGAGAGACCTCAAGAACTTCCGGCCCATCTCTCTGCTTCCGTTCCCAGCCAAGGTCATCGAGAAGATCGTCAACAAACAGCTAACCCGATACCTCGAAGAAAACAGCATCCTGGACCCATCCCAATCAGGGTTCCGCAGCAACCACAGCACTGAGACTGCCCTCATCGCCGCCACCGACGACATCAGGATCCTGCTGGACAATGGTGAGACCGCAGCCCTCATCCTGCTGGACCTCTCCGCCGCCTTCGACACTGTCTGCCACCGCACTCTACGCGCACGCCTCCACGACGCAGGGATCCGAGACAAGGCCCTGGAATGGACCACCTCCTTCCTCGACGGCAGAACCCAGAGAGTCCGCCTCCCACCTTTCCGGTCCGAAGCCTCCGAGATCATCTGCGGCGTACCCCAGGGATCGTCCCTCAGCCCAACACTGTTCAACATCTACATGGCCCCGCTCGCACGCATCGCCAGACAACACGACCTCAACATTATCTCCTACGCCGACGACACTCAACTGATCCTTTCCCTCACCAAGGACCCCTCGCCGCCAAAGCCAATCTCCATGAAGGAATGAAGGCCGTCGCCGATTGGATGAAGATCAGCCGACTAAAGCTGAACACGGACAAAACGGAGGTCCTCATCCTCGGCTCCAACCCCTCAGCCTGGGACGACTCCTGGTGGCCAACGACGCTGGGAGCAGCCCCGACACCCACCGACCACGCACGCAACCTGGGAGTCATCCTCGACTCAACGCTCTCCATGGCCAAGCAAGTCAACGCAGTCTCCTCCTCCTGCTTCAACACCCTCCGCATGCTTCGCAAGATCTACAGGTGGATCCCGACAGACACAAGAAGAACAGTCACCCAGGCCCTCGTCAGTAGCAGACTGGACTATGGGAACGCCCTCTACGCGGGAGCCCCGGCCAAGCTCATCAAGCGACTGCAACGCATACAAAACGCCTCCGCACGCCTGATCCTCGACGTACCACGCCACAGCCACATCACCCCCACTTGAGGAACCTGCACTGGCTCCCCGTCGACAGGAGGATCACCTTCAAACTCCTCATCCACGCACACAAGGCACTCCACAAAACTGGCCCAGCCTACCTCAACAGACGACTCTTATTCTACGTCCCCAACCGCCAGCTCCGCTCCGCCGACCTCTCCCTCGCCACCGTCCCTCGCATTCGAAGAACAACCACCGGCGGCAGATCCTTCTCACACCTCGCCGCCAAGACCTGGATCACCCTTCCACTAAGCCTACGACAGACCCAAGACCTGCTGACCTTCAGGAGGCTACTCAAGACCTGGCGGTTCGACCAGTAGCAGCATCCCCCCCCCCCTTCCCTCTCCCCAGCGCCTTGAGACCCTCGCGGGTAAGTAGTGCGCTCTACAAATTCTGTGATTGATTGATTGATCTAGATACACGATAAGTCGCATGCCCCTGGCCCTGAGGTGTTCCTCCATCGGTTTCATGACCTCGGTGAAACACCAAGGTGCGGAAGATAGTCCGAAGGGAAGGGTCATGAACTCGAAGTTCTGAGGACGCCATTGGAACTGAAGAAAGTGATGATGTGGCAGGTAGATGGGGATGGTAAGATACACATCCTTTTTTTTTTTTTTTTTTTTTTTTTATTGACATTTTTAACCAAACATTTCCAATACATTCCAACAGGCCAGTTCAATACTAATCAAGAAAGTAGCTAATATAGCCATAATTACATCAGTACACAAATCTAATAACAGCTTACACCGTATCCATCCTCCACGAATTTCAAACATGATAAGAAGCAAGCAGAACATAGTGCACATATTTAAGCAAACATTATCCCAGGAGTAAGCATTTTGCACATAACTGCCTCGGAGGGGGCTTTTACATCTTTTATGCATTGGGCCACTAGTCATATACACCAATACATGCGTCCTGACATTCGAATTGGGCATGGGGTGTGAGGATATCATGTTTAGGGTGTAGTCTGCGCATCTCCTGTGTCTACCACTCCAGTCGTTGTTTGTGATCCAGCGTTCCATGTTAAGAATGGCTCCCATATATTCCGAGGTCTAGAGGAGGGTGGCATCAATTCCCAAAATGTGCTCAACTGTGCGTGCCCATATATGAGGTCTCTAACCCAATCTTTAATAGAAGGCACTCGGCGTCTGCCCCAGAGGACTGCAACCTGTCTCTTAGCAAACAATAGGAGGAGAGCATGCAATTTACGCAACTTGAGCGGTGTATCTTTTACGTACCCTAGTAGTCCAAGCGTGGGGGACGGGGCCAGTGACAGCCCCAAGATGTTGTTCACTGACTCAAAAATCTGCCCCCAGAAGACGGCTATCGTGGGACAGTGCCATGCAATGTGGAGGAATGTAGCTGCGGCATAGCCACATCTCCAACAGTTATCGTCGTCCCGGATGCCCATTCGGTGGAGGCTCACTGGTGTTCTGTAGTATCTATGCAAATACTTGAAGTGGATCAATCTCAACTTATAATTCGGGGAGAGTTCCGAAAGTTGACCACAGCAATAATCCCACTGTGCCTCAGTCAGGGCGTCTCCAGCTCGTCGTTCCAGTGCCTAAACGACGTGGGCGTCACTACCGGGGCGGTATCTTGCATGCGGGTGTAAAGGCGCGTAATGAGTTTACGGGGAGATGGGAATTTCAGCAGGTTATCCAATGCAGGCAGGGCCGGCGGCGCCTTCGGGAAGTCTTCCCAGAGGGCACGGCACGCCGTGCGTATTCTATGATATAAAAACATCTCAGAGAACGGTACCACCTGACCCTCGGGAGCTACAGGAGGAGGCCGAAATTCATCTCCTGGATATAAATCCTCAAACGTCTGGAGAGTCATTTTCTGAGCTAAAGACCTGCTCAGACTGTCCCGTATACAAGGCATCATCGGGTTTTGAGACAGGGGGATGGAAGGGGCATACAACAACGGGATCCCCGCTCTTCTACGCAGTTCATCCCATGACCAGCACAGGGTCCCAGCAGAGTCTATGTCACCTCGAGGGCGGCGTGCTCTTTGATACAGCGCCACTTTTAGCGGGATGGGGGCCATGACATCTGTCTCAACCGCCACATGCGGCTGGAATTGGGTCGGGTGGACCCAATAATGCAAAAATTGTGCTTGAGCACATAGTGCATATAGCCGCATGTCAGGGGCTCCCAAACCGCCCTGTCGCAACGGGAGAGTTAGCAGATCCCAAGAGGCTCTAACCTGCTTCCCGGCCCACGCCAGCGTGGTCAGGTTTGCTTGGAGGGTGTTAAAAAATTGTTTGGTGAGTGGAATCGGTATATTAACAAACAAATACAAACGTTTTGGCAAAATAACCATTTTGGCTAGGGCTATCCTGCCGGCTAACGACGGTGGCAACCGAGCCCACACTTTTACCTTTTCCTCCAGCCACATAACAGTTCGGCCGTAATTGAGGCGCCACACCTCCTGTGTGTCTCGACTTATCCAGACCCCTAAATATTTAACCTCAGCAGCTTCCCATCGCAAGGGGAACTCCGACGTTACCGGAGGGGTACCATCCGTTAACGGAAATATCACCGATTTAGCCCAATTTCACCCGAAAGTCCGCCAAATCGTATGAACTCCCTCAGCATCGGATCTAGATTCTCTGCGGGGTTCACAACGTAAAGCGTGACGTCATCCGCATATAAGGAGATGAGCAAGCTACGAGAGCTGAGTCCAATACCTCGTGCAGTATGGTGTTGCCTGATACGGGCAGCCAGGGGTTCCATTGCGATTGCAAAAAGCAGCGGGGATAAGGGACACCCCTGTCTAGTGCCGCGAGAGATCTGGAAGGGATCAGAGAGCACCCCATTCACCTGGACACGTGCCGTGGGCGAAGAATACAGCAGCCTAATGCGGTTCATAAAAAGCGGACTAAAGCCCATGCGCCCCAGAATGGAGAAAAGATAGGGCCATTCGAGCGTATCAAACGCCTTAGTGGCGTCTAAAAACACCACTGCGGCCTTTTCGTCTGGGTGTAAGTAGTGCAATACCGAAAAGATCGTTCGTAGATTATGGGACGTCGATCTCCCCGGGATAAACCCCGATTGATCTGGCAGCGCTATTATGGGTAGGAGAGGCTGCAATCTGTTAGCTATCAGCTTCGCTAGGATTTTGACATCCACATTAATCATAGAAAGTGGACGGTAGGAGTCCAGCTCCTCCTTCGGTTTCCCAGGCTTTAAAAGCGTGAGAATCGTCGCCTCCCTCATGGACTGGGGTAGCACGCCAAACTCCAGCGCTTCCTCATACACCGCTAGCAACCTAGGTGCCAAGTCCTCGGCATAGGTTTTATAGAATGATGTAGTTAGGCCATCGGGACCAGGACCTTTACCTAAGGGTAGGCCTTTAATAACCCGCGCCACATCTTCTACTGTAAATGGGAGGTCCATATATTCTCGATGGGTGTTGTTAAACCAGACCAGTGCCAGTGAATCAAGGAACGATTGTTGCTCCTCTTCACATGCCCCCCGAGTAGTCGTGTACAACCGGGAATAAAACGCGGAGAACTCATCAGACACCCCCACGTGGCCTCTAACCATGTTGCCCTGCGGATCTCGTATCTCATGAAGAAATGTCGCCGATCTAGATGGTCTAATCATGCCTGCTAATGTGCGCCCGGCCTGTCCCCCTCCCCGTATCGACGGGCCTCAGCATATTTACCCAAAAATTTCGTTTCGCGCTGCGCCTCCTCTGCATAATCTAACAGTAAAGATTTCAATTTTTGTGCAGTGAGAGGGTCATTTGTGGAGTAGAAAGTGTCTTCTAGTACCTTAATCTGGGTCTCCAGGGAGGTAAGCGTACTCCGAATGGCCTTCAGCACCCCCGCCTGCCGCGCAATGCATTGACCTCTAATCACTACCTTAAAGGCCTCCCAAAGTGATGCCTCTGTATCCACAGATCCCAGATTGTTAGTAAAGTAGTCAGTAATGTCCCCCCTTATCTCTTCCTTAAAGGCCTCATCCAGCAGGGCATGTGGTGGGAGACGCCAGGTGAATGCACGGGGAGTGACCCCGGGAGCAGTATTCGCAACAAGCATGGGGCGTGGTCCGACAGTGTGCGCGGTAAGTGCGAGATGTCAGTGGTCCAGGCCGCAACGTCCCTAGAGACCAACCAAAAGTCCAGGCGGGACCACGCACTGTGATGGTCTGATATACATGTACCTTCCCTCACCAAGGGATGTCTAGTACGCCAAATGTCTACTAGGTCCCCATCTGTAGCTATGGAGTGCAAAGCGGCACTGGCAGCCGGGTGTAAAGAGCGAGCCACCCCCTTCCTGTCCATGGCATAGTCCAATATGGCATTGAAATCTCCACCCCACAACACGGTGTCATATCCTGTCGCCTTGATTCTGGACCATATATCCTGAAAGAATTCGGGGGAATCAATATTCGGACCATAAATTGCTGCGATCACCAGGGAAACCCCTCCCAACAATCCACAGATAATGACAAACCTCCCTCAGGGTCTCTGTGCACTTCTCGCTCGCGCCAGTCTATCCCCTGCTTAACCAGCACAGCTACGCCTCTAGCATAATTGGAATATATGGAGGAGTACATATGACCCCATCTTCGATGGCGCAGTCTTTGAGATGGTGCAGCATTTAAATGCGTCTCCTGTAATAAGCAGACGTCCATGTTGTGTCTAGATAAATAAGCATGCACAAGTCTGGACTTACGACTATCATTTAACCCTCTAATGTTCCACGTTAGCAAATTTAATGGTTGTGCGTGGGCTTATCTATATGGAACTCTTCAGCGCGGATGAGGGACTCAGTGTGTATAGTAAGCAAATCACAGGGTGTGTACAGTGACCAATGTGTAGTATCCATACTGGCTTCAAATAAACAAACAATCCCCGCCACCCACCCCCCACTCCAACCCCCCAATCAGGTTGCAGCATAACCCCCCCTGAAGAACTAGAACAGAACAGTCCCCTTTAAATAAAAGGGAAACTTCCCATGGGGGCGTAGTGGCAACAGCAATCACCCCTGCGTTAACAGGGTGGCTGGGAATACTGCAGCGTACGCTACAAGCCCTCCCCGAGATCCCCAGGCAAATCAGCTAACTAAAGAAAATAGAGCATAAAAGCCCACAGTCATGTATATATGAAATACCACATAGCTCAGCAATTCGTTGAAGAGGCACTCAGATCGGAAGAGAGCGATGTCAGGAGTCAGTCATTGTCACTGAGTTGGCCAGACGTGGATGCCGCTGCACCACGAGGGTCCCTGCTTTTCTTCCCCCCTACGTGCTTGGCGAATTTCAGGGCAGATTTTGCGTCAGTGAAGTAATGTGCGGTACCATCATACGAAACCTTCAACTTGGCAGGGTATAGCAAGGAGTAGGGAATCTGCGCCTGTAAAAGTAGTCTCTTTGCCTGTAAAAATTCGCGTCTCGCCGCCTGTACAGTTGGGGCAAAATCCGGGTAGAGCGATATGTTGTTACCCTGGTAGGACAATTGGCCTTTCTCCCTCGCCATTCTCAATATATTGTCCCGGTCCTGATAGTTCAGCAATTTGGCCAATATCGGTCTTGGCGGCGCCCCCACCGGGGGTTTCTGACCAAAGGATCTATGTGCTCTTTCCACCACGAAGACAGTGGACAAATGAGGATCAAATAGCGCATGCAGGAGGTCCGTCACAAAGGTTTCCATCTTGGTAATGGCGGTGGTCTCCGGAATACCAGTAATACGTAAGTTGTTTCTCCTTGACCGCGCCTCCAAATCATCATTCTTGGCGCGGATGACCCCTAGAAGTTTATCCATGTGCAACAATTTTTCCTTGGTTGTCACCTGAAATTCGTGGAATTCGGTTTGTCGGTTTTCCAGGACGTCTAATCGGGTTTTATGGACAATGACTTGGGCCTTGACCGAGTCCAGCTGCGTAGTCAGGGTATCCAATTTGGAGTCAATATTCCTCAGGCTGGAACGCATCTCCAGCTTGAGGGTGCGCAAGTCCTCTCCCTGGTCCTCAGAATGCAGCTCCTGTTGCTCCTCCATTTGTGTATCCAAAGGCGTCTCAGTTTGGCGCGTGGAGCGTCTATCAAATGTGAGTTTCGGTTGTTTGGCATCCTGTTTGCCCATGTCGAAGCGACCGGGTGGCGTGTAACCTGGTCAGATGAAATCTCTCAGCCCCAGTCCATTCTCCGGGCCTCTCAGCCGCCGACCTCCGCCCCACGGCAAGCTTGACTCAAGGCGCACAATGCAGCTTGTCCCAGCGCAGATTTTCCTCAATTCCCCAATGCCGCGGCCCACCTGCGCACATTCACATCCTTGGAGGATTCTTCGTCACCAGAACTTACCGGGTGAGACAGTGGAGGCAGGCCAGCACAAGCCCTCACAGCGCAGGGATCAAATGGGGAGTTCTTCCAAAGCCTCGGCAGACTCCAGGAGCAACACCACAGGGAAACCCACAGCGAGCGTCAGTTGGCCGTCCGGCTCCGGGGCACCATTCAAGCAGCCAGGGGATCTCGTGTCCCTGTGCTCACTCCAGGAATGTCCAGCTCCCAGTAGCTGGGGGATCAGGTGCTAGATCGATCGCGCAGCCGCCACTCTTGGACCCCAACGCCTCTGCTCTGCAAGGCGTCCTTCAATACACCGTGGCAAGGAGATTCATTTAGGGCGTACAGTGTCTGATCAAGGGCACAGCCTCCTCCGCCTCACTCCTGCCGCAGAAAACACGGGAAGTCCACCGCAATGATGGCCCACTCCCAGCAATAAGGGGATCAGTCACAATGTTGTAGTCGCGACTTCCACCGCCGGCGCCACAGAGCACTCCGCAGGGCACGGCAGCAATGAGGAATCGCCGATGGCGCCGGACTGTCCTCTTGGCGTGTGCCCTCCTCCACCTCCCCTCCGGCCGCAAATCGTCAAAGATGGCGGCGGCAAGCCGATGTATTCACGCCGAGCACACACCTCTCCTTGACAAAAGTCAACCACTTGCGCCGAGTGGGGCAGACACCACCAATTTCAGTCTCCTCCACACCCTGCGCCGCTCACGTACCCAAACTCGGCTGCGAGACTAGTCGTCTCAGGGCTTCCGCATCTCCGGGTCTCGGCCTGTATCTTCGCCGCAGCCTCGAGCTCGATTTGTAGGGCGGCCGCTCTCCGTACACACAGCGGGCCTGGATCGCACAGGCGGTAGGCAGCACCCCCGCTACGCACACCTCAGAGCTCACGCAGAGCACGAATCTCACATCCGAGCGGTCCGCTGTGGGCAGTCAGTTGGGGACATCGCTCAGGGGCTCGCCACGCCACCGTAGACAAGGATTATGGTAGGATTTACAACCCAGCCGGCGGAGCGCACTCAAAGAGCGGCCATTCCGCTGCTCGGCAGACCACGCCCCCCAAGATACACATCCTTGAGGTCCAGGTGTGCCATCCAGTCATTTGGTCGTAGAAGGTCCCTCAAGCAGTGGATTCCCCTACATTTTGAAGTGGCAGACGACCAGTCACTCGTAGAATTATTTGAGATTGATGACAGCACATTGCCCTCCATCTCTCTTCTCTACCAAGAAGAGGTTGCTCAGGAAACCAGAGGGGTGGGGTGACATCAGCATGACTGCCCCTTTGGAGAGCAGGTCTTTCACTTCTGCGTCTCCCAGTGCAGCCCCTGATTCGGAGAAGGAAAGCAGGAGGGGTGGAACACGTTGGAATGGTGAACCGTGAAACTCAATTGAAAATCCCTGAATTGTTTTAAGGACCCAAGAGTCCGAAGTGACTGCTCCCTATTCTCTCTTGGGTGAAAAAGGGTGTACACGCACCTTGAGCGGAGGCATAGCTGCTGCCTCCTCTGTGAGCGCCTCTGGAGCCTTGATTGGGGGTATTGCCATTTTCCCCTTCTGGAGCCATAACCTCTTGTGGGGGATTGGGACTGGAGTCTGCCGGCTGAGCACCCCCTGCCACGACCAGCCCCGGTGAAAACCCGGGATGTTAAAGGTCTCTTGATGGTGGCTTCTGCCTTGTTGAGCTAATTAAAGGTGACCACAAACTTGCCCAATTACCTTATAAAAGGATCGCCAAAGAGTCCCTCTTGTGTGACCAGACCCACCTCCAAGGTGGCCAAATCGCCCAACTAAGGGTCTATTTTGATGACCAGAGGCCTGCGCCTCTCAGTAGAAAGCGATACAAAAGGGGATGATGGACGGAACGTTTGAGCCAATCAAACACTCACCCCCAGTCAACTGATCTGGGTTTAATCCATCATCATTCTTTAGCTCACTCCACCACCCCAGTTCAGACATGGCCATATGCAAATCAGTCTGACCCTGTGCCTCATGGGAACAGTCCAGCCCGAACTGCCAAGCCATGTCTTCCCTGGACCGGAAACAAGCATCCTAGGACCGGTTTCTGGCATTCCAGCCGTCATCAGCCAGGCTTGCTTGAATCCAGTGGCAAAGTGAGCAAGGGACCCACGTCTGGGCATACCCCCGCCAACTTAGGGCGAACAAAGCGATACAAAAGGGGATGATGGACGGAACGTTTGAGCCAATCAAACACTCACCCCCAGTCAACTGATCTGGGTTTAATCCATCATCATTCTTTAGCTCACTCCACCACCCCAGTTCAGACATGGCCATATGCAAATCAGTCTGACCCTGTGCCTCATGGGAACAGTCCAGCCCGAACTGCCAAGCCATGTCTTCCCTGGACCGGAAACAAGCATCCTAGGACCGGTTTCTGGCATTCCAGCCGTCATCAGCCAGGCTTGCTTGAATCCAGTGGCAAAGTGAGCAAGGGACCCACGTCTGGGCATACCCCCGCCAACTTAGGGCGAACAAAGCGATACAAAAGGGGATGATGGACGGAACGTTTGAGCCAATCAAACACTCACCCCCAGTCAACTGATCTGGGTTTAATCCATCATCATTCTTTAGCTCACTCCACCACCCCAGTTCAGACATGGCCATATGCAAATCAGTCTGACCCTGTGCCTCATGGGAACAGTCCAGCCCGAAATGCCAAGCCATGTCTTCCCTGGACCGGAAACAAGCATCCTAGGACCGGTTTCTGGCATTCCAGCCGTCATCAGCCAGGCTTGCTTGAATCCAGTGGCAAAGTGAGCAAGGGACCCACGTCTGGGCATACCCCGCCAACTTAGAGGCGAACAAAGCGATACAAAAGGGGATGATGGACGGAACGTTTGAGCCAATCAAACACTCACCCCCAGTCAACTGATCTGGGTTTAATCCATCATCATTCTTTAGCTCACTCCACCACCCCAGTTCAGACATGGCCATATGCAAATCAGTCTGACCCTGTGCCTCATGGGAACAGTCCAGCCCGAACTGCCAAGCCATGTCTTCCCTGGACCGGAAACAAGCATCCTAGGACCGGTTTCTGGCATTCCAGCCGTCATCAGCCAGGCTTGCTTGAATCCAGTGGCAAAGTGAGCAAGGGACCCACGTCTGGGCATACCCCCGCCAACTTAGGGCGAACAAAGCGATACAAAAGGGGATGATGGACGGAACGTTTGAGCCAATCAAACACTCACCCCCAGTCAACTGATCTGGGTTTAATCCATCATCATTCTTTAGCTCACTCCACCACCCCAGTTCAGACATGGCCATATGCAAATCAGTCTGACCCTGTGCCTCATGGGAACAGTCCAGCCCGAACTGCCAAGCCATGTCTTCCCTGGACCGGAAACAAGCATCCTAGGACCGGTTTCTGGCATTCCAGCCGTCATCAGCCAGGCTTGCTTGAATCCAGTGGCAAAGTGAGCAAGGGACCCACGTCTGGGCATACCCCGCCAACTTAGGGCGAACAAAGCGATACAAAAGGGGATGATGGACGGAACGTTTGAGCCAATCAAACACTCACCCCCAGTCAACTGATCTGGGTTTAATCCATCATCATTCTTTAGCTCACTCCACCACCCCAGTTCAGACATGGCCATATGCAAATCAGTCTGACCCTGTGCCTCATGGGAACAGTCCAGCCCGAACTGCCAAGCCATGTCTTCCCTGGACCGGAAACAAGCATCCTAGGACCGGTTTCTGGCATTCCAGCCGTCATCAGCCAGGCTTGCTTGAATCCAGTGGCAAAGTGAGCAAGGGACCCACGTCTGGGCATACCCCCGCCAACTTAGGGCGAACAAAGCGATACAAAAGGGGATGATGGACGGAACGTTTGAGCCAATCAAACACTCACCCCCAGTCAACTGATCTGGGTTTAATCCATCATCATTCTTTAGCTCACTCCACCACCCCAGTTCAGACATGGCCATATGCAAATCAGTCTGACCCTGTGCCTCATGGGAACAGTCCAGCCCGAACTGCCAAGCCATGTCTTCCCTGGACCGGAAACAAGCATCCTAGGACCGGTTTCTGGCATTCCAGCCGTCATCAGCCAGGCTTGCTTGAATCCAGTGGCAAAGTGAGCAAGGGACCCACGTCTGGGCATACCCCGCCAACTTAGGGCGAACAAAGCGATACAAAAGGGGATGATGGACGGAACGCTTGAGCCAATCAAACACTCACCCCCAGTCAACTGATCTGGGTTTAATCCATCATCATTCTTTAGCTCACTCCACCACCCCAGTTCAGACATGGCCATATGCAAATCAGTCTGACCCTGTGCCTCATGGGAACAGTCCAGCCCGAACTGCCAAGCCATGTCTTCCCTGGACCGGAAACAAGCATCCTAGGACCGGTTTCTGGCATTCCAGCCGTCATCAGCCAGGCTTGCTTGAATCCAGTGGCAAAGTGAGCAAGGGACCCACGTCTGGGCATACCCCCGCCAACTTAGGGCGAACAAAGCGATACAAAAGGGGATGATGGACGGAACGTTTGAGCCAATCAAACACTCACCCCCAGTCAACTGATCTGGGTTTAATCCATCATCATTCTTTAGCTCACTCCACCACCCCAGTTCAGACATGGCCATATGCAAATCAGTCTGACCCTGTGCCTCATGGGAACAGTCCAGCCCGAACTGCCAAGCCATGTCTTCCCTGGACCGGAAACAAGCATCCTAGGACCGGTTTCTGGCATTCCAGCCGTCATCAGCCAGGCTTGCTTGAATCCAGTGGCAAAGTGAGCAAGGGACCCACGTCTGGGCATACCCCCGCCAACTTAGGGCGAACAAAGCGATACAAAAGGGGATGATGGACGGAACGTTTGAGCCAATCAAACACTCACCCCCAGTCAACTGATCTGGGTTTAATCCATCATCATTCTTTAGCTCACTCCACCACCCCAGTTCAGACATGGCCATATGCAAATCAGTCTGACCCTGTGCCTCATGGGAACAGTCCAGCCCGAACTGCCAAGCCATGTCTTCCCTGGACCGGAAACAAGCATCCTAGGACCGGTTTCTGGCATTCCAGCCGTCATCAGCCAGGCTTGCTTGAATCCAGTGGCAAAGTGAGCAAGGGACCCACGTCTGGGCATACCCCCGCCAACTTAGGGCGAACAAAGCGATACAAAAGGGGATGATGGACGGAACGTTTGAGCCAATCAAACACTCACCCCCAGTCAACTGATCTGGGTTTAATCCATCATCATTCTTTAGCTCACTCCACCACCCCAGTTCAGACATGGCCATATGCAAATCAGTCTGACCCTGTGCCTCATGGGAACAGTCCAGCCCGAACTGCCAAGCCATGTCTTCCCTGGACCGGAAACAAGCATCCTAGGACCGGTTTCTGGCATTCCAGCCGTCATCAGCCAGGCTTGCTTGAATCCAGTGGCAAAGTGAGCAAGGGACCCACGTCTGGGCATACCCCCGCCAACTTAGGGCGAACAAAGCGATACAAAGGGGATGATGGACGGAACGTTTGAGCCAATCAAACACTCACCCCCAGTCAACTGATCTGGGTTTAATCCATCATCATTCTTTAGCTCACTCCACCACCCCAGTTCAGACATGGCCATATGCAAATCAGTCTGACCCTGTGCCTCATGGGAACAGTCCAGCCCGAACTGCCAAGCCATGTCTTCCCTGGACCGGAAACAAGCATCCTAGGACCGGTTTCTGGCATTCCAGCCGTCATCAGCCAGGCTTGCTTGAATCCAGTGGCAAAGTGAGCAAGGGACCCACGTCTGGGCATACCCCGCCAACTTAGGGCGAACAAAGCGATACAAAGGGGATGATGGACGGAACGTTTGAGCCAATCAAACACTCACCCTCAGTCAACTGATCTGGGTTTAATCCATCATCATTCTTTAGCTCACTCCACCACCCCAGTTCAGACATGGCCATATGCAAATCAGTCTGACCCTGTGCCTCATGGGAACAGTCCAGCCCGAACTGCCAAGCCATGTCTTCCCTGGACCGGAAACAAGCATCCTAGGACCGGTTTCTGGCATTCCAGCCGTCATCAGCCAGGCTTGCTTGAATCCAGTGGCAAAGTGAGCAAGGGACCCACGTCTGGGCATACCCCCGCCAACTTAGGGCGAACAAAGCGATACAAAGGGGATGATGGACGGAACGTTTGAGCCAATCAAACACTCACCCCCAGTCAACTGATCTGGGTTTAATCCATCATCATTCTTTAGCTCACTCCACCACCCCAGTTCAGACATGGCCATATGCAAATCAGTCTGACCCTGTGCCTCATGGGAACAGTCCAGCCCGAACTGCCAAGCCATGTCTTCCCTGGACCGGAAACAAGCATCCTAGGACCGGTTTCTGGCATTCCAGCCGTCATCAGCCAGGCTTGCTTGAATCCAGTGGCAAAGTGAGCAAGGGACCCACGTCTGGGCATACCCCGCCAACTTAGGGCGAACAAAGCGATACAAAGGGGATGATGGACGGAGCGTTTGAGCCAATCAAACACTCACCCCCAGTCAACTGATCTGGGTTTAATCCATCATCATTCTTTAGCTCACTCCACCACCCCAGTTCAGACATGGCCATATGCAAATCAGTCTGACCCTGTGCCTCATGGGAACAGTCCAGCCCGAACTGCCAAGCCATGTCTTCCCTGGACCAGGACGTGGGTCCCTTGCTCACTTTGCCACTGGATTCAAGCAAGCCTGGCTGATGACGGCTGAAATGCCAGAAACCGGTCCTAGGATGCTTGTTTCCGGTCCAGGGAAGACATGGCTTGGCAGTTCGGGCTGGACTGTTCCCATGAGGCACAGGGTCAGACTGATTTGCATATGGCCATGTCTGAACTGGGGTGGTGGAGTGAGCTAAAGAATGATGATGGATTAAACCCAGATCAGTTGACTGGGAGTGAGTGTTTGATTGGCTCAAACGCTCCGTCCATCATCCCCTTTGTATCGCTTGGTCGCACTAAGTTGGCGGGGTATGCCCAGACGTGGGTCCCTTGCTCACTTTGCCACTGGATTCAAGCAAGCCTGGCTGATGACGGCTGAAATGCCAGAAACCGGTCCTAGGATGCTTGTTTCCGGTCCAGGGAAGACATGGCTTGGCAGTTCGGGCTGGACTGTTCCCATGAGGCACAGGGTCAGACTGATTTGCATATGGCCATGTCTGAACTGGGGTGGTGGAGTGAGCTAAAGAATGATGATGGATTAAACCCAGATCAGTTGACTGGGGGTGAGTGTTTGATTGGCTCAAACGTTCCGTCCATCATCCCCTTTGTATCGCTTTGGTCGCACTTAGTTGGCGGGTATGCCCAGACGTGGGTCCCTTGCTCACTTTGCCACTGGATTCAAGCAAGCCTGGCTGATGACGGCTGAAATGCCAGAAACCGGTCCTAGGATGCTTGTTTCCGGTCCAGGAAGACATGGCTTGGCAGTTCGGGCTGGACTGTTCCCATGAGGCACAGGGTCAGACTGATTTGCATATGGCCATGTCTGAACTGGGGTGGTGGAGTGAGCTAAAGAATGATGATGGATTAAACCCAGATCAGTTGACTGGGGGTGAGTGTTTGATTGGCTCAAACGTTCCGTCCATCATCCCCTTTTGTATCGTCTCAGTAGAAAGGGCACAGTTGGCGTTGCCCAAAAAGATAATGGCCCTCTGGGCCCATCTCGATAGCACTTCCGGGGAGATGAGGGAGCTGGACGCCTTGATGTCCTCCGCCATGTTGAGGATCTTGGTAAGTGGCCCAGAGATATAGAGGAGCTTTTTTAGGGTCCTTAATGTATTTGGCCAGGAAGGTGGCCATACGGGCCTCTATTTCACTTTGCCGTCCAGGGACGAACAATGTCACTACGCTTGGAGGTGACTACATAGGTCTTTGTCTAGGGGTTTTCGGAGCATCCCAAGTACGTGACAACCTTTTCTGCAGAGGACCATTCCACTGAGCGTGGGTGCATTAGATCTTACGGGTCCAACCTGTCGGAAGCCTTGTGGGTATTCTTCCCCAGTACAGAATTGCCATCTGGCTTTCAGGTTAGTAGAAGTGTGCCTGGGCCTATCTGATTCGTTCTCCACATCTGAGCCACCAGGGGACTCCTGGCCATCAAGGGTGAAGAGGGAGGAAGAGCAAATATGTCAGCAGGGTGTTTGTCTGAGGGGCCAGGCAGGGGAGCAGCCAGGGGTTCAGGTCCTACGGGTTGTGTCTGGTCCATAAAGGCCCTTTTTTTGCCTAGAAAAGAGTCTATATTGACAACAGGGTCATGGTCTCACTTGCGCTTGGTCTCTGCGTTGAGCTGATTAGGCTGCCCCAGAGGTAAAGGGACCGGGGGTCCATAAGGGTGTTCACTCAGAAGTAGGGGTCTGAAACATCGCTCTGCCATCTGCAGAAGCCTCTGCTCTAGGGACGCCAACGCCTCGGAAACTGCTTTGTGAATGGAGGCGTCAATAACATCACAGAAGTTATCATCAATGGGGAGGTAGGAGATACTCTATTCCTCCAGGTACAAATCCTCATTCTCCCTAATCATGGTGTGGACAACAAAGTATCGGATATCTCCCAAAGTATTAAAGTAGCCCACAGGACCAGTCGGGAAGTCCAGTGCCCAGGGACACCACACACCCACAAGGACTCAAGGGTCAAAGCGTAATTAATTGCATATTCACTGAAAATACCAGCCTGGGTCAGTGTCCCATGAGAAAAAACGGTGCGTCGGTTTCCGTGAGTGAAATGCAGTGTACAGACCCCTGCTGGGGCGTGCTGACTCTAAGCAGCTAGGGCTTTATTAATAGAAAAGCTTCCTAAGAAATGCCGGCCGCACTACCCACTGTGTAGGATTTGAGTGAGCGAGTCAGTCCCAGGGAAATAGACAAGCTGCAGCGCAAATTCCTGGTATGCGGCGCCTTCTAAAGGTCGGCCGACCACACCGCACGCAAACCCCGCCCGCATGCCTTTGGAAAGGCAAGAGTAAAGGCTGCGAAGGAGCGTCTAAGCATTCCTATGGCTGCACTGAGGAAAAAAAGGCACAGTTAGCAGTGAAAGAGTCAATGCTTTCACAAAATAACAAAGAAATCTGGGCCAGAGGCACTTATCTCAGGCTTCTGGAGCAGCGAAGAAAGAGGAGGCAGCGGAGTCGACGGGACTATGAAGAGAGACCCTGGCTCCTGATTGGTTGGACTGATGTCTTTTTCCCAGCGGTTCATGGGAAATGAAGTTTGTTGTTCTAACTTTAACATGACTGCTGTATAATAAAGTAAAGAAAGTACAGCATAATCCTTGCCTCTGGTCCTGACATAGAAAAATAAAGCTCCACTTGGATATAGGTGGCTCCTTCACCAGCTGCTCTAGGAAGAAAAGTGCAAATATAGCAACTGCTAAATTTCAGAAATAAAAATATATTCTTTAATCATTTTAGCATACACATTATCTCAAACCATTAGCTAAATGTTTTTCATGTGAAGGTATAATTGATTAGTTTCTTTATCATTGACACTAATTACAATTTTACTATTTATAAGTTGTGAAACATTTCCCACAGGAATCGGTAAGCACACCAACAGGCCAATTAATACTAATATCAATGTTAACAGCACCATCCTTCCAGTTTTACAGCATCTACTGTTTCCCAACTTCATGTTAGAGACCAAATACAAAAATATTTGTCGGAGAAATTAATTTCTTCTTTAGTCTATAATAAAAAAAAAAATGTATTCACTTCTCAGTTCTTGTAAAAGGAAAAGAAAAATTCTAAACCAAAGACAAGTTCATTAAAAATGTTAACATTTCTGCCTGTTCTTCTTTTTCTTTTTTTCCAAGTTTAATCTGTTTTTCAGTCTTTGAGCAAAATTTTCATCAAAATCCTATATTTCAGAGTCTCTTTTTTTTTCAGAGTGGTTCTTTTGAATCAGTCTCTAGATCTCCCCACTCGCAATGGAGAGTCAGATTTTATCAGGGCGAGCTATATTTAGTGCCTACTCGCCCCTTCTGGTGAGCTGACAAACAGGTGTTGTGTTCACTCACAGTGAAAGAGCATTAAAGATGCCTTAAAATCTTCTTTTATCTTGTCACATTTATTCTGTGTTCAGAGACTGAGGTCAAAAGTCAGTTTACATCAACAATTACTTTTCTTTCTCCGACTGCAAAGTTGGAGGATTTTGTAAAATGAAGTGTCTGACAAATGTGATGTACAAAAAGTATGAAATGAAAGGATATAGGATGTCATGTTTTGTTCCAACCCACATTTAATTAGCTAAATAGTGAACTGTATAGACATTTCAAAATAAATTTCAGTAGTTATGAAAGACCTTGTTTTGTAATTCTGTGTGATGAAAAAAATATTTTAATAGGATGAAAACAAAATCGGAACACTTTACTTGGTGATGTGCAAATGATAAGTATGTTTGCTGAAACCCAATTTCTACAGATTGTTTATGCACTGTATAGTTTTATAAGTAAAGCTGCATGTTAGTGAGAACATTTTTGTCCATTTCAATGGAACTTATGCTGTCTGTAAATGACAGTGCACTACCACCTCATGCTTTAGTGATATATTTATTAAAAGTGAGTTTTTAAAGATGAACTGAGAAACAATTCTGCCCCTGCCCTGTTGACAATGCTATTAGTGAACTAAGAGGCAATTCAGGAGTCAGGTGTACCCTATATGTGGACTAAATTCTTATTATGCATGGAGCAAATATTTAGTTTTTTAAATCCAACCAAATAGGTTTTTTTTGTACAGCAGGAATGCTGAACTCACACATTGGAAGGTGCTCTTGTATGATATAATGAAGAAAAAGGTTGCTCTGCAAAATAAAATATTTCCCTAGGATGACTTAATAAGAGCAGTTAATGGGTCAAGTACATTTAGGTCGGGTAGATTATTCAAGTTACTCAACCTGCAAGTCTGGTAATATTTTTATGATTTTTTGAGGCCTGTTATGCTTTGTCCTTTTGCCTTGCAACAGCTCTTTCAGCAGATATCCCAGTTAAACAAACACAGGTGGAGAATACACATCACTGTATATTGTGCGAATAAACGTCACTGTATATTGTGCGATTCTAGTCAAGTGAACTTGTTGGAAGGGATCTTCTTTGTGAGCTGAACCGCGTTATTTATTGCACGCCGGTATGGTGTTGCAGTGGTAAGTAAAAGTTTATTTAAAAAAATGTATTCCATAAAACTTATAAAACAATCATTAATATACAGTTTTTCTGAATTATTATGGGTAGGTAAAATCTCTTCAAGCCCATTCCATTGCATCATAAAATCACTTTAAAAAGAATAAAAACAATTTTCAAAGCACAGCAAGAAGTAAAAACCCATACATGTGCAAAATAGCAACCAGTGGCATGCAACCAATTTCTCCAGGTCTAAAATTTAAGACCATTAACTTTCCTTATAAGCCCTACTATGAAGAAGAACTTGCTTACAGCAAAAACAGTATAAGTGTATGTGTCGCCCTTCAAGATTCTCAATGCCTCCAAATTCCTCCGAATGCCATGATGCTTACACAGTGGCCATATCTATTTACCTCTAGGCTTTGTATATGCTGGACAGAAAAATAGCGCACGATGTATAGTTTAATTTGCTGACAGAGACAACATAGTACATACAGACAAATGGACAGTGCTCCTGTCAGGGATCCATAATGCTGTGAATGAACCCAATTCAAGTGTATCATAGCGAAATTTCAGGTATAGAGATTTTGCTATTTGTTGGAGCAGGAGATCAAGAAAGGTTTCATAGGAGGGACAATCCTTAGTAAGCAAGAATTAGTTTGTCAGCCTACCAAGGGTGGAACAACAAGGGAGGCTGGTTTGAATATACTCCTAATAGCGGATTTTTAGCTGGAGCTTGGAAGAAGCCACCAGCAAGGCAGGTTCCGACCAGCGTGGTCCATGGTTCAATCTTTTAAACCAGTGGCGGGCATGTTTGAACCATAAGGTGGTAAGGCTTTTGTCAAGGGCTAACAATTCCTCAACTGCCCTCCGATACAGCCTCAACTCCTCAGTGGTCCAAAGCCTCACCCAATATAGGAGAGGCCTAAGTCTAGCTATCTCTCCCACTCTTTTTAGGTCGACATCATAAAACATCGGTATTAGAGGAGTGCTTGTGGAGGAGATGGATTAATGAGTGAACAAACTTGTTTTCTCTTGAGGTAAGAGAATCAAGGTTGGCGTTTCCCCAAATTTCAGCTCCATACAAGGCAGCAGACTGGGCCTTTAGTTTGTATAACTCAAGTGCTGGTAGAAAGGCTCTCGAAGCTGTTCCCTGAAACCTCCTACAGATCGCTAAGGTTTTATGTTGGATCGCAACCCTTCATTTCTCGATATGTGGAGACCATGATAATCTGCTATCAAGCATTATGCCAAAATACTCAAATCTGAAGACACGTCCTAGTTTTTCATTAGCCAGGGACAAAGCAGTTGCAGTGGAAATGCAAGATGAAGATTCAGTTTTCAAATTAAGCTTAGAGGATAATGGAATAGAAATGCTCCGAGTTTTGGCAAAAGAAGACTTGCCACCAGATTTAAAACATTCAGTCCGAGAAGAGGTTTGGGATTTCACTGAAAAAGAAATTGGGTTGATCAAAACAGCAGAACCAGTAAAGATTAAAGTGAAACCAGATGCAATTTTCCCACAATAAGACCATACAGATTAAGAGGCAGAGGAAGGGATGAAGCCAGTGACTGAGTAAATGATTGAGCAGGTTTTCTTGTAACTGGACTTTAGGAGTTTCACGCCCTTTACCTGTAGTGTTGCTCAGTTGAAACCTTTTTCTTTGGCTTTTTGTTTGAACTTCGCCAGTTACAGACCTTATGGATACACGCTGCGAACCTGAAACGGTCTGTGACCCTACTCAGCAGACTTTGCACCTGGTTCATCTGTGCTTGGTTCATCTATTGATTCAGCTACTCACACTCTCTTCGTGTTCCTCCTTTGTGGACATGCTTGCGAATAAACACATAATCACCTGCCTTCAGACAATGACACTATGTATCTTTGTAGTCTTTTGTGGCTGCGTTCACCTGCAGCCAGACCTTTGCAATAATCAGTACAATGTCATCAGTTATCGAAACTAATACAGCTGAAGGTACATGTGCAAGCCTCATTGCTCTGCCCATAATCACTTCATGGGGTGACAAACCGGTCTTTCTGTTTGGAGTACTTCTCCTATTCATTAGCACAGGGCTACTTTAATTCTATCGAAGAAGACTTTGCCAGCGTAGTAATGAGAACCCTGTTTGTTCTCTCCACTACTCCTGAGGACTGTGGTTGATAGCTACAGTGGAATCTATGCTTGATTTTAAAAGCTGTACAGATAATTTGTAACACTTCATTTCTGAAGGGAGTGCCACAATAGATTTTAGTAGATGCTGGGAGCCTGAATCGTGGTATTAATTCCCTCAGAAATAATTTGTCAACTGTAAGGCTATCTTATTGAAAGTGCCCTGGGGGCGCAACAGGCATGTGCGCCCACTTTGTGCCCCCTCGTGGAACTTGGGTATTACAGAAGGGCCCGCAGACCCTTTCGTGGCCCCTTCTGTAATACAGATAGTGCTGGTGCTCATGTAGCGCCAGCGTTCTCTCAAGAGGGTGTTCTCTCATTTTCATGGGGATGTGGCCACATGCAAATGAAGGTATCTCGTTGCCTCTGCGCCCCCACCAGATTATAGATGCGGGCGCAGAGGCAAAGAAGCTGTCAGGAGGCGCACTGATAGTGTACCACAAAAAGGTGGCACATTGTCAGTTCGCCCTCTGATGGCAGACCTCTGAAGGGTGTCCTTTGAAACCCCCAGACATCCCCTTGCAGGCGGTTGCAGTCACCGCCAGCAAGGGGCTCTCTCCCTTCTTAAAAGTGTAGGCAGGTTGCCGCCTTCACAGTGAAACACAGACGGCTGCTTCAGAGCCGCTCCATGTTTCACTTGAATGCGCTGCCCCAAGGGCAACTCGAGTTTGCAACTGCCCTGAGGGCAGCGCATTCAACACAATAGGGCACACTTACCCTGTTTGCGCACGGCGAACTTGTTAGAACGTGCGCCGTGGTGCAAACAGGGAAAATGCACCCTATATGCTATAGGGCCCCTAGTGGGAAATGCTTTGATTAATTTCGATAACAGGCAAACTGCTACCAAGATATACTTTAAGCCATTGCAATGTGGCATCTCAATAAAGTCTTGTAATCAATTTGGAATGAATCACTTGTGTCAACAACCCAGAGTCTCAAGATCAATCAATCAGGGGTTTAAAGCGCGCTACTTAACCGTGAGGGTCTCTAGGCGCTGGGGACGGGGGGGATCTACAGCTCCGGATCAGCCACAGAGCCAGGTCTTGAGGCTCTTCCTGAAGGTGTGCAGAGTAGGGCAGCTCCAGGCTTTGGCTGCAATGTAGGAGAAGGCCCTTCCACCCGCTCTGATTCTGCGGATGCGTGGGGTTTCTGCCAGGGCGAGGTCAGCGGAGTGGAGGTTCCTTATGGGTACATGGAAGGAGACTCTTTCGTTGCGGTATTTGGGTCCGCAGTTGTGGAGGGATTTGTAGGCGTGGGTGAGCAGCTTGAAGGTTACTCTCTACTCAACGGGGAGCCAGTGGAGGTCTCGCAGGTGATGTGCTCATGCCGTGGGATGCCGAGGACGAGTCTGGCCGCAGTGTTCTGGATGGCCTGAAGTTTGCGTAGCTGGGATTTGTTGATTCCAGCGTAGAGGGCGTTTCCGTAGTCCAGTCTGCTTGTTATGAGTGCGTGGGTGACGGTCTTTCTGGCTTCGGGGGGATCCACTTGAAGGTCTTGCAGAGGATGCGGAGGGTGTTGAAACAGGTGCAGACGACTGCGTTGATCTGTCGGTTCATGTGAGGGAGGAGTCGAGTATGATGCCGAGGTTTCGGGCGTGGTCTGTGGGGGTTGGGGGGGTTGTCCAGTGCGGAGGGCCACCAGGAGTTGTCCCACGTGGAGGGGGAGGGTCTGAGGACTAGGACTTCTTTCTTCTCCGTGTTGAGTTTCAGACAGCTGCTGCTCATCCAAGCTGCGATGTCTTTCATTCCTTCTTGGAAGCTGAGTCTGGTGGTTTCGGGGTCCTTCGTGAGGGAGAGGATGAGCTGGGTGTCGTCGGCGTAGGATACAATGCTGAGTCTGTGCTGCAGATGTTGAAGAGCGTGGTACTGAGTGATGATCCTTGTAGTACACTGCAGTTGATCTCTGTTGGTTCGGAGAGGAAAGGCGGGAGTCTGATCCTTTGGGTTCTGCCGGCGAGGAAGGAGCAGAGCCAGTCGAGTGTGGATTCCTGTATACCGGCATCGTGGAGTCTGGCTGCGAGGGTGCAGCGGGAGACTGTGTCAAAAGCTGCGGAGAGGTCGAGTAGGATGAAGGCTGCGGTGTGGCCTTGGTCGAGGAGCGTGCAGATGTCGTCTGTGCAGGCGAGGAGGGCGGTCTTGGTGCTGTGGTTGCTGCGGAATCCGGATTGGGAGGGGTCGAGGATGGAGTTCTCTTTGATGAAGTATGCCAGCTCAGTGTTGGCGATTTTCTCGGTGACTTTGGCTGCGAAGGGAAGGAGAGAGATGGGTCGGTAGTTTTTCAGGTCCGTTGGGTCTGCCGAGGGTTTCTTGAAAAGGGGCTTAACTTCTGCGCGTTTCCAGTCGTTTGGGAAGGTGCCGGATTCGAAGGTGGCGTTGATGGTGCGTCGTAGCTGGGGCGCAATGGCGGCGACGGCTCTGTGGAAGATGTGCGGAAGGCAGGGGTCCGTGGGAGCTCCTGCGTGGGTGCTCTTCATTGTAGTGGTGGTATCTTCAGTGGTGACCGGGGTCCAGGCGGTGATGGTGGGCCGGCTATCGTTGCTGGAGGGAAGGGTGGTTTCTGGAGTCTGCTCGCTGAAGTTGTCGTAGAGGGCTTTGATTTTCAGGTGGAAGTAGGAGCCGAACTTGTTGCAGAGGTCTTGGGAGGGTGTGGCGTCTGTGTCTTCACTGTGGGGCTTGGTGAATTGCTGGATGATGTTGAAGAGTTCCTTTGAGTTGCTGGAGTTGGTGAGGATTTTGTTCCGGATGAAGGTCTTCTTTGTGGATCTTATGCGTTGGTGGTAGTCTGTCATGGCGATCTTGTAGGTGGTCAGGTCTTCCGTGGTTTTGCTGTTTCTCCATCGTTTTTCGAGACGTCTGCAGGAGCGTCTGGCATCTCGGAGGTCGGTGGTGAACCAGGTGTCCTTCAGGGGGCGTTGTCTGTTGGTGGTGCTGAGGGGTGCGAGCTTGTCTGCTCAGTTGGTGATCCATTGGTCTAGCTCCTTGGCTGCAGAGTTGGCGTCGGTCAAGGCGGGGGGTCGGTCCGTTGCGGCTGAGGGTGGAGTTGAGGTGCTCCTCTGTGACCATGCTCCAGTTACTTTGTGGAGGGCGAGGACTGGGCTTGGGAGCGGTGGCGGTGTTGAAAGCGAAGTGTACGCAGTGGTGGTCTGTCCAGAGGGGCTGCATGGTGTGGCTGAAACGGATGTTGTTCCCACCTGCGAAGATGGGTCGAGGGTGTGTCCTGCCTTGTGGGTAGGGGTGGTGGCGAGCCGTTTTAGTCCGATGTTGGCGAGGTTGTCCAGGAGGGCGGGGGAGTTGGGGTCACTGAGGTTGTCAAGGTGGAAGTTCAGGTCTTGAATGAAGCGCTGGGGCCGGGGGGTCTGTAGGCAAGTGTGCCGCGAAGAGTGGCTCTAGGACTGGTCTGAATTTGGAAGTGAAGGTGTTCAGTGGTGGCGGAGGAGTTGCTCGTGGTGGAGGTGGAGAGTCGGAGGGAGCTCTTGTGTGCGATGGCGAGTCCGCCTCCTGGGCGGTTGGGGCGGTCTTTCCTCTGTATCTTGTAGCCCTCTGGAATGACGGTGGCGATGTCGGGGCTGGAGGAAGCGTTGGTCCAGGTTTCCGTGAAAAAGGCGACATCTTGCGAGAGGGTGTCGAGGAGGTCCCAGATCTCTATGGTATGTCTGTGCAAGGAGCGCACGTTGAGGACGATGCACTTCAGGGCTTCGGTGGTGTTGGCGTCTGGCGTGGGGGCGGCAGCTGTCACGGTGCGAAGGATGGTGAAGGTTCGGCGGCAGTGGCCGCAGGAGAACTGGCAGTGGGTAGTGTTTGGCGTGGACAGCTGGCAGTTGTTGTTCCTTCCGGGGTTGAGTGCGAGGAGGGCAGCTGTGTCATACCGGTTGGTGGCCCGGGGACCAGGGTCTCTGGAGCTGGTCGCGGCGCAGGCGGGCTTGCCTTCAGCGCGCCAGTGGTGCGCCCGCTGCGCGCGGCCGCCATTAAATAGGGGGAAGGGGAGGGAAGTGCAGCTGGGAGGCGGGAGCGGGAAACCGGCAGGGCGGAGGGGCCGCGGGGGCAGCAGCGGCGAAAAACGGGCACGGAGGGCGCGAACAGAAGAGGATCAGGGGGCAAAAAGAAATTTAATTAAACTAAGGCAAATAAAATATAGAAGAGATCACAAAAAGACACAGGGACACCAGGCAGACTCGAACCCCTACCAGCAGAGAGGTAGAAGGGACAGCGGCGGAGGCACAGTCAGCGGAGCTGCATGGGCGGAGAGCTGGGTCACCGACCAGGAGGTCAGAGGTCCTGCCCAAGGTCCTGCTCAGAGAAATTGTATTGGAGACCCTCAGCCACACTTTCACAGTACGCAGTATATGTCTTTTCTCCACTCGTGTGGTAAGGTGGATGGTGTCATCATAGGGTCAAAATCACTTGAGGGTTCAGTTCTCCTTGTGATTAACCACCCTCCACCAAGAGGGAGACTGTCTGGGTGATGGCTGTCGTGAAAAGTGGTTAAAACTATCTCCTTTCCTGCAAAGACTGTTTATTGATCAGGAGAGGGATATGATTAAAAAGAAATGGTGTTGCTTAAGTGGATTAGTTACTGATCCACAGCACCTTGTGGAAGGTTGACATGTTTCGGCCCAAAAAAATGCTCATACAAGTCAGGTGGCCTTCATCAGGCCCAGAGTGTGAGTAGGTGGTCTTATTTCCAGAGCACCCAAGAAGTAGTAAGGGTGAGTAGATTCAGTTACCCTTCTTCGTCAGTGAGCTTAATAGCTCGTTGCCGACATGATCATAGGTGCAGACATTTGCCTATGACTAGAAAAAAGAAAGAAAACACAACAGGAAACATAACCGATGGATTTATACACTGTGTAGGCTTTTCTAAAAAGTCCCACAAATGACTATAGTTTTCTGTATGTCAACTTAGAAGCATATTTTGCTTTCATTAATCAAATAAAATAGGAACAAAAAGGGAACAGAACAGGCAGATGTCTTTATAACCAGAGACTTGGCCTTAGTGAGTGGGCCTTGTATATCTTCTACAGTGCACTGATAATCAATGTCAGTGTCAGATGATGTGTTTGTGTGCTTTAGAAATAGATAGTAGTTAATGCCATCAGTGTTAGTAGCATATGTTTAAGTATCTGAGAATCAGTGGAAAGTGTGATGGTTAGCTGCATGATTTCCAAAATGCTGAGACAAAAAAGAAATATGCCTTGTGAGTTCAAAATTGCTGTATGTCAACACAGGGTTAAAAAACATTTAATTACAGGCGACTGGGTCGTGTCAGTCTTTTTTGTTTGTTTTTTTGTTAGAGTTTTATATAGCGCGAACTAGACCCGAGACATCGGGTATCAGAGCGCTTTACATGAGCACCAGTTTCGTTACATGAGGACACATTCATTTTTTTAGGCACGGCGAGATTAAATGATTTGCCCAGAATCACAGGATGTTGAGCGTCGTTGCCGAGACTCGAACCCGGTTCCCCAGCTTTGAGGTCGACCGCTCTAGCCGTACATCCTCTCCCCTAGTTATAGAAGTGATAACTTTGTTTTCAGTTGCATGACTTTCAAAATGCGTGGGCAAAAAAAAGGAAGATTTGCTCCAAGTCAATACAGGATTACAAGACATTAAATTACAGGCGACTGGGTCGTGTCGGTCTGTTTTACATAAGTTCCAATAGATACATGAGTGGTAACTCTCTGTTTTAAGTTGCCTAACAAATACATTAGTGTGATTCATAAAGAATTGCCAGTCATGATTCTAGTGACCTTGCAGAGTTTATCAGAGGGACATAAGGTGGTTCTGTGATTACTGTGTGTTCGCAGGTGATTTCCCCATTGAGTAGGAGTGTTATTTTGCTATAGTAACTGAGGTGTCTTTTTTGGTGCAAGGGTGCCCTCATGTGGAGACTTTTTGCTAAGGTCTGACTCGTAACACTAGAAATGTTCGTGTCATTTAGAATGATATGTGTGTTTACCTTTAGAAGGAGGCTGTGGCCCTCCGTGGGACGCAGGAGAGACTATATTAACAAAAATAAAAAGTGCACGCAACTATACTAATGTGGTGTTTGTCGGATAAGGTTGGAGCTCTGGGTCACCATTTTCAAGAGCGAGCATTCGGGGCACACATTACCATCCTCCTCTGTCTTCCTCGTCACAGTCACTAAGGAGCACCCCGTGTTCCAGGCACAGCATTCACCCATAAACAAAAAGGTCCTCACCCAATATGGTGGCCTGGCAGGAAGTACCTGCCACCTGACCTATAAGGGTGGGACCAAAACAGGAAACATCCTATTTTTTTCTGTGTTCCGGCTGGAACACCCATATACAGGACGAGGCGGTTCGTTTCCGGTCCGGTCTCAGTATGTATATTTATTTTTTTATGTACCGGGGTCTGCTCTAGCGTTCCCGTTTGTAGGTGCAGCCGCCGCTCCCCTGGGGCGGTGGTTTTGCTTGGCGCCGCTCCCGCGCTGAGCGAGGGGGGCGGCTGCCTGTCCACTTTGTGCCCTGCAATGTTTTCATTGTGAAATTGCACTGCCGCTCCAGCGCTGGGTGTCTGGGGTGCAGCGGTGCTGGGTGGTGGCGTTTTCCTACTCCTGCACTTGAGCGTTCTGGAGCGGTTGTGTTTCATGCCTCTATGGGGGCTGGATTCGTGCGGAGGGCTTACCTGATCATTCTGCCTCCGTCCGGCTCATGTTGCGGTTCGAGTCCCCGTACGCCTGATCTGCTCTTGAGCTCCTGGCTTGCTTCTCTTTGCGCCACGCGGGGCGGTACCTGGGGCACTTTCAAGGTCCCTCAATTACGGTCTTCGTCGTGCCCCGCCTGTAGGGGCAGGGCCGGTTGCTTAGCAACAGAGTTCTCGCCCCTTTTTTAAGGCTTCCCCCTCCTTCATTGTTGTGTTTCTCAGTATGGAGGGTAAACGCTCAGAGAAACGTCCTCGCCGGTCTTCTGGGTCAGATTCAGATCCTGCGTCCCAGCGGCCTGTGGGCATGGATATTGATGTTCTGCAGTCCATGATAAATAAGGCTGTGGATTCTGCTAGGGATGGCCCAGTGCCTCTGGTTCCTAGGGGTTCTTCTCAGCCTGACCCTGACTCTGACGGCTCAGATGAGGAGCAGCGTGGGCGCTTTGTTAAGGGCGCCGAATTGAGGGAGGTCCTCACGCACTTAAAAGACAATTTGGCCTTTCCGGCTGTTGTTCCTCTGGCAGAGAAGGAGGATTATTTCTCCCAGTACCGTCGGAGGGAGCCTGACGCCCTTCCCGTTCACAAGGCCGTCCGGGGTATTCTGTCCTGTGAGTGGGCTAATGTTGAGAAGATTGGGTTACCTCGGTTCCTTGCCAAGAAGTATCCTCTTCAGGACTTTCTGACTGAGTTTCCTCCTAACGTTAAGGTGGACTCTCTCATGGTGGGGCTGGCGTCCAGTGGTTCGATTATCTCGGAGGACGCCTCTCCTATTGATCCGGTGGATAAAAGAGTGGACGGTGCTGCTAAAAGGGCTTACTCCGCTGCTCACTTTTCAATCAGGGCGGGGGCTTATGCCTCGTATGTGGTCCAGTCTCTTTTTCATGATTTTCAGGTCTTGTCTGAGGCCCTCCAGCAGGTGGAAGACGTTCATTCTCGTCTGTCCCTTATGGAGCTACAGGTTCGCTTTTTGACGGACATTACATTTGACTCTGTCTGCTGCAATTTCTGGCTCCATTGTTTCGGCTCGCCGTAACATCTGGATGAGATCTTGGAAGGTGGAGGCCTCTCAAAAGTCCCTTCTTTCCCGCTTGCCCTTTGATGGTGCTAAGTTGTTTGGGTCTCGGCTTGAGGATCTCCTGAAGAAGTCTGTGGAAGTTCGTAAGCTTCTGACGCCTCTGCGGCCTCCTCTGAGGGGTCGGGCTTTGGCTACAGGCGTGCCTTTGGGAATCCCCCGTCAAGTGTGCGGGGTTCCGCCCAGCCCTTTCGCAGGAGGGGTCGTGGCCGTGGCACCCCCTTCTCTGCCAAGTCCCGGCAACAGCCTGCTGGTGCTGGCCTTCCCTATGCCAAGTCCTGACTATCTCAAGGTGGGTGGCCGGATTGGACTGTTTTCTTCCGCTTGGGCTCACGACGTCACGGATTCCTGGGTGCTTCGCCTGGTGGTAGAAGGCTATTCTATCGTCTTCTCTTCTCCTCCACCAGATTTTTTTGTTCCCACTCCTCGGAATCCTCTGAAGCTGCTGGGGTTGCAGCGGGGGATCCAGGATCTTCTCCAGAGGGTGCCATCGTTCCTGTTCCCGGGCCGGAGTTGGGTCAGGGTTGCTACTCTCTGATGTTCCTGGTGCCGAAACCGTCAGGGGACTTACGCCCTATCTTGGATCTCAAGGCCGTGAATTTCTGTGTGCCTTACCGGAGGTTCAAAATGGTGAGTTTACAGCGGATCCTGCCCCTTGTTACCTCTGGGGCCTTTCTGTCATCCTTGGACCTTTTGGATGCTTATTACCATATTCCTGTGCATCCTCTCTCCCAGAGGTATTTGCGGTTCTTTGCCCTGGGTCAGCACTTCTAGTTTTGTGTCCTCCCCTTTGGGTTGGCCTCTGCCCCTCGGGTGTTTACTAAGGCCTTGGCTCCCCTGGTGGGTCTGTTGCATGCTCAGGGGGTGCTTTTGTTTCCTTACCTTGACGACTGGTTAATTTCTTCCTCGTCTTTTCTTAAGGCCCTGGAGGATGTGGCGCTGGTGCGGCTTTGCCTGGAGTCTCATGGGTTCCTTGTGAATGTCATCAAGTCCCACCTCATCCCTTCTCAGGAACTTCAGTTCATCGGAGCTCTCTTCAATACCAGGTTGGGGTTGGTGTTTCTGCCTCCGGATCGCCAACTCCGTCTCCGGTCTCATCTGGAATCCCTCCTGTCGACCTCTTCAGCCTCCGCAAGGAACTGGTTGCGGGTTCAAGGGGACATATCTGCCTCTCTCTTTCTGGTTCCTTGGGCTCGCAGACACCTCTACCATCTGGTGTATCACCTTCTGTCTCACTGGGATCCGGGGTCCCAGGACTACGAAGCCTCTGTTCCTGTGACTCCGACCATTTCTCTCCTGCTGCAGTGGTGGTTGGTACCGGACAACCTGGCGAGAAGGGTGCCCCTGGACCCTCCCCTTCCCTGTACCCTGACTACCAATGCCAGCCCTTGGGGTTTGGGGGCCACCCTCGGGGTTCTTTCTGCTCGGGGTGCTTGGTCCCCCGCGAAGAGCTGGATGTCCTCGAATTGGAAAGAACTGGCTGCTGTGTTCAAGGCTCTCGTGCACTTTGCCCATCGCCTGAAGGACGTGTGGGTTCAGGTCCGGACAGACAATCAGGTGGCCCGTGCCTACTTGAACCATTTGGGGGGCACTCGCTCTCCTCTCTTGGCTCTCCTGGCGGATCAGATTGGGTCTTGGGCGGAGGACAATCTGCTGGGTCTGACGGCTATCTATCTGCCAGGGAAGGAGAATGGGCGTGCGGATTAGCTGAGTCGCCTTCCTTCTTCGGTCTCTCTGTCCCTGTCTCCTCTGGTCTTTCGGGAACTGTCGGGGAGCTTCGGGAGGCCCTGGTTGGATCTCTTTGTGTCCCCTCAGGATGCTCTTCTGCCGAGGTTCTGCGCCCTTCTGCCTTGCGTGGAGGCGTCGGGGTGGATGCCCTGAGTTTCCCTTGCCTCGGGGTCTTCTCTATGCCTTTCCTCCTTTTCCCCTTCTCAGCAGGGTTTTGGCAAAGATCAGGTCGGAGGGGGTGTTGGTGCTTTTGGTGGCCCCCCTTTGGCCTCGCCAGCCTTGGTATCCCCTCCTTCTTCGTCTGGCGGTTGCTCCTCAATGGAGGTTCCCGCTGTCCCCTTCTCCGCTCCGCTTTCCTCACCTGTCTCGTCAGGCTCTCAGCCAGTTGGCGTTGGGGGTTTGGAAGTTGAAAGGCGTAGGCTAGTTTCTTTGGGTTGTTCCTCTGCTGTGGCCCTGTCTATCCAGAATTCTCGGAAGGGCAGTACCCTTAAGGTCTACGACCGTCACTGGCGGAATTTCTCTGCTTGGTGTTCTTCGCGGGGGTTTCTCCCTGTTACCTGTGAGGGGGGTTATGTGCTTGAGTTCCTCCGGGATGGGTTTTTGCTTGGGCTGTCGGTCTCTACTCTCCGCAGCCAGTGGTCTGCCATTAAGGCTATCCGGGGGTCCTCTCTCATCCCCTTTGAGTCCTTGGCTTCTCGCCTTCTGCGCAGTTTTTTTCTTCGGCCTGTCGTTGCTTCTCCTGTTCCCCCCTGGGATCTTCCCTTGGTCCTTCATGCCTTGCAGCTTTCCCCATTTGAGCCTCTGCCTTCAGTCTCTCTGGAGTTTCTCACCCTGAAGGTTTGTTTTCTGGTGGCCATTACTTCTGGGCGACGTTTGGGGGAGCTTGGCGCTTAGCTTTGTCATCCTCCTTTCTTGCGTTTCTTCCCTGATAAAGTGGTCCTTCGTCCTGACCCGACTTTTCTTCCAAAGGTTTCCTCGGCTTTTCATTTGTCCCAGGATATTGTCCTTCCTGCCTTTTTTCCTGCCCCCTCTTCGGAGGAGGAGATCCGGCTCCATTCCTTTGATTTGACCAGGGCTCTGGTGATCTACCTGGAGCGTACGGCCTCCATTCGCCAGGTGGATTTTTTGTTTGTCACCTTTGGGGTTGCCCGGCAGGGTCATCGCCCTACCACGGCCACTCTTTCCCGTTGGGTACGGTCCACTGTCTCCTTGGCCTACCGGCATTCGGTGTCTCTCTTCCCCCGGTCATTCAGGGTCGTTCCACCCGGGGTATGTCTTCCTCCTGGGCTTCTTTTAAAGGGGCCTCCTTGAAGGATCTTTGTGCTGCGGCGACTTGGTCCTCCCCTCACACCTTCATCTCCCATTATAGGTTGCAGATGGGGGTGGTTTTTTCTGGGGATTTTGGTTCCGCTGTCCTTGCGGCTGTCCACTGATTGTGTGTACTTGTCTGCATTAAATTTTTCTTTGGCATCCTTGGTGTCTGTTTCTTTTGTTCGTCTGGCGCTTGGGTATACCCTCCTTAGTGACTGTGACGAGGAAGATGGAGGAGGATGGTAATGACTCGGTTACTTGCCGGTAATCTTCATTACTCCGAGTCATAGTCTTCCTCGTCACAGTCATGTTCCCTCCCGCCCGTCCTTGGTGGTGGGGGACGAACAAACTGTTTTCTTTCCTTTGGTTTTCTGCTTGTGTATTTCAGGATGTTTCCTGTGTTGGTCCCACCCTTATAGGTCAGGTGGCAGGTACTTCCTGCCAGGCCACCATATTGGGTGAGGACCTTTTTGTTTATGGGTGAATGCTGTGCCTGGAACACGGGGTGCTCCTTAGTGACTGTGAAGAGGAAGACTATGACTCGGAGTAATGAAGATTACCGGTAAGTAACCGAGTCATTCACCTCTATAGATGGCCGTCTCTGCTAGCGCTGCTGCCGTGCTCCTGTTCCCGAATGTGAATGGGAGGGCTAGTAGCGGGGTTGGATTGGGATCAAAAATCGGCCAGGGCACACCAAAAACAAGCATTTGCAATGCAATAGGTCTCGCATACTGAATTTTTGAGCTATTGGCATTGCTAATAATAATGCAACTCCAATAGCTTAAACTTTCAGTAATGCAAGACCTAGTGCATTGTAAATGCTTGTTTTAAACAGGCATTAGAATGAGACAGCACACAATGATCCAATGGCAATTACTAGTTGAAGACAAATCACATATAGAACATTAGGTACTATACACTGCAATTATTTATATTGATTCAGAAGGCCCATGGTTGCATTCAGCACATGAATATCACAATTAAGTCTCTTGAGTGAGAATTAATACCTTAAGACAGCTGTTTTAACAGAATGTTCCTGACTTTAAAAAAATGGATGTCTAAAATGTTGGCAGAAAGGCAGCATCCTGAATCTAGGCCGCATAAATATCACTTCATTGTATAACCGAAAGAAAAAAAAGCTCAAGTATAACCAACTCCTAGCCAACGCTGCAACAACATTCTGCCAGCTAAGCAAGCTGAGGAAGAGATGCAACTACTGCAAATGTATGAAAAATAAAGGATACTCTAAAGTGTACCATCTGTACACTACATAAGGACACAAAACAAATGCGGTTGCTTTATGTAACGAGAAATGTTTTATTGCAGTGATGCACAGTAAACACACACAACGTCCAAAAGTGAAAGGCAACTTCAAATGATGCAGTGTTCTGCCTGTATTCTAATAACATTTTAGCATCTGGCTACTGCGTGAAAGATATGAGAGGGATATAAAGGTAACTGCTATAAAAAAAACAATTTAGACTCAAAGAAACACCAACCTCAACGATGCATTATTATATTAATGCCCCACTTTGCCCCCAGTCACTGATCAATACAAGCAAATACCTTCCAAGTGCCTGTTTCTGCAGAGCTGGGCTCCAGCTGCCTGGGAGGGCCGGGTGGCTAACTCTGCAGGTAATTGCGTGCTGATTACATTTAAGTCTCCCACAGCCAAGGAACAGAGCAGACAAGACCAAGCATGTGTCCGAATGGGCAATTAAGGATACCTTGTGGCGCACCCGAGGCAGGCCCCGCCCTCACATACATTTACACGCAACACAGCTACAGTGTCAGACTGGGACAGAAATTATGCCCAGGCATCAAAATAAAAGTAGTTCTCATTCACATATCCGGGCAGTTTTGAATTTGGAAAGACAAGCTGTGTAGATATTTTGCAGGGGAAGGGAGACTGCATGCATATATGTATGTCAGTCCATAGTGTGAAAGCAGCATGGATCGCAAATTTTATAAGGTGTCATTACAACCCAAATTAATGTGTTGACTAATGTAGGATAAAAGGCCGAGCTAGCACGTGGATTTAAACCAGTGACCTCAATGTCTCACCAACACCTGCAGCAAGGATGCTAGCCAACTGAGCTATCTCACCATGTCACCCCTCTGCTCCCGTTCACACCCTGGAGTACGACCAGGGCTTCAAAATGAAATTTAGAAACGAGAGTACACATCATCCCACATCACCAGCCTCGTACTGCGAAGTGCCTGTACTCTCCCTTTGAAAGTATTGAGACCCTGCTGAGAAGTGCTGGTACTCCATTTTGAATTAAAGAAGTGCAGTACTCGGTATCTCCTCTTGACCAACTTGTGTGAATCTGTGCACAACACTTTTATCTCACCGCACGTCTTTCCTCAATGAGCTAACAATGCCAACAGTAGGCGCTACAAAAATACACCAGACTGGCGCCTGTACAGGTGCTGGGCTACGGTAAAGCAATCACTGCTACAGACAGTAAAAGTTGGAAGAAACGGTTTATCTGCCAGAAGGGAGAGCGGCAGCAGCAGCTTATACATGACTTCACACAAGCCCCCAGCTCCTGCATCAGGGTGAGAGGGGTCACCCTTGAGGAAGGTGATAAGGCTCTCTGCATCGCTGCATAATCTGGTTGCAGCAGAGCAGCTGCTAATTAAAAACAAGCATTGGAAATGCAATAGGTCTCGCATTTGCTTGAGTTAGAGCTATTGGCATTGTAAATGACAATGTCTTTTACCTATGTGTTATGGAGTGTATGTATGCGGTTTGTAGTGGAAATGTGTTGGTTGGATTGGACTTTTTAGCTGTGGTATTGCATGGAGTGGAATTGTGTAGTGCTGAGTGGATTTGTATAGTGGAATTATGTGACATGGTGTGCAGTGGAATCATGTGGGTAGTAATTATGTGGTATTAAGTGTACCGGAATTATGTGAAATGGGATTGTATGTTATGGAGTGTAATCTGGAATAGTATTTCGTGGAGTGGGATTTAGTGGAGTTTAATTATGTGGTGTGCTGTTGAATTCTGTGGGGTGGATTGGATGTATGTGGTGTTGTGTAATTGTGTTGTTGAGTTTAATTATGTGGTCTGATGTCGAATTATGTGGTGTGGTTTGGAAATGTGTGGAGTTAAATTGTGAGGCGTGGTAATGTCTGGATAGCTTTGCCTTTTTGGTGATGAAAAAAACAAATAGGTAGGAGCTAAGCTCCAGATCTGTATCTTTCGGTGTTAACAAAAAAACTAGCCTGATAACTCTAGAAAGAAGTGCAGGGCACACATGGCGGTAATCTCGATGTTTTAATCTTTTTTCAAAATTAAATCCTACACAAATCGCACACACTTCTTAACCAGCCCAGATTAAAAAACAAATAACACTCCAGTACAAAAAGCCACATGTTGTGCATTTCCTTTATCCTGCTCTGAATTCCACATCTTCTATTTCACCAACATTTTGTCCAGGCCTGCCACACTGACTTTGTTATGCAGTCAGAATGTTAGTACTTAACTTCTATATCAGACCCCTGTGGCCTAATTTCCTAAAATCAGTGCAAAACGCAATGATGGAAGTCAGCTCTTTATGTGAACCAGAAAACATATTTGACAAAGGAGAAAATCTAGATAGAGGGTATATTTTTAACTCAATTCTTAATTGTGATGGACGGGGAGGCTTATGTTATGGTAATCAAAAGAGTAAACTTGACCTTTGTTTTATTGGGACCGTTCCTCCTCTTTATTCGCCACTTTCATCCTGCATCGCAAGAAATCGCTACCTCCCACTAACACCGCCCAAGTTCAACAGTCGCAAAGCTCCTTTAGGCAAAGATAGCCTGGGAAAAATCTCTCTGACTCTACTTCCAGCCCTATCCTTTCTCATTGTCAATCGAGAAAACACAAGTTGTCTCTTGGCAGCGTCTGTTATTGGACTATTGTAATTTTAAAAAACAAATTAAATTTGGCTGAGCACCGTTATATTTTGGACAGTGACAGCAGAAACTGTGCAAGCAGACACACTTTGTGTGACTTATGAGCTTTGGCACACCATCCGAGGCATCCCGAACCTAAATCACTAAGCGTCTACCAAAGAAACAGGGTATCATCCTAAAGCTGGGGGTTACCAGTGTTTTCACTTTCAGGAATCCTACTTCATTGCAGGGCTTGACAGCCTGTAAAAATTATAAATGACTTAATATCTGAACATTTATGTCCTATGAACACCTTTTTAAAAAAAAAAAAAAGAATGTTTCCAAATTGAAAATAACAAAAATAACCATGTCACTAGTAGACAACCTTTACTTTTTTTTTTTTTTTAGCACATAATACAATTAGCCAAATCTGTCATGGTAAAGTATAAATTTGAATGAAAAAACGCCCAAGCAATGTCTTTAGCAAAACGTTTTTGTAAAAGATAAAAGGTGCAGTGTGCCGTAGGCTTCCCTGAACACTGTGCCAACAGGCCTCATTGGTGCTGACAGGCTATGCTCCATTTGTGTGCTCCTGCCTCCCACCTGTACCCTGCAGTGTGACTGTATGATATAAAATGAAGTCAAAAGTAACTGCTTGTGGGAGATACACTAGATGAGGGGCTACGTTAATTGTAAGCAGTATATTACTCGGAGATATAAAGAAAGAATCTTACAGGAAATGAGGAAGGAGATCGGCCTGCAGAATGAAGGAAAGCAGATCCCCCTGTTTTCCGACCAGGCATCAGAAATGAGGTGAAAAACACTGAACATGAAGATGGAATTTTCAGAATATTTCAGCGAGGGCTCAACATAGGTGAATCGCAAGTTAAAATTCTGTATTGCAAAGGCTGCTGCTCCAATTCTACAACTGAGAACATATTTAATTCTGCGGTTCGTTGTACTGATGAAGAACAATGTGTGTGCGCTTTTGCAAACTATTCCTTGTTTTAAAAGCAAGACTGTCAGTGGCATCTATGAAGGAAAAAGGCAAACAACTAATATTAAAGACGTCATGGGACCGCTCGGGTCCAATCCAAGTAAACAAAACACAGGACGTGCAATCAGCTGCATGGGGCACTTCTCAATAATGCAAAGACTGCTCGGATCTACCTCCAAGGCCACTCAGGTCGGATTTCAGTAAACAAATCACTTTAGCTGTGAGGACTGAGGAGTGTAGCACGATCTCCCTTTGGGCTCCCACCACTCCCGGTACCTTGAGGATTGCGTTGTCGGTGTCCCTCTAGGACTCTGAGGGGTGGGGCACGGCGTTAGCTCTCTCCTGTGGGCATGCAGAAAAAGTAGAGCGCTAGCTTCACCAGAGCTTGGGGAACAACCAAGAAAGGTTCCCCTTGGTCATACAGTGTGAGGGGCTGCAATCAGGCGCCGCGCTCACTTGGCAGAAGCCAGAGCTATTTAATCTCAAACACGCAGAGGAGCCCGTGCTTTCCAGCGATTTCAATAAAAACATGCTCCTGCAATGGAGTGCTTGCTGTGCAGAAGGAATAGATCCCTCTATTTCCTCACTACACTCCATCATGTTTGGGGCGGCTATCCTCACGGAGAGTGCCTCAGCTTGTTGCTCTTTCAAGCGGAAATGAAATACATGCAACGCTGCCTACTCCCGACTTCGCCGTAGCACGTGTATTCAAAATACAACTTGGTGCAAACAAAAACTCGGGGGATTTGCAGAATAACTAAAAATAACATTAAATTAAATACAGCGAAACAGTTGCTTGACACAAGCGGTATTTATTGTAATGCTGATGACCAGCAGAAATGCTGAGCAGGAACATACCGCAACAGAGCTCGAAGGGGAAGGAGAGAAAGGATAAAAGAGTTCCTCAAAAACAACACAAAGATGACAGCGTAAAGATAGGGGAAGTTAGGCGCTGCTGCCTGGGAGGACACTAATTAGAACAAGCTGGGACATTGAAGAATGACTAACCAATAGGGAGGGAGCATTTTTGAAGGACAATCGAAGTGAGCAATAAGAAGTCAATGGGTGGGCTGTATGCCGACAGAGAGATTACTGCATGTCTCGAGAGACAGTGCATGCGCTGCCTAGGCTCGACCTAAACAGAATCCTGGTGGCCAAGGGTGGCGGCAGCAGCAGTGGGCCCTGCCTGGTGTTGTGGGAAAGCGTTTTCACAGATGGCCTGTCCTCCCAGGCAGCCTGTGAGGAGCGGCTACCTGTGAAAACACAAGTAGAGTAAAAACGCTGCTGAATGCAGATGAAGTCCCAAGTCCCCAATTCGCCATAAAAAGAACAGAAAGGTGCGTCCACCATCATGCGACAACCACCAAATGTGGGTGAGTTGACCGGTATGCTGGCCAGCATAATACAGTATCGGCCATGCAACTCAGAACCAGGCACCGTGATAGGCGTGAGGCTTAGACCAAGGAAGGGCAGCACAGGGGCTCACAGTAAAGACGGGGGCCTAATTCATAAACCTTTCTCTGCTTCATGTGTAACTTTAAAAAAGTGAAATTTGCAGTCATGAATTTCCTGACAATTGTGTTTACTCCTTTGAAAAACTTCACAAGTCACTGGAATTTTACGCGATAGTAAATCTAGAACAGACTAGTAGAAAAATGGACGTTCCCAGAAAAGTGGCTTTTGTCAGTGCTGAGAAAAACATCAAAGTTGCAACATGTTAGCATTCCCAAGCATTTTGTGTGACTTTCGACCACCTGTGCTCACCTGCATGATTTTCTCCTCGTGGAGCAGAGAGTAACAGTGTGAAAAGGAAAAATGCGCAGGTGCATATTTTCGCCATTCTTATCCCCCTGCCTGCTCTCTTCATGGTGAACAGTATGCTGCTTGGAAGTGTTGAATAGAGTTTTAACTTACATGGATTTCAAAGTCTTGTATGAAGAGAAATGTTAAGGGGCTCGTTAGTGTCGATTTTTGTATTTTTGGGGGCGGACTTTTGTTTGTAGAAATTCATTTTGCGTCAACCGGTACCAGGATTCCTTCCATTCTGACAGGCATAGGGATGGCCCCCAGACGAGAAAGCCCTTTCCAAAAGTTGCTGGCCTGTTGGCCCGAGTAGGTTAGTGGCAGTTTAGGATTCGGCGGGGCCATTGCTCTAGACAACGGTAACCCCTGTTTTTGCAATGCTTCCAAGCGACACAAGTGCTGAAGCCAGCGCAGTGGAAGGATGCGCTAACTTTGTTATGAAAGAGGAACCCGTATCACACCCGACAGCCGGCCTCTCACTTTTACTTTTGAAATCACTAGTGCGAAACCGCAGCACCTCGCACGTCCAAACTGTTGACAAGTAAGGCTTGTCTCCCTTCCTCGCCTGAACAAGGTTTGCCGGTCACCCGCATGAGCTCTGTCTGTTTTTAGTAGAAAAAATAAATAAATAAATTGAAAAGTAAACAAGTTCATTTCAACCTGTTTTTGCTTTCTTATATTAGCTGACCCGTTCCGATTTGAAACACCAGTATACATTTAAACGTATCAAACCTCCGTAAGCACGTACATACATTAGTCATAAAAGAAAATAGTGCTCCCCGACTGCATAACGCCGACCGCGTAAAACCGCAAGTAAAACCGTCCAGTCGTTATGGGCGGTCACAAAAGGAGACAGGGCGGTAACAAGGAGGGGCTAACAAGCCTCATATTGAATCGGAAGCCAGCGTTCAGGAAGGACAATGACACAAGCCAATGAAAAATATGGGCGGAGAGTGGGCGAGGCTTCCACAGCACTTCCACAGCATACCCTACTACAGCATGCCTCGCAAAGCGATCAGCGAATGCGCGCTGCCGCTAGGCTCGACCTAAAAAATTGGCATCAGTTTGTCAGAAGACATAGCCTGACCTTTGGCCTCTATCTTTGATCTCACAGTAAAGGAGACGAGGTAAAAACACATCTTTGTTGCTTGCGCAGCTTCTGAACCTATGCGTGATTATTTTAGCACGGCTACTTCCAGCGCCTACGTAAAGGACTCACATTGACAGAAATAAAGGGTTGGGGATGCCTTTGTGCACCAGTGATTAACTGTTCAGCTTTCCCCCACCTACGAAACCGCGAATGCCAGTCCAACTTATCCGAGATGGCACACTTTTAAAGCACTTCAGGACGAAGGGGCAGCACCTGCCAGCCATTGTGTGTGCTTCTTTAAGGCAGTGTATTGTATGTCAGACGCACTCGAGCAATTATGAACTCTATTCAGTGCGGTGGTGCCTTAGACGCTTGTTACACGTCGCTTATCTCTAGCATATAATAGGAAACAGCTGCAAATGGCCACATAATGCACTACTGAATGGAACCCTATGTGGGCAAAGTATGTTTTTCTTCTCCTTCTGTTGAATACCAGAGTCAAAGGACAGAAAGAAGCATGCGGTTTAAGTAGTTGTTATTTAAGCGACTGCTGCTCCTAGTCTACAGGAATTTCAGTACCCTTTTTCTTGGGTTTTGCTCTGCCAAGTTTAATTCATTATTGAATGTAAGCTTTTAATGTGCGGCGCATGTTAACATTGTCTTTATTCGTCTGAATCAAACATGCCTTAATAGTGGTGCAGACACATTACTGTTGGCATGTAAGAGTAAACTCCTGGCGGGTTAGGCCTCGTGATTAGGAGAGGGAGTTTTAAGAGGCTAAACGTTGTGATTTACCACCTGTTGTGCTGTAGCCGTGTGTGCTGCTGCCTGCGTTTAATACAACGTGACGGAAAGACGTGGAAGAACTGTGATGGCAACATTCTTCAGGCTACTTCAACATTATTTTGTGGAAGGAAAAACTATTCAGTTTTAAGCTTCTTGGATAATATAGCAATCAGATGGTTTGCCGCATCTTCCTACCCCTTGACGTCTTATTGCAGATTGTCTGGTATCAGCAGTGGGTAAGTCCTTGCGAGACAACTGCAAGCGCTACTTCCTGCCCTCAAAAGTACGGATGCCAAAGCTGGACAGCATTGGATTTGTGTCCTTCACAATGACGACAAGATGCACAATTGTGTACAGTCCACCCCCGAAGTTTTTGCAATGCTTCCAAGTGACACAAGTGCTGAAGCCAGCGCAGTGGAAGGGTGTGCTAACTTTGTTATGAAAGAGGAACCCGTATCACACCAGACAGCCGGCCTCTCACTTTTACTTTTGAAATCACTAGTGCGAAACCGCAGCACCTCGCATGTCCAAACTGTTGATGAGTAAGACTTGTCTCCCTTCCTCGCCTGAACAAGGTTTGCCGGTCCCCCGCATGAGCTGTCTGTTTTTAGTAGAAAAAAATAAATAAATAAATTGTAAAGAAAACATGCTCCTTTCAACCTGTTTTTGTTTTCTAATATTAGCTGACCCGTTCCGATTTGAAACACCAGTATACATTTAAACGTATCAAACCTCCGTAAGCACGTGCATACATTAGTCATGAAAGAAAATAGTGCTCACCGACTACAATAACGCCGACCATGTAACACCGCAAGTAAAAGATCCAGTCCTGATGGGCGGTCACAAAAGGAGACAGGGCGGTAACAAGGAGGGGTTAAGAAGCCTCATATTGAATCGGAAGCCAGCGTTTACCAAAGACAATGCCACCAGCCAATGAAAAATATGGGCAGAGAGTGGGCGAGGCTTCCACAGAACTTCCTCATCTAACCCTACTACAGCATGCCTCGCAGAGCGAGCAGCGCATGCGCGCTGCAACGCTAGGCTCAACCTAAAAAGTGGCCCACATTTGCATATTGCCTTTTTGCAAAACACTGCTTCAGCGAAGTTGTATGAAAAGAAAGGGGGTGGGGGCATGTTTTATTAACTTCACTTAGATTAAAAAAAATAAAATGCACAGATTAGTTCACACTCCTGAGCCACACATGAATGCAAGTGAGACCACGTCTGCTCAGGCCCCCTGCCCCCACTCAATCAGCATTCGTTAATGGGCCGGTCCAGCGAGAGAAAGGGAGTGATACATCTGCCCATCTGCCTCTAGAAAGGCCTCTCAGGCACCCACTGGCCGCTGGCGGCATCCAAACAGCACAGACTGCCCCCAAAAAAGCAGCCCACAGCTAGAACTCGGCTACCGGCCCTTCGGCCATTTCCCTAGTGCCCGCGTTACCAATCCGACCCTGGCTAGTAGGTGCGGTTAAATACCGCAGTGGTGACCTTAATTGTTGCCAATTAAGGCTCCTGTTGGAACGTGATGAATAGTGGCACCCCAGCTATCAGCCCTACTTTGGGTCGTAATGGCGATAGACGAAATAAATACTACGGACCATGTGTCCTCCGGTTGATGTTAGTGAGAAAGGACCGGATTTGGTTAATAACCGCACATCGTTTAAAATGTTTGTGCATCCATTGGTCACATATTAACATAGTAAAGTTACTTGTGGAAGGAACTAGGGTTTGTAAGCAGTCACGCACTGTATTCATTTTTAATTTCTCACACACTGGCACAGTGACCAATGTGATTGTGTTTGAAGTGCTAGGGAATTTTGTTATAGATTCCTGAAGCTAATATAAAGGGATATAGGTAAACGTACATTTATTATAGCTAAAGGGTGACTAAAGGGTGACTCGAGAAAGTGATCAAATGGCAGACCCACTAATTGTATCTAGAGCTCGAGTGCTACTTGAAAGAGATATTAATAGATATGGATTTCATTGCTTGTGTTGTGCTGTTATTTGAGGATGATGTGGAAGTGTTGTCATATGTCATTGGAACGAAAATAAAGTTACACACTACAGCCAGCTGTGACACCAGAAACATAGTATACCTATTGAAATGCCCATGTGGCTTGGTGTATATCGGGAAGACTGAACACAAAATGAAAATTAAGTTGAACGAACACAAGAACAGCATAAGGACCAAGAATTCAAAATCAGTCATAGCCTCCCACTCCATGAAATTCAATCACAACATATGTCAACTACGTTTTATGGTATTAGAAACTGTTGACATCCTGGAAGGCAGAGACAATCGTAAATATCTTCTGCAGAGAGAGATGTACTGGCTTAAGAGATTGGACACACTCATGTCGAACGGACTGAATAACCACATTGAGTTCAATTGTTATTTGTGATCAACATTATGGGGTCGATTCCGATCTCGGTCGGAGGCGCACCCAATACCATTCGGTCGGGAAAAAAGCCATGCGAAAGCCAGTTTCCCGACCGATCCGTACAGCACACCGAACGAGCAAGTACGATGCGCACAACAGCAAAAATTCCGGCCGAGCCATACTCACCCAAACCAGGTCCTGTTCTCCGACCGAGGCGAATCCGGAAACGCCGAATCGAGTCGCACGGAAGGGAAAATGCAGCCCCGTCCGGCCGGACAAGTACGATGCGCTTCCCGTACGCGCCGAACCCGTCGCTACGCACGGCACGTCAAAGCATCCGGGAGAGGCGCACATAAGCTCCGAATCGCGCCACAACACGATCCACGGCTACGAGACGAACACGGCACCGACGAGGACGACGCGAAGCGACGAGGACGAAGCGAAGCGACGAGGACGACTCGAAGCAACGAGAAGGACGAACGACACGAACCAACCATGAATCCCATCGTCCCGATCATACCAATATTCTACATCTACTACCGGAACAGGCACGGACGCGTACGGCGCAGAAGGTAAGTCAGACACCAACCACAAAACACATACAACACGTACACGACACATCACACACATACACTGGGAATCTGAATATACTTACACCAGCAACAGCAGCACCATAGGGTCGGGATGCCCATCACCAATGCCACATATGCACACAGGGGCCTAAATGCGCGCCACCACCCCAACCCAGGGGGGGCTGGATGCCTACCACTACTACCACCCTTAGCCAGGGGGCAGGATGCCTACCACTACTACCACCCTTAGCCAGGGGGGCAGGATGCCTACCACTACTACCACCCTTAGCCAGGGGGCAGGATGCCTACCACTACTACCACCCTTAGCCAGGGGGCAGGATGCCTACCACTACTACCACCCTTAGCCAGGGGGCAGGATGCCCACCACTACTACCACCCTCACCCAGGGGGGCAGGATGCCTACCACTACTACCACCCTCACCCAGGGGGGCAGGATGCCTACCACTACTACCACCCTTAGCCAGGGGGCAGGATGCCCACCACTACTACCACCCTTAGCCAGGGGGCAGGATGCCCACCACTACTACCACCCTCACCCAGGGGGGCAGGATGCCTACCACTACTACCACCCTTAGCCAGGGGGCAGGATGCCTACCACTACTACCACCCTTAGCCAGGGGGCAGGATGCCTACCACTACTACCACCCTTAGCCAGGGGGCAGGATGCCCACCACTACTACCACCCTTAGCCAGGGGGCAGGATGCCCACCACTACTACCACCCTCACCCACGGGGGGCAGGATGCCTACCACTACTACCACCCTTAGCCAGGGGGGCAGGATGCCTACCACTACTACCACCCTTAGCCAGGGGGGCAGGATGCCCACCACTACTACCACCCTTAGCCAGGGGGCAGGATGCCTACCACTACAACCACCCTTAGCCAGGGGGCAGGATGCCTACCACTACTACCACCCTTAGCCAGGGGGGCAGGATGCCTACCACTACTACCACCCTTAGCCAGGGGGCAGGATGCCTACCACTACTACCACCCTTAGCCAGGGGGCAGGATGCCCACCACTACTACCACCCTTAGCCAGGGGGCAGGATGCCCACCACTACTACCACCCTCACCCAGGGGGGCAGGATGCCTACCACTACTACCACCCTCACCCAGGGGGGCAGGATGCCCACCACTACTACCACCCTCACCCAGGGGGGCAGGATGCCTACCACTACTACCACCCTTAGCCAGGGGGCAGGATGCCCACCACTACTACCACCCTTAGCCAGGGGGCAGGATGCCCACCACTACTACCACCCTCACCCAGGGGGGCAGGATGCCTACCACTACTACCACCCTTAGCCAGGGGGCAGGATGCCTACCACTACTACCACCCTTAGCCAGGGGGCAGGATGCCTACCACTACTACCACCCTTAGCCAGGGGGCAGGATGCCCACCACTACTACCACCCTTAGCCAGGGGGCAGGATGCCCACCACTACTACCACCCTCACCCAGGGGGGCAGGATGCCTACCACTACTACCACCCTCACCCAGGGGGGCAGGATGCCCACCACTACTACCACCCTCACCCAGGGGGGCAGGATGCCTACCACTACTACCACCCTTAGCCAGGGGGGCAGGATGCCCACCACTACTACCACCCTTAGCCAGGGGGCAGGATGCCTACCACTACAACCACCCTTAGCCAGGGGGCAGGATGCCTACCACTACTACCACCCTTAGCCAGGGGGCAGGATGCCCACCACTACTACCACCCTTAGCCAGGGGGCAGGATGCCCACCACTACTACCACCCTCACCCAGGGGGCAGGATGCCTACCACTACTACCACCCTCACCCAGGGGGGCAGGATGCCCACCACTACTACCACCCTCACCCAGGGGGGCAGGATGCCTACCACTACTACCACCCTTAGCCAGGGGGCAGGATGCCTACCACTACAACCACCCTTAGCCAGGGGGGCAGGATGCCTACCACTACTACCACCCTTAGCCAGGGGGGCAGGATGCCTACCACTACTACCACCCTTAGCCAGGGGGCAGGATGCCTACCACTACTACCACCCTTAGCCAGGGGGGCAGGATGCCTACCACTACTACCACCCTTAGCCAGGGGGGCAGGATGCCTACCACTACTACCACCCCCACTCATAGGATGGACAATGCATGACACAACCAGCACACCACAACCTAGGGAATGCAAGATAAAGACATCCCCCACCACCATGACAAGCGTGTGTAGGCTGTGTCAAATGCCTACAACACCGAACATGACTTTGAACATACAACGTGACCCCCTAGCACATGTGCCACACATATATGTGTGTGGCACCCACAATGCAAGCAGCCCATGACCATTGTGGCAATGGGGCCTAAACCCCCATCATCACAGTGACCAAAAGGCAAGTGTGGGGTCCATAGCTGAAGCACATTTTGACCATTGTGGCAATGGGGTCTAAACCCCCATCATCACAGTGACCAAAAGGCAAGTGTGGGGTCCATAGCTGAAGCACATTTTGACCATTGTGGCAATGGGGTCTAAACCCCCATCATCACAGTGACCAAAAGGCAAGTGTGGGGTCCATAGCTGAAGCACATTTTGACCATTGTGGCAATGGGGTCTAAACCCCCATCATCACAGTGACCAAAAGGCAAGTGTGGGGTCCATAGCTGAAGCACATTTTGACCATTGTGGCAATGGGGTCTAAACCCCCATCATCACAGTGACCAAAAGGCAAGTGTGGGGTCCATAGCTGAAGCACATTTTGACCATTGTGGCAATGGGGTCTAAACCCCCATCATCACAGTGACCAAAAGGCAAGTGTGGGGTCCATAGCTGAAGCACATTTTGACCATTGTGGCAATGGGGTCTAAACCCCCATCATCTCAGTGACCAAAAGGCAAGTGTGGGGTCCATAGCTGAAGCACATTTTGACCATTGTGGCAATGGGGTCTACACCCTCATCATCACAGTGACCAAAAGGTAATTGTTGACAAAGAAAGAGCTGCAACTGCCAAACTGCATGGATCATTCCTGGTCACAGAACCAAAAACTCATCTGTGGCAAAGTAGTGTATGTGTCCCATTGCAACATAAATTGGGGGAGCCAAATACTGCAGTGCAAATGAAACATTCCTTTGGCCATGTGCAGACAAACAACACCCATGGGGGCTGAGACCGTCAACAGTCATCAATGACACAATGACAGAAGTGACCATCAGAATGCAGAACCACATATTTGCACCAATGGGCACACAAATGCAGATACCCTGTGGAGACAGCAGATGTGAGGTGAACAGATACCATACCATGGCAGCAATGGGACACACAAACCATGATCACTGTGCTGACCGATGACCTAGGAGTCCCAGGGACAGCAGGGGAAACACACCAAACAACATACAGCCAATGGCACACCCAAGATATGCCAATGCAGTGGTGCAGATGCACAAACACAAACAGGCAGACCAACACTGTCATCATACACAGCAGGTGAGGGGTGGGGGTGCCAGTGTCCCCAGGCAACAACACAACACATGAGGAGAGCTGAATACCAATCATACAGATGTGCATACACTGCCACACTAAGGTAACTCATGGATCCAAATCCCCTATGTGGGCAAGCAGGCATTGACAGGTGAGAGGGAGCACAAAACACACATGTCACACAGGCACGTAGGAACAACAACTGACACAGCAAGTCACAGACACACCACAGCACCACCCCCAGGGCCCCCACAATGTGGTGACCCTGGGCTGAATAAAAATACCACTGTGATGACAAAGCTAAATGTCGTTCACACTGTGAACCACAGTCGGGTGTCCTGAGCAACAAACTACCATCACACCTACACAAGCACAAATCAATCAGCATGGCCAGTAAGCCAAGGCCAACATGGAGGCAGGGGACTAGCCGGGCAACAACTCTCATCTGCACACACTCAAGACCACACCCCTCGACCTCCAACAATGTGCAGCAGTGAAGTACACATGCACTGGTGACATTGCACATGCACCCATGACTATTCCAGGGTGGTGGGTGGGAACCAAGGTGTAGAAACACATCACACATGGACACTCAACAAGACTCCTGAATGTCTGACACACTGCACACTACGCTGTACATGGACATGACGGCAATACCACACCGACCAATGGGATCCCAGCCACAGTCACACACCAATGAAGAAGCCAAGGTCACCCACAAAGAACACACATAGACAACAACCAACATTGCAGCCCGGACCCTAAGGAGTGCCAGCAGTCACACACACAACGTGTCACAATCACTGAAAGATAACACAAACTGGAAATCACATGACAGGGGCAAACAACAAGTGCCAAAGGGAAACCTGACTGTGACCCATCTGCGTCTGCACACAAACTCTGCCCTGACAGCAAACACACCTATGGGTGACACCCTGATGACCAGTAATGTGCCATGCACCCACATCACAGAGAACACAGGGAGAAGACTTTGGGGGAACATAGCTCAAGTCAGCAAGCATCACAAACAGGTACAACACTAGGGATCACAGCATGCGCAGATGAATGGAAGTGAACACACAGACATGCACATACAACACACACCTTGGGCGCAGGCAATGTCACACGTGTACACACTGCCATGAGGGGACTCCACTCCTGTGTGAGGAAAGCTGTGCCATATGTTGCCTCAGTAGGGCCCCATCATGTCAGCTGAGCACTTGGTCACACAATCAACAATTAGCACCAAATGAGGGCTCCCATCACATCAGCCTGGTCATGGATGTGCCAACGGAATCATCAGCACAGATCCAACACACTTGTATAGCAATGTTGCACTGACTACACGGATGAGTCCCTCCCCATTGATGCCCAAACCTGCATGTCCACTGGAGATGGCAACACGGTCAGGGAAGTAGACAAATGCAACGATGGCAGGCACAACAGATGTGCAGGGGTGGAAGCCACAGATATGAAATTGCCAATGTAAGTAGGAAACCCATTGCCAAATACTGAACACATGACACCCTCAGATGCTGCTATTGATGACATGGATACACCACATGATAGGACACATTCCCCCTGTACCACATGGGTTCCTGCACAGTAACACTTCATAATCATGAGACCAGATATCACCATCACTGCAGCAAGGGCATGGTTAGCTGCACCAACAACATGTACATCTGAAGCATGAGCACTAGAGAAAAGAAAGTTGCTTTATTCAGCATATGTGTTGTTTGATAACGACGTCCAGAAAAAATTAGAGCAAAGGCCAATGGCCAGTCCATTGTCAAAGTTCAAACAGGGTGACACTGGCAGATGTCACCCTACGCATGCCTGCACAATACCAGGGACAATCCACTAGGAGGGGCAACCGGGGGCAGGCCAGGCACCGCAGGGACAGGATCAGGGCTCACCAGGGGGAGTCAGGGAAGGGGTGGTGGGTGCTGGAGAGCCACTGACAACTGCAGTGGAGGTGTCTGACATGGTGTGTGCCGGCACAACTGGGGGCATGACTCAGATGTCGTGGGTGCCGGCACAACTGCAGTGGACCCTGCAGATGGGGTGGACAGGTCCGCCACTGCAGTGCCCAAGTCAGACAGGGCGGTAGTGGACTCCACTGCAGTGCCTACCTCCAGGGGAGGAGAATGGGGAACAGGCAAGGTGGGTTGGACAGAGGGGGAGGACACCCTCACCACATCAGTGGCACAGACAAGCGCAGCGGGGGTGTGGTGCTGGGAGAGCAAGTGGCAGGGGGAGAAGGCCGGATCCTCTTGGGGATGGTATATCTGTGGGTGGGGGAACCTGGGGCAGGGTGTGGTGGGGGCACCTGTGCAGTGGGGGCCTGAGGGATGGAGGACGGAGACCTTGTGCCTGAGCTGCAGGGCGGTGGCGGGGTCTTGCTCTTACCACTCCGGGGGACTTGCGGGTGGGGGCCTCAGTCCGTCTGCGCCTGGGGGAGGGTGTCCGGGGGCGAGGGGCACTCTGCTCCGTGTGGGTGGGCTTCCTCTTCCCCCGGTATGCTGGAGCAGCTTCATCGGTGGGGAAGAGGCCGAGGTCACAGAGGAAGAGCTGCTGTGACTTTGGGGTTGCAGGTGAGGCAAGGGAGGGTGCTTTGGAGGGAGAGGGAACTGAGGACTGCGCAGTGCATGTGGATGCGTGTGTGTGTTCCAGGGCCCCATCCCCTGTGAGTCTGGCTTCAGTCCCCTGAATGTGCGTGCGTGTGCGTTTTGTCATTGGCGTGTGTGTCAGTGTGCTGGATGTGTGTGTGCTGGTGTGTGCCTGTGCCGGTGTGTGTGTGCCTGGGATGGGTAAGGTGCTGGGGAGTGTGGATGGAGCAGAGGCAGGAGGGGTGAGGGACCGTTTGAGGAGGGACACTGCTGCCGTCAGGGAGGAGTCCATGGACCTATTGCCCCTCTGTAGGTCAGACATGCCCGATGAGATGCCCTCCATGAACGACACCAGCTGAGTCAACAGCGCGGTGTGCGCATGGAGGACACTCAGCATGGCTGTCTGCCCTACATGGAGCTGGCGAAGGAGGTACACAGACTCCTCACTCAGGGCAGCAGGGGACACAGGGGCAGGGGGTGCGGTGCCTGGCCCAAAGGAGACACGCTCCCGGACATGGGAGCCTCCACGGACCTGGGGAATGGGAGCCGATGGGAGGGCGGTGGTGGTGCTGGTGGTGGCGGGGACAGCAACACTAGCTGGGGTGTGGTGGCTGCTGACACCCGCCTCCACAAGGGAGTCATCCTCCGAGTTGCTCTGGTCCTCAGCTGAGGTGGATGCTGCTGAGGACTCCTCGGTGTGGCTCCCCTCGCCCTCCGTGCCACTGGGTCCCTCCGACCACTCCTCGGCTGCTGACCCAGTCTGGCTCTCCGGCTCCTCCTGGTCCGTGGAGCTGTCCCCTTCCGTGGCCGTGGATGTATCTGCAAACAATGGGGAAACAGACAGACATCAGTCACCTGCACATAACGCACACACCACTGTGAGCACAGCACATCACAGATCAAGCCCTGGCATCATTAGTTGTACATTGCTAAAAGTGCACTAATTGAACAGGAGAAGTCAATTGTCAGTCTGATGCCAAGCATGGCACTCACATCCCACATGGCCTTGCACCCATCTGTCTGGTGTCTGTTGGATTGCAACACCCCAGTGTTGACACATGCACCAAGTACACAGTAGTTGGACAGTGCAGAGGACACGGTGTGGACACATCACAGCTCTTGCCACTGAGTCAGTACAGGTTTCCGGATGTAAGGGATGCCCAGAGTCAAATAGGAAATGCATGTGATGCATACCAGCGACAGACACCATGATGCACCCATGTCCTGATAGCCAGCGCCACTATGGTGTGCATGTAGCACATGTCACTCCCCTGCAGGCTCACCAATCAGTAGACACATGCCATGGCGGAGGCATGACTGCAAAGTCATACATCACTGGCTCAGTGATGTATGACTTTGCAGCCAGACAACAACACTCTGCACTGTGTCACAATAGTAGGTCATGGGGAATGCAAGTCCTGGAGCTGCACAAGTGCACATGTACATCCCCCCACAACACATCCTCTTAACCCTCATCTGTCCAGGTCATACCTATTGGACATATGGGAGACCTGTGACACTACCCTCTGAACCTGAGCCCCTCACACTCTGCTGTGCATGGGGAACAGCTGCCTGAACTTCACATTTACATGCCCCAGTCTGCATGGGCAGCTGATCAGACACCTATGTGTCACACAAGTATCGTCTCCTATGGTCACATCTCCAGTGGCATGCTGAGCCCCTACCAAGAAACTCCACAGCAGTCCTGGCGACTAATCCACAGCACACTGACACAGAGGCAGACACCTGAGGGGTCAAATCACTGTGCACAATGTGTCCGCTGATACACGGGAGTGGGAGTACAGAGTGTATTGTATGGCCTGGAGTAGGCATGACTGTCCAGCCCCACATGAATGAGGGATGAGCCCTGGACTGTAGGCAGCTGGCTAAGTATGTGTGACACACGTCATATACATACTCCTGGGGCCCAAACATTGTTCCCACCCGCAGCATGGGTGTGTGCCAGGTACCCCAGCCACATGTGGTGGATCAGCTCAGCAATTGGACCACAGATCAAAGTAACACGCTGAATACATGTCAGAATACAGGCATTGTGTAAGCAATGGACCCACCCATGATGCCCACCACAGAGTCAGGGAAACAGATGCTGTCTCCCACCTTGAGTCAAGCAAACTGCAAGGACACAGTCCTAAGTGACAGAATTCCCTGCATGTAAGGGCCACACCTGGGTATCAGATGAGGAGTGGGCAGTGCACAATAGAGGGACATGGCTCCTGGACAACATGACTGCTGTACTGTGGCAGTTTAACCAGGCCCGAGGAGGGCACATAGCATGTTAGACAGAGTACACAGTGCAGTCTTTGACTCACCCCCTCCTTGCTGCTCTCTGGCCTTCAGCTGCCCATCCAGGTCTGGAAAGACCACCGCCAGGATCCTGAGCATGTGGGGGTCAGGGTCCGTGTTCCGCCCCTCCTGCGAGGAGGCGACAGCTTCAGCTGGACCCGTGCAATCCTCCGGGTCCAGCCCCGAAGGTCCTGCCACCTCTTTTGGCAGTTGCGGATCCGGCGCTTGTAGACCCCCACGGACCGGACAGCCCGGACGATGTCCTTCCATATCTCATGCTTCCGATGGGCAGAAGCCTGTCAGGATGACAAAGTGATAAGGCCTTTACTACACATGCAACATATCCGTGCATGACACAGTTGCATATACATGTCGCTATCACAGGGGCACATGGTGTACCCAGGCAGTGCACGGCTGCCCATGGACAGTTTTCCAGAAGTCACTACATGGTATCATTGCATGGGGAGTAAAACCCTGTTCAGAAGCACTGTCACTGCACCATACCTGTCCAGTGCAAGTCACTACACACTATGGGGGGTGACAACTACTCAGTGAGCCTGCTAGCCAGTGGTGTGCTGACTCTCAGCCTTGCTAGTCAGACAAAATGCACATTCAGAAAGGCAGTGCACAGAACACTCACCTGCTCCCCTGGTGTCCCATACAGCTTGCTGTACTGTGGAAGTAGGCTGTCCAGCAGGGCCTGGTTCTCCTCAAGGCTGAAGGCTGGGGCTCTCTCCACAGTACGTGCCATTGCAGGGTCCAGAGGGGCAGAGACAGCAGCAGTGCAGTGGCAGATGTCGTCCTGGAGCATGTAGTGCAGGCAAGTGGGCTCTCAGGGGAACAGGCAGCAATATATATGTGCTGGAGAGGCAGATACTGTCCCTTGTGTCCAAAGTGATAGGTCCAAGTCGTTTGCATCTTCTGAATCTGGCCAATCCATGGAATAGCAGCACCAAAACACGCCCACAGCATCCTTCAAAACTTCAACTTCATGACATACATGATTTTGCAACATTGTTGTGGGTGACCAACTGATTTTCCAGCAACCGACTCGTTCGAAATTCGAAAACGCGTCCGTTGCCAGGCAAGCCCATTGTCAATGGGTGCGCACCGATCGGTCCATTGAGGTACAAGGCGCACAGGGGTACAACGCGTACCCGCACACATTGAAAGCAATGGGCCGGCCGGAGGCACCGATCGGTCCATTGCTGTTCAACGCGCACAGGGGTACAACGCGTACCCGCACACATTGAAAGCAATGGGCCGGCCGGAGGCACCGATCGGTCCATTGCAGTTCAACGCGCACAGGGGTACAACGCGTACCCGCACACATTGAAAGCAATGGGCCGGCCGGAGGCACCGATCGGTCCATTGCTGTTCAACGCGCACAGGGGTACAACGCGCACCCGCACACATTGAAAGCAATGGGCCGGCCGGAGGCACCGATCGGTCCATTGCAGTTCAACGCGCACAGGGGTACAACGCTGCACCCGCACACATTGAAAGCAATGGGCCGGCCGGAGGCACCGATCGGTCCATTGCAGTTCAACGCGCACAGGGGTACAACGCGTACCCGCACACATTGAAAGCAATGGGCCGGCCAGAGGCACCGATCGGTCCATTGCAGTTCAACGCGCACAGGGGTACAACGCATACCCGCACACATTGAAAGCAATGGGCCGGCCGGAGGCACCGATCGGTCCATTGCTGTTCAACGCGCACAGGGGTACAACGCGTACCCGCACACATTGAAAGCAATGGGCCGGCCGGAGGCACCGATCGGTCCATTGCAGTTCAACGCGCACAGGGGTACAACGCGCACCCGCACACATTGAAAGCAATGGGCCGGCCGGAGGCACCGATCGGTCCATTGCAGTTCAACGCGCACAGGGGTACAACGCGTACCCGCACACATTGAAAGCAATGGGCCGGCCGGAGGCACCGATCGGTCCATTGCAGTTCAACGCGCACAGGGGTACAACGCTGCACTCGCACACATTGAAAGCAATGGGCCGGCCGGAGGCACCGATCGGTCCATTGCAGTTCAACGCGCACAGGGGTACAACGCTGTACCCGCACACATTGAAAGCAATGGGCCGGCCGGAGGCACCGATCGGTCCATTGCAGTTCAACGCGCACAGGGGTACAACGCGTACCCGCACACATTGAAAGCAATGGGCCGGCCGGAGGCACCGATCGGTCCATTGCTGTTCAACGCGCACAGGGGTACAACGCGTACTCGCGACACATTGAAAGCAATGGGCCGGCCGGAGGCACCGATCGGTCCATTGCAGTTCAACGCGCACAGGGGTACAACGCTGCACCCGCACACATTGAAAGCAATGGGCCGGCCGGAGGCACCGATCGGTCCATTGCAGTTCAACGCGCACAGGGGTACAACGTGTACCCGCACACATTGAAAGCAATGGGCCGGCCGGAGGCACCGATCGGTCCATTGCAGTTCAACGCGCACAGGGGTACAACGCGTGCACCGCACACATTGAAAGCAATGGGCCGGCCGGAGGCACCGATCGGTCCATTGCAGTTCAACGCGCACAGGGGTACAACGCGTACCCGACACATTGAAAGCAATGGGCCGGCCGGAGGCACCGATCGGTCCATTGCAGTTCAACGCGCACAGGGGTACAACGCGTACCCGCACACATTGAAAGCAATGGGCCGGCCGGAGGCACCGATCGGTCCATTGCTGTTCAACGCATCACTGTATATGTGACTGGCATAGGTCAGCATGCCTGTCTCAGATGGACATATGCCAGCCACAGATAGCTCCCAGGGAGTGAGGGGCACACCTACATCACGACAGCCTGTCCAAACCTTATCATAAGGCATGTAAGGCTGCATTTCCTATTGTGTGTATGTTGGTGTACATGTTGTCCTGTGGGTGTCACCTGTGGGCAGCCACCCCCAGGCTGTGCACGTGTTCATGGGGACAGGATCCTGGGTGTTACGTGTACGTGACCACTGTGATGTGCAACTGTTCATATCTGTGCATGTGTCATGGTCACATTTCACAGTGGTGTTTGTGTATGTCATGTCACATACCCCGTGAGTCCCATGTGGGACGGTATGTTTGAGCCAGGGTGTCCCAGTGGCACAATAGTGATGGCCCTCCACAGTCTTTGTGCATGTAGTGTTTACAATGTCTCTGATTTCATGTGCACAATGGGAGACAGTCTCCACATCCACGTTGTGTGTGCATGGACTCTGATGTTGTGCGTGTGTGTCACAGACGTCCATGGCTCTCCTGCCATGGCAAGTGTGGCCACTACCTGTGGGGGTCATGTTTGTTTTGCTGTGGTGTACACATGATACTCCAGGTGATGCCAGTGTCCATGTGGCATTACAGGGTCCCTGGGAATGTGCCTGTCGTTGAGCTGTGGTGCCTGGGGCACATCTGTCCTCACATGTCACTGGGGGGTGACTTTGACACAGCATCATGATATCCAATGGGCCAACCTGGGACAAATTGATGCCACCTGTAGGACCGTGTTGACAGATGTTGGCCATGTATGTACCATACATGTCGTTCCGGTACTGCACACTTCATGTAGTTGTGCCTCATGATGATGTATGTTGGGAACTTGAGTGTGTTCAATGCCGCATATGTGGGGTGACTGACGATCTTGCTTACTTCTCCTCTGCACTGCAGGGCTCCTGCTGTCCATCGGCCATTCCCAGACCTGGCAACGATGGTGGAACGGGACAGCATCCGACGGTACCGCTTCACCAGGCAGCTGATTGAGGATTTGGCAGTGCAGTTGTCCCCACATTTGCAGCCTGGCCGGCCGTATCCTACAGCGCTGACCCCCAAGGTGAAGGTGATGGCAGCCCTACACTTCTTTGCCACCGGTACCTTCCAACATACTGTGGCGTCTGCTGGTGGGATGTCACAGACCATGTTCAGCCGTGTGCTCCGCGATTTCTTGGCGGCAATGTTGCTCTTCCTGAACCGGTACATATATTTCCCTAGACTGCGACGACTCACTGACGTGAAGAGTGACTTTTATGCCCTGGGGAGGATGCCGCATGTCATTGGCTCCATTGATGGGACACATGTGGCTTTGGTACCACCACAGGCCCAGGAGCAGGCCTACAGGAACCGCAAGCACTACCACTCGGTCAATGCACTGGTGGTGTGTCTTGCAGACATGACCATCACACACGTGTGTGCCCGTTTCCCTGGTTCAGCACACGATGCCTTTGTGATGAGGAGTAGTCGCATCCCCAGGTTGATGGCACAGATGCAGAACCAGCGTGCCTGGCTTGTCGGTGTGTACTGACTTTGTGCCATTGTGTGTGATCTGATCTGTAGTATGCCGCCCACTTTTCCAAGTCAGCTGATGTGCACTTGTCTGTCCGTAGGTGACTCGGAATACCCCAACATGCCGTGGTTGCTGACACCCCTCAGGAACCCTGTGACACCTGCCCAGATGCGCTACAATGAGGCACATGGTCGGACCAGGAGAGTGATTGAGCGGACCTTTGGTCTCCTGAAGAGCCGCTTCCGCTGCCTGGACAAGACCGGAGGGTCCCTCCCATATGCCCCTGCGAAAGTGTGCAAGATTATCATCGTCTGCTGCATGCTCCACAACCTGGCAGTGCGGAAGGAGTTGCCTCTCATCCAGGATGACGATGACCAACATCCGCCACCTGTGGAGGATCCTGGCCTGGACCACGATGCCAGTGACGATGATGATGATGATGATGGTGATGGTGATGTCCGCACACAGCTCATCACCAACTTCTTTAGCTGAATGTGAGTATCCTGAGGTGTCATGTGAATGATGTGAGTTGGCATGATGTGTGGGTGGTGCTCTGGTGCTGTTGGAGTGTGTCCATGGGCTACTTGACAGGATGTGTGTTGCGATGTGTGGTGACAGGTGGGCTGTACTCCCCAACAGTGTTGACATGCTAACTTGGTTCTGGGTGGGTATCTTGTAACATGTATTGTGCATGAGTTTTGCTGATCTGTCCTGTACTGCATTGCTTTTGACTGTGTGTCATTTCTGTCCTTCACAGGGTTCTTTCAGATTAGTTTGGTCAACTGTGTCCACCGACGACGTGATTGCACATCCAGGCTGGTAGCTGTTGTGTCCCTACAGGTGATGTGCGCCACACCCATGGACTTCCTTCCGTCTACAGTTGTTGACTGTGTGCCCGCTACCAGGTGGGGTTACCTTGCATCTGTAGTGGTTACGGCATGTTGCTACTGTGTAATAAACCTGTGCTTCACTTTGTGATGTGCGTTGTCTGTGGTCACACATTTGACTGCCATTTGCTTACTGCACCTGTGGGCTACTTGACTACAACTGGGAATGGGTGTGGTGTCTGTGCATTGCACCGTCTTCCCTGGCAACATCAGTGTAGGCAATGAGTCAGATGGCCTAGGTGTGTATGTGTTGTGTAGCCCTGGTGGTGTGTCTCCCTCATATGTGTCACGTTGCCTGTACTCACATGCCTGTGTTGTCCTTGCTGTTGCAGTTCGCATACACAGTGTAATTTTGCAGTTCATCATCCCCATAACAGCACCCACGTTGGAATCACGACAGAGGCAAGTATGGTGTATTAGTGTGTTTATTGTGATACATCTGTGTTAATAGTGCATAGGATGGATTGTGCTGTACATGAATCTTGCAATCCCAAGTTCCTAGGTGAATTGAAAGTCCAGGTAGACAGGATCCCCAGTATCGGGGCCACAGTTGTCTGACACATTGTTCCAACTTGTACTCCCCATGCAATGTGTGGGAGTAGTGTTGCCATCAACAGGGTGAACAGTCTGTGCACAAAGGCGAAAATCCAGAACAGGTTCAGGCTTCCTGGGAGTTGCGCTTGGCCATCAGCCTCTCACTTTCCCTCCTCGGACGACCCCTCTTCTTGGGGGAGGGGCCCTCAAGTGCAGGCTGCTGCGGTGCAGGGGACTCTCCGCCAGAGTCCTCCTCCCTCCCTGTGGCAGTTGCAGTTTGTTCGGTACCAGATGTTGTTGGCACACAGGGAGGTGTGGACTGGTTGCTGTTCATCTGGCGGAGGCATTGTAAAATGTCCCTGTGCACCGCCGTCATCTCATGTAGTACATCCCACTTGGACTCCACGCGGGACATGTGGGAGTCCACACGTGACATGTGTGACTCCACGTGGGACATGTGGGAGTCCAAGCGGGCATGATGGGCAGCCTGCTGCTGTTTGATGTCTCTGAGGAGCCCCACTACCTGGCTGAGCTCTCCGGTGCTGGACTGGTACGCATCAGCTATGCGTACCAGTTGTGGGTCTTCATGCACACCAGCAACGTCTGCAAGCAGCGACCTCTGTCTCCCACCCCTCCCACCACCCCTGCTGACATGTGCAGTGTGTGCAGTTGCTCGCACAGATAACCCTGGTCCACCTTGGGGGTGGTGGTGGTGGTGGTGTCCATGGCCCCAGGTTGGTCCAGGGTCACTGCGCTGGTGTTGTTCCTTATTCTGTCCATGTCGGCAGGGATGGTATTCGTGGTGACAGTCGTTGGAGGGGTGGGTGCAGGGGGTGCAGCTGGTGGACCTGCTGGTGCTGCAGCTGGTGGTCCTGCTGGTGCAGCAAGTTGACTTGCACCGGATGTGCCAGGTTGTTCATCGTCCGAGGAGGACAGAGGCTGTACGACGCCAGTGAGCTCGGCATCCTCTTGAGCCTGGGACTGGGACTCCTCAGCGTCTGCTGCTGTGTCCCTATCATCACCTGTTTTTGGGAGACACAAACAATGTATTTCATGTTTCTGCAGGCATCAGTGGTTGACACACCTGACAGTTGTGACTGTGCCTCGGGGTGCGGGCCTGTACATTGTATTGTCCTAAGTCGTCACAGTCAGGGGTTGATATTGGTGTGGCACATTGTCCTGCATTATTTGGGCATTTCTATGTATTCTCTGGGGTGTGAACATGGTCTGCATTGATTGTGTTTGGTTGACAGCCAGACCTCCTTCCCACCCACCCACCCACCCACCCAGTCAGTTATCCCACCATGGAACGTGCTTGCATTGCAGGGAGTGGAAGTTGTCTCTCAGGATGTCAGTCAGTGGTGTCCTGCTGTTTGTTGGTGCACAGTTGCCAGCAGGGCCTTGTGCTCCCCACAGCAGTAGCCAGTGTCAGCCATCTTGTGAGTCCTTCTCCACTCCCTGTGATGTGAGCATGGTTCAGGGTGGTGTTGATGGGACAGTTGTGGGGGTGACCAATGTCTGTGACTACGACTCCCATCATGCTATTGCCTCCACCCCCTTCCCAGCATGCCCATGCTTCCTTCCTTTTGACTCTGCTTCCCTGTGGGGTGGGCTGGCTGTGCTGACAGGATGGCTGGGAGTGTTGTCCTGGCAGTTGTTTGGCTAAGAGTCCCAAGAGTGTCCCTGTGCTTCACACAACATAACCCAGGGTGGTGGTGCTTTGTGGGATCTTGTGTTAGGATGGAGGGCATTGCATTCTACCAGGTGGGTACTGTGGAGTTTGTGTTGGTGGGGGTGAGGGGAGGTGCTGGTGACTATAGTCAGTGCTGCAAGTCCCCCTTCCCACCCAGCCAGCCAGATATCCCACCATGGAACGTGCTTGCATTGCAGGGAGTGGAAGTTGTCTCTCAGGATGTCAGTCAGTGGTGTCCTGCTGTTTGTTGGTGCACAGTTGCCAGCAGGGCCTTGTGCTCCCCACAGCAGTAGCCAGTGTCAGCCATCTTGTGAGTCCTTCTCCACTCCCTGTGATGTGAGCATGGTTCAGGGTGGTGTTGATGGGACAGTTGTGGGGGTGACCAATATCAGTGACTACGACTCCCATCATGCTATTGCCTCCACCCCCTTCCCAGCATGCCCATGCTTCCTTCCTTTTGACTCTGCTTCCCTGTGGGGTGGGCTGGCTGTGCTGACAGGATGGCTGGGAGTGTTGTCCTGGCAGTTGTTTGGCTAAGAGTCCCAAGAGTGTCCCTGTGCTTCACACAACATAACCCAGGGTGGTGGTGCTTTGTGGGATCTTGTGTTAGGATGGAGGGCATTGCATTCTACCAGGTGGGTACTGTGGAGTTTGTGTTGGGGGGGTGAGGGGAGGTGCTGGTGACTATAGTCAGTGCTGCAAGTCCCCCTTCCCACCCAGCCAGCCAGATATCCCACCATGGAACGTGCTTGCATTGCAGGGAGTGGAAGTTGTCTCTCAGGATGTCAGTCAGTGGTGTCCTGCTGTTTGTTGGTGCACAGTTGCCAGCAGGGCCTTGTGCTCCCCACAGCAGTAGCCAGTGTCAGCCATCTTGTGAGTCCTTCTCCACTCCCTGTGATGTGAGCATGGTTCAGGGTGGTGTTGATGGGACAGTTGTGGGGGTGACCAATATCAGTGACTACGACTCCCATCATGCTATTGCCTCCACCCCCTTCCCAGCATGCCCATGCTTCCTTCCTTTTGACTCTGCTTCCCTGTGGGGTGGGCTGGCTGTGCTGACAGGATGGCTGGGAGTGTTGTCCTGGCAGTTGTTTGGCTAAGAGTCCCAAGAGTGTCCCTGTGCTTCACACAACATAACCCAGGGTGGTGGTGCTTTGTGGGATCTTGTGTTAGGATGGAGGGCATTGCATTCTACCAGGTGGGTACTGTGGAGTTTGTGTTGGGGGGGGTGAGGGAGGTGCTGGTGACTATAGTCAGTGCTGCAAGTCCCCCTTCCCACCCAGCCAGCCAGATATCCCACCATGGAACGTGCTTGCATTGCAGGGAGTGGAAGTTGTCTCTCAGGATGTCAGTCAGTGGTGTCCTGCTGTTTGTTGGTGCACAGTTGCCAGCAGGGCCTTGTGCTCCCCACAGCAGTAGCCAGTGTCAGCCATCTTGTGAGTCCTTCTCCACTCCCTGTGATGTGAGCATGGTTCAGGGTGGTGTTGATGGGACAGTTGTGGGGGTGACCAATATCAGTGACTACGACTCCCATCATGCTATTGCCTCCACCCCCTTCCCAGCATGCCCATGCTTCCTTCCTTTTGACTCTGCTTCCCTGTGGGGTGGGCTGGCTGTGCTGACAGGATGGCTGGGAGTGTTGTCCTGGCAGTTGTTTGGCTAAGAGTCCCAAGAGTGTCCCTGTGCTTCACCCAACATAACCCAGGGTGGTGGTGCTTTGTGGGATCTTGTGTTAGGATGGAGGGCATTGCATTCTACCAGGTGGGTACTGTGGAGTTTGTGTTGGGGGGGGGTGAGGGAGGTGCTGGTGACTATAGTCAGTGCTGCAAGTCCCCCTTCCCACCCAGCCAGCCAGATATCCCACCATGGAACGTGCTTGCATTGCAGGGAGTGGAAGTTGTCTCTCAGGATGTCAGTCAGTGGTGTCCTGCTGTTTGTTGGTGCACAGTTGCCAGCAGGGCCTTGTGCTCCCCACAGCAGTAGCCAGTGTCAGCCATCTTGTGAGTCCTTCTCCACTCCCTGTGATGTGAGCATGGTTCAGGGTGGTGTTGATGGGACAGTTGTGGGGGTGACCAATATCAGTGACTACGACTCCCATCATGCTATTGCCTCCACCCCCTTCCCAGCATGCCCATGCTTCCTTCCTTTTGACTCTGCTTCCCTGTGGGGTGGGCTGGCTGTGCTGACAGGATGGCTGGGAGTGTTGTCCTGGCAGTTGTTTGGCTAAGAGTCCCAAGAGTGTCCCTGTGCTTCACACAACATAACCAGGGTGGTGGTGCTTTGTGGGATCTTGTGTTAGGATGGAGGGCATTGCATTCTACCAGGTGGGTACTGTGGAGTTTGTGTTGGGGGGGGGTGAGGGGAGGTGCTGGTGACTATAGTCAGTGCTGCAAGTCCCCCTTCCCACCCAGCCAGCCAGATATCCCACCATGGAACGTGCTTGCATTGCAGGGAGTGGAAGTTGTCTCTCAGGATGTCAGTCAGTGGTGTCCTGCTGTTTGTTGGTGCACAGTTGCCAGCAGGGCCTTGTGCTCCCCACAGCAGTAGCCAGTGTCAGCCATCTTGTGAGTCCTTCTCCACTCCCTGTGATGTGAGCATGGTTCAGGGTGGTGTTGATGGGACAGTTGTGGGGGTGACCAATATCAGTGACTACGACTCCCATCATGCTATTGCCTCCACCCCCTTCCCAGCATGCCCATGCTTCCTTCCTTTTGACTCTGCTTCCCTGTGGGGTGGGCTGGCTGTGCTGACAGGATGGCTGGGAGTGTTGTCCTGGCAGTTGTTTGGCTAAGAGTCCCAAGAGTGTCCCTGTGCTTCACACAACATAACCCAGGGTGGTGGTGCTTTGTGGGATCTTGTGTTAGGATGGAGGGCATTGCATTCTACCAGGTGGGTACTGTGGAGTTTGTGTTGGGGGGGGTGAGGGGAGGTGCTGGTGACTATAGTCAGTGCTGCAAGTCCCCCTTCCCACCCAGCCAGCCAGATATCCCACCATGGAACGTGCTTGCATTGCAGGGAGTGGAAGTTGTCTCTCAGGATGTCAGTCAGTGGTGTCCTGCTGTTTGTTGGTGCACAGTTGCCAGCAGGGCCTTGTGCTCCCCACAGCAGTAGCCAGTGTCAGCCATCTTGTGAGTCCTTCTCCACTCCCTGTGATGTGAGCATGGTTCAGGGTGGTGTTGATGGGACAGTTGTGGGGTGACCAATATCAGTGACTACGACTCCCATCATGCTATTGCCTCCACCCCTTCCCAGCATGCCCATGCTTCCTTCCTTTTGACTCTGCTTCCCTGTGGGGTGGGCTGGCTGTGCTGACAGGATGGCTGGGAGTGTTGTCCTGGCAGTTGTTTGGCTAAGAGTCCCAAGAGTGTCCCTGTGCTTCACACAACATAACCCAGGGTGGTGGTGCTTTGTGGGATCTTGTGTTAGGATGGAGGGCATTGCATTCTACCAGGTGGGTACTGTGGAGTTTGTGTTGGGGGGGGGGTGAGGGGAGGTGCTGGTGACTATAGTCAGTGCTGCAAGTCCCCCTTCCCACCCAGCCAGCCAGATATCCCACCATGGAACGTGCTTGCATTGCAGGGAGTGGAAGTTGTCTCTCAGGATGTCAGTCAGTGGTGTCCTGCTGTTTGTTGGTGCACAGTTGCCAGCAGGGCCTTGTGCTCCCCACAGCAGTAGCCAGTGTCAGCCATCTTGTGAGTCCTTCTCCACTCCCTGTGATGTGAGCATGGTTCAGGGTGGTGTTGATGGGACAGTTGTGGGGGTGACCAATATCAGTGACTACGACTCCCATCATGCTATTGCCTCCACCCCCCTTCCCAGCATGCCCATGCTTCCTTCCTTTTGACTCTGCTTCCCTGTGGGGTGGGCTGGCTGTGCTGACAGGATGGCTGGGAGTGTTGTCCTGGCAGTTGTTTGGCTAAGAGTCCCAAGAGTGTCCCTGTGCTTCACACAACATAACCCAGGGTGGTGGTGCTTTGTGGGATCTTGTGTTAGGATGGAGGGCATTGCATTCTACCAGGTGGGTACTGTGGAGTTTGTGTTGGGGGGGGGGTGAGGGGAGGTGCTGGTGACTATAGTCAGTGCTGCAAGTCCCCCTTCCCACCCAGCCAGCCAGATATCCCACCATGGAACGTGCTTGCATTGCAGGGAGTGGAAGTTGTCTCTCAGGATGTCAGTCAGTGGTGTCCTGCTGTTTGTTGGTGCACAGTTGCCAGCAGGGCCTTGTGCTCCCCACAGCAGTAGCCAGTGTCAGCCATCTTGTGAGTCCTTCTCCACTCCCTGTGATGTGAGCATGGTTCAGGGTGGTGTTGATGGGACAGTTGTGGGGGTGACCAATATCAGTGACTACGACTCCCATCATGCTATTGCCTCCACCCCCTTCCCAGCATGCCCATGCTTCCTTCCTTTTGACTCTGCTTCCCTGTGGGGTGGGCTGGCTGTGCTGACAGGATGGCTGGGAGTGTTGTCCTGGCAGTTGTTTGGCTAAGAGTCCCAAGAGTGTCCCTGTGCTTCACACAACATAACCCAGGGTGGTGGTGCTTTGTGGGATCTTGTGTTAGGATGGAGGGCATTGCATTCTACCAGGTGGGTACTGTGGAGTTTGTGTTGGGGGGGGTGAGGGGAGGTGCTGGTGACTATAGTCAGTGCTGCAAGTCCCCCTTCCCACCCAGCCAGCCAGATATCCCACCATGGAACGTGCTTGCATTGCAGGGAGTGGAAGTTGTCTCTCAGGATGTCAGTCAGTGGTGTCCTGCTGTTTGTTGGTGCACAGTTGCCAGCAGGGCCTTGTGCTCCCCACAGCAGTAGCCAGTGTCAGCCATCTTGTGAGTCCTTCTCCACTCCCTGTGATGTGAGCATGGTTCAGGGTGGTGTTGATGGGACAGTTGTGGGGGTGACCAATATCAGTGACTACGACTCCCATCATGCTATTGCCTCCACCCCCTTCCCAGCATGCCCATGCTTCCTTCCTTTTGACTCTGCTTCCCTGTGGGGTGGGCTGGCTGTGCTGACAGGATGGCTGGGAGTGTTGTCCTGGCAGTTGTTTGGCTAAGAGTCCCAAGAGTGTCCCTGTGCTTCACCCAACATAACCCAGGGTGGTGGTGCTTTGTGGGATCTTGTGTTAGGATGGAGGGCATTGCATTCTACCAGGTGGGTACTGTGGAGTTTGTGTTGGGGGGGGTGAGGGGAGGTGCTGGTGACTATAGTCAGTGCTGCAAGTCCCCCTTCCCACCCAGCCAGCCAGATATCCCACCATGGAACGTGCTTGCATTGCAGGGAGTGGAAGTTGTCTCTCAGGATGTCAGTCAGTGGTGTCCTGCTGTTTGTTGGTGCACAGTTGCCAGCAGGGCCTTGTGCTCCCCACAGCAGTAGCCAGTGTCAGCCATCTTGTGAGTCCTTCTCCACTCCCTGTGATGTGAGCATGGTTCAGGGTGGTGTTGATGGGACAGTTGTGGGGGTGACCAATATCAGTGACTACGACTCCCATCATGCTATTGCCTCCACCCCCTTCCCAGCATGCCCATGCTTCCTTCCTTTTGACTCTGCTTCCCTGTGGGGTGGGCTGGCTGTGCTGACAGGATGGCTGGGAGTGTTGTCCTGGCAGTTGTTTGGCTAAGAGTCCCAAGAGTGTCCCTGTGCTTCACACAACATAACCAGGGTGGTGGTGCTTTGTGGGATCTTGTGTTAGGATGGAGGGCATTGCATTCTACCAGGTGGGTACTGTGGAGTTTGTGTTGGGGGGGGTGAGGGGAGGTGCTGGTGACTATAGTCAGTGCTGCAAGTCCCCCTTCCCACCCAGCCAGCCAGATATCCCACCATGGAACGTGCTTGCATTGCAGGGAGTGGAAGTTGTCTCTCAGGATGTCAGTCAGTGGTGTCCTGCTGTTTGTTGGTGCACAGTTGCCAGCAGGGCCTTGTGCTCCCCACAGCAGTAGCCAGTGTCAGCCATCTTGTGAGTCCTTCTCCACTCCCTGTGATGTGAGCATGGTTCAGGGTGGTGTTGATGGGACAGTTGTGGGGGTGACCAATATCAGTGACTACGACTCCCATCATGCTATTGCCTCCACCCCCTTCCCAGCATGCCCATGCTTCCTTCCTTTTGACTCTGCTTCCCTGTGGGGTGGGCTGGCTGTGCTGACAGGATGGCTGGGAGTGTTGTCCTGGCAGTTGTTTGGCTAAGAGTCCCAAGAGTGTCCCTGTGCTTCACACAACATAACCCAGGGTGGTGGTGCTTTGTGGGATCTTGTGTTAGGATGGAGGGCATTGCATTCTACCAGGTGGGTACTGTGGAGTTTGTGTTGGGGGGGTGAGGGGAGGTGCTGGTGACTATAGTCAGTGCTGCAAGTCCCCCTTCCCACCCAGCCAGCCAGATATCCCACCATGGAACGTGCTTGCATTGCAGGGAGTGGAAGTTGTCTCTCAGGATGTCAGTCAGTGGTGTCCTGCTGTTTGTTGGTGCACAGTTGCCAGCAGGGCCTTGTGCTCCCCACAGCAGTAGCCAGTGTCAGCCATCTTGTGAGTCCTTCTCCACTCCCTGTGATGTGAGCATGGTTCAGGGTGGTGTTGATGGGACAGTTGTGGGGGTGACCAATATCAGTGACTACGACTCCCATCATGCTATTGCCTCCACCCCCTTCCCAGCATGCCCATGCTTCCTTCCTTTTGACTCTGCTTCCCTGTGGGGTGGGCTGGCTGTGCTGACAGGATGGCTGGGAGTGTTGTCCTGGCAGTTGTTTGGCTAAGAGTCCCAAGAGTGTCCCTGTGCTTCACACAACATAACCCAGGGTGGTGGTGCTTTGTGGGATCTTGTGTTAGGATGGAGGGCATTGCATTCTACCAGGTGGGTACTGTGGAGTTTGTGTTGGGGGGGGTGAGGGGAGGTGCTGGTGACTATAGTCAGTGCTGCAAGTCCCCCTTCCCACCCAGCCAGCCAGATATCCCACCATGGAACGTGCTTGCATTGCAGGGAGTGGAAGTTGTCTCTCAGGATGTCAGTCAGTGGTGTCCTGCTGTTTGTTGGTGCACAGTTGCCAGCAGGGCCTTGTGCTCCCCACAGCAGTAGCCAGTGTCAGCCATCTTGTGAGTCCTTCTCCACTCCCTGTGATGTGAGCATGGTTCAGGGTGGTGTTGATGGGACAGTTGTGGGGGTGACCAATATCAGTGACTACGACTCCCATCATGCTATTGCCTCCACCCCCTTCCCAGCATGCCCATGCTTCCTTCCTTTTGACTCTGCTTCCCTGTGGGGTGGGCTGGCTGTGCTGACAGGATGGCTGGGAGTGTTGTCCTGGCAGTTGTTTGGCTAAGAGTCCCAAGAGTGTCCCTGTGCTTCACACAACATAACCCAGGGTGGTGGTGCTTTGTGGGATCTTGTGTTAGGATGGAGGGCATTGCATTCTACCAGGTGGGTACTGTGGAGTTTGTGTTGGGGGGGTGAGGGGAGGTGCTGGTGACTATAGTCAGTGCTGCAAGTCCCCCTTCCCACCCAGCCAGCCAGATATCCCACCATGGAACGTGCTTGCATTGCAGGGAGTGGAAGTTGTCTCTCAGGATGTCAGTCAGTGGTGTCCTGCTGTTTGTTGGTGCACAGTTGCCAGCAGGGCCTTGTGCTCCCCACAGCAGTAGCCAGTGTCAGCCATCTTGTGAGTCCTTCTCCACTCCCTGTGATGTGAGCATGGTTCAGGGTGGTGTTGATGGGACAGTTGTGGGGGTGACCAATATCAGTGACTACGACTCCCATCATGCTATTGCCTCCACCCCCTTCCCAGCATGCCCATGCTTCCTTCCTTTGACTCTGCTTCCCTGTGGGGTGGGCTGGCTGTGCTGACAGGATGGCTGGGAGTGTTGTCCTGGCAGTTGTTTGGCTAAGAGTCCCAAGAGTGTCCCTGTGCTTCACACAACATAACCCAGGGTGGTGGTGCTTTGTGGGATCTTGTGTTAGGATGGAGGGCATTGCATTCTACCAGGTGGGTACTGTGGAGTTTGTGTTGGGGGGGGTGAGGGGAGGTGCTGGTGACTATAGTCAGTGCTGCAAGTCCCCCTTCCCACCCAGCCAGCCAGATATCCCACCATGGAACGTGCTTGCATTGCAGGGAGTGGAAGTTGTCTCTCAGGATGTCAGTCAGTGGTGTCCTGCTGTTTGTTGGTGCACAGTTGCCAGCAGGGCCTTGTGCTCCCCACAGCAGTAGCCAGTGTCAGCCATCTTGTGAGTCCTTCTCCACTCCCTGTGATGTGAGCATGGTTCAGGGTGGTGTTGATGGGACAGTTGTGGGGGTGACCAATATCAGTGACTACGACTCCCATCATGCTATTGCCTCCACCCCCTTCCCAGCATGCCCATGCTTCCTTCCTTTGACTCTGCTTCCCTGTGGGGTGGGCTGGCTGTGCTGACAGGATGGCTGGGAGTGTTGTCCTGGCAGTTGTTTGGCTAAGAGTCCCAAGAGTGTCCCTGTGCTTCACACAACATAACCCAGGGTGGTGGTGCTTTGTGGGATCTTGTGTTAGGATGGAGGGCATTGCATTCTACCAGGTGGGTACTGTGGAGTTTGTGTTGGGGGGGGTGAGGGGAGGTGCTGGTGACTATAGTCAGTGCTGCAAGTCCCCCTTCCCACCCAGCCAGCCAGATATCCCACCATGGAACGTGCTTGCATTGCAGGGAGTGGAAGTTGTCTCTCAGGATGTCAGTCAGTGGTGTCCTGCTGTTTGTTGGTGCACAGTTGCCAGCAGGGCCTTGTGCTCCCCACAGCAGTAGCCAGTGTCAGCCATCTTGTGAGTCCTTCTCCACTCCCTGTGATGTGAGCATGGTTCAGGGTGGTGTTGATGGGACAGTTGTGGGGGTGACCAATATCAGTGACTACGACTCCCATCATGCTATTGCCTCCACCCCCTTCCCAGCATGCCCATGCTTCCTTCCTTTTGACTCTGCTTCCCTGTGGGGTGGGCTGGCTGTGCTGACAGGATGGCTGGGAGTGTTGTCCTGGCAGTTGTTTGGCTAAGAGTCCCAAGAGTGTCCCTGTGCTTCACCCAACATAACCCAGGGTGGTGGTGCTTTGTGGGATCTTGTGTTAGGATGGAGGGCATTGCATTCTACCAGGTGGGTACTGTGGAGTTTGTGTTGGGGGGGGGTGAGGGGAGGTGCTGGTGACTATAGTCAGTGCTGCAAGTCCCCCTTCCCACCCAGCCAGCCAGATATCCCACCATGGAACGTGCTTGCATTGCAGGGAGTGGAAGTTGTCTCTCAGGATGTCAGTCAGTGGTGTCCTGCTGTTTGTTGGTGCACAGTTGCCAGCAGGGCCTTGTGCTCCCCACAGCAGTAGCCAGTGTCAGCCATCTTGTGAGTCCTTCTCCACTCCCTGTGATGTGAGCATGGTTCAGGGTGGTGTTGATGGGACAGTTGTGGGGGTGACCAATATCAGTGACTACGACTCCCATCATGCTATTGCCTCCACCCCCTTCCCAGCATGCCCATGCTTCCTTCCTTTTGACTCTGCTTCCCTGTGGGGTGGGCTGGCTGTGCTGACAGGATGGCTGGGAGTGTTGTCCTGGCAGTTGTTTGGCTAAGAGTCCCAAGAGTGTCCCTGTGCTTCACACAACATAACCAGGGTGGTGGTGCTTTGTGGGATCTTGTGTTAGGATGGAGGGCATTGCATTCTACCAGGTGGGTACTGTGGAGTTTGTGTTGGGGGGGGGGTGAGGGGAGGTGCTGGTGACTATAGTCAGTGCTGCAAGTCCCCCTTCCCACCCAGCCAGCCAGATATCCCACCATGGAACGTGCTTGCATTGCAGGGAGTGGAAGTTGTCTCTCAGGATGTCAGTCAGTGGTGTCCTGCTGTTTGTTGGTGCACAGTTGCCAGCAGGGCCTTGTGCTCCCCACAGCAGTAGCCAGTGTCAGCCATCTTGTGAGTCCTTCTCCACTCCCTGTGATGTGAGCATGGTTCAGGGTGGTGTTGATGGGACAGTTGTGGGGGTGACCAATATCAGTGACTACGACTCCCATCATGCTATTGCCTCCACCCCCTTCCCAGCATGCCCATGCTTCCTTCCTTTTGACTCTGCTTCCCTGTGGGGTGGGCTGGCTGTGCTGACAGGATGGCTGGGAGTGTTGTCCTGGCAGTTGTTTGGCTAAGAGTCCCAAGAGTGTCCCTGTGCTTCACACAACATAACCCAGGGTGGTGGTGCTTTGTGGGATCTTGTGTTAGGATGGAGGGCAGTTGCATTCTACCAGGTGGGTACTGTGGAGTTTGTGTTGGGGGGGGTGAGGGGAGGTGCTGGTGACTATAGTCAGTGCTGCAAGTCCCCCTTCCCACCCAGCCAGCCAGATATCCCACCATGGAACGTGCTTGCATTGCAGGGAGTGGAAGTTGTCTCTCAGGATGTCAGTCAGTGGTGTCCTGCTGTTTGTTGGTGCACAGTTGCCAGCAGGGCCTTGTGCTCCCCACAGCAGTAGCCAGTGTCAGCCATCTTGTGAGTCCTTCTCCACTCCCTGTGATGTGAGCATGGTTCAGGGTGGTGTTGATGGGACAGTTGTGGGGGTGACCAATATCAGTGACTACGACTCCCATCATGCTATTGCCTCCACCCCCTTCCCAGCATGCCCATGCTTCCTTCCTTTTGACTCTGCTTCCCTGTGGGGTGGGCTGGCTGTGCTGACAGGATGGCTGGGAGTGTTGTCCTGGCAGTTGTTTGGCTAAGAGTCCCAAGAGTGTCCCTGTGCTTCACACAACATAACCCAGGGTGGTGGTGCTTTGTGGGATCTTGTGTTAGGATGGAGGGCATTGCATTCTACCAGGTGGGTACTGTGGAGTTTGTGTTGGGGGGGGGGTGAGGGAGGTGCTGGTGACTATAGTCAGTGCTGCAAGTCCCCCTTCCCACCCAGCCAGCCAGATATCCCACCATGGAACGTGCTTGCATTGCAGGGAGTGGAAGTTGTCTCTCAGGATGTCAGTCAGTGGTGTCCTGCTGTTTGTTGGTGCACAGTTGCCAGCAGGGCCTTGTGCTCCCCACAGCAGTAGCCAGTGTCAGCCATCTTGTGAGTCCTTCTCCACTCCCTGTGATGTGAGCATGGTTCAGGGTGGTGTTGATGGGACAGTTGTGGGGGTGACCAATATCAGTGACTACGACTCCCATCATGCTATTGCCTCCACCCCCTTCCCAGCATGCCCATGCTTCCTTCCTTTTGACTCTGCTTCCCTGTGGGGTGGGCTGGCTGTGCTGACAGGATGGCTGGGAGTGTTGTCCTGGCAGTTGTTTGGCTAAGAGTCCCAAGAGTGTCCCTGTGCTTCACACAACATAACCCAGGGTGGTGGTGCTTTGTGGGATCTTGTGTTAGGATGGAGGGCATTGCATTCTACCAGGTGGGTACTGTGGAGTTTGTGTTGGGGGGGGGTGAGGGGAGGTGCTGGTGACTATAGTCAGTGCTGCAAGTCCCCCTTCCCACCCAGCCAGCCAGATATCCCACCATGGAACGTGCTTGCATTGCAGGGAGTGGAAGTTGTCTCTCAGGATGTCAGTCAGTGGTGTCCTGCTGTTTGTTGGTGCACAGTTGCCAGCAGGGCCTTGTGCTCCCCACAGCAGTAGCCAGTGTCAGCCATCTTGTGAGTCCTTCTCCACTCCCTGTGATGTGAGCATGGTTCAGGGTGGTGTTGATGGGACAGTTGTGGGGGGGGCAATATGTGTGACTGCGACTCCCATGATGCTATTGGCTACACTGACTTGGCCAGCATACACAGAATTCCTTCCTTTGAGTGGTCTTCACTGTGTGTTGGTGTTGTTGTGGTGGCTACATGTGTGGATGTGTGTGTTAGTTCTATTTGTGCCACTGCCTAGCTGTAGTTGTGGTTGTGTTTGTACATGTGTTGGCACAGTTGGATGTGACTTTTTTGATGGCATGTGTTGTGTTTATCTGACTGACATACACATTTTGGGATGATTCTGTTCTAGTTGCTGTGTAATTGCTATGAGTGCATGGTTTGACTCTCCCTTGACAGTGATGTGTGTGTTTTGTGGCAGTTTATTGTGTACATTTGTTGTGTACTCACCAGGCTCTGGGATGTTCTCTAGTCCATATACGCTCACTGGCGGAAGGATGGCCCGCACCTTCTCCTCCCAGGGCCTGAGGTATATTGGCTTGGCAGGAGGGCCACTGCCGGTGTGTTGGCTGTTGATGTAGTCTATCTTCAGCAGGTCCCGTACCCTCTTGCGCACGTCATACCACCTGTTCTGGATGTCCGTCTTTGTGCGCCGACATGGTGATTGGGCGTTCACCCTGTTGATGATCCTCTCCCACATCTTGGTTTTCTGCGACATGGGGGTCTGTTGGACCAGAGTGCCAAACAGCTGTGGCTCCACCCTGAGGATCTCGTCTACCATGACTTCCAATTCACTATCTAGGAACTTGGGATTCTTCTTGGGGGCATGGTGATGGGTGGTGATGGTGGGTGATGTGTGTGTTGGTGTGCAGGTGAGGGTGTGTGGGTGTGTGTTGTGCTGGGTGTATGTGAGGTAGGTATTTGTTGGTGTGCGGATGGTGTGTGGCTTGTGTGAGGGATGAGCTGTGGGTGTGTGGTTGCTTTCTCTTGGGTGCTGGCAGTGGAATGGCATTTGCAAAGGCTCATGGTAGTGATTTGTGTCCTTTATATAGGTGGAGTTGTGGGTGTGTCTTTGTTCTCTGTCCCCACCCCCCCAGTATTTATTGGCTTGGTAATTGCTTGTTTGGCCTTTTTTGGTTGATTTTTCCTTTGTGCTGTTTGTGTATGTTGGAAACGTTCTTGTGACCGAGTCGGACCCTGCATTGGTCTCGTACGGTGTTTTCCGTTTCGTTCACGCTGTGTTTGTGCAGTTTTGTATGCTGCGTACGCATCGGTCGCGGTGTATTGTGTTGCTTCGGCTCGGTTTTGTATGCGTGTCGGTCGTACGGCTTGTCCTCCGTCCGACTCGGTCGTGTTTTTCGCGCCTTGCATCGTACTTTGCGGTTTGGAGTTGGCGGGTACGATTCGGTCGGATTTGTTCCGGATGCGTGTCGGTCGGTTGGATTCGCGTGTTTTTCCGGCCGGATTGCTATTTTCCGAGCGGCTCGGTCGGTCGGCTTGGTTTCCTAACGTGTCGGTCGGATTTATCGCGGCTTGCATCGTACTTGGCGTGTCGGGCGCCACTGGTACGTGTCGGTCGGTAATTTTTCCGGCTCCGAGTCGGTCGGTGCTTTTTCCGGCCCGAATCGGAATCGACCCCCAAGTTACTTAGAGTACCTTGAATTATCTTCCTTACTTTCTGTCTTTACTTTCTTACTATATCGTCTTTGTGTTACACCTTAGAGTGTTCACCTTTTGTTTTTCAGTAGCATCTCTCCTTACCCGGAGTGAACGTTGCTTGGTATATGTTTTTTCTCTGGTTTATTTTATATGTTTTAATGTCCCCCTGACTTTTCTCAGGTTAAAATCGGGGTTATTTTGTTTGATGCTCAAACTTTTCTGGACCTACACGAATGGCACCTCAGTTCGTTTATCAGCAGCATGCTTCGTGAACGGCTTCCCTTGTCACTTGTGCTAGCAGCAATAGAGCTGACCAGCACAGGGGAATATCTGCTCATGCAGATATGTCCACACATGTAGTATAATGCACCCTGCCTAGGGGTTGTAAGGCCTACTGTAGGGGTGACTTACCTATACTACATGCAGTGTCTGGGGCATGGCACACAGAGATGTGTGCCATGTTGTATTTTCACTGCAGTCTGCACCAATACACGCAGCCTGCAATTGCAGTCTGTATCTGTTTGGTGAAGGATCCTTTAGGGTGGCACAATTCGTACTGCATCCCTAAAGGACCCTCTTTAGTCTTCTTGCCATAGGTACCAGGGGTGCAGTTTACTAGGAACTTACAGGGAGTGCTAAAGGTTTTGCTTACTGTGGAGACAACTGTTCAGTTTTGGGATAGAGATCTGGCACTGGGGACCTGGTTAGCAAGGACTCAGTGCACTTTCAGTCAAAATCACATCCAGTACCAGGTAAAAAAGTGAAATGTGGGTGACCTTGTCAAAAAGGGGCACTTTCCTACACCCTCTGGCTCCATGTCGGGGATGAGAATCGAAACGGCACCACCAGGAGCATTGACATCGGAACTGGCGTTGGGTAAGGTCAAGGTGGTACGACCGGCGCCAGTCCGGATCCATCAATGGATCCAAGGGGCCTGACTGGCACTGGGGGTGGACCTGGCAACAAGGAGCCAGTAGGTGCCCCTCCCATACCTGCAGGGCTCAAAGGCATGCCAGCAGGACGGGTTGCCCAAATATGAGGTGCATGATCTCATAAAATTCGCAGAGTTGGGCAGGGTTCTCTCTGACTCCTGGAAACTTGGGGAGGCACAGAGCCGGCCCAGGCTCAGGCTCCACCATGGAGCCAGGCCTCAACTGACGATGCTCCCTCGTATTAAAGGATGACTTCAACAGACAGAGTGAAGTCGAAGATCTCTTTGACTTATTACTTTTTTTCTTCTTGTGGGACTTACCCGAACGCACGGAGGACTTCGATTGTGACGAAGATTGATGGCTCTGTGACCTATCCTGCAAACTTCTTCTAAACCGGGATAGACCGTCGCGCGGCTTGGAGTTTGAGGGACCACTCCCTCAAGGACTTGGGGTGTATGGGGCGGCAGTCAACGCAGGTCTTTGCATCATGGTCACACTTCAGGCACGAGAGGCGAACAAGATGCGGGTCAGTCACCGACATCTGTCAGTGACAGATGTCGCAGGGCTTGAAGTCGGCTTTCCTAGTGGACATCCTTGCCACACCAATAAAAATAGGATCTGAAAAAAAGGTCAATCATAAAATGACTGGGGGTAGCATTCTCTGGAGTGTGCAGACAGAATATCTAGTTGAAAATGTTGAACTACAGAAATATCGAGTCCTAAATATCGTGAGTCAGAAATATCGACAGCAAGAATATCGTGGTCAAGAATATCGATTTTAAGGTAAGAAATATTGTTTTTAAAAATGTAGAAGTCATTAATATTGTTTGCAAAAATATAGTTGTTTAAAATATCAATTTTTTAATTAGTGTTATGTATTTTAGTATATATTTTAAATGTATGTGATGTATTTTTTTGTATAAGAATTGTTTTTTAATATGTGTTAAATTTTTAGTAGTTATCAATTTTATTTTAATTAAATTTTGCATTTTTTAGTTCCGTAGCGGGTTGTGGGTTTATAGTGGAATAGTGTGGGAAGTAATTTAATTATAATAAATTAATGATTCTTTTTTATTTATTATTTATTTAATTTAGATTTTATAGTGTTAATTGTGGGAAGTAATTTATTAATTCATTATTAATTGGTTGTTAATTAATAATTAATTGCTAATTAATTATGGTAATTGTGTAATTTTTTTAGGTGTGGATTGTGGGGTTTATGGGGTAAAGGGTGGGAAGTAATTTATTTTTAATTAATTAATAAGTTGGTAATTAGTATTAATTAATTGAAAATTAAATATGCAATTGTGTAACTAATTTTAGGTGCGGGTTGTGGGGTTTATAGGGGTAATGGGTGGGAAGTAATTTATTTTTGATTAATAATTAGTAGTTAATTGGTATTAATTATTTGTAAAATAAATGTGGAAATTGTGTACTTAATTTTAGGTGAGGGTTGTGGGGTTTAAGGGGTAAAGGGCGGGAAGTAATTTATGTTCAATTAATGAGTTCTTAATTAACATTACTTGAAAATTAAATACGGAAATTGTGTAATTTTAGGTGTGGGTTGTAGGGTTATAGGGGTAAAGGGTGGGAAGTAATTTATGTTTACTTAATTAATAATTAGTTGATCATTAATATTAATTAATTGATATTTGTGTGCGGGTTTTACTTTTATAGGGGTAAAGGGTGGGGAGTGCATTAATTTTACTTACTTTATAATTAGTTGTTAAATACTATTAGTTATTTAATTGAAAATAAGTTTTAATTGTGTGATAAATTTTTTTACAGTATAATTTTAGCTGTGGTTTGTGGGGGTTGAAGGGGTGAAGTGTGGGAAGTTTATCAATTTTTATGAGTTTAAATTTGTTTTTTAATTACTAATATTTCTTTAATTGGTAATTAATTATGTTATGTAAGTACATTTTTATTTGGATGTGGGTTGTGAATTGTGTGGTGTTATAGGGTAGGAAATAAAAAAGTAAATTGATGTAATAATGAATGTTTTGGTTGTAAATAATTTCTAATTAAAAATATTTATTTGTTTGAAAATTATTTTATATTTTATTTAATATATTTGTAGGTATTTGTCATATGCATTTAACATTATATGTATTTTAAAATTTGTAATATTAAATATATTTGTATTTTAATTTTTAACATATCTTCAATCGTGGGGCCAAGGGAGGCCTAATGAAATAAAGAAGCACTTACTCTGCTATCCTCGTGTGCGTGCCTTCTTCCAGTGTGAAGTAGGAGTTGGTTTGGATATATATATATATCGATAAAAACACGTCGTCTCCGCACTTCCGCACACTGCCAGGCGAACAGAGACCACACGAATCCCAGGTATATGGCACTGGTGATGTTTTTATTTACAGAGCTGCACTCTGACGCGTTTCGGACAAAATGTCCTTGCTCACAGATAGTCAGATACGGCCCGCCATGTTTTTAAATTTGCTAAGTGCACACCACGTGTTAAACTGACATGGACAAAATACTATGCATATAACCACTATTAAAAGGCAATGATCCCTCTGTTTTCCACATCACAATATACAATATCATAATTGTTGAAATGAAATATCAAACAAATGGCAATAAAAAATAAATAATAAAGAAAACAAACTCTAACAATAATTTAAATGCTTAAATGCAATTTTAAATTTTGTGCCGATATTAGACACTAACATCTCTAGGGTCCCTGCTTAAATTAATATCTTGCTGCTAGTGAAGAGTACAAGCGGAACCCATAAAATGTTTTTAAATATATGCTTAAAAATGATCCTTGCGTCACAGTTATTGCCTTCGCTGTAAACATAAATCCATGTGCAAATACAGCCAATTCTTGCCTTTCTGATAAATATGTGCAAATCACGCAAAAAAATGTTTAAAAACATATACATCGAAACATTATGTGCAAAATACGCTTTTCTTTGTAAACATAATTACCTTGTACAAAAAATGGCAAATCTCATTATGAGTCCCTCTACATACTTCATTCGCCCCATAAATGCTTGATGGTAACTCAGTGCAAATATCGCAGGATAGATAATAAATTCGAGACCCCATTATTATTGTTCTACCTTCATGTTTGAAATCATTGATTGTAATATTTCAACATATACACATGTTTTAACCAGAATCTACTGCTCCTCTTAATCAATGTCAATGCATAAAATACTCGTGCTACTTGAGACCCTTGTGAAAAAAAAGCGAGTGAAGTGTGTATTTAAAAACAATCTTGTTGCAAGGAGGCCGACCACATTGAATATGAATGAAAATCAAAAATCAAAGAATCGCCCCTTGAAAAAACAATAACCAAGTCCAGATTCTGAATAAAATACATTGCTATTTGTATGCTTTATAGAAAGTGATACAGATCTTCTGTGGTATTTAAACCGTTAGGGAATTTACTGTCCAGTTCTAATATTAACCTGGATTCCATCCTTCTCAACATCTTGTCCCTGTCGCCTCCTCTACGTGGTTTGGGAATCGCTGTGATTACAAAATATTTCAAACACTTCAAATCATTACTGTGTTCTTGTTTAAAATGCCTGGCTACAGGATACGAGCCATCGTTATTTACAATAGCTCGAAGATGTTGGAGGATTCTGACATGCACCTGTAGCTTGGTGCTGCCCACATAACGCAAGCCACAGGTGCATGTCAGAACATAAACTGCATATTCGGTCCTGCAGTTATAACTCCCTTTAATGGTGACCATGTCTGGACTGAATGGGTGGCATATTGTGTGGTATTAATTCCAAATCTGCAAGCCCTGCAGCTGGAACATTTGACAAACCCCGGCCGGGGTTGTAACCACATTTTTTCTTTGCCTAATTCAGGGCTGTTCTTGGCAATTTGGGTTTTCATCGAGGGTCCTTTCCTGTAAGTGATAGTAGGACTTATTGGAAGCCTCGGAGCTAAAACCGCATCAGTCAGAAGTATAGGCCAACTGCGTGTAATAATGGCTCTAATTTTCCTTTCCTGTTTGTTGTAAGTTGTCACAAATCTGGGAACAGAATTGTTGTCAATCTCATCTGAAACCATGTTGTCCGCCCCGTATCTACAAATAAAGAGGCTCTAGATTTAGCATTCATTTTGTTAACTGCCTGATTCAGGATGGATTTTTGTAACCCCTTTGTCTAAATCTCATGAGCGCTTGATTGGTGCAAGTTGCCAACTCTGTCTCCGTGCTGCAAATTCGCTTAAGCCGTAGTAGCTCACCATATGGGATATTGTTAATTATATGTTTGGGGTGGGCACTGCTGGCATGCAAAGTGGAATTGCCAGCAGTGCTTTTCCTATGCAGAGTAGTTGCTATTTCCCCATCACGGATAAAGATGCTCACATCTAAGAAATCCACATGGTCCTTACTAATGTGCGATGTGAATTTCAAATTCTCGTGATTGACATTGATCTCATTAACAAAATCTATGGCACTTTGTTCATCGCCTCTCCATATGATAAAAACATCATCGATGTACCTCATCCATCTTAAAACATGATCAGTAAATGCAGAACCGTGAATGCGTTTGAGAACCTGCTCCTCCCACCAGCCCACGTGCAAGCACGCGTAGCTGGGGGAGAAGCCATCAGGGCTGTAATCAACAAGAACTGGGGTATTATTAGATCAGACCCCGCATTAGGACCTGCAGTAGCCCACAAACCTGACATAACTTTCAGAAGAGCTTTTTCCATGAGGGATGCACTTGTCAGAAACAGCCCAGAGATCGCAACATCTCAGAATTGGCTAGCGGACAGAAAAGGTTTTGTCAAATGCCAGAGTTGCAGGGCTTGTAAATTTGGCAAGAACATCACAAAGGTAGACTCAGCCTTTAGACACACGCCACTCACTATCAAGCACAGACTCACTTGCAGAACTGATTTTGCGGTTTACATGTTAGAATGTAACTGCGGGCTGCGCTACATCGGGAGCACTAAATTGCAAGTGCACCTGCGCATTCTCCAGCACCTCAGAGCAATAGTTAACAATGACCCAGCCTACCCCGTAGCCAGGCATTTCAAGGACGTGCACAATAACAATCTAGAGCACCTCCGCTATTCAGTCATTGATTGTGTCCCACCACTCAGAACAGTAACTCAGAACCTGGTAACAGGGAGAAGCTTTTGAGGCAGTTGGAGAGTAGATACATTCTGCAATTCAATACCAAGTCGCCCGCTGGGCTCAACACCACGGAGGATCTGCACCACTTCCTATAGCATAACTTGGCATTCACATCCTTAGTGAGCATACCATCGCTTCACAGCTGTATAACTATGTTATCACCTGTATATATTTCACTCTGTACATCTACTGTTTATATTCCACTATTAGGCTCTGCCCGTGCACCGACTGTATTTACATGTAGTTGGGTTTCCTGTTATTTATGCTATGTGCGATCACATAGACATTACCCAGTATTCATACTGTCATTTTATTTGTCTAAATTTTGTTTTTCAAACATAGGCACTGCAGACTTGTAACCTATGTTGAACGGCAACTAACGTACATATAGCATGACTGCGTATAAATATGAATTAGATTGTTACTTTTTCTCAATACGCTGTGTTATACACCCACTGCTGCTTTAGTCATATTTTGTTCAAGCACGGACAGTCTTTGGAATATTTCTTGCGCTTGCGCACACATCTTTTCCTCAGTACATTCTTTGCATTTTTATGTCACTTGAGGAGGCACAAACACTACACTTTAGTAATTTTACTTAATTTTGCACTCACGCTTTCCTCAACATGTATATACACGCCCATGTGCACATTTCACCCTCACTTACATTTTTAACTTTTTGTTATATTTAGTGGCAGTTTCGAGATTCATTGCATTTATGCAGTTATTTCATTTGTATCTGTATTTGCACCAAAGCTTGACTTGGAAATTTCCACTTTAGCCTTGGTTTTACACGCAGCGCTAGCATTTAGTGCTGCTTGTGGCGCACCGTGAACATAATACCACTGACACATACATTGTTTGGGCATGACTCAACTTCGCACTATGAGCTGTTGGGAAACTTCAGCATGTTTTCTTAACAGAGACATGCTTCCCGTCTTAATGTGCACCGCGTCTAGACGCGTTAGTTGTTCCACAGGCGTTTTTGATTTATCTTTAGAAACGCGCCAAGAGCAGTAATTTACTGACTCGCTCAGTGTGGGGATTTTAACGCGTGTTTAAGATGTATTAGCACACGACATTTGTTTCTCAAACTGCTCACAATTTGGCATTCTTTCCGCAGCTTTGTGTACTTACACGCTCAGATGATTGAAATTGGGGATGCCATTGGCACCGATTTCAGCTTCCAGGATACCTATGCGGGAGGACTGGGGCTATCACTGGCTTCAGCAGACAGGCAGCTTATTTATAGTCTGCTTACACTTGCAGTACTCACTGGAGTAAAACATGATGTCACACATGTGCTTTACTGCATTTTGCCCACAGTCATATGCTGTAAAACTCCTCAGTCACCACCATGAACATAGTAGAAACACTGCCACTAACACATCTGTATAAATATCACCCTTTCACCAGTAGAGCGCTATGTGATCAAGGCCGCATGTCTGGCGGCCGAAACGCGTCATTTGGACATTTGATGCTCGAATAAATCATCATTTTACTTTCTAAACTTTGCCTTTGGAGTCTGTTTCCTGGTGTTGCGCCTTTCTTTGGTGCTGTGGAATATATATATATATATATATCTGAAGACCATAGAGATACTCCGTTTGACGTTGCAGTCGCTTTTAGCCAACAGAGAATCACGAACCACTGGAGATATAGGCAATTATTCTTTTATTGTCCTCAAATTACGCGTTTCGGGCACCACTTGCCCTTGATCACATATATGAGAGAGTCTTAAGCCATCATTTTTAAATGCATGTGAAACCACACCACGTGGTACAACTCAAGTGATAAACATAGAAAACACACTTGCTCAATATTCTGCCGGCTACAGAGTATGTTTTCATAACTTCTATCATAGTGACTTGCAATTCATCAACAGTAATTATATACATGGCATTATGATACACGACTTTCAAATGGAGTATCCAGTATGAATAAATAAATGCATTAAGATGATATATACACAGGATGATAAATAGATTTTTTTTTTAAATAAATATTCTTACAAAACCACATCATCGTGTAAAAATACATCACAATAAAAATATATATGTATAAATACAATAAAACGGGGATTTTTTTGGGCGTAATAAACCATATAACTAAAATCATTATATTGCACATGACCCATCATGCTTGTGTAAACCATCGCAATTCATACTGTAAACCATCATACTGAGTAAACCATAGCCCATATATAAGATTTCTCATTACTTATGACATTTATAACTGCTTAAATGCTGCAATATCAGGATAAATTCATATTTAGTCACCTCTTGTTTAACTAGTTGGGATAAATCCCTGTAACCAGCACCCTTATCAACCTTCAGAAAATATTCAGAAAGTGCTAAGTGCTAAAGTGCTACCTTATGTGCATATAATCTCATTAATAAAGTGCCAGTGCAAACCATATATCCACGTTAAAAATCTGTATCACAAATAAAGCATACATAAATAGTGCGAGCCTTCCATAATTAAATCCAATTAAAACTGAATAAAAAATATCATTCAATTCAATTAAAATTCAAATCCATTAATAAAAGGCCGCAACGAAAACTGATACTTATTTACAAGACCTCATTCAGTAATAAATGGATACATTTTATATATATATATATATATATATATATATATATATATATATATATATATATATATATATATATAATTTATCCATCAAATCAGGATAGCTCTAAAAGCTGCCTACGAAAGCAGCACAACCCAGGGGAAATGTATGGCAAACTCTGCGATCGAATGCTGATGGGACCACTTAACGATGCACCAAGGACTGTGCCCCTCTTGCGCGCCCCCCAAGAGAGCATTTCTACCAGAGAGACACTTAGAGCGCCACAGAGGACAGCTCAAGAGCTCTGTAATGTAGTTCAATTTCAGGGCACAAAACGGAGGCCTTAAGATCATGTCCACAAATGCTGGGGAAAGGCTGACTACGCTGGACTGTGGGAGGGATGTTAAATTTTACCCAGAACAGAAGTTTGAAATCACTGTTTTTAGCTTTTATATATTGATTGTTTTTACTGTAATGATTTTAATTAATTATACAGTTAATAAAGTAACATCTGTGATTTGCTGATCTATATATATATATATATATATTTATTTTTTTAAATTTTGTTGATAATATTTTGTTTGTTTTTATTTTTGAACTGACTGGAGTGAAATTACTAATTGTTACCCCTCCGCAATCCAACACTTTCCCTACTGTTGCACTGATTGGAGTGGGAATAGTAAATTTTATTCCTCCACTATCCAACACTTTCCCTACTGTTGCACTCACTGGAGTTGGAATAGTAAGTTTTACCCCTCCGCTATCCAACACTTTCCCTACTGTTGCACTCATTGGAGTGTGCATAGTCATTTTTAGACATTTTAAACATTACAGATTAAGTAAAGATGCAGAGAAAGGGATGAAACCAGTTATTGAGAAAAGGATTGAGCAGGGAATACTCTGAGAAGTGTTAAGTAGTCCTTGCAAGTCTCCTATAATGGGAATTAAAAAAAAACAAATGGCAAATAGAGAATCATACAAGAGCTCTGGAAAATTGTGGTTCCTTGTTGTCCAGTGGTGCCAAATCCAGCAGTAATACTATTTCAGCTTCCAACAGAGGCAGAATGGTATACGGTTACTCATTTGTGCCAAGCATTCTTTTCCACTCCATTGGATGAGGATTCTCTGGTCCTTTTTGCATTTCAATTTTTGAATAATGTTCTTGTGTGGTGTAGGATCCCACAACGGTATACAGAGTCCGTCAGTTTTCTAACAAATACTGAAGAAAGATTTGGAAAATTTAAAGTTGCCATGTAACTGAATTCTGGTTCAGTATATAGACGACCTTTTAATAGCTTCAAAACCAAAGAAGTATTGTAAACTTGATACCTTTGCATTGTTGAATCATTTGGCTGAAATGGACATAAGGTTTCCCTAGCAAAGATGCAGTATTGTGAAATAGAGGTTATCTGTCTCGGCCACCATATTAAACAAGCATTTGCAATGCAATTGGTCTTGCATTAGTGAAAGTTTGAGCTATTGGTGTTACAAGGGATAATGTTTGGTGGATTTTTTTTGTCAAAAAATATCCCAGCAGTACCATAAGTAATAAAAGAAAATCCAAAGCAAGGAAAGGGTGAAGTACTACAGGCTGTTACTAGGTGTCCCATTGGAGTTGTAAAGGAACCTCTATTAGCCACATAAGGTACTGCACCCTTAATGCAATTATAAAGAGAGAGATTGCAGCTGAGCATATGTTTCCATTTGTTTTTATTGGAAGTGAGATTTTTGTTAGCTTGCGTTTTAAAAAAGGACCATTGTGGTGTATTTACCATCCCACTTCCAATAAAAATAAATGGAAACGTATGCTCAGGTGCAATCTTTCTCTTCATAATTGCATTAAGGGTGCAGTACCTTATGTGGCTTTTTTTCAGTGGAGGGAGGGAGGATACCCCACAGTGAGATTGAGCGCAGAAGCTGCAAGTAAAAAATATAAAGCGCGGCGCTCGTAGAACTGGCGCCGCGCTGAGAGTTAAAGTATGTTTTAAGTTATTTATAAAATGGAGGTGGGCAAGCTACGCCGTACTGAACAAAAGAAAGGCGCGGCCGCCATCCTTGATATATGCAAAAAGAACAATTGATGGACAGAATGCAGAACAATGTCATACATTCACCCCAGTACAGAGATCTGGGCCTAAATCCATCGTTTTTTTGCTCACCATGCCATTCCAGTTTGGACCCAGCCAAATGCAAATCAGTGTTGACCCTGCGCCCAATGGGAACAGTCCAGCCCGAACTGCCAGGCCAGGCCCTCCCTGGACTGGAATCAAGCATCCTAGGACCGGTTTCGGGCTTTCATCCCTCATCAGCCAGGATAGCTTGACTCCAGTGACATGGAGAGCACGGGACCCACGTCTGGGCATACCCGTCCCACTCGGGGTGACAAATGCAAAAACAACAATTAATGGACAGAATGCAGAACAATGTCATACATTCACCGCAGTACAGAGATCTGGGCCTAAATCCATCGTTTTTTTGCTCACCATGCCATTCCAGTTTGGACCCAGCCATATGCAAATCAGTCTTGACCCTGCGCCCAATGGGAATAGTCCAGCCCGAACTGCCAGGCCAGGCCCTCCCTGTAAGTAAAAGATAAAGCGCGGCGCTCGTGGAACTGGCGCCGCGCTGAGAGTTAAAGTATGTTTTAAGTTATTTACAAAATGGAGGTGGGCAAGCTACGCCGTACTGAACAAAAGAAAGGCACGGCCGCTATCCTTGATATAGCACGGCATGCCACACTGCAACAAAAGAAATATAATAAATTAAAAATACCATTATGGTCTGAGAAGCGCCCTTGAATTTTCCTACTGTGGACTTCTTGACGCCGCCTGCAGCCTCTGTTTGCAGGCCCCCTCTACCACGACCGCTCTTACTGACAAAAATCCAACGCCTAAGGACACCTCATCACCTGGCCTGTGGAAAAGAGGACCAAAGGTGTCCCCATGTCCTCGAGCATCGTGAGGCCTGAGCCCCCCTGTTGGTTCTCCCCGACTCTCCTCCCAATCCCAACATGCAGCCTCTTTTTCGCAGACCGATGTACTTACCTGATCGTCTTGATTCAGGTGCCTAAATATTACATATATATATATATATATATATATATATGTTTTTTCCCAATATATTTGCCGTATATCTCCTTATTGAGTCGTGTGCATCATTTATTGGCTACGTATGTATTTTCAAGATGTCCGACACTCCTCTCTGATAAGCCTAAGGCTGCTCGACCCCACTACCCCCTAGAAGAGCCCCTTGGGATTGCCAGATCAAGCCCCTATCCACTCATAAGGGAAAACCTGGACTCTCCGCACGATAAACCTTTTTTTATTATATCATATAAAGAGCCAGCTTCCTACAGTTCTCCCTTTACAAGGCAAAAACCCTATGTGTTGCTCATCTTACAGGCCCATTACATTGCATCCAACTAACTTGGTACATAAAACAACACATATGAAAAATGACCTGTAAGAAAGGTATTCAAAACGTAATGAATTGTTTTTTAGCAATGGTCCAGCAAAATGTCGACTTTGTCATACGCACATAGAATTGTCAACTGGACATAACATTCAATATAGAATACCGTTGCAATAATTTTATCAGCACCACAACATCAAGAAAAAATGCATCAATTGAAAACCATAATAGGAGTAAAAGAGAGAAATAGAATAGAAGAGAGAATAGAAATAGAAGAAAAGAGAAACCTTAGCCTGCTCCGAGTGCATGCTGCCTGGTGACGAGGGGACGCTCTGCATGGTACACAGGACTAAGTGAGCTTGATAATCTGTCACTATCGGCTCTGGGACAAAGATAGCAACAATTTATGTGGATAAGAAGGAATAACTTAACAACTACAGGACCGCCTTTGCAAAGCACAAGCTACACCCTACTCTCCAAGGTCCAGATTTTTCCCTAACATCCGAATTACAACCTATGTCACTCCCAGGGGGTCATGCGTACCATCTATGTCACGCCCAGCGGTCTAAGCGAATAACACCTCTCACTTCTTTCAGACACCACCAGTGTTAAGAAACCGATAGCACTAAGAAAACTCCTTTAGACAAAAAAAATTAAGATCGAGATGCTGGCAATATATCAAACCCAGAGCCTATGCGTACCATCTGTGTTGCGCCCAGTGGTCCAAATGGTGAGACGCACACCCCTGTATCACACCCAGAGATCAAGTGTACCATCTTCATCTCGCCCAGCGGTCCAAGAAGTTCCTGTTTCACACCCAGAGACAAGTGTACCATCTGTGTGATGCCCAGCGGTCCAAGCGACTAAACTCCCCTCACCTTTCCTCGCGTGCTGACTATTGAAAAAAGATTACTTCCGCGGGCGCCCTGCGACTACTCAGCTCGGATACATAAAATGGGTAATACATCAGAATTCTGTTAGCGACATGGCACTCAGGTTACGTTTTTGCACTTTCCCTAGTTTGCCACATGCCTAAATGCTGGAGCTAAGGATCAGATGTAGTCTCTTACTCACTGACAGCTGCTTCAGGATGGACCTCCCCCCGCGTATTCAGCAGAACTTCCAATTAATTGCGGCATCTGCTCACCGTTCTTGCTGCGCATATGTGAATCCGTATGGGTGGGGTCCTGTTCCTTCAGCTGCAGTCAGGCTCAAAGAATCAATCTCTTCTGGCTTGCTCGCCAAGATGTTGTTCAAATGTAAATTTACCTTGAAAAAATAAGACGAGGTGTTTGGCAAAACAGAAACAGTTGGTTTAATTAAACGCAGTGGCTAGGAAAGCAGGCATCAGAGTCTGGATCTGAAGACTGTCTCAAAGCACATTGGTTTCGGCTCTCATTGTATACATTACATGAAGCGTCATAAAGTAATTTGTACATTCCTTTGAAGACAGAAATCTGGGCCTAGTCATGTGACCATAAATTTTCTCCTTTGATAAGAAGCGCAGGCAGGTATCGACCTTGCTTAGACACAATGTGGGGCCAGTGGATACATGTCCAGATGCTCGGCATGGGGAGCACGTGATCACTGCGTGTAGTGTGCATACTGTGTTCTGACTGGCTGAATGTTCCTTACTTAGGGGCACATTACGATACCCGGCGTAAAAAAATCCGCCAGGCATGGAAGCGGCAAAAATCCGCCCGCACACACCGCCTGAACACCGACCACGCCATTATGAGTACACAAACTGAAAACCGCCATCGGCGGAAAAATCATACAAAATACCGCCCGCCATCGTCCGAGTCGGAGTCAAACCGCCCGCCACGGACGGAAACACGCACGACAACACAAAACCGCCCGCCCTCACGGCCGACACACCGCACGTGAAATTACGATCGCACCGCCATGAGCGCGGAAAAACAACAAAAATACCGCCCGCCAGCGCAAACAACGCCGATGAGAATCGACACGGCAGAAGCCATGGCGCCCACGTACCTGCACAGAAACCATCCGCACACAAAACCAATAGCACACAACATGGCCAACAAGTCCACACAGCAAGGCACGCACAAATACACAAGCACAGTACACATCCCGAAAACACCCCCCGGACAAACAAAAAATACAAAGGCCAGAACCCCAGACACAACACACCTGAAAACAACAGACCATGAGGACACACCCACATAGGTGAGTACAAAAGCAGCACTCCCACAGACCACAACCCCTTGCTACATTGCAAACCAGAGAGGAGAGGAGAGGACACAGTGACACAGCAAGGACAGCAGCACACCACAGAAACGCACACATCACAACCACCACCACCACCACCACCACCAAACACCGGCACCACAAACCCCCTGCACATTACACAACACACACCGCACCAGCACCACAAACACCATGGCACCACAAAGGATGCCCAAGTTCACGCCCATGGAGCTGACGGTCATGGTCGACGAGATCATCAAGGTGTACCCACAAATCTATGGGAACATGGTCCAGCACACACCACTAGCCACCAGAAACAGAATGTGGACCCGGATCGTAGACCAGGTCAATGCAGTCGGGACCCTGCCCAGGAACAGAACCGAGATAAACAAACGTTGGAATGACGTAAAGAGCCTGGTCAAGAAGAAGGAGGGCAAAAACAGAGAGCTGGCTGCCGTCACTGGCGGAGGGAATCCCGCGCTCTTTAAGACCTTCAAAGCGTGGGAGGAGAAGGTGCGAGTCGTAATCCATCCGGAGATCCTCGCCGGATTAGCAGGGGGAGTGGAGGCTGGTAAGTACAAACTAATGTATACCAGCACACCGCTATGTACACACATGCGCAACCACCATGCCACAGCTCCCAGGGACAAACACCCCCATGTCCAGCACACAATACACAACACATCACACGCACATGCAACAGACACTACCACACACAGGCCAAACCGAACAACTGTAAGATGCGTGGGGACATGTGTACACTAAGCCAGCCACGTAACCACCAACAGGTCCACAAATATGCCAGAAGCGCCACAACGAGCACCCGCCACACCCATGTGTCCGCCACAGCTGCACCAACTGACAAGTAACAGGTAAGTGGCAGGAACACAAAGTGCAGTGGGTCGGAGGGGGGACAGCTGAAGTACAACACCCACCAGGCCCCCACTCCCACAGACCAGCAAGGTGGAGCACTCCCCACACCCATGTGTCAGGCACAGCTGCACCAACTGACAAGTAACAGGTAAGTGGCAGGAACACAAAGTGCAGTGGGTCGGAGGGGGACAGCTGAAGTACAACACCCACCAGGCCCCCACTCCCACAGACCAGCAAGGTGGAGCACTCCCCACACCCATGTGTCAGGCACAGCTGCACCAACTGACAAGTAACAGGTAAGTGGCAGGAACACAAAGTGCAGTGGGTGGGACGGTGGACAGCCCAAGTACAACACACACCAGGCCCCAGTCCCACAGCACAGCAAGGAGGAGCATCCCCCACACCCCACACCCACGTGTCAGCCACCGCAGTGCACAACGACAGCCGAAAGGCAGACATCACGGTCCACAGCAATCGGTGTCAGTGGGTGTACAGCCACCCCCACGACCCACTACACCCCCCACCCCCACAGACCTGCAACATGGAGCACCCCCCGCTAAGAGCCATGTGGCATCCAGTACAGTGCACGCACGAACAACTTGCAGGTGGGAAACTGGACAGGGCTGGATTACTGGAGGCATGAGGACCATAACACCACCAACACATGGGACATGTCACGTAGCACACGAACACGCAGCACCGCCCACCGTCACGAACAAGTGAACAATGTGCACACGGACATGAACAGCAGACTCACACCCCACATGACCCATCACAGACATAGCAACACCCAAGGAGCCACGTCTGCATGCACAAGCCACACTGAATATAGTCCCACACGGCAGCCACTGTGCAACTCATCACACACAACCGAAACACCATTGAAGTCCTGTCCATGTAGCCCCTACTGCCTGTCAACCACACACCCCACAACTACGCCTATGTAAGACAAACAACACTAGACGCAACAGAGCGAAACAACAGAAATGCACACGAACACCACTGAACCCATCAAACTCACAGACACACCATGCACATACAACATACCATCCATCCATCCATCCCATCCGTCAGCCCCGGTCTCATGAAAGGCATGTCATCCACACATACAGCAGTCACGCTAAGACACATGCCCATGACCAACCATGTGCCAGAAGTCAATTAAGCGCACGACACACTGTGAGCAACAACACACAACATGGGCCACACCCCCCGAGCACTGCAGTGATGCACATGGCACAGGGCAGCACGCACACCAAGGAGATGGGACAACTGCAATACGTTGGCTGGCACACAACTATCACTCACTCATAACGATGCGTCCAATGCCATGTCCAGTAACCACAACAGACAGCAAATATGCAGGGCATGTCAGGCATGCACACACCTCAGACCATGCACTGTCATGCTGCCACAACACATGTCACGTTCGGCACCCATGGCTCACAGCATGTACCCCAAAAGCATATACCCTCCCAAATGCGAATCTGGGGCATGGCCCCCATGTTGCCATATGCGTTCCTAAGCGTTCCATTTGAACTCCAAAAGCAAAGTACAAACCAGACCCAGGATGGGCCAGGAGCCCGCATACACCAGAGTCACAATGAGTAGGGGCAAAGCAACACACCCATCGGCATGGCCAATCCGTCCCATGCCACATGTGCACAGCACACAGTCCCATTGCCTAGCACACACAACTACAGATGCCACAGCCACACACTCGCCTCCGGGAAATCCATGTACGAGATTGCACGAACTGCCAATGTCAGACGACTAATACATACTTCGCCAGGTGCAACACAATAACAAATCTCATTCTCTCCACAGGTGACGAACTGCTGGACGCTGGGGATGGAGACAGCAGCCAGCACAGCCAGCCTACAAGCCCCCAACGAGGACACACGGATCTGGAGGATCTGTCCACCTCTTCGGACACGGACCACCAAGCTGGCCCATCTGGCGTGGCAGGGCCCAGCCGCTCCCCAGGACCCCTCCTACCCACCAACCCATCATCCAGGGATGCTGAACAGTCCCAATCCCCTGCTGCCACTGTCGTTGCGGCCACACCCACGGTCATTGCGGCCACTACCACTGCCGCAACCGCCACCATCGCCGCACCGACCACCACCGCCTCCACCACCACCACGTCTTCGCTGGCACCAGCCCCAGCGCAGGTGGTGGCCCGGCCGACTGGATCCACCCTGGGAGCCACAGCGAGGACCGTGGTGAGCAATGTGGCTAGTGGGCAGGCCGGTGGCAGCAGGACTGGTAGGAGGAGCAGGGTCAGGGAAACGCCAGCCTCCCCTGGGAGCCATGCCCTGCCTCAAATGGACAGAGTCCTTGGGGCCTATGAAGAGGCCCAAGGACAATGGGCCAGGTCTGCTACTGACACGCGGGAGGTGCTGGGGGTGCTGAGGTCCATGGACGCCCATATGGGCCAATTCGTGTCCCGTATGGACCAACTCGTGGACCTCATGGGCCAGCTGGTGGTGGCGGTGGGGTCACAGGCAAGGCCAGCAACACCACCTCCGCCACCACCTGCTAGGGCGCAGGCTCGGGCAGCAGTGTCCACTTCCCCTGCGTCCACAGCCAGTGAGCACACCTCACCCACCACCAGCAGGTCGCCACCACACACCCCCCTCCCAAACGTGGAAGGGGCCGTCCGAAGAGGAAACAGATCTCCCGGGAGGACTTCGCACGCTCCAGTCGCAAGTGAGGCAGCCAGCCAGCCTTCCGCCAGCCTTCCTTGACCAGCCACTGCATTGACTTGCTCTACGATCCCACTCCACACAGCCATCTGGATGGCATGTGTGTGTTGGACTATGGACATAGAACCAGTGGGTACACCCTGATCATCACGCAGCCATGACCGACAGCTCATTGTCACTGCACGCACCACTTTTGTCATCACCTTACACACAATCACATGTCACAGTTTGTAATAAATGCACCTTTTTCACTAACTGCTGTTTGTGCCCTGTGTCTTTATTGTACGGAATACAACGGCCACCTTGGGCGGAAAGGCACCTGATGCGTGGCATGGAAATGGAATCCGGAGGGCCTGTAGGGACCTAGGGGTGGGAGACAGAACAGGAGCACATTCAATGAGTGTGTCACACACCCATCACACAGTACATGTCAACAACTACAAGCAATGTACACACATCGCACAGAGCAATAGGGCACAATGCCACAGCCACCAACAGTGGCATACTACCCTGGCCATGGAGCGTTGACACACTGCACGCAGTGAACATACGGCCACCCTGACACAGCACACACACACCTGCATAGATACAGACACATCATCCGTCGTACATGGACACTCACCGTCAAGTGAAGTAGCGGGCGATGAGCTGCTGGCGCACATTCCCAGCTTCCTCCTCTCCGCTGTCCACCTCACTCGAGCTGTCCTGGTCTGCGGGCTGGGGCCCTGGTTGATCTCCGTCATCCACAATGAGGGGGATCTGCTTCCGAATGGCCAGATTGTGCAGCATGCAGCACGCCACCACTATCTGGCACACCTTCTGTGGGGAGTACGCCAGTGCACCCCCGGTGCGGTCCAGGCACCTGAACCTGGACTTGAGGAGGCCAAAGGTACGCTCGACCACACGTCTGGTCTTCCCATGTGCCTCATTGTATCGATCGTCTGCTGGGGTGCGAGGATTCCTCAATGGACTGAGCAGCCATGCCCCATTCGGATACGCAGAGTCACCTGGGTGTGAGGGACACAGAGAACCGTTGCTATTCCAACTGGACAGGGGACAGCATCGCACAACCAGCACGCTACACCACTCCACATACTCACCGACAATACAGCCACGATCCTGTTGCAGATTGGCCATCAGTCGTGGCAAGATGCTGTTGCGCATTATGTGTGCGTCATGGGCCGAGCCTGGAAACTTTGCACACACGTGGGTGATCACCATGTCCGCAAGGCACACCACTTGCACATTCAGGGAGTGCGTGTGCTTCCTGTTGCGGTACAGGTGCTCAGTGGCCTGTGGTGGAACAAGGCCAACATGAGTGCAGTCAATGGCTCCCACAACGTGTGGGATTCTGCCAAGGGCATAGAATGCACCCTTCACTGCCGCCAATTCACGAGCCCTGGGGAATCTGATGTACCTGTTCCGGTACAGCATCATGGCTGCCAGTACATCCCTCAGCACCTTGCTGAACATGGGCTGGGACATCCCTCCTCCACTGCCCACTGTGTGCTGGAATGACCCAGTGGCGAAGAAATGCATGGCGGCCATCACCTTAGCCGTGGGGGTGACAGCAGTCGGATACACCCTGCGGGGACGGAGATGGGGCTCTAACATGGCACACAGTCGATGCAGAGTTGGCCTGTCCAGCCGAAACTTCCTGATTACCTCTGTATCGTCCATGTCCGCCAGCAATTGGTATGGGCGGTCAATGTTCGGTCTCCGCCTGGGTTAAATGGCAGAGGACACATGTCAAAGCAACACGGCACATAGCAATTTCGCATACACATCACTGACATGACTGAGCAAGCACATGAGCCACAGCCCAGCTGTCAAGCTGGGACGGCACGGCCACAATACACTTACACAGGTCTCCCAACAATGGCAATGGCAAGTGAGACATACCACTGCCATGTGCATGCACATGGGGATCTAGGCCCCAATGACTTGCGGGGCGTGCTGATGGGGACTGACTGCATATTCGTCAAGCGGCAACGCCACGGCAACATGAGTGTCTGCTGAGCATGGTACTGCTTCCGAGGCTGGATGAGTATGGCACACGACGACGACGATGTGGGCACGGGCTGAGCGGCCAATACAAGTGGGACCTGTGGCACGAGGGGATATGAGACAGTAGTAGGTGTCAGCACTGCACCCTATGTACAGCACTGTACGGATCACAGCTCCCGAAACATTGACTGGTGTCCACATTGACAGCCCCATGCCAAGACGGCTGTGTGCTTGCAGTCACACGTCACAGGTGAGAGGTTACATTGCACGTGCCAGGTGGCAGTCGTACATAGTGGGAGCTGGCATGTGTGTGCATGTGTCTCCTGTTCAGGATCCACCAGATGGGCGCTGACTCTGTACTGACCATTGGACACAGCATGTTCCGTGGAAGGCTTGTGTGTGTGGGATGGTGGCACTGGATGTGCCTCCGTTGGGTGGGGGGCCATGCACAGGGCGGGTACGTCGATGATTGCGCATTGTTGGTCACGGTGGGTGCACCAGCTAAGATGTGTTGCCCTGTGTTCAATTCCTATGTCCGCATGATGATGGACTGTGGATGTGGGCAGACTACACATTGGTCGATGTGCTGTCTATATGCATGTGCCTTCACACCAGGCACAGCTGCCCCTGCACATGTGACCCCTGCTGGACTCGCTGCTGGGTCTGTGGAGCTGATGCACCTTCTGCGCGTGGGGCGGACAGCTCTCCTCACTTCCCTCATTGCGCATGTCATGTCTTTGCCGCAGGTGACATGGATCATGGAGGGCCCACATGTACGCGTGGGTAGGCTACACATGATTGTTCACTGGTCGCCACCCCCAGTCAGTGTTTCGAATGGGAAGGTTGTCGTGCTGGTGGTATGTTCGATGTGGCGGATGGGCGGGCCTAGGTGCGGGCTTACATTCCGGACATGGGGGGGTAGTTGGATTGGCGACTAGTTGCAGTACACACGGGACACGTCTCTTCCTTTCCACATCTGGGTCATCCCTTGTACTAACTGACAGTGATACAGTCATCTTCGCCCCAGCCCTCATGTCCTCCCCTCGCCCCCCCAATATGCATGCTCACCTGCGAGGCTAGCGCTTGCACAGGCAGCCCCAAGCTTGCACCAGAGAGGGCAAGGAGTGTATGTGTGGGTCCAGTTGCACGAGTGGGCTGTCTCAGGGTATGATGTGTGGCGGGACGCCGTCCACCTGCGTGGTGCCCCAAATGGAGACCCGGCCTGCATGGACTATGCATCACAGTCTTCGCCTTCCGGATCCGCCACCTGCGACACCCAGTGGCTGTGGCTGCCCTTGCGGCCATGCCGCGTCCGTCTGTGGCTGATGGCCCACACATTCACTCTTTGGCCTCTCTGGGGAGGGCTCAGGGGTGGTGGCGCACGCGCTTGCACTTAGTCGCAATGGCATGTGGCGTGGTTGGTATGATGGGCAATGGATGGGATGGTGCGAGCCACCTCCCGTGACGTCAGTGCTGCTCGTGCTGTGGTGCGTCCCCCTACACTTCCATTTGACTTTTTGCCATGCTGGACGTTGAGGTTCTATTGCCTGCGTGATATGACCAGGAGGAGCGCGAGGAGACCTCTCACACACCATGCTCCACTGCCATCCCGTGCCCTGTATCGCCTGTGCGGATTGACTATGTTGGGGTTACACCTGGTCGACTGGGGCTGTGTGTGCCTTGTCAAGGGGCATGGCGGGCGCACAACAGGATCCAGCTCGTCCACAGAGGGTGGGCTGAGGTGCGCCTGGTACCGCTTTGTACGTGTGCCCGGCTGCTGTGCACACACGTGTTCACTCCCCCCGACAGGTGTCCTCTCACAATGCCCAGGGAAGCGGTGGTGTACTGTTCATGAGCCCTCCCAACACGGCGTGCTCCAACTTGGCATGTGCGCATCTACCCGTCGCACCCACCCACCTAGGCACTGCGTCCATACGACTTCACACGACACATGTGTGTCTTCCACAGTAGTGCTACTCATTTGCGTTGACATCCAATACCAGTGGACTACATGGTCATGTCACGACTGCCGTGTACTTCACATACTCTCATCCTCTCTCATTCGTACTTGTGAAATGAGTCAGCGGAGACAGTTTTGGTTTCAAACATTATATTGAGTCTTCTGTCCTCTGTGATGCAGTATAGTGGACACTACTGGCAGCGGAATACATATTGAGGATATACTGAGCATGATTACAAATGGGATAGGGTGTGGGGTTACATCTGCTTGGCCAAGGCTGTGCTAATGTACATTTACGTATAGCTGCGGAGCTGCGGACTTTGACACAGACGGTATACATGTAGCCTACCAGACCGCTCGGCATCATGGGCACAGTCCATCTCAGTTCCATGTGACAGGTTTGCTGCGGTTGTTCCTCATGCACGCGTGCATGTGAGATGACATCAGGGCATGTGCTTGCGTGCATGCAGCGGCGTGCCACTTGTTGTTGCACTGTGGTGGTTACTGGACATGTCACAGTCACTGGGGTCGTGTTGTTGTTGTATGCACTTGTCGTCCATGCAAAGGTCCTGGTATGGGATTCCCGGGGCGGGGGTGGGAGGGGTGCAGCACCCACAGACTCCAGGCGACCTATTCATGTCCACTGAGCGGTGTGTGTGTCCATGTGCGCTGGATCCATGTCGTGTCCTGGTTGTTCGTGCAGTTCCGTCCATGTGGGTGCGATGCACAGAGCCCATGCCACTGCCTCCCACGATGCATGCGGTGTTCCTGGATGTGATGGGGAACAGTGTGCATGTCCCGGTCATATCCGATGTCATGGCGATGTCGTTGATGGTGTGGTTACAGTTGCCGGTCGTTTGGTATGGCTGTTGTGGTGGTGACTGGCCAGTCCGTGCGGAAGCTGAGCATGGGTGCGGGGTTGGACTTCATAGGTCAGTCGGGGAACCTGCGTTGTGGTCCGACGTATTTACAGGTTGTCAGGTATGCGATGCCGTCCAGCAGGGCTTCCATGTCATTGGTGGTGTACATGTTTGCCAGCCAATGAAGCGGATGGTGGCTGTCAAGGTGTTGTTCGTAGGTTGTCCCTTGGAGGACCATGATGGGGCATGCTGGGTGACATTCGATGTAGCTGTTCTCGATGATCCGTCGTGTGGAGGCACAGTGGTTCCATTTCAGTGCGCGTGCGATGTTGGCCACATACGCCATGCCCCCATAGGCAGAGCAGGCCCTGTCGTGTGCGTCCAGAGGGAGGAGTAGTGGTAGCAGGTCCGCCTTCAGACATGCCGGGTTGGAGAGGCATATCTCGACGGGATGCTGGTAGGGACACCTCCGACAGTAGAAGACGGGCATGACGCAGCTGAACAATGTGATGCGGTAAGTCAGTCGGTAACTTACGTTCAGCAGGGACAGGAGATCGCATCCCAATGTATGTATCGTGCTGGTTTGGTACAGCTTGAGCTCTTCGGCGTAGTTGGGTAGGTGTGTTGCGGTTGCCATTTCGCAGCGGTGCGTTGTGGTGGCGTGCTCCGGCTGTGTGTGCAGTCTGCAATGTGCACGCTCCGAGGTTGCTGTGAGCTCTGTGTAGTCGTAGGGAGACAGGACTTGTGTTCTGTTGGCTTGTTTGGAGGACACGGGCCCTCTTCCCACATGCTTCTCAGACAGTTCAAGGTCAGTGCTGTGTGACTCCTTCCAATTAACTTGCATGTGGCCGACATGGGGGAGTGTTTTCTTCTTTCTTCCCCGTCCGTTGTGTGCTTCTGTGATATGCGCTATCTGCCGTGTGGTCGGTCTCCTCGGCATGCCTGTGTTGGTCTATTCTTGGACAATGGCTGTATTCACCGGCTTCTGTCGTAGGGCTGTGGTTTCGGTGTTGGAATGGAAGGTCATTCAGTGCTGTCTGCTCTCCCTTGTGTGGGCGGCAGGCTGCCTTTCCGCTCTGCGTTGGGCCTTGTGTGTGGATGTAATTCTTGGGCCACCTGTTGTCGGTCACCGGGCTCTTTGGTGTTCCGTTTCATGTGTCTTGTTCATATGTGCAGGGTGGTATGGGTTTTTCAGTGTGGTACTGGCGTTCCTCTTCCCGAAGGGGCCCTGCTTCTCCTAGTTGGTGTTGCCGCCGCTGTGTGCTTCGCCATGTTTGTTACACTGGGGTGTGTCCTGCTGTTGCGTGACTTCACTGACATGTGTGCGTCGGTTGTGTGGCGTTGGGTGTTGTCCGTGAATTGGGCGTTGGGGACATGTCTGTGGCCGGCCTGTCACGTGTCATGTGCGTTCGGGGTGGGGCTGGTGTGTGTGCTGCTTGGTTGTGTCCCTGTGTCTGTGTGCGACGCATGCATGGCGCTGCGGTTGGCCTCTGCGTTGTGCGCATGTGTGGCGGCGTCATCGGCGCTTTGGGGCCGTGACGGGGTGGTTGGTTCCTAGTCCCAGGTGGTGTGTACACATGTGTTCCGCGATGTTAGGATTTGGCCTGTGTGTCATATGTGGATGCGATGGTGGATGTGTAGTGTGCACGCGCTGGTGGGGGGTTGTCCGCTTTTTCCTCCCTTGCACTGTGTGCGCTGTTTGCGTGCACTTGTTGTGTGTGTGCCTACCTGCGTCTCCGCGGTACGTTGCGTCCTTGGTGGTGCATCAGCAGAAGCATGGGAAGGGCCTGCAGTGCTGGATTCATGCCCGGGGTGCCGCTTCTTCGTTGTCCGTGCTCTGCGTCCGTGTTTCCGCCTCTCTTTCACGTGCGGTGTCTCTTTGCCGTGGGAGCCGTTTGTTTGCGGCATCGTAATTTATGCGCCGGGCGGGACGTGTTTCGTCGGACGGTGTGTGTCAGTTGTGCTGCGCCGCTACGTGTGCGGGCGCACTTTGATGGCGGACGGTGTTGCTGGCTTGCCGGCGGTGTTTGGCCTGCTTTTCGCATCGTAATTGGGCGGGCGTGTGGACTGCTGCGTGCCGGCGGTAACTGGTGGTTTTTGCATCCGCCAGCACGGCGGTAGTGCTTCCGCCCGCCATCGTAATGGGCCCCTTAGTGTGGCATCTAACTTTATGGTGTTTTGGGAACGCGCGCTCCTTTGATCAAATGTGTTTTATTGGGACAAATCTCCTAAGACCATTGTGGTGTGCTGCCTATCTGTTTGATTGATTTGGGTTTTCCTGCTTGTTCATTTGTCTAAGGGTAACATGTCACCCCACCTGTGATCTGTCAATCAGTTACTTCAGGCTGAGGTTGCAGGGGCTGCCTGACCACGTACTTCTAACTCGGGGTTGAGGGGGAGGTCATTTTGGATGATTTCAACAATGGTGATGCAAGCTTGTTATTGTACGCACATATATCATGATGTGCCTTGATATCGTATTTTCCAATATTAATAGGCTTACTACCTCTTTCTACAAGCAGTACGCCGGCCTCCTGACCCCGCACCTTCTAACGATGTACGATGACGCCCTGAAGTCGGGGGAGCTACCGCCATCACTTCGTGAGGCAGTAATCGTCACAATACTTGAACCGGACAAGCCGGCGAACCGATGCCACTCGTTCCTGCTTTTGTCTATGATCAACGTGGACAATTACATTTTCGCCAAACTATTGGAGAATCGCCTGCTTCCACTGTTGCCAGACATAGTCCACCTAGACCTGTTGGGGTTCCTACTACGACGCTTTACGGCGCATAACCTGCGCACGATGTTGGCCCTCATGCACCTGGTGGACCCCAGCTCTCTGCGGTAGCCGCCCTCGGATTATGTAATTTAATTACTTGACGAGCAGCAGGAATGGTACCCCAGCCGGCCTGCTCCAAACCGTGACTGCCTTCTACACCCGACTCTACAGTGCAACCCTGGTGCCATGTGGGGAGGAACTGACAGCTAACTTTGACACCCTTCAGTTGACCGGGCCCATCGCCTCTACCTGGATTCCCCCTTTACAGAGGGGAAGATGCTCCAGGTCATAAAGAGCCTTCCTAGGGACAAAGTGCCTGGCTAGATGAGCTTTCCATCTTATTTTACAAGGAGTACGCTGGACCCCTGACACTGCACCTCCTAGCATTGTACGATGTCGCCCTGAAGTCCGGGGAGCTACCCCCATTACTTCGCGAGGCGGTAATCATTATAATACTTAAACCAGACACGCTGGCGAACCGATGCAACTCGTACCGGCCGTTGTCCATGATCAGCGTGGACAATAACATTTTTGCCAAACTATTGATGAATTGCCTGTTTCCACTGTTGCCAGACATAGTTCGCCCAGTCCAGTCGGGGTTAGTACCGGGACACTCTACGCCGCATAGCCTATGCACGATGTTTGCCCTCATGCACTCGGTGGACCCCCAGCTCGCTGCGGTAGCCGCCCTCCTGAACGCCGCAGAGGCGTTTGACTCGCTGGAGTGGTTAGTTCTCTTCCCCCTCCTGGCGCGCCTTGGCCTCTGCCCGTGGTTTGTGCACCTAATTCAACATTTATACACCTTCCAGACAGCCAAGCTGATATTAAATAGAATGTTCTCGGACCCGTTTCCGGTTACGGGCAACACTCAGCAGGGATGCCCACTATCCCCAGTCCTTTTTAGGTCAAGCCTAGAGCAGCGCATGCGCTGCTTGCTCGACTTTTAGTAAGGGGGTTTTCAAAGTGCTACCAGAGGCTTTTGCTGGCCTCAAGCTTGCGTGCATGTGCGCGTGAACGCGCGCAGCCGCCATCTGTCTTTTCTCCGTCAGGGGTAATTAAGTGCATCACGATCGCGATCACTTTAACTTTCGGCGCCCGCGCGGACAATGCTTTTCACGCGCGCTTGTTTACCTTTGCTTTGCTGCTCCTGAGGCAGGGCCGCTGCGGCAGCCATTTCCACCCACCAGCGCTCGCGTGCACATAGCCCACATGTTTACTATTGAAACAGCAGAAAGAAACTAGGCCATTAAAGGGAGATTACTTATCTGTAGAGGACTTTGCTTTTAAACTGGCATTTCATCACTTTTCACTTGCCACTGCCTACACACTTTACTCAAAATATATAATTCCACCTCATCTGCAGTACGACGGCCGCCGTTTTATGCTCCTGGATTGATTGAGCACTGGTCAGTCACTCTTCCTCTATAAGGAGAGAGGAGGAGGACCGTTTCATATCGTCAGGCGGGCGGGAGTCTTACGTCGATGCTGCCCTGCAAACCTTAGAGCCGCGGCTTGCACCGAGGCAGACATTTCAGGGGCCTTGCTTGGCTGTGGGTTACACAGTACCGCAAGACCCGTGGGTATTGGTCACAAGTATACCGTCAGACGTTTCCCCTTTTACACATTTAAGAAATAGTTAAGTGTATAGCATTACACCCCTTTACGGTGATTTGATGAAACGCATGCCAAACCCTTTTCGGTTACGATAGACGGGTGTTGTTTATAGCACTTAAGATTAAATTTGACTAGTTGCACATGTGCCTTCTTCCAGTAAAGCGCAATCTAATTTCTTTCAATAATTACTTTAATTGAATAGTCACATAGCCAAATGTTGCTCACCAATTACAAGTGGGTGATTTAATATGGGATGGTCCTCTTTGTAACGTTTCATCCTGCCCATAGTTCAAAAAGTATTTCTTTAGTGCCGTGATTAACAGATTTCACAGTATTTCTTCAATTCCATTTCAGACCTCACAAACGTGCATTGTGCCATATAGTTTACAGGCTTCGTAATCATTGCAAAACTCGTTAGTGTTCATTTAACTGCATTGTTTATTTCACAGTAATTAATTTAGATGGGTTGTTTTAAGATCTAATTTTATGTAACCACCACATTGTTTGCTAATTTCACGGGTGTTTATCGGTCTCTGACTATTCGTCCGCCCCATTGTTTCTAATTTCACCGGTGTTTATCGAGCTCATATTATTCATCAGTCCCTTTGTTTGTTACTATTAAAAGAAGTAATAGTAGCAGCAGCAGTTAATTGAATAATTTGTATCTGATATTATGATTATTTATTGCAGGAGTTTATTAGTAGCAGTAGTAATAATAGTAGCGATGGTAGCATCAGTTGTAGCAAGATCAATACTGTTAGTGGTAACAGCAGTGGCATTATTATTACTTTATAGGCAGCCACCGTTAGAAAATACGCACGTAAAATGTTGTAAGTTCCTGACGCTCGTGCGTTCCTTGCACTTTTCTATGCATGTGCGGACTCTTTGGCTTTCGAGCAGCCATACACAACTGCAAATGAGGGGCTGTACTGTACCTCTTATCAGAGCGTCGACCTCACTGCCCCGCCCTTTCGCACATTAGCGCCCCCGGCCGCCCCCCATTCCCCCGCAGCAAACACCTCAGATGTGCCCCAAAGCTGATCAGATAGCACCCCTTTCAAGTCCTGCGTTATCTGCGCCATGCCCTTTTCTTTCCTGATAAGAACCAGCAGATAGCTTTCAGAAATGCCACGTGGGCGGGGCCTGTATGCAGAAGAGCAAAATAACTGGGCCCCGGAAGTGCGGTGTTATTAATAACTTATTATACATACAATTTGATATATTCGCGCAAAATCAAATAATCGATGTGGTCACCTGAAGGTCACCAAGCGCCTTCCCTGCCGGTGGATTAAGATGCAGAGCGCGCTCCTTACTATCTCCGCTCTCGGAAAAAGATTAACCTTACGTCCCTATCCCAGAACATCCATTTTAATTACGAGCCGCATCCGAGCAAACCCCAAAAGGACTGACCTCTTTCCGAGTTATACAGGGAGGGCCACAGATTAAAGAGTACTTGATGCGTTTTAGCATCAGAGGAAGCATAATTCACAAAATGTATTGCTGCATTTGTGTCCAGAGCGCTGCCGGAAGGTGGAAAAGGCCATGCTTTTATATTAATACACTTGTGACAGTGCACTCCAAAATGCACCACCAACCACATAGCATATGTCTACCGCTCACTCTCCTGCTGGATCGGCGTGGTGGCTCATTTGCTCTCTGTGTGACCTTGGATTTTTCACAATCCCTATGACTTGGGGGATGCAACACTGATCCACTCCGGAACGCGTTCCATCACCACTGTCTCGAAGTGATACGGTTTGAAGCATGCCTCCTGGAGCGCGACTGTCAGGGAGGGGCTCGGCGTTCAAATGTGAGCAGCACATGTAATCAGAAAGCAGCCTTGGCTGCGTATCGTCTTCAAGGGGTCAGCTCTACTTTAGTGTGTGTTTATGCTTGTCTGTGAAGCTTGCGCTGATGCCAGTACTGCACAGGTTCTTTGTACTGGTACTAAAGTTATCTATATGGCCTGTACCTGGTCTGTCTGTGACTGCATCTCAGCCGCATCTGCCTTAGATTGACCTTCTCTGGAACTGGATCCGGACTGGATTGTTTGCTTCACGGCTATGTTGTAAAAGAATATGGAGTTTCGAGAGAATGTACTATAGTACAAATGCAATGCAATAGATTTCGCAATTACAACAAAGTGAGCTATTGCCATTTTCAATTACACCATTTGATTAATGCTTCACGAAGGTAAAAAAAAACCAATAACATTTTCAATGCCAATAGCTCAAAACTATGTTATTGCGAGACCTATTGCATTGTAAATGCTTGTTGCGATTGCAGCCACTGGCTGCCCGCTACGACAGCACAACACATACCGGGGTTTCAACGTTACAGCCGATAGGATTTTAGTATCCATGTACGTGGACAATTTCAGATTATATATCCGAGAACCTCAAATGTATCTTGACCCAGTCATTCATGAGGTTTTCAGATTTGTTGGCTCTTCTGGCATCCACATTAACTGGGCCAAATCTATCCTATTCCCCCTAACTGAGGGCACGCAGCTGTTTGACTCAGAATATCCATTACAATGTGCTTCAGAACTGGTGCATTACCTGGGTATCTGGATCAGTCATGACATAAATGAACTCTGGTGGGCTAATTATGGTCGAGCTATGATGTGGTTGGAGGAGTGAATCCCGGCTTAGAGTAGGCTACCACTGTCACTCACTGGGTGGATTGCGATTATAACAAGCATTGGCATAGCCAATAGGTCTTGCCTTTGGGACCTTATAAGTATTTAGCCATGCAGCACATTATCCTGGGTGCTTAACATTTACTGCTGTTAAACGTGGAAACATTGACACTAATAGGTACATCATAGCAACTAATTAAGTATTTTTTATGTGTTTTTTTGTACAACTGTTGGTCGGAACTCAGATATCTGGAGGAGCTCTCATGCGCAATAATGAAGAAAGATGTATAAGCAGGGGTGCAGGAGCAACAGCTGTGGTGAAATGCTGCTGGTTATGGTATAAGATGTGGCGATGTCCTACTTGTTGGTATTGATAATACCACTAGTACACCAGTGAACTGATCCCACTTTGACGTCACAAGTCTCCTAAAAATACTGTACAAATAAATTCACATCTCGCAGACTGTGATGCATTTAAAAATGGATGCTGTTACAAGACTAAAGCATTTTGATGACCTGCTGCATTATGTACAATGCAGCAAAGAATAGTATCTCATACAACCTGTTTTAAAAAACTGAACACCTCTAGAGGCCAGCAGAATGAGTCAGGGCATCGCCAGACTGCTAGGCAAGAAATACCCCCCCAAAAAATGAAAAAAATAAAACACAGCAGCAAGCATGCGTTAAGAATTGAGAACAACATGCCACTGCATATTAGGCTCACCAGAGGATGCATGCAGTTCAGGAAAGAGCTAAAGACACCATCACTTCAGAGAGCACGTAGTCGTTATTCAGGTTCTCATCTCCAAAACTTCTTGCAGTCCCAAACAGCTAAGACGCCACATTTTCCCTCCCCGCCTGATGAATGAGTGAAATAAATTAGTTTATAAAGCATGCAATTACATAGGAAAAAGGTGTCCTGATTGTACATAATCTCGAATCGGTTCACTAAGGGGCTCATTAGGATGGCGGGCGGAGGCACAACCGCGGTGCTGGCGGTGGCGGAAAATGTCTTTTTCCGCACACCAGCATCGGTCCTCGTGCCCGCCATATTACAATGGGCAAACATAGCCCATTTTCCGTCCGCTGCGGAGTGACGCGAAACGCCAGAAATTTGCGCCCGCCACCGCGGCGGAGGCAGCCAATAGAGACACACCGCCGTGCGGAATGACGTCCCATCCGCCGTACAAATTACGATGCCGCAAACAGCCCATCAATCAATCAATCAGGGAATTGTAAGCGCGCTACTCACCCGTGAGGGTCTCAAGGCACTGAGGGGGGGGTCCGCAGATCTGTTTAGCCGAAGAGCCAGGTCTTTAGGGTCTTCCTGAAGGCGTTCAGGGAGGGGGCGCATCTGATGTCTGCTCGTTCCAGGTCTTGGCTGCAATGTGAGAGAAGGATCTTCCGCCTGCTCTGGCTCTGTGGATGCGCGGGGTTTCGGCCAGTGCGAGGTTGGAAAATCGGAGGTTTCTTTTGGGTACGTGGAAGTTGATTCTGTCGTTGAGGTATTTGGGTCTGTTGTTGGGTAGACATTTGTAGGCGTGAGTGAGGATTTTGAAAGTGACTCTTTTCTCCACGGGGAGCCAGTGGAGACTTCGTAGGTTTTGGCTGATGTGTTCGTGTCGGGGGAGGCCGAGGACAAGTCTGGCGGCGGTGTTCTGTATTGTCTGGAGTTTGCGGAGTAGGGACTTGTTGATGCCGGCGTAGAGTGCGTTTCCATAGTCCAGTCTGCTGGTGATGAGTGCATGGGTGACTGTCTTCCTTGACTCAGGGGGGATCCACTTGAAGGTCTTGCGGAGGATGCGGAGGGTGTTGAAGCAGCTGGAGGTGACGGCGTTGACCTGTCGGTTCATGGTGAGTGATTAGTCGAGTACGATGCCGAGGTTCTTGGCGTGGTCTGAGGGGGTAGGTGGGCTTCTGAGGGTGGTCGGCCACCAGGTGCTGTCCCATGCAGAAGGGGTGGTACCGAGGACGAGGACTTCTGTCTTCTCGGCATTGAGCTTCAGGCAGCTGTTGGTCGTCCAGACTGCGACGTCTTGCATTCCTTTCTGGAAGTTGAGTTTGGCAGTGGTGGGGTCTTTGGTGAGGGAGAGGATGAGCTGGGTGTCATCGGCATAGGATACGATGTTGAGGCCGTGTTGTTGGACGATGGCTGCGAGGGGGGCCATGTAGATGTTGAAGATGGTGGGGCTCAGTGATGAACCCTGTGGGACTCCGCAGGTGATTTTCGTGGGGTCGGAGAGGAAGGGTGGGAGCCTGATCCTTTGGTTTCTTCCGGTGAGGAATGATCGGATCCAGTCCAGGGCTATTCCTTGTATGCCTGCGTCGTGTAGTCTGGCGACTAGTGTGCGGTGGAAGACGGTGTCGAAGGCCGCTGATAGGTCGAGTAGGATGAGGGCTGCGGAGTGGCCTTGGTCCAGGAGGGTGCGGATGTCATCTGTGGCGGCGAGTAGGGCAGTCTCTGTGCTGTGGTTGCTTCGGAATCCGGATTGGGACGGGTCGAGGACGGCGTTCTCTTCAATGAATCGTGTCAGTTTCCTGTTGACTGTTTTCTCTGCAACTTTGGCTGCAAAGGGGAGGAGCGAGATGGGCAGATAGTTCTTGAGGTCGGTGGGGTCAGCTGTGGGCTTCTTGAGCAGGGGTCTGACTTTTGCGCGCTTCCAGTCCTCTGGGAAGGTGCCTGTTTTGAAGGTGGTGTTGATGGTGCGTTGTAGTTTGGGTGCGATGGCGGCCGCGGCTCTGTGGTAGATGTGAGGGGGGCAGGGGTCGGTGGGGGCCCCCGAGTGGATGCTTTTCATGGTCGAGGCGGTGTCTTCGGCTGTGATCGGTGTCCAGTTGGAGATGGTGGGCTGGCTGGTGTTTCTGGGGGATGGGGGGCCGTCTGTGGCGCCTGGTGGATGGTCGATGAAGTTGTCGTAGAGGTTTTTGATCTTGAGGTGGAAATAGGTTCCAAGCTTGTCGCAGAGGTCTTGGGATGGGGTGATGTCTGTGGCTTCGCTGCGTGGATTGGTGAATTCCTGAATGACACTGAAAAGTTCTTTGGAGTTGGTGGAGTTGGCCATCACACCGCAGCGGAGAATCCACCCACCCAGAGACGGCGGAAGCACGACAGCGGAGCGCGAAACCAGACTCCCGGTCCCCTCCACCCGGTCCTGACCGCAATGAATCCAGCCTTTCCAGCGCTGTACCTCATCCACTACCAGCAAATAATGCACCGTCGCGGACAACGCCGCAGGTACGCAAATACACAACTCCGCACACAACCACAACATACAACTCCTGTGCTGACATACGGTTCCTGTCCACATCAGACACTCTGGTGGGGACAGGAACATATCCCCCAGTGTACACACACATGTCCCACCTGATAGAAACTCACCCCTCCGCATCCAGGTCACCCATCAACCGCGAAATCACTGCAATGTCCCGGTCACGTCACCGCAGCGGTGAAGACGCGGGGAAAACCTGCGCACAATGTAGTAGGCAGGGCCGGCACCAGGCATGGGCAGTCTGGGCAGGTTTCTAGGGCGCCACCTTCACCCTACCCACACTAGGCCTCCCACACCCATCTGTGAACATGCTGCGTGCTCCTCCTGTGCCCCCCCTGCACAATTAATCTGCCAGGTGTAGCCAGACCTTGCAGCCCACACACCAAAGGACAAGTGAGCCTGACTTGGAAGGTGGGGGTGAAGAGGAACACCCTGCACAGAAGCTCAGGGGCTGGACAACCCTCCTCCTCACACCCACCTCCCACTCATGTGTAGCAAACTGAGCATGATCACAAAATGAAGACTCACACTGCCTATGAACATCCACTGAACTGTCCACACTGCCTGTCAAGTCACACACAAACACCCAACACTGACACCCAGCCACATACTCATACCATAGGTCAGCAGCAATGGAGGACCAGAAATGGCCCAGCCAAAAGGGAAGTGTTTAGTGCTGGAAAACCATGGAGCAAGCCACATAGCATCTGTACATCACATGCAAGAGAAGGAACATATCACACCACCCTTAGGCCAACAAATCAGACATGGGTGGCACAGTGAGTGAAATTAAACCAAAGTGACCTGTGCAACAACTCGGGGATACATCAAGGCAACCCATGCACAGGCACAGGAATGATAGGAAGTGTCTGAAGTCATACAGTGACCAGCCACAGATCTGTGTCAACTTACTTGACATGTGTATGTCATCAGCACAACACACATGGCTCATTGTCACACTCCCTGACTGTCAAACACAAGTAGGACCTTCACACATGCCCCTCACCCAAGCACCTCACACCTGCAACACTCCACACCTGTGAGAAACACACATAATGGTGCAAATAAGCTCCTGTGAGTTCACTGACAACCAATGACACACCCAGTGCTGCATCCACAAACATCACACTCAGGGATGCCTGAACCAATGCTGACACAAAAACAACTGTCAGACACAAAGCTCACAAACAATATCCACAGCAGTCCAACAAGCCCAGACATGTGCAGCCAAACAGTGGAAAGGCAATGTGACCCTAGACAGAACAGGAGTACACATTATTGCCACTCTGGGCCAATGCACAGACACCATACCCCAACACAAACAAGAATTGCATCATCAAAAAACACACATGAACACCAACTGGGATCAATGGGACAATCGGCTAACACAGACAGAGACACCACACCACTCATCCAGTGAACATGGTGTCACAGTGTACCACAAGCATGCACATGCACAATCCTGACAAGTGACAGGCCCAAAATAGGAGGACAAACCACTAGTGTGCACTCAAAACAAGCTCAGGAACAAGAATCCACATTGCTTCATGTGACAGACACACAAGTAATGCACACTACACCTGCAACACACATCTGAATGTATCACACAGCAACAACTACTTACACACAATGTCATGCAAATAGAACCTCACACACACATATCATCTGCCAGTAGAAAGAGCCAACACAGGCCAAATACTGCATACATCCACAACAAACACACAACAGATGCACAGACCAATCCATCACATTGCAAACTCAGCTGGACATCAGGGGGATGCACACCAGGCAAGTACAAGGCAACATACACTGACAGCACTGCATGCACACCAAGCAGTGTGTGCACAACAACCAAACCAGTAGCACACATATCGGAGTGCCACACCATGAACTCCCACAACACAAATCATCACAGCACAAACATAACATCACACTCAGGAAGGGTAGCAGAACCTCAGCAAGCACACATACAGCTTACCCATCACCCACAGATGCACAACTCAGGGAAACCCAGATGCAAACAACATGACTAGAGGACTGTGCTGCTCAAACATATGCACTGCACATGAGCAACCATGACAGCAAACCAGTAGAAGAAAATGGCACATAACTAATTTGGAAACTGTCCTGAGTGTCACATTGGTCCTGTACACAGTTCAGCCTCACACAGCATAGTGTCACACTATGAAGTGGTGGGGAGGCTCACACACTGGCAAGCCATGGGGTGGAAGACATGAGATTGAAGTGGTGTGTATGTCAGTAGTGGACAGGTGAGGAGTGCACAGAACACAAACACATAGAGGAGTTACCCACAATGTGTAGGCATCAGAAGCACATATAGGGGATGGCATGACTCCACATACCATCATGGAGCCAAAAATGGGTCAAGTGACAGCAATGCATGAGAAAAATCACAAATAATGTCGGTGTGGCTGAGCAGGTCTGCACAGTGAGCACAAACAGTAACAAGACACATGGCTGATCAACAAAACACAACACAGACTTGGCAGTCACACACTCTGCATACTCACAACTGGCAGCAACAACAAGTAGGTGTCCCCCAGGAGTGCAAAGACACACCAACACACTGCACAGTGCCCAAACTACAACTCCTACATGTGCCCACAATCTGAAGCACATGGCAGACAATTGAAACAGACACTCATTACCTGGATCATACGTGTGTGCAGTTGGCATTGCAGGGGCACACACATATCAACACTACTGACGACAGCCCATCCACACTGTATGACCACTCAAGTTCACATATCCAAATGTAGCCATGTGACTAGGAAGACAGGCCTACACAAGATGACCACACATCAACACTGCTGTACACGCATGCATCAAGAAAGATCACACTGATATGATGGACCCTGGCCACCTCGCAAGTAATCCTGTGGATAGGATTCACCTCTGTTGTGGTATTGCAGCATAACATGACATGTGTACGATTTAGCAAACATGACCATAGAATGATTAGGATAACAGTAGATCATCACAAACACCCATCATTGCACCCTCAATCCTCAGAGTCAACAAGAACAAAAGTGCCTGTCACCTCTGGCAAACTATGAAAAAGTAAAACAAGCAATTGGCAATGTTAAAGTGGCATACAGAGCATGTGTCACATGCAACCATACCCATCCAGAACACATTTCATTTAGCAAGGACTCTGACAAAGCAGACAACAGGAGTAACTGTCTTTATTACATATTACCCAGAAAGGCATCAAAATTATAAAACAGCAAGGCCAGTGGCCAGTCCATAGTTCAAAGTATGTACATGTGTGCATGAGAACCTGCACAGGGAATGGGTAACACCGTACACTGCCATGGGACTCACCACAGCTCGGGGGACACAAATGGGCAGTCCAGGCACCGCTGTGGGAGAGATGGGTTTGGGAGGGGGACTTTGCCTCAGACCTGGCTGTCAGTTGAACTGGGAGGTGGCTGATTGTCGGGGCCAGTTGGAGGACTGGACCTGGGAGAGAGAGGAGCAGCTGAGGTAGAGGCATCAGTGGCTTTGTGAGCCGGAGGGCTGCTTGGACCGGGTGGCACGGGGAGGCGGAGACATGCTGCCCTGAGACACAGTGTGTGAGGGAGAATGTGGAGGGCTGCCTTTTCACTTCTTGGGGATTCGATATGTAAGAATTGTCTTGGTAGGAGTGGGAAGTGGGGCGGGCACAACAGACTCACTCTCCACCAAAGGTGCATCAGGTGCAGGTGGCTCTCCCTGTGGGGATTTGCTGTATCTGGTGTTACGCTTGGGCTGGCCTTGCCTTTTCCCCTCCGTCTCCTGTTGACCAGGTGAACCCCCAACATTGCTCACCTGTCACATGGGTGTGGGTGGGAGTTGAGGTTGTGGGTGAATCTGCCTTAGAGATCTGTTTCTGCAGACTCTTTGCCGGCACCAGCTTCACAGCAGGCAGGGCAACTGTGTGTTTGTCTTTGGGAGCAGGTTTGGGCATGGGAGTGTCCTTGGATGGGGCTGATTTGGATGCATGTGAGCCTGAGGCCTGCTTCTTGGCCTGATGGCCCGGAGTGTCACCTGAAGGGCTTTTGCCTTTGTGCTCCTGTGTGCCTTGTTTTTGTTTTGGGGATGGTGTCTGTGCTCTGGTCCGCTTGGAGTGCTGCTGTTGTGTGCTGCGTGTTGAGTACTTGGAGCCGGAGGGCTGTGGTGTGTGGTCACTCTCGTCAGATGTTGCCACTGGCAGGGTGGTTGCCAAAGGGACTGGAGCTGGACTCTGAGCCTGTGACAACTGAATGGCTGCCGTCACTGTGGAGGACAAAGACTGGACAGTTCTGTGTAGCCCACCCACGTCAGAATGAATCCCCTCCATGAAGGCAACTACCTGTGCCAACTTCTTGTCATGATCCTAGAATGCATTCAGGAGAGTAGTCTGACCCACACACAGCTGGCGCAAAAGGTCCACCGCCTAAACACAGAGGGCAGCAGGGGAGACAGGGGCAGGGGCAGCGGTGCCTGGGGGGGAAGGACACTCTACCCTTCTTACTGCTGCGGGCACGGGCAGCACTAGTGGTAGTAGCCGGGAGGGTGGGCACTGGACGATGTGTGGTGAAAGAAGAGGCAGATTTCCCACTCCCTGTGTCCGCAAACATCGAGGAGTCACCGCTGGAGTCAGATGATGTTGAGGTTGGTGTTTCTGGGCGTGATTATTCAAGGGCACTCCTGTCCCCCTCCGAGGCGCTGGTCACATCAGTGTCAGTGTGCTCCTGTGTAGCAGTCGTGCCAGATGCCTCACCACTGGTGTCTGTCCCCTGTCCTTCTGAGCCCTCGGTAGATGCTGTAAAAGACAGAGACGTAGGTTCAGTATGGTGCCATACTCACAAACATCACATGCAAGCAAAGCACAAAACTAGAACATGATACCCCATGTTGCACACCACCCTGTGCAGTCTGCAGATGCAACCTTAATGCAAAACTCAGAAGATGCATGGAAACATGCATAGTTGGCATTAATGATCCAGATGACGTTCACACAGCCAAATAGCTGGCCCGTGCCTCCTGGTAACCTGACATACTGATTACTGTAAGCATACCTACGTGTCTGTAGGTGGGATAGATGTACATCTCAACATGTTGTCACAGTCACATACGGAGTCACTTTAAGGGGCCAACACAGATACTGACTCAAGAATGTCCTCCTACTATGGCCATGAGCTACAGATGTCCACCATGTTGTGCCTTGAAGCACAACGACCGTTGCACATTGGTGTCAGATGTGTAGTCCTCACAATTTCGAAGTCAGGCACTGCACACTTCGAAGAAAGCATGCTCAGATGAGGCACACTGCTGTACACTTCCCGGTGATGTCTGACACCCATAATGCAGCAGATGTCAGAAGGCCACATCTCGCAATGACAAGGGCATTATCTAAAACACATGAGAAAGTACACGTAGCAAAAATGCATGACAGCTGCACTCAACACAGAGGCCACTTACAAGCCTTTGCATCACACTAGAAACATCACAGAGCTCCGCACTGGCTCAGGGTTGGGATACTTGCAGTCACTCACACCCAAAGTCACCCTTCGCAGAATACTCACCCCCAACTTGCTGCTGATGGGCCCTCAAACGTCCATCCAGCTCTGGCTGTGTCACTGCCAAGATGCGGGCCATTAGTGGTGTCATGCTCCTGCGCGCCAGCCTGCCAGTCCGAGGGAGCAGCCCCAGCGTCATCTCTGCCACGTTTTTGCTCAGCCGGCAGATGTCATCCCACCTCTTGTGACAGTGTGTGTGCCGTCGGTTGGAGACACCCAGAGCCCGCACCTTGCGTGCATTGGCCCTCCATAAGGCCTTATGCTGGCGGACTTTAAGCTGCAGGCATGGGAGACAAGAAGAGGAAGTTTCAGTGTCACTGGGTTATGTACCGCTGTGTCTCAGTACAGGAGCATGCACAAACTTAGCAGAGCTATGCAGATATGTTCAGATCACTGTGTCATGGAGGTCACATTTAGGGACATGATCTTACATTCTCACACCCTTCTCATAAGGTGTGTCTTGTGCAATCCACAGGCCTAAGATAGAACATTGATGAATAGGGTGGCAGACAACACATATGTCTCACTCTGTCCATTTACTGATGTGTCCCAGGCAAATTGGGCAGTATCTGTGCAGGCCAGGGGGACTCACACTGAGGTTAAACGTGGGCCATCAGAACATTCACATGCATGTACAATATGAGCGGGTAAACTGTGCCTACACATGCGAGTCAGTACACATAATGAAAACAAGGGAAGGAGGATGTTTCAGGAGTACATTAATATGATGTGTCATAGGTGCATTTCCACCAAGAGTGTCACCCTCAGGCATTTCAATCTTGTGCATGATGCTGACATATCCATGGTGGCAATATTAAAAATGGACACACATCCTTCAGTACCCTCTGGTCAAACACATTTGTAATGTCACAAATGAACATGTGGAAAGCTCATGGACTCTGACATCCATTAGCACAGGCAATGTCTGTTCCGACTTCCACTTTCCAAACCAGCAGTGTGACTGTATGGCTGCAAAAACACTGCATGTCCCTCCCATCCTGAAATGCAGCCATGGATCTGTGGAAAATAGGCTACAAAATACATTGACATGAAGTCAGCATGCTAGGCAGTGTATCACACAAACTTGCACTCACAGGCACATACTACAGCAGATCAACTTCATGTGTGCACTCTTTGCACTCGCCAACTTTCACTCTGAAACACTTGCCATTACATCAGGAGCACCATAAAGCCTCCCGTACTGTGAAAGCACCACGTCCACCAGGACCTCCAGCTCCTCTGTGGTGAAGGGACGGGCCCTGATGTTCTCAGTTCTCGCCATCACTGGGTCCAGGAGACAGGAACAACAGCAGTTGGGGATGAAGAATGGCAGGCAGCAGTGTCTGGATGCAGTGGAAATGTGTGGCTCTCTCACAGACATATATAGCCCCCTGGGGTTGTTTCAGTGGTAGTCAGATGCTGCAATTGGTGTTCCAGATCAGCTTTTTCCAAATGTAACCAATGACCGGACCCGCGGTAGCGGAGCACGCCTACCGCGATTTTCGAAATTGTATTTCACTACCGCGAATGCGGTTCCCATTGGCTGTAGGGGCATGGGCATTGGTGGTGTCACACTGCGGGGCCCAGGCGGTCGCTACCGCAATCGTGCATCTTTCAATTGCATCCAATGACCAGCCCCGCGGTAGCGGAGCACGCCTACCGCGATTTTCAAAAATGCATTTGTCTACGGCGATTGCGGTTCCCATTGGCTGTAGGGGCATGGGCATTGGCGGTGCCACACCGCAGGGGCCAGGCGGTCGCTACCGCGATTTGGCATCTTTACCTTGGTGCCTATGGCCGTGATTGTAGTGGCGGTGCACGCTTACGGCACCTATGGACACCTCATGCTGTAGCAATGGCAATGGCCAGTTCTCAGCATTGAACAGTAGACACTTACTATGAATCATGCCACCAGATAGTGTAATTCAATGCTAGTGTGACATTTAACTCACTGATGACTACACATGCCATGACAGTGCACAGGATTACAATCATTGGCATGTACTCCCTCACATGTCACTTATGATGTTGTTGTGCATGTACACAGATCTGTTGTGTGATGGACTCTCAAATATGTACACGTCAATGTGTGAGATGGCTAGGCAACCCACAGTAATGAAGGACTGACTACATAATGTGCATATTTCACTGTGTAGATTGCGGAACTCATGTTGATACTTGATCTTTATGCACACACTGTGCTCATTGTGTTGGTAATGTGTGCCCTGTCCGAATTACGCAAGAAGGTGTGGCAGGTACAGCAGCTACGTAGAAGCCAGCAGTGTTGCTGTTTCAGACATGTGCTGTGTCAGCTACTCTCAGGGCTGGTGACACAAGATGTAGGAAGGTACCTTTTGGCATTCACATAGTCTGAATCTGTTTTGGGGGTACTCACTGTGTAAATACTGGACACGTGTACAACTACTTTAGATCAAGGTGTCTCTACATGTGACTTGCGCTGTAAGCTGTAGTTTCAGGCCATTCATTGTTGGCGCTGTGTCAGTCAAAACGTAAGATGTTGGACACATCTCAGAGGGGAATTGAATTGACATGTGTCCCCTTTCATCCTACCTAGGAGGCGACCAAATGTGCAACATCCATTCACATTGCTTGAGGACATGGAGGATGAGGACATCAATCGGAAATTCCGTTTGGATCGACCTACCCTTCAGGACCTATGTGCTCAGTTGGAGCCCCATCTGAAGCCTCGCAGAACCTATCCAACTGCTTTGACATCAACATGTAAGGTGATGGCGGCCCTGCATTTTTTTGCAACTGGTTCATTCCAGTACACGGTGGCCAGCGCAGGTGGGATGTCTCAACCAATGTTCAGCATGGTGCTACGTGATGTCCTGTCCGCTATGATGACCTACAAGGACAGCTATATCCATTTCCCCAGGAGACATGAATTGGCAGCTGTGAAGGGTGATTTTTATGACCTTGCCCACATCCCTAATGTTGTTGGTGCCATTGACTGCACACATGTTGGTCTGGTTCCACCACAGGCACATGAGCACATCTACAGGAACAGGAAGCATTCCCATTCCATCAATGTGCAAGTGGTATGCCAGGCGGATATGATAATCTCCCATGTCTGTGCCAAATTCCCGGGATCAGCCCATGACTCCTACATCCTGCGTAACAGCATCGTACCACAGCTGATGGCAAATCTGCATCCGGAGCGTGTGTGGATTGTGGGTGAGTACGCAGAGCCAAGTAGCGTGCTGTATGTGTGACATGCTGTCCTCTGCCACAGTTATATTACTAAGTTGTTCTGTGTATCTCACACCTAGGTGACTGCATATCCCAACCGGCCTTGGTTGCTGAGCCCACTGAGGAATCCCAGGTGAAGTCCACTACAATGAGGCCCATGGGAGGACACGTCGTGTGGTGGAGCGTACTTTTGGGCTTCTGAAGTCTCGATTTCGGTGCCTGGACAGGACCGGAGGGGCACTGATGTACTCTCCTCAAAAGGTGTGTCAGATCATAGTTGCATGCTGCATGCTGCACAACCTGCCATTGCGCATGGAGATCCCCCTGATCCTGGACGATGATGAGCAGCAGATGCCCCCGCCTGCAAACCCACACATGTCCAGTGAGGAGGATAGTGGAGAGGAGGAAGGTGTCGACCTGCGTCAGCAGCTCATCAACCGCTACTTCCCTTGAGTGTGAGTGACATTGTACAACAGTGCCATTGTCTGCTGTCTTTGATGGTAGTGAAAATGTCTTGGGGACCTTTTTAACTACTGCCTGTTGTTGGCTCTGTGCTGATGGCTGATGTTTGTGGCACAGTGTAGTCATGACCAGCCACATGACGTCTATGTTGGTGTTGTTTCTCATTGTAATGTGTGCTGGGTTGTGTAGCTTGATGACTAGTGTTGTGTACTGGCTGTGATGGCATCACCTGACAAGTAAATGTCGTTCTCTTGTGTCTTTCTAGGTCCCTTCACCCTCTCAATGCCTCGTCACAATCAGAGCTTCTGGTACATTGGAATCAGAGTCAACATTGTACATCCTGTGATAAACATGGAGCTGACACAAAGACATAGGTGTGTAAGGAGTGTTAATTTACAAAGGGTGTTTGTGACAGACAAGTGATGTATGAGAAAATGGTGCTAGGTGAATTAATGAGTTGTCAGTGATGGTAAACGAGACAAAAGAGAAGTCACCACATTGATGAGGTGACACAGTCCAACAGACACCTGCCATCAACATGGCAGTGTGGGTAAGGATAGTCCACAAAGTCAATGTCAAGGTGAAGAGAGGTGCCATCATGGCTGTCTCTTTGCCCTGCGTTTGGCTGGTGGTTTGCCACGGAATCCTCCCGTGGTGTTTCTTGGACGGCCCCTTTTGCCTTTTCCAGGAGGGGCCTCTGCTGCGGGCTCAGCGGGGTCTGAGTCATCCTGTTCCAGCTCACCCCTCTGTGGCCGCAGATGAGGTGGTGGGAGTATCAACCTGTGGGCCACTGGAGGGAGGTTGAGCTGTCCTTTGGGCCACAAGACTGTCCCTCAGAACCCCCACAAGCTGGCCCATGAGGTCCACGATTTGGCCCATACGTGTGTCCAAGGACCTCACCAGCAGGCGGAGCTCACGCAGATCTTCCAGACCCTGGCCCATGTGTCCCTGCGTTTGTTCATATGCCCCAAGGACTCTGGCGATGTTGGCCATGGCTTCGGTCCCAGTGTCCTGTCGATTTTGTCCCCCAGTGTTGTATTCCGCTTTAGGTGTCCGTATGTAGGTTTTCCTGAGACATGTCCTTATATAGGCACAATTCGCATTGCCCTTATATAGGCATAGAATCCCAGTCCTTATTTAGGCATTAGCCGTGCACTCCAAATACAGGCATGGTCACCGACATCCGTCCACCCTAACGTCACAACGAGTTCTTAGAAACCAGACCCTTAAGCTCTCGGGAGTTCCCCTAGCACAGGATTATTGATTCCTCCAAGAACTCATCTATTATGTATGAACCGTTATACCTTAAGGGTTCATTCCTGACGTCTTCCTCTGTCCGACTTCACGTCAATGCTAACATTCCAAGGCACCTACCAGGTATAAATATACCTTCCCTTGCCCAAGCAAGTTAGAGGAGACCTCGACTTCAGAGGAGCCCGTATCCCGGCCTGACGCACTGAGAAGACGCTGTCATTCCTGTTCGCAGAAGAATCCAGCTTCCAGTGTTCTGACTCCCTTCGCGGGGTGTTAGAGTTCCAGATCCGGCAGGAGATTCCCACCTCTCTCATTCTCAAGGTATGGAGCTGACTAGAACCTAGAGGGACTCTTGGCATACTAGACTTAACATACTCTTAGTATTCCATACTAGAGAATACTCCACCTACTTCTTACCTTTCCCTACACCTAGACTAGATTAGGTACATTGGGGTAGAACTAGCTTAGAGACGCATCAAATGAGTACTCGCATTTTTAGCTCATGTTATTTATGTACGTGAATATATGCTAAAAGATAATGCTAGCGCAGTATTATTTATTTCTACTGCTTACGCTGTACATTATTTATCTTGCATACTGTCTTGTGATCATAACAGCACCTATCTCTTACACGAGAAACAAGACTGTTCAATAAATCCTTTATTGAAACGCCCGTCTTTTCTTTCTGTGTAACTCTGTGGAAACTAAGCATGCACGAATAACTGAGTGAAACTGTTATCTATTGTTTCCACGATTCTGAGACGTGTTCCGATTCTAAAGGGAAACAAAGTAGTCATGTTTATGCGGTTGCCAGAAACTACTCCCTTCTTGTTCTCAAGGAGTTTCTAGTGGCCTCTGAGCTAGCTGGCACAAAGTAATTAAGTTTAATATACTCGATAGGGACATACCGACCTCAGTCCTATGTCAAGCCTATAGGGTATATTATTCCAATGCGCAGAGCCTATTAGGGAAATAGGAACTACACTACACCAGTTGACCTACCACCTGCCCTGCTGTCCCGGACCTGTTTTAGCAAACAAATGATGGACGGAATGCTGACAATGCAAACATTCTCCCCCAGTCAAAAGATCTGGGTTAAATCCATCGTTCTTTTGCCCACTACACCACCCCAGTTTGGACCCAGCCATATGCAAATCCGTCTTGACCCTGTGCCCCATGGGAACAGTCCAGACCGAACTGCCAGGCCAGGTCCTCCCTGGACCGGAAACAAGCATCCTGGGACCGGTTTCAGGGTATGTCACCCTTCTTCAGCCAGGCTAGCTTGAATCCAGTGGCACAGTGAGCAAGGGACCCACATCTGGGCATACCCATCCCACTTAGGGCGAAAAGTGTTACAGCAAACAAATGATGGACGGAATGCTGACAATGCAAACATTCTCCCCCAGTCAAAAGATCTGGGTTAAATCCATCGTTCTTTTGCCCACTACGCCACCCCAGTTTGGACCCAGCCATATGCAAATCAGTCTTGACCCTGTGCCCCATTGGAACAGTCCAGACCGAACTGCCAGGCCAGTTCCTCCCTGGACCGGAAACAAGCATCCTGGGACCGGTTTCAGGGTATGTCACCCTTCTTCAGCCTGGCTAGCTTGAATCCAGTGGCACAGTGAGCAAGGGACCCACGTCTGGGCACACCCATCCCACTTAGAGCGAAAAGTGTTACAGCAAACAAATGATGGACGGAATGCTGACAATGCAAACATTCTCCCCCAGTCAAAAGATCTGGGTTAAATCCATCGTTCTTTTGCCCACTACGCCACCCCAGTTTGGACCCAGCCATATGCAAATCAGTCTTGACCCTGTGCCCCATGGGAACAGTCCAGACCGAACTGCCAGGCCAGGTCCTCCCTGGACCGGAAACGAGCATCCTGGGACCGGTTTCAGGGTATGTGACCTGTGGCGTTACCACTCGACGCACCCACAGACTCTCCCTGCCCTCCTCTGATTGTGGGGTGGTGTTGGTATCCTCTGAGGCAGGGAGAGTGTTGCAGGCAGCACTGGTGAGGGTGGTGGTGGTGGTGGTTGAGGCGGCACAGGTTGTTGCAGCAGGGGTCAGCGTGGTTGTTGTTGCTGAGGTGGTGGTGGTGGGGACAGTGGGGGCCTGGGACGTGGTGCGCCCTGGCAGTCCTGATGGGCCAGGTTCGGCCTCCGCATCCGATGAACTTGGTGAGTCTGCATCCGAGGGTCCATGTTCCAGGGGGGGAGACTGGCTCTGCAGGTCGGTGTTGTCATCCTCAGCTGTCAATTGTTGATCTCCTGTTGAACAGAGATGAAATGGTCATTGAAGGGCACCCCACACTCTGGGTGTTAGATGTTTGGATGTTGCATGTGATACACCACACAGTTTACAATGCAATCGCGTGGTATGGCTGCAAGATACTGAGCATCATGACATGATGTTGATGTACTACATTACTTGTCCATGGTGTGACATGTCAATAGATCCCATGTTCCAAGTACAGATTGTGTCATTACAAGGACATGTCCTCATCTGATAACTAGCAGCACAGCAACTTTATGTGAAGCGTCTTTTCGGTTTGCTCTGCATGGAAGACGTTACATCTGAGCATGAACTAGCCATTGTAATCTAAAGCATACCTTTGTCATTACATGTACTTTACTTTCTTTTTCGAACTGACCATGCATGTTTTGTGTTCATATGTGCCTTGATGCTCTGCCCCCATGGCACTTACACATAGCATTCAGTGCTGTGCATGATTGTGCCCTGAATTTCTTCAACATGTAATTTGGTGAGTCAAACTGAAATTTCTGTGACAGTTACATACACATTTCTGTCTGCACACTGGAAGTGGCTATTGGATCTATGCCAAGTTGGCTGACATGTGAGGGCTAGTGTGGTAATTTGCTCCATGCTTTTTGAGAGTAATGGCAGGGTGCATGCACGGTCTACCTACCTGTTCTGTGACACAGTTGAGGGGAATTGCTGCCACATGTTTGGGGGGGGTGTGTCCCATACTGCTCTGCTGTGGGACAAGAGGGCCTGGTGGGAGTTGTAGTGCTGTCTTCCAAAGCACAAACCACCCTGCCTGTTAAGATGGCTGCCTCCCTGTGAAGTGGAGCAGAGGAAGGGAATGGGCTACACATGGCTCTTGGATGGGGGAGTGTTCCATCCTGCTCAGGGGTGGGACAGGGGGGCATGGTGGGAGTTGTAGTGCAGTCTTCCCACCCACAAAGACCCCTCCCTGTTGAGATGGCTACCTACCTGTGAAGTGGAGCAGAGGAAGGGAATGGGCTACACATGGCTCTTGGATGGGGGAGTGTTCCATCCTGCTCAGGGGTGGGACAAGAGCGCATAAGATGGCTACCTACCTGTGAGTTTGATGGGGCTGTGCAATGGCTGCCACATGGTTGTGGGTGTGGGGAGTGCTCCATCCTGCTCAGCTGTGGGACAGGGGGGCCTGGTGGGAGTTGTAGTGCTGGCATCCTACCCATATACCCCCTCCCTGTTAAGATGGCTGCCTCCCTGTGAGTTTGTTGTAAGCAAACCCCCCTCCCTATTGAGATGGCTACCTACCTGTTAGTTTGTTGTGTGCAAACCCCCCTCCCTGTTGAGATGGCTACCTACCTGTAAGTTTGAAGAGAGCAATGCAATGTCTGGCACATGGTTGTGTGTTTGTGGAGTGCTCCATCTTGCTCAGCTGTGGGACAAGGGTGCCTGGTGGGAGTTGTAGTGCAGGCTTCCCACCCACAAACCCCCCTCCCTGTTGAGATGTCTGCCTCCCTGTGAAATGGAGCAGAGGAAGGGAATGGCTACACATGGCTCTTGGATGGGGGAGTGTTCCATCTGGCTCAGGGGTGGGACAAGAGAGCATAAGATGGCTACCTACCTGTAAGTTTGATGAGTGAAATACAATGGCTGCCACATGGTTGTGGGTGTGGGGTGGAGTGTGCCAACCGGCTCAGCTTTGGGACAGGGGGGCCTGGTGGGAGTTGTAGTGCTGGCTGCCTATCCATAAACACCCCTCCCTGTGAAGATGGCTACCTACCTGTTAGTTTGATGAGTGAAATGCAATGGCTGCCACATGGTTGGGGGGGAGTGTTCCATCCTGCTGGGCTGTGGGACAAGGGTGCCTGGTGGGAGTTGTAGTGCTGGCTGCCTATCCACAAACCCCCCTCCCTGTTGAGATGGCTGCCTCCCCGTGAAGTGGAACAGAGGAAGGGAATGGCTACACATGGCTCTTGGATGGGGGAGTGTTCCATCCTGCTCAGGGGTGGGACAAGAGAGCATAAGATGGCTACCTACCTGTAAGTTTGATGAGAGAAATACAATGGCTGCCACATGGTTGTGGGTGTGGGGTGGAGTGTGCCATCCGGCTCCGCTTTGGGACAGGGGGGCCTGGTGGGAGTTGTAGTGCTGGCTGCCTATCCACAAACACCCCTCCCTGTGAAGATGGCTACCTACCTGTGAAGTGGAACAGAGGAAGGGAATGGCTACACATGGCTCTTGGATGGGGGAGTGTTCCATCCTGCTCAGGGGTGGGACAAGAGAGCATAAGATGGCTACCTACCTGTAAGTTTGATGAGAGAAATACAATGGCTGCCACATGGTTGTGGGTGTGGGGTGGAGTGTCCCATCCGGCTCAGCTTTGGGACAGGGGGGCCTGGTGGGAGTTGTAGTGCTGGCTGCCTGTACACATGCCCCCATGGTAATGTTGCTAGCTACCTTTGGGGTGAATCAGAGGGAGTGAATGTTGGATCTGTGAGACAACTGTTGGGGAGAGTGTGGTGCACATGAATGCATTTGGGCCTAGGAGGTGTCGCTTTGTAGTTGTGCAAGACAGTACATGGCATTGTAATGGTAGACACTTGTTGGTACTTACCAGCCTCCACTCCCCCGGGTATTCCTGTGCGACTCTCTAGATGCAGTATGCCAAGCACCTTCTCCTCCCATACGGTGAATGTTCGTGGTGGAATGGGAGGGCCACCACCAGTCCTGTGAGCCAGCTCACGGTTCTTGTTGTTCTTCTCTTTCACCTTGCTCTTGAGGTCATGCCACCGCTTCATGATCTCCTTCTTGGAGCGCGGGATGGTCCCTACTGCATTGACCTTGCTGACTATCCTTGCCCACATTTGCGTTCTGGTGGCTAATGGTGTCTGTTGGACCAGGTTTCCAAACAAATGTGGTTCTACTCTGATTACCTCATCTACCATCACTGACTACTCATTGTCAGTGAATTTGGGCATTTTCTTCTGTGACATGGTGTGCAAATGTGTGAAGGGTGCAGTTGTGAAGGTGGTGATGTGTGTGTGTGTGTGTGTGTGTGGTTGTGCTGGTGAGATGTTTGGTGATTTGCCTCTCCTTTGTGCTGTGGGGTTGGTTCCTTCAGTAGTGGAGTTGAGCAAAGGATTCTGGTCAGGGAAGGGGCTGGTTTTATACTCCGCTATGTGGGTGTGTCTCAATGGGGTATTGATGTCAGGTGTGTAGTGTGGGTTGACCTGGGATTTGTATTTTTTTACTTGCCATGGGGATGTGTCATTGGGGTGTGTTAGGTGTTTTTCGACGCTGAGCCAGGTTAATGGGTACACTTGGTAGCCTTGTGTGTTTTTTTTGTCGACCGCCATTACTGTTCCGGAGCGACCGCGGCGGTCGGAATACAACAGCCCTTCCGCCGGCTCTCCCATTCATAAATAGTTGCGATCGCGGCGGTCTGATACAGCAGATCGTTCCGCTGTCACCGCAATGGCATCCTAATTTAACGTGCAGTCATTCCGCTGGCCGTGCGGCGGTTTTGGGTCTTTCCGCATCAAATCCGACCGCCGCGGACGGATTTTCACCTGCTCCGCACGGTCCCGGCGGTCTTTCGTGGAATCCGTCCGCCGCGGTCTGAGTTTTCTGGCGGTTCATCCTAATCTGGCCGCTTGTTTTCCCGCGGTACATGCGGACGGTTCATTTCCGCTAACACGGCGGTCGGAATGGTTTTCCGCCCGCCATCGTAATCAGCCCCTAAGTTCCTATTTTATGCAGAGAACTCTGCTGCACCCAAGGTATGTTTGTCGAGTTTTGATTCCTCCTATAACTGACGTTTAAGTCTCTGGCAGTACAATCCCAACAAGGTCTATGGTTGTTTTTAGAAAAGATGGGGATATGGAATCAATACAGATTATTGCTTTCACTGGCAGTCAGCTTGACAAAGGGGCAGTATGTCAAGAGCTAGTAATTTACTAAGGGAATAAATTGATAAAACAAAGTACAAGAGGAAATCAATGAATTACTACATTGGCACGGCACAGTCGTGAACTGATCAGTCTGGTGTGGGAAAAAGATTATGAAATAAGCAACATAAGAGACGGTGCAAAAAATAGACGAGGGCAAACACTGTGCAAAGAGCAGCATCTCAGCTTCAGGAAGACCTGGCTCTCTGCCTAGTAACTCCTTTCACTGCCCACCGCCGTGCCCCAACTGCTAGGTTCAAGCGCACAGACACCATTGTTTGGCAAACACACCCTTCAAGAATAAAATGTACGCACACGAGGCAAACAAAGGGTTTTCATATATCAAGTGGGGCAGTGACAAGCAAGAGGGGTATCAAAGTATGTGAATTTTTTGGGGGCTAACACTATATTGGGTTAATAGATGACTCAATGTTATGGGAACGCATTTCCAATGCCGGGCTTTTAAATAACACACTGGGACTTTCTAGATAGGGATACCTTCTAGATAATATTGTTTAATTGCCAGTGCTCTGAAATGGTATAGGTAACGCCAGAGATTTACAAAACTCCTAATAAATAAATACATTTCACTGAAGCGTGGGCAAACATTCCTCCAAGCAGAGTTGCACACAATTTACTCACCGAGGCCGGATAACCCGAAACTCGTCAGTCTATTGATGAAATGAAATTAGTTCAAAACAAACGTGACATGCGCTTTAAAAAGGTGCTGGTTAGTCAATCTAAAAACGCATGATTTGTCCCCATATATGATGAAAATGAACGAAACACTTCGGATACATTATACATGTTGCGACACAAATATTGCCAAAGCGTAACTACATCATGTTTTAAACGATGCATGCAACGAATAATCATGTCAATAAAAATAAACGCGAATTAAATATTATTATAATTTTTTTTTTTAAACACTTTATTTTTCAGATAAAAAATGAATCACATTGCCTTGCATATAATCACTTTACAATCAAATCGACTCGTGCCTGACAGTTTCATTCTCAATGGTAGTTACTACAACAATCTGTACAGTGGTATAACCTAATATTTTGACCAGTCCTCAGCGAGACCCCCACCCCCAATCCCAATCGCAGTGACTAGACATTACGGTCAGCAGCGCCTCCCACAGAAAGCTTATTAACCACGACACCACAAACCACACTGCTCTCATAAAAGGATATCCGGGGAACTGGACACTATCCCCTCAGCCCACACCCTCCGGAACTATTCCATTGTCTACCGGTGTGGCAGAGGCACGCTTAGTGGCCTCGAAGTAGGCCCTCAGTGGTCCCCAAATATCTCTGGGTCGCGATGTCGGAGGCATGAGGCTAGCGTATGTTTCAGCATTGGTGTTGCAGTGCACCAGACTCCCCAGCCAATCCTGCAGCTGAGGAGTGGTTTTCCTGCCCCAGTGAATGGCAACCTCTCTTTTGGCTAGCAGTAATCCCAATGCTGCTAATTCCCTGACTTTCTTAGGAATCTGAACTGTGTACCCTAAAAGAGCTATCTCGGGGAGGGGAGCCAGTGGAAGGCCAATTATCTTCCCCAGTATCGTATGTACCGCTAACCAGTAGGTCTGCAAGCGGGGACAAGTCCATGCTAGATGAATAAAATCCGCGTGCGGGGCAGTGCATTTCAAACAGGTGTGTGGCCTATCAGCGTCTATACTGTGCGCCAGGGCTGGTGTGAAGTAAGCGCGACGGATAAATTTAAAATGCAGCAACTTGTGGCGTGCGTTAAGTGAAATGTCCTTGGTGGCCTCGCAACATTTTGCCCATTGCTCATCTGTGATGGTGCTCCCTGTGTCCGCCTCCCAGGCCTGTCTAAGGCTGGAATCGTCCGCGGGCATCATCACAGCGCATGCCTTGTACATTTTAGAGATGAGGCGTGTGCCGCTAGGGGTCTCTAACACCAGAGTAAGTGGAGGGAAAGAGTCAGGCTCAACAGGATATGTGGGGAGCCCAGCACGCAGTGCGGATTTCATGCGGCTCATGAGGAATCGCGTCATGAAGTTGCAGTCGGTGAACCTGGCGTCCTCATCTATTGAGAAAATATGACCCTCTGGGATGAGATCGCCCACTTTTACAATATCTAGAGTGGATAGCGTGTTCTGCACCAGCTTCTCCCCAGTGATTGGGAACCATCTGGCGTTGGGCAACGGCAGGGCAGAGGAATATAATAGCGTAGCGCCTGTGCGTTTGATCAATTTACCCCATGCCCAGGCAGTCGTAGATACTGTTTGAATGTCGCATCTGTCACGTGGAAAGCCCCCGGTAGCATCTCACACAATTTATCGGGGAGAACCAGGTCTGCCTCCGGCCGTAGATACGGAATGCGTGCATCTGGATGAAACCAAGCGAACGTGTAATGACATTGCGCTACCAAATAATATAATTGGAAGTCTGGAACATTGAATCCGCCTCTGTCGTACGGCAAAGTCATCACTGACCAGCGGACACGTGGTCTCTTCCCGCCCCATACTAGTCGTATCATGAGAGTTTGTAAAGTGCGGAAGAAACCAGCTGAGAGGGTAATCGGGATATTGTTAAATAGGTATAAAAATTTAGGAAGGACCATCATTTTTACTATAGCCACCCGACCAGCCAGGGACAAAGGCAACCTCAGCCATCTGTCGACCTGTTCCTCTAACTTTTGGAAAGCCTGTCCGTAATTTAAGCGAATAATTTGTGCGGTGTCCAGATGGATATGTATACCCAGATATTTTACCGAGTCTTGGCACCAGTCGAGAGGAAATTCGCATTCCCATTGGACTGTGCTCGCCGTTAGCGGGAATATGATTGATTTGTGCCAGTTTATACCTATCCCTGAGAATCTGCCAAAGCGGACGATTTCCCGGATAAGAGGCGACAGATTAAGGTGTGGTTCCCGGACGTAAAGTATGGTATCGTCGGCGTATAGAGAAGCTAGGAGCGGGCCAGTGTTGAATTGAAGACCTCTATGCAAGTGGCGCTCCTGGAAGTGCCTGACCAACGGGTCCATGGCTAGGATGAATAAAAGCGGGGACAAGGGGCAGCCCTGCCTGGTCCCTCGATATAGCCGGAATGGTCTGGACAGGGTGCCGTTCAGCCGGAGTCTCGCCGATGTCACACCGTAAAGCAGAGAGACTGTGGAGATGAAGCCACAGGGCAGACCCCTACGCTGCATCACCTCCACAAGGAAGGACCACTCTAAAGAATCGAACGCTTTCTCTGCGTCTAGTAATATCGCCGCCGCTGGGACGTCTGGCTGTATTCTGTGTAGCACCGCAAACAGCGTACGGAGATTCAGGGATGTCGAGCGTCGGGGTACAAAGCCATCAGCTGCGACAGCTTATTCGCGAGCACTTTTGCCAAGATTTTATAGTCTAGATTCAATAAGGACAGCGGTCGGTATGAGCCGCATAACTTGTGATCTTTGCCAGGTTTTGGAAGAAGTATGATTACAGCTTCACGTAGTGTGGGGGGGAGAATTTGTTTTTCTAATGCTTCTGCATAGACCTCAATCAGCTGGGGGGCCAGAACGTCCTTGAATTCTTTATAAAAATCCCCTGTGAAGCCATCAAGCCCCGGGGCGGAGGAACCTCGCATATTGTCTATGGCCATTAGGACATCGGCGACAGTTATGGGTTCCGCCATGAAGTCTATCATATGCTTTTCCAGGAACACCAGTGCAACCCCATCTAAATATGCAGTCTGGGCTGCGCCGTCAGGGTCTGACCTGGAGGAGTAGAGGGAGGTGTAATAATCCAGAAACTCATCTCTGATAGCCGAGGTGGAGGTGAGCGTGTCACCGGACGCTGAGTGCAATTCAGTAATGTAGGATTTGCTATAAGGTGGTCTCAGCATTTGCGCCAGAACTCTGCCAGGCCTCTCGCTCTCTCCGTATCGTCGTGCAGCTTGATATTTACCCATATACAATATCTCCCTGTCTGCCGTGTCCCTGTACTCCGCCAGAAGGGCGAGTCTCTCTGTCATAGCCTCTGGGTCAGGGAGGGCCGCGAGCTGGGAATCTAGCTTGGCCACCTCTTGCTCAATACGGGTCATCGTTTGACGAAGATCCCTGAGTACTCCAGCCCGTTTGGAGATGCATACTCCTCGTATAACCGCCTTAAAACCTTCCCATAGCATCGCCGCTGAATCTACCGAGCCCGTATTGAGTTCAAAGTAGTCCTCTATTGCCTCGCGTACCTCTGCCTTAAACACCTCATCTTGAAGGGCCGTACTTGGAAACCGCCATTGTCGTTCATACCCTTCCGGTCGTGGGAGCAGCACCCGTAGAGTTATTGGGGAGTGGTCTGAATATGTGCAGGGGAGTGTAGTGTCGGAGCCAAACCAACCTGCGACACTGGGAGAGATCAGCCAATAATCTATTCTGGACCAGGTGCCGTGCGGGCCGGAATAATGAGTGAATTTGGTGAGGGGGGGATTACGCTGTCGCCAAACGTCTATTAGTGTGTATTGATTACAGAGTTTCATCAAGGCCCGCCTTGCCCGTGGTTTAGCGTCGGGTGCGGTTGACGAGCTGTCCAATTTGGTGCTTATCAGTAAGTTAAGGTCCCCCCTAGGAGCAGCGCATGTGTGTCATGTTTGGCAATCCGGGCATTCAAGTCATGGAAGAACTCGGGGTCGTCCACATTGGGAGCATACACATTAACCATAGTGATTTTGTGGCCATAAAGAGTGCCCGTGACTATCACGTCCCTGCCCACTGGATCCCGGGTCACATCCAGGAGTGTAAAGGGGACCCTCTTGTGTATCAATATCGCTGTACCTCTAGCGTAATTGCTATAATTAGCAAAGTATCTGTGTGTGCTCCAGCTGGCGCCAAAACTAGCGGAATCTGTGGGGGAGGTGTGTTTCCTGTAAATAAACTATATCAACCTTGTGTCGAAGAAGATAGTGGATCACCTGCCTCCTTTTACGGGTGTTATTGAGGCCTCTGACATTCCAGGACATTAAAGTGATGGCCGTGGGCCCCTGTACGTTACCTAACCGCGACATCCAAACATTGTTCATGCATCTTCCTGTCAGGACTGTAAAGCGATGTAAACCTTGCAAGCAATGCTAAACTAAAGTGTAAATAACTACAATTGCAATGTGCAAACTTTTCCCCTTCCCCCCACCAAGCCGCCTTCCAACCCATAGGTGGCCAACCCCCAGAAAGTGAACCTGCCCGGAATACATAGAGATCCCCGGGCTCGCAGTTGAGGTCCAGAAGGTGGGCCCCAAAATGAATGCACCAACTCAGCGGATACACCAAAGGGGGGTGGCAGCCCGAAATCGGACCGGCCTATTGCCGTATCTGTAGGAAAATAAAAATTGTAAACAAACATTGCGATTTCCCATATGCATACTATAAACAACATAAGATCATTCTAGCAACATCATCCAGTGTCAATGTTCGAGAATAGGTCCGCACTAGCGACAGAGCCACTGCGAGGTGGGGAAGCGGGTGCACCCCCCGCCGAGTCTTGCGAATTCCGAGTCTTGTGTGTGCGGCAGAATTCCTCGGCCTCTGCTGGAGTGTCAAATATTCTGGACCTGCCGCCAACATCCACCTTAAGTCTCGCCGGGTAGAGCATGCCATATTTGAGCCCAAGATTGCGTAGCGTGGCTTTGACCCCCTGGAATTTGCAGCGTGCCTCCTGGACCATCGGAGTGAAGTCTGGATAGAATGATAATTTCGACCCCTGCCACTCGACCGTGACGCGTTCTCTTGCCAGACGGAGAGTAGTGTCCCGGTCTCTAAAATTCAGGAGTCGCGCTATGATGAGCCGAGGGGGAAGGCCAGGATTGGGTCTTGGGCCTAGTGATCTGTGGGCTCTCTCCACCACAAAGCCCGGTGTGAAAGACTCACTTCCAAACAGATCCGTGAGTAGCTTCTCCACGAAGAGGTCCATTCGGCCTGTGGATGTCGTCTCCGGAACCCCCATAATGCGGACGTTGTTGCGGCGTCCGCGCGCTTCCAAGTCCTCATTTCTAATGGCTACTTCCTTGAGCAGGCGCTCCGCCCGTTCCAGCCGCTTCTGAGCCTGAGCTGTCCCATCCTCCAAGTCTGACACACGAGCTTCCGCATCATCAAGGCGCCTGTCGTGGCCCTGTACTTTGGCGCCCAAGGATGCAATGGTCTGATCCAAAGTGTCGAAGCGGGAGTCCAGCGCCTTAAAACCTGCCTTCATTTCCAGCAACAGGGAGGCAACAGAGGTATCCGAGGGCCCAGGTGGATTCGCTTCAGTGGTCTTGTCGGCCATAAAGTCGTGTGATGGTGCGCCCTCAGCCACTTTTTCAAAAGGAAGGGTTCTTTGCCTGGGATCCTTGCGTCCCATTCCGCAAAGTGCGCGGAGCAGCCGTGTGGGAGGGGGGGGGGGACTGGGTGATGATGTATTGCGAACTTGTAGAGAAGCAGGTGGCAGTTTTGAGCAGTCCCCAGCCACTTCAGGCACTCTGAACAGCAGGTTGGCACCAGCGAGCACTCAGAGGCAGGTCTGTGTCCCGGTGGCAGGGGTCAACACAATGGCCGCGACCCTTCCGAACAAAGAGAGTATTAGTGCAAAACACTTGTAGGCCCCATCGCAGGAGGGTTATGCATGTTCTAGACACTGGCACTGAAGGGCCAAGCGGCGCTGTGTTGCAGTAGCAGATGGTATGGTGAGCTCAGGTAAGGGGTTCCGTGTCATCGCAGACAAGATGGCTTCCAGTGAGTGCCGCCACCAAATAGGATGTCTGTCCCTCTCGGGGAGGACCAGCGGGTGATCAGCACCGCACGCTGTGTCGAGTGGAAGGCGAGCGCACAACCACCCCCACCACAGATGCCGCAGCGTCAGGCCAGCGCCCTACCCCCGAAAGCTGTAGCAGGTAGGCCCTGTCCCCACACGAGCTCAGGGAAGCGAGGCCTAGAAGCGGGGCAGAGCAGCCGGCCCGGCAGCCCACAACGGAACCTCGCGGCAAGGGAGGGGGGGCTCAACCCACACGGGTCCGACTCACCCGGTCCGTCCGCTGGAGGCTGCAGGAGGCGCCGTCCTCCGACCGCCGCGCTCGCGCGGGGCCGCCGGGTCTCCAGATGCGGCCGCGCCGGCCCGCCCCGGGCCTCCTCCGGCACGATGATTCTGCACCTCGGAGGGGAGCTGGCGCCCGGCACTCAGATCGCCATGTGCCGCGCCGCTTCCTCCGTCCGCGACGCCGGTTTCAGCCCCGATGGAAGCACATTCTCCCGGGGAAATCACCGCTGAGACCGGCCGATTGTTGGAGCTTCACTAGCAGGCGGCCATCTTCGCCGCCGCCTTGGCCACGCCCCCCGAATTAAATATTACTTAATAAAACAATGAATACAATTATGACACAATGAATATGAATTGTAAATGGACCTGTACATATAACAATGTCAACCAAGTGATTTCACGTGCAAACTTAAAACAATAAATCTAAATGGTCTAGTGTCAGCTGATCCTTCTCAGTTCATCGAGCCATAAAAAAAGAGAACTTCCACGGCTGTTAACGCTTTGCGCTTTTTCAACGTTTTCCCAGTAATTACATTAACTGAGGATGCAAAACTAGCCGGGGGGCTGAATACCTGTAAGAACATCGGATGACGTCATGATACACTACAATTTTACACCAAAAGCTTCTTCAGTTTTAATTGTGCTCACAGGCAAGGGTTACATTTGAAGACATTCCCTTGCTTTCACATAGAAGTTAACCGGCCCAACTCCCGTGCAGTACGTGGGTTTCTGCACGTAAACAAGTAGTTATGCGAGAGAGCAATGGTAAACCGCTTTACCACAGCCCATGTGTATGTGCATAGCAGCAGCCCATGAAGGTGTCTGCTTCCTGCGCTGCCCTGGTTATTGCCTCTGGTGGGGGTAGCTACACCTCGGATTCTGACGTCGCGTGGGCAGTGAGGTATAGGGGGGCAGCTGACTGCATATGGCAGCCAGGAGAGTTCCGCACTGGATCGGACAGCGCACACTACAGCCGCAGGATAAGCAGCAGCCCTGAGGGAACATGAACAGCAGCACTGTCAGTCGAGACACTGCCAACAGCAGGCTAAGGGTCTGCCAGTGCGCGGGGCTGCACCGAGGCGGGCAGTGACCAAGGGAGATAAGTGCGCCTTTGCCTTGTAGAGCGAGCTTCAGTTATTCCCCACGTGCCCTCCGACGAGCTCCTGGCTACGCAGCTCCAGTATTCACACTGCCTGCAAGTTTAAGAGTTGCCAATATATCGCGCTAAAACTGGGTGGGGGAGGGGGACGTCACAACCGGCATCTCCTTTCGAGCGATGACTACAAACACCAAAAAATCGTAAATAATAGCAGTGGTGACCCATGGAGTGAAACGTAGCTTATAAAATATCAATTTAATATACCCAAGCAGAGGCACAAAAACAAACCAAACCTTCAGTGCATTTCTAAACACTGTGTCCTTTGAGCCATGCTCGCTCCCGCAGGCAAAACGCCGTGGGAGTGAACATCACAGATAGTAACCTGACCCAGGAGGAACGCAGCTGCCACCCAGCGCGCCGCTGCTCGCTCCCGCAGGCAAAACGCCGTGGGAGTGAACATTACAAAAGAGGTGGAACATGCACCTGCCTTTAGCCATTTACGTGCTTTCATTATTGAAAGACACACGCAAAAGCCAACCCAATGCGTGGGGGGAGTCAGACCCACACAGAGCAGTTCAAGAAGCCTCGCAGAGCAACGCAGGCGCGCTGCGCTAGGCTCGACCTAAAAATGGTCATGCTACCTAAATTTCTATATCTATTCCTCAATATTCCGATTCCACTGACCTCACAATTCCTCCGGCGCTGTGCTCAAATCTGGAGTCCCTGGTCTGGGCTGGGAAACAATCACTGTTCACGTGAGAAGCGCTCACACTACCTTTCCAGCAGGGAGGCCTCAGTGCACTTTGTATGACACTCTACACCCTATTCGCTCAGGTTCAATATCTGCACTTCTGACTCTACTCCATGCGCTTTCAGCCCCACACAATGAGGTGGAGGCGGATGCTTTGGGACCGTGTCTGCTGTCCACTGTGCTCTATCAGCCTTTCAGGCCCACGAGCACAGAAACAAATACAGTGGAGTGGGTCCGATTGGCTTGGAATGGCTTGCGGCATCGTGCCAGTTTTGCCATGCCTCTCTGCTTTCTCCATTCCTCTCACACGTACCCCCAGCTTCCGCCGCTACAAAACGATAGCGCTAGTGCGCATGCATGCAGACACAGATGTCACACATTTGCTGACCTCTACCTAGATGGTCAATGCTTACCCCCTCTGTGATGGAAGACTCCCCCAGACCCACTGTGCTAGATAACTTGCTATATCATCAGATGCGTGCTACCTGCAGTGCGATGCACCCAACGTTCCTTACACTCCACACACTTGATCACCTGCTAACAACCACCTCTCCTCGTAAACTAGTTACCTGCTTATACACAACAATGCAGGATTAGGCACCAGTGCAATGTCTGGCAGCTCGAGTAGCCTGGGATCTTGACGTCATGCCTCCCATTACAGATGCACAGTGGACATACTGCTGCGGCCAGACTGCAGCGCTGTCTCCTAACTACCGGTTGCACCTTATCCATTTCAAATTCATGCACAAGCTATACCGCACCCCGCCACAGTTACTATGTTTGGGGCTGGTGGACAAGGCACGCTGTCTGTGCTGCTTCACTCCATGGGCCTCAGTCCTTCACCTTGCCTGGGAATGTCCACGGGTGGTGGGATACTGGTTCGAGGTATATTCCATTCTGTACCAGATAGCGAGCCATCCGCTCCCACATACCCCTTTAGTTGGACTCCTGGGCTGCGTCAAAGATGTCCCCTTGGTTCCAACGCCTCACAGCTATGTTCCTGCTTTTAGCCAAATGATGAGTGGCTATGCATTGGGGCAGATGGTCTGCCCCCAAGGCAGTCTTGGCTGCGGGATGCTGTCTACTGTCAAGAACAATTATCCATGTACTGGGACCTGATGCCACCAAGATCTCGCCTGAAATATATCTCTGGGAGCCATTGCTAGCTCACCTCAGACAAAGAGACACTCCCCCCTCCCCCTCCCAACTATCCCAACTCTGCGCCGGGTGTATACTCGCCCAACATGGCCCCACCTTCCTGGCTCAAGACAGTGTGCCAGGTGGCCGCCCCCCTGACTGTCTGAAACATTTAGGAGTGTGTGCACCCTGTGCATTCCTTCTCTCGTAGCCACCCGTTGGATGGAACACCGTTGCACGATTTCTACATATGCTATGCTTCTTTCTCTGTAATCTTATTTTCAGAGTGATGGGCTGAAGTGCTGATGCCATAATGTTGTCTAAAATGTACTGACTTTGCTATTGTGCCTTTTCCCCTACGCTCTGCCCCCCCCTCATTTTCCTTCTCTATTCCCCTTATTACTTGGAAGCCATCGACTCACTGTTGTATCTTTTAAGAAATGGCAATAAAAACAGTTAAAAAAAATGTTGGGCGATCCCTAAATCTTATCAAATCTCCTATACTACGGATGAAATGAAGTGTGTTCCTAGGTCACTTGAGAGATGACTCAGGATTCTGAAATGGTGAATGAAGTTCCTAAGTAAGCTCTTAGCAACCATAGTGGCATCTGCTCTCACACAAGGGTAAGCTTTATTCTGCCTGCATAGACAATAAAGAGTACCAAGAATAAGTGGCACATTTCAGGTTTCAAACCCCTGGCCAAGGACATAGTTAATGTGCCATTGCAAATTAGAAACCTAATTGGATTGCAACCTATACACATCCCACCGAGCAATAATATTTAGGAAGTGTTTCCTGGTAATAATCACAAGATGAGTTCAAGGACACAGTGGAACTGCAAACTTTCTTTCATTAATAAATAACACACTTAAGCAGGGCACTAAGAAACTTAACATATATTTCAAATTGTTTATTTTAAAATCCTAACCTAGGGCCTGATTCACAAAGGGCCTCTGCACTCATGGCAGAGGCCCCGCAGTCATGAGGGGAGTCGCCGCACTTGGGGCGGAATCTACGCATTGAGAATTTTTATTGCAGAGATTCTGCTCTGTGTGTGGAGACTCCCCATGACGGCAGGGTCTCCTCCACGAGTGTGGAGGCCCATTGTGAATCAGGCCCCTAGTTTATAAATATAAAAGTAATGTAGCGAAACGTGTCAAGAAAAATTAAAACAGCAAGAAACACTCCAACATCATCATTGAATTGATATTGTCCTAACACCCTCAATCTATTTTTAAGTGGTACGCTAAGTTTTACTTAATGCAATAAATGCTTGTTTTTGAGTGTCTCAGATGGTTCGCACAGCATACTTGTGTTTTTCTTATGAAGTAGCAAGCCAGCTATTTCCTATCGCATCTTGTTGTAGACTGGAACATAAACAGCAAACACCTAAAACCCATTTCTTCCAGCTTTCACTACCATCTAACGTTGATGCTGCAAACTTGCATGACCTCTGCCTCGATAGTCCCAGTGCAAAGCTCCTCTCAGATAGTTTCTGATATCTGGGTTTTTATAGTATCTAAACACTGATCTTGTTTTATATTTTGAAAGCAAATGATGGAACTAGCAGATACTAAAGCAGCAAAAAGCAAAACAATCATGGCGACAAAAAGTGTCAACTTGATTATCATAATCATAAAGCATTATCACAGGGTGTAGACATTTCTAGCATTTTTTATTTTTTATAACCTGTATCTTTTTCAGTAAAGTCACAATAGGTGTACAGTTTCAAACAAGACGGACAGGCAGGATCCATGGCAAAGTACAGGTATATAGGCAGTACATTTTCACTTATGGCATTACCAGTTATCATATGTCAAAGAGCCTGTCATTATAATATCAGGTACATCAGCCCGACTCCTCCTCAGTCGTACTCTCACTCGCATCCGGTCATACTGACCACTTGCATTTACATCAGGGGTTAAGAACACGTTGCATAACTCCCTCCACGTCCCGAGATCCTCTCCCAGTTTTTCATACCTCCGACTGACCTTCATGTAGGCTTCCTCCGCCAGCATCTACTCATGCACATCCCCTAACCACTCTTCTTCTGTGGGGGTATGCCTCCCCATCCACGTTATCGCAACCCTGCTCTTTGCTAAAGCGAGGAGTAGTTGCTAGAGTTTATACGCCATCTTACACTTTTTGGGTTTAGTAACGTGTCCTAAAAGCAGTGCGGTGGTGTCCTCTCCACCCGAAAGCCTGTACCACCCTTCACCAACTCCACCACCCGGGACTAGAATTGGTACACCCCAGGATACCCCTATGCTAAGGGGAGAAAATCTGCCCCCACTGTGCGGCACAAAGGACACGCATCTGAGAGGTCCGGGTCAATACGGTGCAACCTCACTGTCATCATGTATGTGTGGTGTAAGTAGTTGAAATCTTTCAACTTGAAATGTGCATTGCAGGATACCGTATGTGAGTGCACTTATTGCTTTCCACGTCTTCTCACCTAAGGGCTCTGCCATGTCCAAGTCCCATGCCGCCAGTGCCCTGGGTGGAGAGCTCATTGAATCCACCATTGTGGCATTATATAGGAGAGAGATATGCCTACGCCCAGGACCACAGGTGAGCATTATATCCAGTGTTTAAGTCGTCCGCTGGACAATGGGATATGTGGGCCATGTCACTCTAACCAAGCCCAAAATTCCTGCATAATGTAGATAATGGCCCTGACCCAGTCCAGCGCACTGGCAGGCTTGCTCATAGGAGATGAAGGTTTCGCCTGGGAATAAGTCTGCTAATACATGACAACCCCCCTCCCTCCATGCCTGGAATGACATATTTTCCATCATTTTCCACACTGGGGCAAGAATCCATACAGAGAGTTTCCGATGGAACGGTGCGTGTCTTAGTATTTGTTCCACAAATGACTGCCAGACGCTCGCAATCTGTTTGGCTACATAGGGCATGTCATCAGGGGTTCCTGCGTCCTCCATCAATGCCGTTTGGAGCCTGTCCGCCTGGACTCGCCCCCTCAGTAGTCTTTTCTCCCAGTTGTCCCCATCATCCAGCCACCGGGTCACGTGTTGTAAGTGAGCTGCATAGTAATATAAATCAAACCTGGGGGCTTCCAGTCCCCCCATCTCATATAGCTGATTTAGAGTATTCAAGGCCACCATCGCAATCCAAGACTTGGAAGTCGCTCCAAGGGCAGAGCAGTCAAGCAAGCCAGTGGGAAGAGCAGGCATTTATGCCTGTTAAGGCGCAATCCAGAATAGCCGCCAAAGTCCTCCAGGAGCTGCAACAGCTTAGGTATAGTCTCTCAAGGCGAGGTAATATAGAAAAGGGCATCATCAGCATATAGCGATATTACGTGCAATCTCCCCCCCAATCGAATGCCCCACTGCTCAAGGTCCTTTCGAGCCCAAACTGCTGTAGGTTCAATGGCTAGTGCAAAGAGCAGTGGCGACAGTGGTGCCTCGCCCCAATGACCACATCTCAGAACAGCTTAGGTCTACACGTACCCGAGCACTCGGCTCGGTATAGAGGAGTTTGACCCATTGGTAGAACTGCGAACCAAATCCCGTTGCCATCAGTACTTCCTGCAGATATCCCCGGTCAACGGTACCAAAGGCTTTCTCGAGGTCTACAGCCAACAGGACCATTTCCTCATCCCTGTGTTGTACCTCATGCATTATACATGTGTTAATCGCCTTATATTCATATCCGTGTTACGGCCGGGTATGAACCCACATTGATCCTCATGGATCAGGTGATGCATGTGTGGGGCCAATCGTTTCGCCAGCACTCTGCATAATATTTTAGCATCTGAGTTGATTCGAGGTGAGCGGGCAAAATGCTGCTGGGTCCTGGCCGTCACCTGCTGGTTTCAAAAGCATACCCATCTCCCCTTCATGCATAGTTGGGGGCAAAAATCCCTGCTCATACGCCTCATCGTACATCTGTAATAGGGGCTAGGCCAGCTTCGCCGAGTAGGCCTGGTAAATTCCATCTCCCCCCGGTGCCTTAGCCCTGGGTAACTCCTGCAACGCCTCAAGTATCTCCTCTACAGTCAGTTGTACATTCAGATCCTTCTTCCCCACTGGACGTAACGGTCAGTCCGGACGGCCGGAACCGCTGTGTACACCTTCTGCTACTTGAACACTTCCAATACAATATGTGCCATCCCCCCCACCGAGTTGCGCAAGCAGATCGTCAATGGGGACGTCAGCTACTTCCGTAAAATCCAGGCCAGAAGGTGTCAGGATTTATCCCCTTCGGCGTGGAGGCGCTGGCGGTAACAGCCGAGCGTATAATTGTCCAACCTTTCCCAGATGTCACGTATTCCTTCTGTAGCGCACGCTAGCAGTCGCTATTGGACTGGTGTGTTCGATCCCCTGCCTGGGCCTCCGCTAGGGCATCCTCCCCATCCCTTAATTCCCGTTGCAACTGACGACAGACCCCACACTTTAATCCCATGCCTACACCTCGCAAAACTGTTTTGATTGCCTCCCACTCTGTGGCTCTGCTGGACATCCCCTCCCAATGGAGGGTCATATATTCCGTTAGTGCCTGGGACAGCGTCTCCCTCCCCTCTTGACCTTCCAGTATGTATGATGGCATCTTCCACCTCTAAGACCCCTGGACGAGGGCGTTCAATTTAACCACACAGCTTAATGGCACGTGATCTGACAGGAATTGGGCCAAATGGGTCACCTCCACCTCCAGCAAAGCAGGCATCCCCATCACTAACACCCTGTCCAGCATGCTGTGCGTATTATGCGTGGGTGAATAGCATGTAAAGAGATTCTGTTTCGGGTGCCTTTCCCACCAAGAATCCCGTAGACCAAACTCCCTCATTACTGCTCGCAACTGTCATCTGTGGTTTTGTACCACTTCTAGGCGGGTGTCTGTCCAAGTCAGGGTCTAGCACGCAGTTGAAGTCCCCCAATCACCATAGTGGTGCGGCAAGGTCTGTGACTATTAAATCTTGCATTGACTGATAAAACGCAGGTTCGTCTGTGTTTGGAGCGTATGTATTCCATAGAGTGATATCGTGGCCGTCTAGTGTGCCTCGCAGTAGCACATATCGGCCATTTACATCAGCCACCATAAATGTAAGGGTGAACGGTGTCCCTGGGGCCACCCACACCTGTGTGTGCCCCTAGCGTACATTGAGAAGGAGGAATGAAATGTCTGACCCCGCCACCCTGGCAGCCCCGTGTCGTCCAGATGTGTTTCCTGCAGACAGGTAATCAAGACATGGTGTCTTTTTAGAAAGGAGAGCACTCTATGATGCTTCGTGCATGTGCCCAAGCCCCTGATGTTCCAGCTTAGGAACCTACCCTCCATTGCCATACCAGTGTATCATGAAGTTAACACTTTGCATAGACCACTGACCACTGCTCGTCATCTTCACTTGCCGCGCACCCTCAGGACTGGCAACAATTAACAAATTCAAGAACAAAACTCCCCACCCACGGACAATGTACGTGCAAATGTGCAGTTGTTATTGCCCAACTCATGCTCGTGCCAGGACGTGCACAGCTTCCCAAGGTGCCCAAGAGGGGCTAGCGAAAAACCTCAGCACAGCGAGCCTCCCTACCAGGCCTGTCCATCAACAAACCAGCAATAACTTGCGCCACTAGGGCTCTATGCGCCCTCTCCACAACAAATAGTTCAGAGAGTCCCCGAAGGCGCAAGTGGGAGCTTATCCACTGCTATAGGAATTGCTCTGCTGATCCTTGCTCCGCGCACTCTGGAAATCCCGGCACTCGAATGATACTGCACAGAGCGCTCCCTTCCGCGTCCTCAGCCCGACGCACTAGGGCATTTGTGGCCATAGTCATCTGGGCCACAAATGCCCTGTTTGTGTGTCGCCACCTCGTCCTTCAGGTCCACGATGTCACCCTCGGCCGCCGTGACCTTATCTGCAACTTTCGCAGATCCGCCCTCAATAGGTTCACGTCTACAGATACAGCCTCAATTCGATTTTCCAGGTCCTTCCTGGACCCCTGAATGGCAGCTAATAGCTCTGCACGGGAGGGCTCTCCATGTTCGTCATCTACACCTTCACTACTGCCCATTTGTCTCGTTATGCGCTGCGGCGGGTGGTGTGGCGTGGTGTACTGTGTAATTGTATTGTCTCCCGCCTATCGTGCTGTTTTATCTTTGCCCATTGTGCCAGTCATGTAGTGTCTCTCTGCTGCGAGGCCCCGCAGCAGCCCCCCTCAATCTGGGATCGTGTTCTCCGGCTCTGGCCCCTCCAGGTGCCCCTTTCACCAGTCTCTCCCTTCGGGCCTGTCCCCGCCTGGGTATCCCAGCGGCGTCACCGGTGGGCAGAGCCGAACCCTACAGCATGCGTCCTCCCCCCAGTCAATCCAGCTAAAATCCGAGGGTACGTCCTCCGCGGCCTTCAAGCATCCACACTACCATCATTTAGTACTTCTCTAGGCGTGCACCCCACAGGTTGACACTTCTTCAGCAGCTCACTGCTTTTCTTGGGGGCCGGCACACCCTGCCATTTATCAGGCAGTTAAGTGCACAATCGGGGCACCCCCGCCCCCCAAGTAGCTGTCTTTCTTGATGAGCCCCAATGCCTAGGGTTCACCTGATCCCTCATTAGATATACATGCACCAGCATTCCATTACTATCTTCCAGGGCCTCGTGGTGCCACAAGACAGTTCTAATGCCCATCCATCAAGATTGTCAGCAATGAAGTATTCCCTCCGTCCAAGGCCTCCCAGTGCGGGTCACAGTATGTTGAAGGGGACCCCACCACAGGGCAGACTCCGGCACTGGGCGGGGGAACAGAGCCTCCCCAGCAGTACATGCACAGACGCTTAATCCCCGCCCTGTACCTGCAACGTTCCTGCAGTGCGTGCACAATCACTCCACTCCTCCAGCGGGGGACGCCCTCCTCAATGTACCGGATTGCCGCTCGCCGGCGACCCGCGGCAACGGCAGTCCCCCGCTCCAATTTCAGCCAGACCTAAGCGGTTCTGCCCAGCGCTGCTGGGACCTCTCTCGACTTCCAAGCCGGGGCTGCAGTCCACCCTGGATTAGCCCCACAGGAGATGAAGCCCAGGTCCGCAGGTGACCTCACAGTTCACAGCCCCCACTTCTGCCGAGAGGGCCCTACTCCCCCGGCGTCACCACTGCGGCGCAGGCCGCGCCCTAGGCAGCACACTGGGACAGTGCAGGCAGCCCCGCCTCCACTCGTCACTGCTCCTGGGGTCCTCCCGCCGGTGGGGTCACAACACTCCCTCTGTCCAAGCAGCGGTCTGGGCTCCACCGCCAGAAGCACGGCCGCCGGCCGCCACAGCCTCCACACTTGCTGCTGATCTCCCGCAAAGCACCGGCACAGCCTAGATGGTAGTCGCTGGTTCCCTTGCTCTCCGGCCTCAGCAGCCCACCCAGGCTAGCCCCAGAGGCGCAGCACCACCGCCCGACACTGTCGGAGTAAATTTGAGCTGGTCCCAGGATCAATGAAACAGGATTTCACAGGATCCCCAGGCATGCTGCTAGGGAGCTCAGAGGCTCAAACCTGTCAGCCATGTTGCTTGGCCACACACCCATTTCTAGCATTTTTAAGCATGTTTTCACTCCTTTTATAAAAGAAATAAAAAGGTGTGAATAAGGCAAGCAATGGAAGTCTGAAATGACAAAATAATGGGAATGGAAATGTATGAACATAGACTGTCACAGTGTTCGTGAAAAAAAGGGACCCAAGCAAGACGGTAAGCAACAGGGGTGGTCTTGATCCCTTTCCCAGCTTTAGAGGACTGACAGGTGACACAGGAGTGGCAGTAATTCTGGGCAGTAGTGGCAAAAAAGAAGGGCGCATACCAGTGAATTGTACTTGTGTGTGTCATGCCATTCTTACCTACATGGGTACAGCTATGCATGGTTGGAGAGTAGACTTTTCAATGCAACCACATGATTCCCAGCATCATTGGTTTGTGACAAGGCAGCTGGTCTAGCAGCTGAATCAGTGCGGGCATTCCTTCGGGATGCTAGATTGTGCGGGTATTGATGAGCAGCACACTTAACTACTGCTACCATTTGCTAGCAATAAATCATTCAACAAATTTGGTACATAAAAGCTTTCTTTATGGGGTTACCAGAAGAAGTGAAGAATCCCATCTGCATCTTGAGAAGCCCAAAGTAATGCTCGACTCCAAACGCTTACTTTAAGTCTGTAAATACAGTTACATTGTTTTCTCAACTAAGATGCAAGCTTGAGTGACTGCACGAGTTCAGCCAACTGGGCAGATTTCATATAATGGAGGCTTACAGCTTTCAGTATTTTGATATACAATGCATACAGCATAACCTGTAACCAGCACATCTTTGTCATTTCTAAGGTATGAACCATCCAGAAATGCATTCATTCAGAGGTTGATCCAGGTGCATCAGTGAGATCAAACATTTAGTTTTCCCATCTCACTGGTGGGTGTCAGAGATTCCGGGTTTAGGGTGGAGCAGTGGACGAGGATAAAATAAGAGGCAGACAACAGAATTTCATATCAGGACAACATGGCAGTGGAAAAGTAATGTGTCTTAGTGGTGTGCAATAGAGTAACAGTGTGGGGTACATCAACACTCAGAGTAGAGCTTATTACAGCATTTTCAGTGGCTTCAACAAGATGGGTTGAAGAGGCTACAGAGCAGAGACATGGAGGGAGTCTAGGCACGACTGGGTCCAAAGCTGAAGAATAACATGCTACGTGTTTTTTTCTGACAACTGTGATCTTGTATCACAACCCCACAGGCAAAACCGTTTAATTGATGACAATACCGAGTAAAGGGTTCGGAATAGTCATAGAGCTCCCAAACAGGCACAGAAGCCAGGGCTAGTTTTATTTGCAAAAATACATTTTCGGCTTGTCTAGACCACTTCAAAGGTTTGGGGGTGTCTCTTCTGACATAATCTTGCAGGCCTTTGCCATTGTGACATAGACCAGGATAAATTCTCTACAGTACCTATTTATACCTAGGAAAGTTTGCACCTGTGCAATGGTCCCGGGACAGGGAACTTGTCAATAGGTTTGATCCACTCTGGCGACAAGTGGCGCTGTCGTGCAGAGATTTCTTAACCAAGATAAACCACCTTGGGGAGATTGAGGTTTCTCCTTTGAAGCCTTGTGCCTCTTTGTAGCCAATTCAGAGAGAAGGTAGACACAGTTAACTTTACAGTGATCTAAAGTAACAGATGCCAACAATAAATCATTAATGTACTGCCCCAAAGAGGATCCCCTGGAAAAGACCAAAGATTACAAATTGTCCTTTAAAGCTTGGAAAAACATTGATGGAGACGCCTTCAAACCTTGAGGGAATCTCCACCAAGAAAGTTGAGATCTGCAGAAGGAAAACATGAATAAGAATGTGCATCGGAGTCTCTTTGTGTTGTATTCAGGAAATTGACAGTCATTCGATCTAGCTACATCCTCAACCAATCCAGTTCTTGGAACAGTTCCACTGCAATAAGGCTACCTGTACAAAGTTCATCTTGGTTCCTAGAGAATGTCCTTTGGAAACAACATAAGCATTTAAGGATGCGAAATGTAACAAATGCACAACCCATTTCTTGAACCAGACGTATGACTTTGAGGGAGTATAACAAGGCTCCAACCTATGGCCTGATCTAGCTACACCGCCCATGTACTTTTTATAGTCTACAATGCACACTGGTACACTTCTGCTACCTGACCACCAGTGGTGGCTGCCAGCTATGGACAGGGGGAGGGGAGGGCAAATGGGGGCAAAAATATATAAACTAAATTCATGCCAACATGCATTACATTATCGTTTTAAAGTAAAAATGTTTAACTTTAAAACAGTAATGTAATGCATGTCGGCAATTTAGGGCATAATAAACATAAAATAGATTCTAAAAAATGAGATAAAATGCACTTACCTTGCTGCACGTCCTCCTACTGCACGACCTCGGTACGTCCCGGTGGTCTTCTCTCTTCGGGCCCAGCAACTCCCCTAACCAATCCTGGCACTGCTCTCATGCTGCTAACCAGAGCACTGAAGGCCTTTGCTCAGTCTCAAACCAGTTGTCCAAGACAGCTGGGTTGAGAGGTCTAAAGTGTGTATGTATGACTGGCTGTTGCAAGATGGCCGGCCAAAGAGACATGCGCACTTTAAAGTGCCCAGTTCATCACTCCTCTCTGCTGCTGCCTGTCAGCAGCGACCCCACCCCCGTCCTGCCTGAGACTTGGCTTGGGACGGGGTTTGCAGAGTCAATGAAAAATAAAATGGTAATGTGTATTACCATTTTATTTTTCATTTGGGAGAAGCCGCCCCTGCTAACCACAAAATGTCACAGGTAAAGTGCTTTCATTGTGAATGGTTTTGAGAATGTGGCCATCCCTTCCATTTGAAAAATGTCAAAGGATGTAGTTCATTGCTCTGCAAGGCTCTGCTCTTACACTTTGATGTTTCTTTGCAAACAAGCTCTTTAGGGTAATGTTTAAAGTAAGAGCAGATTGTGCGACATGCTACTTTGCTCACTTTGAACATTTCTTTAAATAATTCAACTCCTGTGTAGAAATTGTCAATGTATAAAGGTTGACCTTGGTGAGGAACTGTTCTGCGAAGTTCCCACACAATTATTCCACTGATTCCAAAAGTGGAAGGACAACTGGGGGATGGGTCAATTGAAGAATCCTTACCAGTGTAGACCCTGAAACTATATGCATATATTCTCATTGCTAGTTGCACTTTCACTCAATTGTACAACTTAATGCAAGACTGTCCTTGAGCATGATCAGTGACCTATCCATAGATATATTTTGACCTGAAGAATAGATCTCTGAGAAGCAATCCACAAATTTTGTAAAGACGGGCTAAATCTTGAAGAGATGTCCAGAACCACATTGATCTTGTGGCACCACTGTAGCATTGACCACAAAATGCAGCATTTACTGCAGAAGTAAATAACGATCTGTGCTCATGATCACTGGAAAAGTAGCAGTTGCCATCAAGGAATTGGTAGACCAACATGAAGATATTGATTGCTTTCTTAATAGCCCCATCAAAAAAGTCAGAACCCAGAACTATTTCATATCATGACTTTTTGTGGGAGTCCACTGGGTACCTTGAGCATGAGGCATAAGTGTGGCTCTCAAAAACTGTTGTGCATCTAAGTTGTTCTGCTCAACCATATAATACAAAAAAAGAGTTGTAAGAAATTGGTTGGCAAAAAGCTTTCTGTATTTACTCAGCATGCCGCCTAATCACTAAAGGCAAGCAAAATAGGTTGCTTTATGTTGGGGGCAACACAGGATTCAGCATTTAAAATGGGTAGCCCTTGGGCCATTGTCTTCATTCCATCTTGCTCAAACTGCACAACACACCTTTCTGTGTGCTCTTGTAAATGAGCCACTTTATCTGCCACAATAGTGGATTAATCAGCTGATGATTTCTCTCACACATAAATACAGTGCCAGACTGTTCTCCTTGGTCCTCTGCCTCAAATGCAGAGGCAGATTTAGAAAGCAAACCAACAACCTGCTGGGTGATATGCCTGCGAGGAGCCATTATGCTCCCTAATAAAACTTTCTAAACAAGCTGACAACAACAAAGTACATTGCTTCAAATGAGTAATTAACCAGCTGTGGTTGTATCAAACTGTTACTATCAATTTTGAAATATAAAGATCTGAAAAGAAACTACCAATGCTAACCGCACAGTTAACTTTCTACTACAAAAAGATACCTCTCACTTGCCATGGACAGCTAGACTGAGGATGAACTGCACCTAATCTGCGCACATACAGCAAGCACCAAAGATATCCCACTAGAAAAAAGAAAGAAAAAAAAACTCAAAAAGCTCTTGCAAAAAGCCACACATAATTTTCGAAGCATAATAAAATAACCAAAATATGCTGCAAGTATCACAACAGTTAACAAAAAGCATTCAAGACGGACAGTGATACATAATGGAAGAAAACATTTAAAAATAAAATGTTTTTCCTCACCCAACATATGCAACTACACTAATTGCAGATCCACTAATGCTGAAACCTTGAGCAGTATTCACCACCAGGGAAATAAAAAATGTTGCTGTACAATAAAAAGGAAAAATAACATTAAGCTCACAAACAAATGTAAATTATGGGACAAAAAAACCAGTTAACATTAATAAACACAATGAAGACACATAGAGCTAATGGTATTACACAGGAAAAGCAAAGCAAATTAAAACATAAAAAATTTGCAACTTAAAAAAATACTTGAATAGCATAAGTATCGCAGACCTATACATAAAGTGCACTACTTGCAATCTCTCATCCCTCAGTCACATATTACAAAGCAATTTCAGCATGCAGCCACTTAAATGTTAGTAACCAAGAAAGCTTGACTGGTGTGGAGCCACTTGGAAAACATGCATAAACTACCATAAGTAAAATCCAAACGTTCACCACACAGCAAGACCCAGAACAAATAGGAAAGAGAAATAGGGGTCCAATTAAACACCAACAAACATGAAAGAGAAGATGCAGTTAAATTACAATCTACAATATTTCAAATACTGAAAGCATTGCTGTGAGCCGTGGTCGTAAACACAAACGAAAATATGTTAACAAACAAAATAGACTTCAAACATTTCTGAAAAATTAAACTAAATTCCATAAGTAAACAATTTACAAACACTATTTACAGCATACCATAGAAAATCGAACATTTCTATAAACAGGAAAGGGAACCCTAAAACAAAGGTCTGCATGACCAACAAGCACATTACGAAACTCCACAAAAATATCAGAGGAAAAACAAAACAAATTCACAACATATCAAACAATACTATGGCACAGTCCCAACAAAGCAAAGCCCAAACATGCAAAACAGATAAACAACTTTCGATCCACCCACCTAACCAGAGAGAGGGTGAAAGAAACATAACTGAACGAAAGTTGAAAACGAACCATGAGACTGTGATTATACCAAACACTACCTCCCAATTTTTGAAAAACAACACTGCAGTTCTGATTGACTAAGGTTGGGTTACATATTTCTGGCCTACAGCCTTTGTCTCTGGTCAAAGTTGCCCCCACCTACTCTACATTTCTCCCTTTGCATTCTGGGACTTCTAGTCCTGGGCTCCCACAACTAAAACATTTCATAAACAAGAAGATAATGAAATAAATCAAGTACAAAGAAGCAAGCTGTGGAGGTGCATCCACCTGTATTTGATTATTTAATGGGGCATAGAACCCTGGAAACCATGCCCCTAAGTATTATTTTCATGGGAAGAAAACTTTTGCTGGCGACTGCTCCCCCGAATACTAAAAACAACCTGGTGTTCTAATGGGCTTACTGCCCCCTCCTCCCTTTAAGGGCAGATTGACTTAAATAAACAGCCCAGCTCCCCTCAAATGTGGGGCGGAAATCAAAAAAATATACATACCCCCTTATTCGAAGGCCGCTCCCTGCATGTCCAAAAATAGCATGGGGGTCTAGTAGGGTATTTTGCTGAGGGATTGCAGTCTCACTTGCAGAAAAGAGAGGCACAGAGGGAAAGGAGAAACACTGAACTTTCACCCAGTGGGTCTCTTCCTCCAGAGCGAGCAGATCGCACCTGTTTTCAAACCTGCTTGGCAATGCATTGGATACAAAATTATTTACAGCATATCTACGAGCTGTATTATTACGTTTGTGCGCTGTGCGTGCACTGATCTCATAATCTCGCTGAGCGAGCGGTCAGTGGTGGCAGTGGAAATGCTTCCACTGCCATTCCAGGTGGGGGACTTTTTATATTATGTTATCATCACTTGGTAAAGAGCAACGAATTATACCTGAAGGTATATCTTGGAGCTTTACTGAATCAGAATAAGCAAGCAAACTAAAACAGCCATATCGTTAAAGGTTTTTTGAATTTACCCATCTCTGTACATGATCGAATGTGTAAGGGCAGTTTGTTCCAATAGAGAGGAGCTAGGTACGAGAAGGACCTCTTGCCTAATCTTGATGTTCGGATTCTAAGAGTCTGGAGTAAGGCTTTGTCCTTGGATCGGAGCAGTCTGACAGGACAGTGAAGTCTGAGCCTACTCCGCAAATAGATTGGGCCTTCCCCACTCAGTACTTTGCGGGTGAGACGACATAACTTGAATAGCACACGTTTCCTGAATGGCAACCTGTGCAGAGTGCTTAGGATAGGAGCAGAAGGAGAGCCAGAAGGAAGATTACATACTAATCTGGTCACTGTGTTTTATTCAACCTGTAATTTAGACATTGTTTCATTAGCCGCTACAAGCAAGGCTTTTCCATAGCCCATGCGAGGGATGATTAAAGTTTATATTCAAGTTTTCCTAGAGGCCGGAGGAAGCCATGGAAAAGCTTTTTTCAGTATAGTAGTGAGGCAGGTTCCTCGCACAGTCACCTCATCATGGTTCTTCATGGACAGAGTGTGATCCAGCTTTCAAAAAGTTGGTAAACCATTAAAACGCTTTGCCATGAATGCCTACATCATACAGCCTGCGAATCAGAATTGTATGGGAAAAAGTATTAAAGGCTGCTGACAGATCTAACAGCACTAGCATTGCCTGTGTGCCAGCATCCAGGGACTGTCTGATGCTATCCGTGACCGAGACCAGCATGGTCTCAGTAGTGTGGGAAGCTCTGAATCCGAATTTAGAGGGATCCAGAATCTCATGCTCTTCCAAAAAAGCAGCCAGCTGCTTGTTTATGATATTTTCCAAAAGTTTACATAGTAGAGGGAGCAACGAAATGGGGTGGTAGTTGGACAGGTTTCCAGGGTCTGTGTTAGGTTTCTGCAAGAGTGGGGAGACTTGAGCTGTTTTCCAAACTCCTGGAACAGTAGCTGAGTCCAGAGAGAAGTTAAGAAGGAACATAATGGCCAGAGCGATAGAATTGGGAAGGCTGACCATAACTAAGGGGGGGCACAGATCTGTGGAGAGCCTGACTTAGATTGTTCTAGCAACCCCTGAATCTGCTCCAGGGTGCCGGGTTGAAACCTCTCTAGTTGGAAGTTGAACCTAGGAATCAGCAAGGTGTAATCTGGAGGTTCCACAGGCTGCCCTAGCGTAGCAGGGAAGTTTGAAAAGATAATGGCAATTTTCTCCTCAAAAAAGTCTACCAAAGAATCACATAACTATTGAGATGCGGAAACGGCTCGAGTACAACCTTGAGGTTTTATAAATTTGTTGAGTATTTTAAAAAGGACTTTGGCAGAGTTTCTCACTTGCTCTATATTATTAGTAAAGAAGTTTCTGAGGGCTAGTTTGATCTTATTTTGGTAGCATTTTAGCATCTGTTTATATTCATCTTTGTCCGCGGAAGATTTGGTCTTTCGCCATCTCCATTCAAGCCTTTTACACCTGGTTTTCTCCAATCTTAAATCCGAAGAGATCTACAAAGCATGGACTCCGCTAGAGAAAGCTGGGGCCCACTTAGAGGGACAATTTGATTGAACGCCCGAGTAAAGGAGCTATTGAATTCTTCCAGAGCTACATTTATGTTGGTGCTGTTAGTGATTTCTGATAGGACGTAAACCTTAGAGAAAGAGTCGGGAATGACTAGTTTCAATTGTCTCATAACCCTCTTATTCCTACTTTTAGGCTGGTCCGACTCGTTCCCCTTGGGGAACTGAAACTTAAGTGATGATCGGACCAGAGGAAAGGTAATGGAGATTCACTTCTTAGTTCAGGGGAGTTCCTAAAGATTAGGTCTAGGGTGTGGCATGCTGTATGGATTGGCCTGACCACTTTCTGTTTGAGACCTAACATTTTTACATTTCCCCAGAAGTTGGACCACTTCCGAATTGGAGACATCTTCCCCATGAAATTTCAGCCAGGAGCAGAAAATTGGTGACTTCAGGGCATATCAAAGGGGAGGCACCAGGTCTTCCCCCCCAAGGCAGGGTGCTAAGGATGTGTCTAGTGTGTCCTTAGCACCCAAGTGTTAGAGCCAGCCTTAAGACGATCAAAAGCAAAATTGACACAGTGACATCTCATCTGTATCATCTCACAGAAAGAATTGACTGCCAGCCCATTAGATTGGATGGGGTAGATAGCCAAACCTCAGATGTAAGACGACTCCACTGTGACTACTTGAGCTGGAGAAGCTGGTTAGGTGCATGTCAGCCAAGAATGAAGATTTGTCAGTGCAGTTTTGTTGCAATAATATAAGAATCACAGTCATACTTGAGTCCACAAACATGAGATGACCGGACTCCCTATTTGAAAACCTTTTTAACTCTTTGACCTTCTCAGCTGAACTGGAACATTCTTGGTCGATAGAGTCCATCTGTCTCTAGGCCCGAGGCCACCACAGGTACCTCCCAGGCCAATCACTGCAAGGCTGCTTAATTTTAGAGATTGAGACACAACCTACAGGATGAGGCGGGGCCATAACAGTATTAAGGTGTGATTCTGGCTATATATAGATTTTGCAGCGCTGGTCCAGGAGGACAGATGAAAATTTGTCAAAGTAAAATGCATTCTCTGAGCCAGCGAAACGAAAGACATCAAATATGCAATGTAATACCCAAATAAACTAAAATTGAACAAAGTAGGAAAGCATACTTTTCCATAAATGCTAGTAATACGACCAAGTTCTGCAAAAAGAATGTCTGTGTAGAGGGGCTAGTGCATCATCCAGCACATCCGACGTCCATGAAGGAAAGCTCAAATTCCACTGGCAGACTAATCAATTATGGTAGCTGCAGTATGAAAAACCCCATAAACTTAAATACCCCAGTCGAAGAACTGCAGGGTCAGTGGTCTGGGGCTCATGCCTGTCCCACTGTGCAAACCACACAATGAGAACTAATTATCGTCTCAGGAGTAAAGCTATTTCAGTGAAATCATTATGAGGCTACTGGGCCACCTGCAAATTAGTTTAAATTACTTTTCATAGAGCATGTCCATTGGCAGGCACACCAGGCCTTCAGGTGTTTACAACTTCTGAGATACCTCAGGGGTTGAGTATATAGTTTCTCTTTAGACGTGGACAGAACTCGCAGATTTTCACTCCACGAAATTCTGTCGGAGTTACAATAAAATTCTGCGCGTTTCAACAGAGTTCCGCTTACAGGCGAACAACATTTACATCATGCTGCAATTTGGTGACACTAGAGCGAGCCGCTTTGAAAAATCAGCACCAACGGCACCATGCGGTGCACAAGCGCGCGCAATTTGAGTTCATTATGCTGCCACTTGAGTAGAAAATCTACATGAGCGGCAGGAAATCTACTCAAGAGGCATCCCTCTGACCCCCGCCCGTGTTAGAAAAATACGCTAGGGGACGCCAAACCTCGCTCACATTTCTGTAGCCTCACAAGAACATTTTTGGGCACTCGGCGATTGGTGGAATTTGGCTGGAACTGCACGTTACAAGAGTAACATGGAGTCACAAGATTTCACTAATTCTCGTGGTGGAACTAATTTGTTTGGGATTTAAGGGCCACATGTATCATGCATTTTTCTGGTCGTTTGGGACCGGTAAAATGCATTATGGTGTGTATGAATTTCAATTTGTGATTCGGTAACATGTTACCGAATCGCAATTTGGAATTGCAAATACATACTGATTCGGTATTAGAAAGGGATGTGTTTAGGGTGACCCTTCCTAATATCGAATTGCAGCGATATGTAAGAATGTTTTGTGACCGAAATGCTGTTGAAAAACATTCACATTTTACCACTGTAGGAAAACGCCCCTTTTTGCATGGTTACCCCCCACCTTTTCCCTGACAATTGATGCACTTTAAATTGATGTGCCCTGGGTCCCTGCCAATCAGGTTCCCAGGGCCTCTGTTCTTTCCCAAAATTGTACCTTTGTACCCACAACTGGCATATCTGTGGCCACAGGTAAGCCCCTTGTAAAAGGTACCATGGGTACCAAGGGCACTGTGACCAGGGAAGGCCTCTAAGGGTTGCAGCACCTATTGTGTCACCCTTAGAGACCCTGCACCCTAACACCCACATACTGCCATTGTAGGCTGCGTTTTTTTGTGCACAGAAAGTTGAAGAGTCGACATGGCACACATCTCTGTGTGCCATGCCTGCAACCCACTGCCTGTGGCCTAGGTAAGTCACCCCTCTAGCAGGGTGCACTAGACCACAGGTGAGGGTACAGCTGCAGGAGCACTGTACCCCTACAATGTGTAAGTCCATTCTTAGACATTGTAAGTGCAGTAAAGCCATACAGAGTATATGGTCTTCGAGTTGGTCACTACACACTCCACAGCTCCATTATGGCTTTACTGACACCTGGGGAGTTTGGTAGCAAACTTCTCAGCACATTAAACCCACACTATTGCCAGTGTGGGATTTAATGTAAAATGCACTCAGAGGGCATCTTAGAAAGGCCCCCTGAAAAACGACCAGCCCTGGTGCGGTACCCACCATTTGCTCACAACACATTGTAGAGGGGGGGACGGGGAGCTATTAAAGAAAGAGTAGATCCAGTACCCGTGCTCCCAAAGATAAATGTGGTATTCACTACGGGGTAGCTGTTCCTTAGGATAGAGAAGAGTCACCACCAATTATGGTTGGAGACGTAGTATGTAAGAGGTCAATCTCAGTATAGTTGGGTATTTCAAATAATGGGGGGGGGGAAATCCCTCCTTTTTGGATATAGTGCCCTCACACACCCTTGCGAGTGTCATGCTTCATCATCGGGCGTTGCTCCTCGTGGGGGTGGCGCTGCTGTCCTCCACGGGCCCCGCGAGAGGGCTCTTTATCGGAGATCTTTTAAGGAGACGCCGCAGTTGTGCATGTGGGTATGTGGGCCTAAGGTGGTAAGTGAGTTAAAATTTCCAAACGATACCCAGAATTCAATTTTATTCGGGGGTCCGTGTGGCAAGGTTAAAACATGGGTTAGATTCTGGAGCTACCTCTGTGAAACAAATAAGGAGGGGGGGGATGAATGTCTTCCCACTGCTCTCAGAATCTGTGTGATAGTGTATTCAAGAAAAAATGGTCAACATGTTTCGCGCTTCTGGTAGGTCCATAAGGGATCCACGGGCGCTTCGTCAGGACCGTAAAGAGTGCAAACAAAAGAAAACTGTTTGAGGAATCAGGGGCGAAGGCCCTGTATACCTGTAGTGCCCCTAGTCCGGTATGGATGCGTCTTCGCACTGGAAGGAACGTGTGGTACAGGTTCCTAAACCCAACCTGGTGAGATAAAAAGAGAAAGACGTACAGACATATAATAATTATGTACAGCACATGTAAACAGTGAACTTCACTGGTACTTTGATCTGATCATGATCTGGCATTCCACTCTGCATGCAATCACGTGTGCATGCTCGAAGAATTATGCCTCACTTGACATATTTTGTGGTTTAGATCAGAACCAAACTCTAGGCGCCACTGCCACCTGTATGGTTGATAGACACGTATCTAGTGTCTGTATCGATGGGGTAGATGGCGTGATGTGTAGGCACATTTTGTCACTGGTGTGTGGTCAGCCCTGTAGGGGCGGTTGAAATCTTAAATAAAGGGAGTGTTTGACAACGATGGTAGGTGGCTATAAGACTTCACTTGGTGACAGTTACTGTGTGGCTCATAGGTCGTAAATGGCCGCGTTATATTCGATGAGAATATCATCTGCCTGAGGCTGCAGTGTGGCCAAAATAAAGTCAGCGGCAGTGCGGTGCTTCGTTAAAATATACATGCGCTATGGTTGTGAGGGTAAATGCAGGTTCCAAGACATGCCGGACGCTGACTGTGCTCATTATCGTGACTATAAACATATTACGTGAAGAGTTGATAATGCAGGGTCTATCACATACAGCACGTAAAGAAACCACGTAAATCACTATAAAGCGCTAAGTATCACGCCTACCCCCAAATTCTGGATGGTGGGCCACGTCGGCGCTCACTAACATAAAGGGGCTGAGTATCTGTGGATAAAAAGAGCACGACATGCATAGTTATCTCCCCATAGTCGGAGCTTCACTCAATAGTTTAGAAACCACGATACCTTGGATCGGAAAATCGGGAGACACTTACAGTAGCTCGCCCCTTAAGACGTCCGGAGACCTACCCGTCCTTCTGAGAGTCGCCGGGAAACAATGTTGGATAGCAGGTTGCCAACATATACCTCCCAGGCTGTGCACCCAGCGGAAGTGTTGTGTTGGTAGGCGGGGTGTGCGTGCGTGATGACGTGGGGCGTGATAGGGGAGTGTTGCAATACTGAGTGCTGACTGCCGAAAACGGGAGTTAAAGCAGCGGCCATATTGGAAAGGAGTGAAATACACTCCCATCCTAATAACAAGGATGTGCTCACTGTTCTAATTGCAGCCTAGACATACTGGGAGGGAGGAGCTTTAGAACTTGATGTCGCATATCGAATGTCACACAAAGGTGTGCAAAAAAGGGGAAAGAGAGAAAAGGGAAAAGGTTTTTGTGAAAAACTTAGTCCCTAGTAATGATGAGAGGTGCGTTCTCGCTCTCATAAGTTAGGTTAATACCTCATTCGCAAATCAAACTGTCGGTGTAAATAATATGGTGTATGTCATAGAGAGAGGGTTGTCATCTAAGTGGTGGCACAGGTAAGAGACGTCTGTTGTGCAGTGCTATTACACTGACTCAGAGTGACTAGGGTTAGATAGTGGTCACTGGGTAGATGGGATGTAGTTGTGAGGAGACCGAGAAGACCGAGTGGTGTCTCCTCCGTATGACTAGAATCTAAGTCAGTCTGTCCTACCATGTGATGTGTTTGTATATTTAATGTTAAGGGGATAGCGCACTGTGTACTGGGTACCTTGGATAGGAGTGATGTAAGAATCCCAGGGTATGACTGGTTATGCCCCTAAGTCCCCAATTCGGCCCAGGGTATCTCATCATTCAACCCCTCTGTGTCGCATTTCAATCTGTGTACCCAGCGTTGTTCCTGCCTGAACAGCGTGCTGTTGGTCCAATCGGGATTGGATTCTATGATTGTCCAACTTATATTCTCTGGGTTGTGATCTTTCTCAAAGAAATGGCTCAGCAGCTTGGTATTAGTTTTCCTGCGTCGTATGGTGCTTCTGTGCTCCCCTATTCTAATCTTCACAGGTCTCGTGGTCATGCCTACGAATCTCTTGCCGCAAGGGCACAGGATGGTATAGATACAATTCTTAGTGTTGCAATTGGTGTGTCTCCTCTGATGCCAAGGTCTGGCCAGACCCAGGTCAATATGTTTAGAAGCTTTGGTGAGAGCACATACAGAGCATGAACCACATGGAAAATGTCCTTCCACTGGTGGAAGAGCCCAGAGGGTGGATTGTGTGGTAGGGGATGCTTTTGGACGAGTGTGGACTAAGTGATCCCTCAGATTCTGGGTGCGTTTAAATGCAAAAAGTGGCGGAGGGCCAGGGGTAAATGGGCCTGTTTCTAGGATGCCCCAGTGTTTTCTTATCACTTTTTGGACTCTTGTTAGAGCTAGGTGTGAACGTAGTCACACATGTGATAGCTTCAGATTTTGGTCTCTCCTTAATCTCGAGTAGGGCATCCCTGTGATTGTTCCGGGCTCTTTTGTGTGCTTGGCGTATTATTTTCTTTGGGTAGTTGGTTGAGTCAAGTTGTCAGAGAGTGTCTCGGCTTGTTTCTCGAACTCGGTCAGGGTATCCCAGTTCCTGCGGAGTCGTAAGAACTGGCCGACAGGAAGGTTGTTCCTGAGCGCCTTGGGATGGTGGCTTTCATAGACAAGGAGACTGTTCCTGTCCGTCGGTTTTCTATAGTTAGTCGTGTGTAGGGAACCATTGTCTAAAGAGATCAGGAGATCCTAGAAAGGGATGCTGTCTCGTGACATAGTGCTAGAAAATTTGAGAAAAGGGTCTAGAGTGTTAATCCACCCACAGAATGTTATGCATTGTTCTTCCTCCCCCCTCCAAAAGAGGAGGATGTCGTCGATATAACGACGCCACATCAAAATGTTTTCTCTGTAGGGGTTGTTGTCCCCTAAGATGAATTTGTCTTCAAAATTGGCCGTGTACAAGCAGGCTAGACTAGGAGCGAAGGTGCTCCCCCATGCTAGTACCCTGGACTTGGTGGTAAAGCTGGGTGTGGAATGCAAAGAAGTTTTCTTTCAGAGCTATGGAGGCACATTCACAGATAAATGGGATAGGTGTTTCATTAGGGCCAAGGTTCCACATTCCGCAGGGTAGACTCCAATACTTCCAAGGTGGCATCCTGGGGAATGTTTGTGTAGAGTGCCTCTACGTCTAGAGTGACCAGCAGGTTGATGGTCGCTTGTTCAGGGAAGTGATCAATGAGATTGAGTACTTCAGTGGTGTCCCTGAGATATGATGGTGTTTTACTAACCAAGGGGCGTAGGTAGAAGTCGCAGAATTTTCTCAGAGGTTCTAGCACAGAATCGATGCCAGATACGATGGGGCGTCCGGGTGGTGGATTGATTCCTTTGTGTATCTATGATAAGGTGTAGTAGTAGGGGGTCCGAGGATCCTCGTTGATGAGGAAGTCCGCTTCCTGGCGGGAAATCCAGCTTTCCATCTCAGCTTCATGGACTATGCTCTTAATCCGGATGGTAAGCCGGGTCGTTGGGGTCTTCCGTGATAGGTTGGTAGTACTTAGTGTCAGTGAGTTGGCGGTAGCATTCAGCATCATATGTGCCTATATCTTGAATCACAATGGCGCCGCCTTTGTCGGCTGGTTTTAAGATGATGCTGGTATCCTTGTGATGGCTTTCAAGAGGGTCCTTTCTTCTTTGGACATGTTGTCGAAGGGACGTCTGTTGTCCATTGCTGCTACATCCTTCAAGATAGCCTGTTTGAAGGTGAGGATTTCATTGGGTGTCATAGCCGCTGTAGGTGTGAATTTGGATTTTTTCTTGAGACCGGTCTCGGTGTTAGGAGTGTCCGGGTTATCCTGAAAAAAGGCCTTAAGCCTAACTTTTCTGAAGAATTGGTGTAGTTCCTGGTGAAGCCTGAATGAATCTTCAGTGGGAGTGGGGACAAAACCCAGGCCCTTATCCAAGAGCCTGGATTCGCCCTCAGTAAGTTGTCTGGAAGACAGGTTCACAACTAGTGTTTCTGCCCCATTGTCTTGCTCCGTAGTGTCATTGGTTCCGGTTCTTGCCACTGGACCGTCTTGGATCCTCCTCTTCTTCTGCCTCTTCCTTTGCCCCTCCCTCTGTTGTAAAAAGGGGGGTTCGGGAATTGGTGGTATTGGGGTACCTGTGGGTGATGTCCTGGTGGCATGTTCCACATCGGCGGTGGTCCCATCCATTGTCCCGAGTATAGTGGTTGTTGGAATGGCTGTGGAGGGAAATTCTGAAGCAGGGGTGGCGGATGTTGTCTTGGTGTCCCCCTTGAGCGAGGTGTGTAGTTTCTGCCCTCGTAGCTGGAGTCGCTGCTAGTAGATCCAGATCTTCGTGAGTGGGTACTGCTTCCCTCATCGGATGTGGTCTCATAGTTCTGGATCACATAATCTTCTTTGGTGTAAGGATATACCTTTTCTTTGTTGAAGCGTTTAACGTCTTTCTGTAATTTGGTGATCTTCTGTTTAGTGAGGAACTCCTTATGTTCGTTCCTTTCCTCATTGATTTCAGCAAGTCGTGATTTGAATGCTATGATAGTGATCCCTGCTCTGAGTCCATTCTCTGCCAATGTAATTTGGACCGATAAGCGTTTGGCTGTATTAATTATTAATACGAGCCAATCTCGTGTGCATTTCCATGCTATCTTTGACCATTCCCTTCGGAAGGTCAGGTCTTCCAGGAAGATTCTTGGCGAGAGGGTAACTAGAAGGCCATTGGGGGCTATATTGGCCCTCAGATATTCGGTCATGATTATCCCATGTAGGGCTGTTTTGATTTGGAGTTTCCTCAGTGATTGTAGGGCTTTCCAATCATCATCCTTACTTCCTGTTGCTGCGCTCCCATCTTCAGCTAGGAGTGAGGGTGCTCTGAGAATTTCAGCCACCATGTCATCGTCGAAACTTAAGCCCGGGGAGTCCATTGTCAGTGACAAATGTGCCTAAATAAACCACGTACTGGATGGTATAGTGGTTAGGTGCCGGAAAATAGAAAAGGAAAAATATGAGAAGGATAGATTCTATGTCCCACGGCTGGCTGCCGTACTTCAATCACAACACATTGTAGAGGGGGGGACGGGGAGCTATTAAAGAAAGAGTAGGTCCAGTACCCGTGCTCCCAAAGATAAATGTGGTATTCACTAGGGGGTAGCTGTTCCTTAGGATAGAGAAGAGTCACCACCAATTATGGTTGGAGACGTACTATGTAAGAGGTCAATCTCAGTATAGTTGGGTTATTTCAAATAATGGGGGGGGAAATCCCTCCTTTTTGGATATAGTGCCCTCACACACCCTTGCGAGTGTCATGCTTCATCATCGGGCGTTGCTCCTCATGGGGGTGGCGCTGCTGTCCTCCACGGGCCCCGCGAGAGGGCTCTTTATCGGAGATCTTTTAAGGAGACGCCGCAGTTGTGTATGTGGGCCTAAGGTGGTAAGTGAGTTCAAATTACCAAACGATACACAGAATTCAATTTTATTCGGGGGTCCGTGTGGCAAGGTTAAAACATGGCTTAGATACTGGAGCTACCTCTGTGAAACAAATAAGGAGGGTGGGATGAATGTCTTCCCACTGCTCTCAGAATCTGTGTGATAGTGTATTCAAGAAAAAATGGTCAACATGTTTCGCGCTTCTGGTAGGTCCATAAGGGATCCAAGGGCGCTTCGTCAGGACCGTAAAGAGTGCAAATAAAAGAAAACTGTTTCAGGAATCAGGGGAGAAGGCCCTGTATACCTGTAGTACCCCTAGTCAGGTATGGGTGCGTCTTCGCGCTGGAAGGAACGTGTGGTACAGGTTCCTAAACCCAACCTGGTGAGATAAAAAGAGAAAGACGTACAGACATATAATAATTATGTACAGCACATGTAAACAGTGAACTTCACTGGTCCTTTGATCTGATCATGATCTGGCATTCCACTCTGCATGCAATCACGTGTGCATGCTCGAAGAATTATGCCTCACTTGACATTGTGTGGTTTAGATCAGAACCAAACTCTAGGCGCCACCGCCACCTGTATGGTTGATAGACACGTATCTACTGTCTGTATCGATGGGGTAGGTGGCGTGAATGGCGTGATGTGTAGGCACATTTTGTCACTGGTGTGTGGTAATCCCTGTAGGGGTGGTTGAAATCGTAAATAAAGGGAGTGTTTGACAACGATGGTAGGTGGCTATAAGACTTCACTTGGTGACAGTTACTGTGTGGCTCATAGGTCGTAAATGGCCGCGTTATATTCGATGAGAATATCATCTGCCTGAGGCTGCAGTGTGGCTAAAATGAAGTCAGAGGCAGTGCGGTGCTTCGTTAAAATATACATGCGCTACGGTTGTGAGGGTAAATGCAGGTTCCAAGACATGCCGGACGCTGACTGTGCTCATTATCGTGACTATAAACATATTACGTGAAGAGTTGATAATGCACGGTCTATCACATACAGCACGTAAAGAAACCACGTAGATCACTATAAAGCGCTAAGTATCACGCCTACCCCCAAATTCCGGATGGTGGGACACGTCGGCGCTCACTAACATAAAGGAGCTGAGTATCTGTGGATAAAAAGAGCACGACATGCATAGTTACCTCCCCATAGTCGGAGCTTCACTCAGTAGTTTAGAAACCACGATACCTTGGATCGGAAAATCGGGAGACACTTACAGTAGCTCGCCCCTTAAGACGTCCGGTGACCTACCCGTCCGTCTGAGAGTCGCCGGCAAACAATGTTGGATAGCAGGTTGCCAACATATACCTCCCAGGCTGTGCATCCGGCGGAAGTGTTGTGTAGGTAGGCGGGGCGTGCGTGCGTGATGACGTGGGGCATGATAGGGGAGTGTTGCAATACTGAGTGCTGACTGCCGAAAACGGGAGTTAAAGCGGCGGCCATATTGGAAAGGAGTGAAATACACTCCCATCCTAATAACAAGGATGTGCTCAGGGTTCTAATTGCAGCCAAGACATACTGGGAGGAAGGAGCTTTAGAACTTGATGTCGCATATTGAATGTCACACAAAGGTGTGAAAAAAGGGAAAAAGAGAGAAAAGGGAAAAGGTTTTTGTGAAAAACTTAGCCCCTAGTAATGATGAGAGGTGCGTTCTCGCTCTCATAAGTTAGGTTAATACCTCATTCGCAAATCAAACTGTCGGTGTAAATAAGATGGTGTATGTCATAGAGAGAGGGTTGTCATCATCTAAGTGGTGGCACAGGTAAGAGACGTCTGTTGTGCAGTGCTATTACACTGACTCAGAGTGACAAGGGTTAGATAGTGGTCACTGGGTAGATGGGATGTAGTTGTGAGGAGACCGAGAAGACCGAGTGGTGTCGCCTCCGTATGACTAGAATCTAAGTCAGTCTGTCCTACCATGTGATGTGTTTGTATATTTAATGTTAAGGGGATAGCGCACTGTGTACTGGGTACCTTGGATAGGAGTGATGTAAGAATCTCAGGGTCTGACTGGTTATGCCCCAAAGTCCACAATTCGGCCCAGGGTATCTCATCATTCAACCCCTCTGTGTCGCATTTCAATCTGTGTACCCAGCGTTGTTCCTGCCTGAACAGCGTGCTGTTGGTCCAATCGGGATTGGATTCTATGATTGTCCAACTTATATTCTCTGGGTTGTGATCTTTCTCAAAGAAATGGCTCAGCAGCTTGGTATTAGTTTTCTTGCGTTGTATGGTGCTTCTGTGCTCCCCTATTCTAATCTTCACAGGTCTCGTGGTCATGCCTACGCATCTCTTGCCGCAAGGGCACAGGATGGTATAGATACAATTCTTAGTGTTGCAATTGGTTTGTCTCCTCTGATGCCAAGGTCTGGCCAGACCCAGGTCAATATGTTTAGAAGCTTTGGTGAGAGCACATACAGAGCATGAACCACATGGAAAATATCCTTCCACTGGTGGAAGAGCCCAGAGGGTGGATTGTGTGGTAGGGGATGCTTTTGGACGAGTGTGGACTAAGTGATCCCTCAGATTCTGGGTGCGTTTAAATGCAAAAAGTGGGGGAGGGCCAGAGGTAAATGTGCCTGTTTCTAGGATGCCCCAGTGTTTTCTTATCACTTTTTGGACTCTGTTAGAGCTAGGTGTGAACGTAGTCACACATGTGATAGCTTCAGATTTTGGTCTCTCCTTAATCTCGATTAGGGCATCCCTGTGATTGTTCCGGGCTCTTTTGTGTGCTTGGCGTATTATTTTCTTTGGGTAGTTGCGTTGAGTCAAGTTGTCAGAGAGTGTCTCGGCTTGTTTCCTGAACTCGGTCAGGGTATCCCAGTTCCTGCGGAGTCGTAAGAACTGGCCGACAGGAAGGTTGTTCCTGAGCGCCTTGGGATGGTGGCTTTCATAGACAAGGAGACTGTTCCTGTCTGTCGGTTTTCTATAGTTTTTTTTTTTTTTTTTTTTATTATTTGTTTATTAACAGCTTGTCATAGCATACAACAATATCACGCGCGTGCCAGGAGCATCGCGCCCAGGAAATTAGGACAAGCAATTTTTTTAAGTGCATATACATATCAAGCAAATATAGGAAACATATACCCAATGAAAATGCCATAAAGGCAAGAAACAAAACCCCCCCGCCCCCTCCCGCACTCTCTGGCACTGCAGCGATATGACCTACAAAGCGGCAACATTTTGACTTCTGATGCGTACACAAGTTGAAATAGCACAGTAGCCTGGGATCAATTGCATTAAGTGTCAGTAGCATAGAAATGAGAATGTGTGACATCTTACAAATCAGGGTGGCTTGATAAATATATGGTAAGTGGGGCCCAGAAATCCTTGGGCCTTGATGATTCAGGGAGTTCTTCAGCATAGGTCTCTAGTTGTTCCCTACAGTAGGTCAAGTCCCGGATCCACTTACGAACCGCGGGCAACCCCTTGCGCCCCAGTGCTGCGCCACGGCCCGCTTGGCCATTAACGTCGCCACAGCTACCAACCTCCTGTTACAGGGCTTTAAGGGTGTCACATTGCCCAACAAGCATAGCTCAGGTGTGCATCCCACTCGTTCCCGCACGACCTCCGTTAACACATCCACCACCCTAGACCAAAATGTAATTAACCCCGCACAGAGCCAGGAGAGGTGTAGAAAATCGGCGTCCGCATGCCCACACCGCACACAATTAGCCGTATCCCTCAGTCCAAATTTCCTCAACTGCACAGGGGTGTAATAGAGCTGGTGTAAAAAGTTAAAATGTATGATACGTAGATTACAGTTAGCTGTAAGGCGCCCAGTCAGTTTACAACAAGCATGCCAGTGGTCTACAGACATCGCGCCACCCAGAGCTTCGTTCCATTTAGCGTATGAGGGATGCACCTCCTCCTCACGCTCGCGAAGTGATGCAGCGTATAGTTTAGTGATCAGTCCCTTACGATCCCCGCTCGCGAGCACCGCCTGCAGCGCCCGCAGTGGCTGAGGCTCATTGGGGTAGGTAGGATATATATCCCTGATTGCTTGCCGAACCCTCACGTACGTGAAGCATAGCATAGCTCCATGTGGCCGACCCGCCTGCACATCCTGCAATGAGCGGAACTGGCTTTGTTTGTATAAGTCCCCTAGCTGCGTAATCCCGACCGCCTGCAATGCGCTCAGCGCAGAACGCTCTTGCGCCGCGGATATGCCAGGATGTGCCGCAATCGGCAACCTGGGGGCATAAAGGTAGGGTAGTTTCGCTCGTCTAGCCAATGTCTGCCAGGCCCAGGCGGTGCACTGCACCGGATTGATTTCCGTTCGGGGGCCTCCACTCCCACCCGAGAGAGCAGCTGCCACCAGTGGCAAGGGGAGTATTGCGTCCGCCTCAATCGCCGTATGGGGGAGATAGCGGTGTGGGAAGAACCAGTAATGTGCAAAATGCGCCTGAGCGCATAGGTAATAGAGGCGCATATCTGGGGCCTCGAAGCCGCCGCGTTCAAAGGGTTGGACTAGGGTATCCCAGCTACAACGCGGTTTTTGCCCCCCACACAAATGATAGTAGGGCCGTCTGTAATGCCTTGAAGGTCGAGATATTCAGGCGGAGAGGGATATTCATAAATAAATATAATAGTTTGGGCAAAATGGCCATTTTAAGCACAGCGATGCGGTCCGCTAACGAGAGGGGCAGGCGGGCCCACCGCTCCGTTTTTCCGTGAGTTGTGTGATGGTGCGTCCGTAATTCATGGATATGACCTGGGCAGGGTCCCTGTGCAGCCAGATCCCTAAGTATTTCACCGGATCCCGGGCCCAAGACAGAGGAAAGTCCATCTCGAACTCGTCAGTACCCGCTGTTAAGGGAAATACCGTCGATTTGGCCCAGTTTATACCTAAGCCAGAGAATCCTTCAAATTTAACATATTCCCTCAGCAGTTCAGGGAGGTGGGTTGCAGGCTCACGGACATATAAAAGCATGTCATCCGCATAAAGCGAAACAACAAGTGGCCGCTGTCTAAAGCGAAGCGCAGCGGAGGCGTGCAATTGGCGCAACTTACATGCCAGTGGCTCCAGCGCCAGCGCAAATAGCATTGGTGACAGAGGGCATCCCTGCCGTGTGCCTCTGCTAATGGGAAACGCCGAGGATACCCAGCCATTCACGCGAGCTCTAGCCGCAGGTTTGGTATACAGGACCCTAATCCATTGCAAAAAGAACGGGGGAACACCCATTCGCGTGAGAACGGTAAACATATACTCCCAGGAGAGGGAATCAAAAGCCTTGGCGGCGTCTAGAAGCACCGCCACGGCCTGGAAGTCTGCGTCAAAGTAGTGAAGAGTGGCGAAGAGAGTTCGCAGGTTATGCACGGTAGACCGAGCGGGCACGAATCCAGACTGGTCAGGGAGTACCAGCAAAGGAACCAGAGGCTGAAGGCGGAGTGCAATCATTTTCGCCAATATCTTGGTGTCGATATTAATCATTGAGAGTGGTCTGTAGGAATCGCAGTGGCTGGGCTCCTTATCAGGTTTCAGTAGCATCACCAGTAGAGCCTCCCGCAACGAGGGTGGGAGATGTCCAGTGTCATACGCCTCCGCATATACTTCAAGAAGGCGAGGGGCCAGGTCCTCCACAAATATCTTATAGAACTCGCTCGGGAACCCGTCTAATCCCGCAGCCTTGCAAGTAGGGAGGGACATAATAGCGAGTTTTACATCTTCCTCATCAAAAGGTTGAGTAAGATATTCCCTGTGGCCGGGAGATAGCCAGCCCAGTGCGACATCATCCAAATATGTATGGATCTCGGCCGGCTGCACTACATCTCTATTACTGTAGAGTGCCGTGTAATAGTCAAGTATGGTCTCGCTAATGGCAGTTGTGCCGTAACAAGCTGTCCCTGCCTCGTCTAGGATTTCCGTGATATACTCTTGACTGCGCGGCGCAGCCAGTTTGTGCGCAAGAGAACGGCTAGGCCGTCCCCCTCACCATAGTATCGGGCCTTGCTACGCCTGGACCTATGTACCAGTTCCTGATCTGCCGTGTCGTTATGTTCTGTCACCAATGCACGGATTTTGGACAGAGTTTCAGGCAGCGGGTCCGTCTCGTAGGCTCGCTCTAGAGTGGAAATATCGGCGGCCAATTTATGAATTCTGCGCCGTAAATCACGCAGTACTCCAGCCTGCGCCCCCATACAGACCCCTCTGATAGTGGCTTTGAACGCTTCCCACATGGTGCCTGCGCTATCAACTGTACCAGCATTTTCCCGGAAAAAATGTCGAATAGCCTCTCCAACCGAGGCCCGGAAGACCGGGTCCGTCAGGGAGGATGGTTGTAAGCGCCACTGGAAAGGTGGTCGATCACATGCTGGGACCTGTAGATCCAGGAGCACCGGGGAGTGGTCCGAGAGCGTCCTGGCTAAGTGGCGCACTCCAGTCGCCCACGCACACGCAGCCTCCGTAGCCAGCCAAAAGTCCAAGCGAGACCAAGTCCCATGCACAGATGAAACAAACGTGCTCTCTCTCTCCCCCAAATGTTGCATACGCCATACATCCCTCAATCGTCCCGCATCCATCAGGCCACGCAACACCTCCGCCGCCTGTTTAGGTCGTGCATTTTCACTACCCCTCCGGTCAGCCTCCATATCCAGACAGACATTGAAATCACCTCCCCATATAATCTCCGCGTCTGGGAACCCAGAGATGCGGCGCCATACATCAGCGAAAAAGGCCGGGTCATCCACATTCGGTCCATACACATTCACAAAAAGGACACTCGACCGACCTAGTTGACCATGCACCAGCACCACTCGGCCCTGATCATCAGTCTCTGTGCGCGTGACTTGAAACGGTATCCCTTTCTTGATCAGAATAATCACTCCCCTTGCATAGCTAGAATAAGAGGAAGCGGCGCGAAAGCCAGCCCATCGAGCCCCCACCTTCCCTTCGGAAGTCTTGGTAAGATGTGTCTCCTGCAGGAAGGCAATGTGGACCGCCATCCTGTCTAAATAGGCGAACACCGACCTGATCTTTTTGGGAGTATTGAGGCCACGAACATTCCATGTTAAAAGGCGTATTTTACCACTCATCTATCAGCAGGCTATGAAATGATGTGACTATCGAATATTTCAGAGACATGTCTGTTCTATTACAATGAAAATAGTAAAAAGCATAAAACCCTAAAAAGACAGTGCCAGAGAGCCTCCCCCCATCGCAATCCCCCATCCCCCTCCCACTTCAGCATCCCCAACTCGCCAAAGCCATCCCTACCCACCCCACACCCACCCCAACAAACAACCAGCAATGCAAAACTTAGATGGGGTATTCCCATGTGAGGGCGTTAGAGTGCTACTATCCTCCTATCTAGTAGGAGGAGGCTAAGCAGGGGTCAGTAACTATGCCTGGAAAGTACAACAGCATGGAGCGCGCCCTTGGTATGCGAGCAGGCATATCCCATTCAGCCCCGGCTAAAAACACCTGTGGGTGGAAGAAAGAGCAGGTCATACTAATAAATGATACAGCATGAGTCAGGAGAAACCTGGAAAGTCAAATAGGTAACCGTGGCAGCAGAGTAGTTCAGCCGATGCACCCTATGGGTCTATTGCTCCTCAGTCTCCGATGGCGATCGGGAGTCGCGTCGCCTCCTCTTGAGGCGTTTGGCATGTTCTAAGGCTGCCTTGGGGTTATTGAAAATATGAGAGTCCCCATCTGGGCCTATCTTCAGGCGAGCAGGGTATAGCATGGCATACGGGACCCCTCCGCCTGTAGAAATTTTTAACACCCCCAAATTCCCTCCTCGCAGCTTGGACAGTGACAGTAAAGTCGGGAAAAAGGAAAGTTTATTGCCTTGATGTTCTATGGCCCCTTTCTCTCTCGCCAGACGTAGAATAGTGTCTCGGTCCCTGTAATTCAGTACTCGTGCAATAATGGGGCGGGGAGGAGCGCCCGGGGCCGGTCGAGCCGCTAATGAGCGGTGAGCCCGTTCCACAATGAACATGTGTGATAGCTGCTCCGTACCGAATAGGTCTGTGATCAATGTTTCAATGAAGGTCTCCATTTTGCCCACATTTGTGGATTCCGGCAGCCCTGTAATGCGGAGGTTATTGCGCCTGGAGCGAGCCTCTAAATCTTCATTCTTAGCTTGGATGACTGACAGGACTTTTTCCATGTTTAGCGTTTTCCCGGCGACTTCACTTAAACCATCCTCCGCTGTAGACACCCGCTGCTCGACTTCCCCCATACGGGTACTCTGTTTTTCCAGCTGCGAGGACATGTGGTCCAGCCGGTTGTTGACAGCCGCCATTGTTCCCTCGATGGATTGGAGGCTGCGCTGCATGGCCAAAAGCGTGGTCTCGAGGCCAGTGGGCCCTCCCTCCTGGGCGTCAGCCTCCGAGTCCGAGGCAGCTTTCTGCGGAGTTTTAGTGGATTTTCGGGCCTCAAACGTAAGGCGAGGCTGGGTTTTGTCTGTTCTGCCCATGGCGCTATATAGCTAGTCAGGTCCTCTGCAAGGGAGTAAACCCAATCCCCGCAGATTCCAGGCAGGTCGGCAAGTGAACCCACCCCTCACCCCGGTCCTCCCGGCGAGCGCAACTGCCCGCCTGAGATATGCAGGCCCGCACCAGCACAGGAGGTCGCCCGACTGCATGAAGTGGACTCTGGGTCAGAACATGAAGGCCCCCCGCCAGTGAGAGTTCTCGTGTCCACTAGCCAGTGAGCCAGCAGCTTGAGCAATCAAGGGAAGTCTGTATAGGCCCCGGCCACCAAAATGCGAGGAGGTGCGCACTCAGGAGCCGCACCCAGCGAAGGATCCACAGCAGCGCAAGGCAATGGGAGGGTCCCAGCTGCACTCTCCGTCCGGGATCCGCCACAACAGCCTTGAGGATTACAAGTGGCAACGCAGGGGTGAGTACGCCAGGCCCTCCTCTCCCAGACTACCACAGAGGCCTAGCGCTCCATCATTCCAGTGGGGCCCACCAGCACGGGCCCAGCTCCTCACGGACAAGCCGCCCAGCAGCAGCCGCGGCAATGCCAGCCAGCAGACGGTCAGCAACGGAAGCGCGGTCCCACAATCTGGCCTATAACTCCCCCAGGCGCCCGCCCAAGCTCGCAGGCCGCAGCACCGACCAGGGCCCCCGCCCGCCTCTACTGGTGCGAACCCCGGCCGGGCCGCGCCCCACTCACCGTGACCAGCACCCAGGAGTCGGCTCCACCGGCAGTCCGCAAGTGTGTCTCCGCACCTCGGCGCGGGTCCCCAAATCACGTACCGGGCCGCCGCCTCTCGCCTCTCCCACTCAGTTGTCGGGATCACGACAGCAGCGCCCAGCAGCTCAGTGCTCGGCCTCGTTCCCGTAGGGCTCGCGCAGCCACACTCGGCCGCCCTCAACCAGCACCCCTCGTTGGCAGCAGGCAGGTATGTCGCCGGCAGCAGCTCTCGGCCAACTCCAATCGGCGCCTCGGGTCCGCGGCTAGCAGGAACGCCACAGCCCGGACCCGTCAATAGAGTGTGCAGGGGGCCGCCATCTTGTGCGCCCGCCGCGGGTCTCGGTCCTCCGGTGATGCGCAGCCACAGAGCGATCCGCCGCTCCACAATGCCAACAAAGTATGCAGGGGTCCTAGCCAGCTAGGGTCGCGCGGTTTCTGTAGCGCAGATTCTGCTTTTCCAGGCGGATTATAGGCGGATAGTGGCTCAGCCGGGCAGAGCGACCTTAAGGTGCTGCCATCTTGCCGTGCGCCCTCTAGCGCCCCCCACGGTTTTCTATAGTTAGTCGTGTGTAGGGAACCATTGTCTAAGGAGATCCTAGAAAGGGATACTGTCTCGTGACATAGTGCTAGAAAATTTGAGAAAAGGGTCTAGAGTGTTAATCCACCCACAGAATGTTATGCATTGTTCTTCCTCCCCCCTCCAAAAGAGGAGGATGTCGTCGATATAACGACGCCACATCAAAATGTTTTGTCTGTAGGGGTTGTTGTCCCCTATTCATCTTGGGGGACAACAACCCCTACAGACAAAACATTTTGATGTGGTGTCGTTATATCGACGACATCCTCCTCTTTTGGTTCATGCTCTGTATGTGCTCTCACCAAAGCTTCTAAACATATTGACCTGGGTCTGGCCAGACCTTGGCATCAGAGGAGACACACCAATTGCAACACTAAGAATTGTATCTATACCATCCTGTGCCCTTGCGGCAAGAGATACGTAGGCATGACCACGAGGCCTGTGAAGATTAGAATAGGGGAGCACAGAAGCACCATACGACGCAGGAAAACTAATACCAAGCTGCTGAGCCATTTCTTTGAGAAAGATCACAACCCAGAGAATATAAGTTGGACAATCATAGAATCCAATCCCGATTGGACCAACAGCACGCTGTTCAGGCAGGAACAACGCTGGGTACACAGATTGAAATGCGACACAGAGGGGTTGAAAGATGAGATACCCTGGGCCGAATTGGGGACTTAGGGGCATAACCAGTCATACCCTGAGATTCTTACATCACTACTATCCAAGGTACCCAGTACACAGTGCGCTGTCCCCTTAACATTAAATATACAAACACATCACATGGTAGGACAGACTGACTTAGATTCTAGTCATACGGAGGAGACACCACTCGGTCTTCTCGGTCTCCTCACAACTACATCCCATCTACCCAGTGACCACTATCTAACCCTAGTCACTCTGAGTCAGTGTAATAGCACTGAACAACAGACGTCTCTTACCTGTGCCACCACTTAGATGATGACAACCCTCTCTCTATGACATACACCATCTTATTTACACCGACAGTTTGATTTGCGAATGAGGTATTAACCTAACTTATGAGAGCAAGAACGCACCTCTCATCATTACTAGGGGCTAAGTTTTTCACAAAAACCTTTTCCCTTTTCTCTCTTCCCCCTTTTTTGCACACCTTTGTGTGACATTCGATATGCAACATCAAGTTCTAAAGCTCCTTCCTCCCAGCATGTCTAGGCTGCAATTAGAACCCTGAGCACATCCTTGTTATTAGGATGGGAGTGTAATTCACTCCTTTCCAATATGGCCGCCGCTTTAACTCCCGTTTTCGGCAGTCAGCACTCAGTATTGCAACACTCCCCTATCACGCCCCACGTCATCACGCACGCACGCCCCGCCTACCAAAACAACACTTCCGCCGGGTGCACAGCCTGGGAGGTATATGTTAGCAACCTGCTATCCAACATTGTTTCCCGGCGACTCTCAGACGGACGGGTAGGTCTCCGGACGTCTTAAGGGGCGAGCTACTGTAAGTGTCTCCCGATTTTCCGATACAAGGTATCGTGGTTTCTAAACTACTGAGTGAAGCTCCGACTATGGGGAGGTAACTATGCATGTCGTGCTCTTTTTATCCACAGATACTCAGCCCCCTTATGTTAGTGAGCGCCGACGTGGCCCACCATCCGGATTTTGGGGGTAGGCGTGATACTTAGCGCTTTATAGTGATTTACGTGGTTTCTTTACGTGCTGTATGTGATAGACCGTGCATTATCAACTCTTCACGTAATATGTTTATAGTCACGATAATGAGCACAGTCAGCGTCCGGCATGTCTTGGAACCTGCATTTACCCTCACAACCGTAGCGCATGTATATTTTAACGAAGCACTGCACTGCCGCTGACTTCATTTTAGCCACACTGCAGCCTCAGGCAGATGATATTCTCATCGAATATAACGCGGCCATTTACGACCTATGAGCCACACAGTAACTGTCACCAAGTGAAGTCTTATAGCCACCTACCATCGTTGTCAAACACTCCCTTTATTTACGATTTCAACCGCCCCTACAGGGATTACCACACACCAGTGACAAAATGTGCCTACACATCACGCCATTCACGCCACCCACCCCATCGATACAGACACTAGATACGTGTCTATCAACCATACAAGTGGCGGTGGCGCCTAGAGTTTGGTTCTGATCTAAACCACACAATATGTCGAGTGAGGCATAATTCTTCGAGCATGCACACCTGATTGCATGCAGAGTGGAATGCCAGATCATGATCAGATCAAAGTACCAGTGAAGTTCACTATTTACATGTGCTGTACATAATTATTATATGTCTGTACGTCTTTCTCTTTTTATCTCACAAGGTTGGGTTTGGGAACCTGTACCACACGTTCCTTCCAGCGCGAAGACGCATCCATACCTGACTAGGGGTACTACAGGTATACAGGGCCTTCTCCCCTGATTCCTGAAACAGTTTTCTTTTGTTTGCACTCTTTACGGTCCTGACGGAGCGCCCTTGGATCCCTTATGGACCTACCAGAAGCGCGAAACATGTTGACCATTTTTTCTTGAATACACTATCACACAGATTCTGAGAGCAGTGGGAAGACATTCATCCCCCCCTCCTTATTTGTTTCACAGAGGTAGCTCCAGTATCTAACCCATGTTAATTGAATTCTGGGTATCGTTTGGTAATTTTAACTCACTTACTCACTTACCACCTTAGGCCCACATACCCACATGCACAACTGCGGCGTCTCCTTAAAAGATCTCGGATAAAGAGCCCTCTTGCGGGGCCCGTGGAGGACAGCAGCGCCACCCCCACGAGGAGCAACGCCCGATGATGAAGCATGACACTCGCAAGAGTGTGTGAGGGCACTATATCCAAAAAGGAGGGATTTCCCCCCCCCCCATTATTTGAAATAACCCAACTATACTGAGATTGACCTCTTACATACTGCGTCTCCAACCATAATTGGTGGTGACTCTTCTCTATCCTAAGGAACAGCTACCCACCATTTGCTGCCACAAGACCGGTTTCTAGATCCCCTTGGTAGAGGGCCTCTGCTGTCTGAGTCATGAAACAAAGCCCATCCTGGGCAGAGGTGTCATGCCTCCTCCCCCAGAATGGGCTGGGTCCACGTAGCAGAAGCTTCAAAGGCCTGCCGCCTTTGTTAGCTGATCTTGCCTTTTGCTGCCCCCAGCAACTGGCTCCCACCATTTCTGACCCCCACATTGGGCGGGAGAATAAGCGGGAAAGCCAAGTTAGGAACAGCGATGTGCCCACCTTTGCCAACCCCACCCCTCAGGTGGGGGAGGCGAGGTGAAGCACACATCTCAGTCCCCTCTATCTTGAAGATGAGGGGACACAGCCAATCAGAGAGAGGCTCATGACCCCTTCCACTGGAGGGTGACATAATAGGGGTGTATTCACCCCAAGGAAGGGACCTATTGGTCCAAACCTGCACACCCCTGTAATGCCTCTAAATGTAATATTTAGGGGCGACCCTGAACCTTGCCTCCTCAGACCTGGGAAGAAGAAAGAAGGACCGAAGAGCTGTGCTGAACGAGGAAGAAGAGGGCAACAACTGCTTTGGCCCCAGCCCTACCGGCTTGTAACGACTTAGACCTGCAACCAGCGAAATCCCGGCATTTCCAGCAGCCAGCAGCCTTCCAGAACCAGGAGGACCTGCCCGGCCTTCACCAAAAAGACTCTTTCTCCCATGAGCACCGGATTTGCTCAACCAAATACTCCAACACAGACCCTGGATCCAGCCAGATCCGTTGTTCTGCACCCAACGCCCATGGCCCGAGTTTGAGTGGCCCAACACCACGAGGAGGTCTCCCCAGCAATCCTGACCTAGCATCAGGTGATCCCCAACCTTCCTCGATCTTCTACCCGATGTCTGCAACCTCAACCTGAGCGCCTCCCCCAACTGCAACTGCAACCGGAGCTGGTAGGAAAACCCGACACCTAAAGACACACCTGCACCCGACGCCCCACGGCCTTGGGTGGCCCAACCGACGGTGTCCAGGCATCCCCCAACAATCCAACCTACCTCTCTTGCCGGTGGTTGCCTTCAGGAAACCTCCTTGTCCGAGCCTGCAGCCTTTCTTCCAAACCGGAGGTCTCCATTGGAATCAACAGGGATCCCGATGTCTCCTTGGCACCCTGCATCCGCCGCCCCGTGTTGCTGGTGTTGCCGCACCTGTGCTGATAATTGGCCCCTGCAGTGCTGATCTTAAACCCAGGAGCTTTTCTCCCACAACAGAGTGGCCTGCTCGTGAGCAGTCCCTAACCGAAAGGCCCCCTAGCCCCATTGGCTAACATTGGGCCTCTGCATCCGGCCGCATTAGTGCCGCTTGTGGTGCAACTCAAGTGCCTCCTTGAACCTTGGTTCTAACCCCTGACACCCAGCATTGTGAATCGTTTACTTACCTGCAAACCGATAACATTCTTTTTTACCATAGGAATCCATGCTGTGGTTTTACCTCTGAAATGTTCCAAGTGTCGATCTGCTTTTTGTATGGAACAAAAGTAACTGTGCTTTGAAACGTAAATTGTCTGTCTTACCTCTGTATTGTAGGAACCACGGTGTGATATCTAGGCACCACGAGTAGTCGATGTAACTAAAAAGTAACGCAAAAGTAATCCAAAGTAATTTCAAAGTATTCTGAACTGTTTTTGAAGCAAATACAAACTTGTATCAATACCAGTTTCATCTACAATTGCATTTCTGTGTACAGCCTCTCATTTGAAAGTATATTTTACCTACGTGTGCCAAGTTCTGCTTGGTTCCAGAAATAATACATAAGTATACCTTTTTATACTTACCTAATTGGTCCAGAATCTGTCTCTAAGTGTTTGCCTTCATTTCTTGTCTGAATGAATGCAATAAATGCTTAACACACCCTCTGATAAGCCTAACTGCTCGACCACACTACCACAAATAGAACTGATAGTGATGATCTAATGTAGCCTCTGCTATACCACTGGGGATCCACTGGACTCTGTGCACTCGATACCTTACTTTGGTATAGTATATACAGAGCCAGATTCCTACAACTACCTACTTCTTGTAGGTGCTAATCCATACACAAATGTGACCCCTTTTCCTTTGGGAATGGTAACGAAAACTTTTTTTCAGAGCAGGCAGTGGTCCCAGAGACCACTGCCTGCTATTAAAAAATGAAAATAAAACTTTTCATTTTTGTTTTTTAAATGCAAACTGTTTTCTTTAGGGAAAACTGGCTGCATTTAAAAAAAAAAAAAAAAAGATTTCTTTATTTAAAAGCAATCACAGACATGGTGGTCTGCTGACCCCAGCATCCCACCATGCCTGTGATTTTACCATTCCTAATGGGTTGCAAATTGCGACCTACCTCATTAATATTCATGAGGTAGATCTTTGCGACTGTTAGAACTGGGGGTCTCTAGTTGGCAGAGGTAGGTACCTTTGACCAAATAGGGACCCTTGCTTCTACGTCAGGGCAAGGGAGTTACACTACTGGATAACCCCTGATCACCCCCTTGGTAGCTTGGCACGAGCAGACAGGCTTATCTCAGAGGCAGTGTGTTAAGCATTTGTGAACACATACAGTAATACAATGAAAACACTACAGATGGACACCACACAGGTTTTATAAAAATAAGTATTCTTTATATAGACTTAACACAAGACCACAAACGACAAGAATCCACAATACTGTACTCAAAATAGACTTAAAGATGGTAGAAGTAACTTAGTTCAAGTTGATGGTAAATGCGACAAAGTTCTCACAAAAGTACCTGGATGCGTAACGCAAATAAACAAAAAGGTTCGCAGGGATGGAGATGCGTCGGTTCCTTGCTTCGGGGGAGACGATGCATCGCGCCTCAATGCTTGCGCAGAGTAGGGGATGCGTCTTGGTCCTTACCGGAGAGGAGGTGATGCATTGATTCTCGTACTGGGTTCCGGTTGCGATGCGGCAAGATGGCGCTTCGATGCGATGCGACAATCCGGTGCGATGCGATAAGATGGCGCCCTTGATGCGACGACGTGAAGACGATGCGTGCACGCCCGGCGGCCGTGCGGCGACTCTAACTTTGGAGCAGCGACAGGCCCTGCGACACGCTTCTCCGGTGATGCACCGGCGACCTCTGCGGCGGCGACACGCTTCTCCGGTGATGCGTCGGGTAACAGCTTTGACCAAGGCTCGCTTCTCTGGTGATGCGGCGGCGACCTCTGCGGCGGCGACACACTTCTCCGGCGATGCGTCGGGTAACAGTTGCGACTGCGACTTGCTTCTTCTCGTTGAGTCGCGCGTTCTTTAAAAGTTCCTTCTCCTCTCCTTGGCACTGAAGACACCACTGTAGGCCAACACAGCGCACTGGCAGGGGGGCAGACCAACTCCTACAGCTTCCTTTGGTTCTTCTCCTTGGCAGAGGTTCGTCTTGTTGTTCCAGAAGTGATCTAAAGTCTTGGGGTCTGGGTCCCCATATTTATACTACTAGATCCTTTGTCCTCTGAAGGCAGAGGGGCCTTTACCTGGTCCAAACCAGTTCTGTGCAGTCCTGGAGCACTTTGTTTACAGGACTCCTTCTTTCCTTTGACAGTGTGGGCCAGGGACATCAGACGCACCACAGGAAGTGGAGCCAGCATTGTGGAAGGCACAGGTCAAGGATGTCTGAAATAATGCAGAATCAACGCATTGCTCAATACATGCATCACAGACCACACCAAAAGAATTCCAACAAGCATGGCCATGTGCATCAAAAGAGTGGATAGCCAATCTGCTACCAGTAACAGACATATCTGAATTCTCCACCATTTACAAGAACATCACAAATCGTCACAGCACACAGATCACTTCACACACAGGATGTGTAGCAGTGCCTCAGCAAACACCAACCTTTTGCTATCACCAACTGCTACACAACTCAGGCAAACACATATGCATGGAACAAGACTAGAGGACTGTGCTGTAAAATCATCTGTACAATACAGGATTAACCATGACTGCAATTAAATAGACTCAAATAGAACATATCAAATTGTGAAACAGTGCTGAGGGGCGCAATGGTTTTGGACACAAATCATTCTCCCACAGTATAGTGTCACACTATGGAGTGGTGGGGAGGGTCAAACACAGGTATGGCATGGAGTTGAATAATGTTGAGTGAAGTGGTGTATTCAGGAGTATTGTACAGGTGAGGAGTGTACAGAGCAAAAAGACATAGTGGAGTATGTCACATTGTGTAGGCCCCAATTGTTCTTCTTGTGACTGTACTGTCATACAGTGGTCACAGGTACACTGTAACAGCACACAGTGGAGTTACAGGGATTGGATTTGTGTACAGGACTGGTATGTATTTGAATAACACATAGTGGAGTAGATAAAGTGTAATGTGACATCAATGTATGGCAAAAGTCACATATAATGTTTGTTTGCCAGAGTCAGTCAGCACAGTGAGAACAAAGGTAAGCAAGACCTATGCCTGATCCCAAAACTCACAACACACACATTGGAGTTACACACTACATACTCACAAATGATGTGGCACACAAGAAGGTGTACCCTAGGACTGCAAGGTCACACTGACACACTGCAGATTGCTCCAGCAACAACTTCAACATGTGCAAATAACAGGCACTCATTAAGTGGATCATACATGTGTGAAAGGGTCATGCTCAAGGGCACATACACCCAAAAGAAATCAGATTATGACATGACAATCACACTGCATGAGTAGTCAAGTGCACACATGTAGATGTACCCATGTGACTATGAAGCCATACCTATCCAAGATAAGTTCACACTGACACTGGTGTGTACACATCAAGATAGATCCCTCACATATGATGCACCCTGTCATCCCCTTAATTCATCATGTAAATCTAAATAGCTGTTGTTGATGTAGAGGATCAGAAGATGACGTGTACAAAAGTAGAGCCCTGACATTAATGTAGAGGACAAGAGTAGACCATCTCAGATAAGCATCATGTCCCCATTAACCCTCTGAGTCAATAAGCACATTAGTCGCTGCATCCTCTGGGAACACCTGCAACAGCAAATCAAGTACATGCCACAGTGAAGGTTGCATTCAGAGCATGGAAAAGAGGATCATATACACATACATTGTTCTGCATCATTAGCAAGGTCAGCGACAAAGCTCAGAACATAAATATAATTTTATTACATAAACTCTGTAACTGTAAGAAAAGTGTCAAACATAAAGGCCAAGGCCAGTCCAAAATATAGTCCGCACATGTGTGCATAAAAACTTGTACGACAAACTTGCAACACAGTCCACTGCCATGGAAATCTCCTCAGGATAGGGGCATCAAATGGGCAGGTCAGGCATCACTTAGGGAGGATTGGGGTGGGAAGGGGGAGTCTAGTTCAAAATTGGGGAGAACTGGAACCTGGACGGGGATGACTGTCTGGGGTAGTTTGAGGACTGGACCTGGGAGGGTGAGAACTGGCTGATGCAGTGGGATCACTGGATGAGGGAGGCTGAGGGCTGGCTGGACCTGGTGGAGTCGTGGCACGGGGAGGTGGAGAAATGCTGGGGGGAGGATCAGTGGATGATGTTGCATGTGGAGGGCTCGGTCTCACTAGTTTGAGTATCCGATATCCACTAAGCATCCTGGGCCAAGGGAGAGGTGAGGTGAACACAACAGCCTCCTTCTTCCCAGAAAGTGGTGCAGATGGTGGTGCTTCTTTCCGGGGAGATTTCCCAGATCTGGTGGTTCTCTCTGGGGTGGGTGGCCTTTTCCCCTGCCTCCCCTGTTGTGGAGGTACTTTTGCCTCTTTGGTCTTGTGGCCATGCTTCTCAGGGGTGTGGGTTGGAGTGGAAGCTTTGGGCAAACCAGCCCTCTTAACTCGGGGGTGTGCAGTTGCGGCAGGCACCAGGTACACGGCAGCCAGGGTAAGTGTTTGTGAGGATTTGGGATGAGGTGTGGGGATGAGAGGGCTCTTGGAGGGCGAGGAATCTGAGGTATGCAATGTGGATGCATGTTTTTTGCCTTTATGTTTCTGAGTGTCCTGTGATGGGCTTGTTGTTGTGCTGTCATGTGTGCTTTTAGTGTGCTTTGGGGATGGTGTATTGTGTATGTGTCGCTTTGAGTGGTGTTGTTGTGTGCTGTGTGTGGATGACTGGATTCCTGATTGCTCTGGTGTGTGTGTGCTGTGGTCAGGTGGGGGCACTGTGAGGGTGGTTGCGGAAGGCACCAGAGCTGGATTTGGAACCTGGGACTGCTGAATGGCTGCCGTCACTGTGTAGGTCAAAGACTGGACAGTTCTGTGCAGGCCATCCACGTCCGAATGAATGCCCTCCAGGAACGCAACAACCTGTGCCAACTTGTTGCCATGATCCTGGAGGGCATTGAGGAGCGCAGCCTGACCCAGAGACAGCTGCCGCAAGATGTCTATGGCCTCCGCACTAAGGGCAGCAGGGGAGACAGGGGCAGCGGTGCCTGGGAGGAAGGAGACCCTGCCATTCTTAGTGCTGCGGGCCCGGATACCAGTTTGGGGAGCAGCAGGGAGGATGGACACAGGACGGGGTGTGGCTGACAAAGAAGCAGATGTCAAACTTCCTTTGTCCGCTAACACAGTGGAGTCACCGCTGGAGTGCGAAGATGTTGAGCTAGGTGTCTCTGGTCCGGACTCTTCCAGGGCACTCCTGTCCCCCTCTGAGGTGCTGGTCCCCTCAGTGTCGCTGTACTCCCGGGGACCACTGATGCCAGCTGTTTCCCCAACGGTGTCGGGCCCCTCTCCTTCCCTGACCTCAATAGATGCTGTAAGAGACAGAGACATAGGTTCAGAAAAATGGCCTCCTCACAAAGATGATGTGCAATACAAACAGAAATCATTTGACTTAAGACACAAAATTTACATGTACTGGCTGCATAAGCCCAATCTTTTTCCTGTTCACATGATGCATTGACACATGTTTTAGGACGTTCATGCTCCATGATGCATTGACACAGCCAAATTGCTGTCCATGTGTCTACATCTCAACATCACATCCTATTGTGTGTAGACACACATACATGCCTTTAGTTACGAGAGCTACACATCCAATTCTGTCCTGTTTCTCCCACTTGAAGTATGAGTTCACTGAACCCCACAGATACAAACTGAAACATGACAATTGTTAAGTGACCATACATCCTTACATCCAACTATGTTGGTACTTCTACACAACTACTGCTGAACATTGTTAACCAATTTGTAGATGCATCAATGACATGGAATTGCACACCACAAATAACTGAATGCACCCTAACATGATGCTCACTGCTGTTCACTGCCAGTTGATGTCTCAAATGACTTACCCCCCTGTGTATGTTACATGGACACATTTTTAGGGAGAAAGTGCTACGATGCACCATGTACTGATGTTGATTAAAAGACAATGCACATTAGCATGACTATGGCAATGTGACGCAAGGGCCTTGCATGTTGTGACATGTCACATAACACTATTTCAATCTCAGGGCAAGCCGTCCATGATCCAAGGCATGAGAATGCCTTTTGTAGATGAACCTTTGAGTGGTCTCCATTAGGATAGGCAATGTGTGCCAAAAGCTAGTGTCTGGTATCTGACATCCCTGCGTTGTGCTGAGTGCTGACACCCAGGACACATCACAATTTGCCATACACACTGATCACATACACCCATGTTAAGCCCTAGTCCAAACACAGTCTTACAATAGCCACGTTTAGCTCCATAGCTTCAACATTCCATTGTCTAACCATCACAAAGACATGTTGCCATGTGCACAGTGAGCAAATGCAGATCATCTACTACATCACTGCAATCATCACCATCAATACCATCAGCGCAGCGCCTGTGTGCAGTTGCTGTCAAAGTGGCAGGGAATGACTTCATGTGATGCCATGCTGCTGATATTTGCATAAATGTGTCACTGTTATGCTGTCATCTGTATCATTTTGCTGTACACCACCCATGGGACAGGTCCACATTTGTCCATGTCTCAATCCACTTGAACATCATCACATGAGTCACAATATTGTGGTAGCCACACAGCACATACAAGGCTGACAAGTGTACTGTGCTAGGCACTTCACACTACTTATTTTCCTGTGTAGAAATGGCTCAGTTCAGACACCATTTTCAAGATGGTAGATGCAAACATGTCAAGATGATTTGCAATGACACTGTTCATGTATTCCCTACATGAGAATCCAAATGTTGTACACATGCATAACCCCATGCCATTGCCACTGAAGCAACTTTGAACATATTGCCTCACACTAGAGACATCTCAGAGGTTCCTGGGTAGCTCATGGCTGGGATTAATGCAGTCAGTCATGCTCCAAGTCACACTTAGACCAATACTCACCCCCAACTTGCTGCTGTTGGGCCCTCAAGCGTCCATCCAGCTCTGGCAGTGTCACTGCCAGGATGCGGGCCGATAGTGGGGTCATGGTCCGGCGCGCCAACCTCCCACTTCGAGGGACCAGCCCCAGCGTCATTTCTGCAACATTTTTGCTGAGGCGGCAGATGTCATCCTACCTTTTTTGGCAGTGATCATGTCGCTGGTTGGAGACCCTCAGGGCCCGCACCTTGCGGGCGAAGACCCTCCATATTGCCTTACGCTGATGGACCTTGAGCTGTAGGCATGGGAGACAAGATGAAAACTTTGTAAACAGTGTGGTGTGGACCATTGTGTGCCAGTCCAGAAGCATTTATACACATACCCCACACATAGATTAATGGACAGCAGAGTCTATAGACCATGTCACATACTATACTCTGACCAAGCTTGATGAGTAAATTGTTAACATCTATGAGGATGGACCGACTATACCTGGGCATCACATACACATGCAGAGGGCGTGCACTTAAATCAAGGTGGAACAGAGCCTCATCTGTGATGCATGATGTGAGTGAGCCTGACCGACAATACACTAATTTATACCTAGTGGTAATACTCAAACTCTGTTTAACACTCCACACCCCTTAATGTCCTGGACCATTGCAAAGCTACACATGTCAGTGATGTCACGATAAGGTACCTGACACTACATTCTCTCACTCATGTGACAAGATGTAGGCCTGTCTTGTGTTCTGTTCATACCTCTATATGCTGTTTCATGAATAGGAGGGTGCATTATTCATATCTCTTTCAAAGTTCATTGTGTGAAGTTGCCTTTATACATTGTGCATTTACAGGACAGGCCTTAGAGGTTTTCACAGACGCAAAATGTGGGACATCACATATTTCACATGCTTGTAGAATGAGAATGACAACACAGTACATACACATGTGAAACTCTACACATAATGCCACCAAAAGAAGGATGATATGTCCACTGTACATGTAGCTGATGTGTGAGAGGTGAGTTATCAGAGGTGAGTTATCACAAATCTAGACAAATACAGACCTTGAACTCTTGTGCAGACTGGACTCCTCTCCATAGTGTCACTGACAAATCATTACAACCACTAATCTGTACACTCTGACCAATCGACAGGTACCTTCTCACTAATGACTTGAAGTAAAAATACGTGACATTTCAGAGGGAATATGTGTACAAAGTGAGAATTGCTCAAGTCATCAGTGGAACTGTGCAACCGCTAAACTTCGTTATGTACAAATCATCATTGCATCCAGTCAGGGAGCAGGGGGAATAAGGCTCTACACACCATTACCGTGAAGTCATTCTGCTAGGCAGAGTCTCACACATTTACATTACACATTCAGAGAACAATATGTGTGATGTAAGTGTTTAAGTGAGCTGCAACAGTGACAATGGTACCATCCTCCACACATACTCAAGTGCAACAACTTGTACGTCATGTATGGGCTATGCAGATGTCAAAATTAGAATGCATTGACATTGGCTTGCACTTATACTAGTGTACAGTTACATAGGGTGAGCATTCTAATCACTCAAAAGAAGTTACACATTCACTTACCAGTACCTCTTGAGCACCATATAGTCGCCCGTACTGGCCAAGGACCTTGTCCACCAGGACCTCCAGCTCCTCTGTGGTGAAGGGACGGACCCTGATGTTCTCAGTACGAGCCCTTTTCTGGTTCCAGAGATGAAGTACAGCAGCAGTTGGTGGGGAGGAATGGCAGGCAGCAGTGTCTGTATGCAAGTGACAAGTGTGACATTTCACACACATATATAGGCCCCTAGGGTTGTTTCAGTGTTACTCTGCTAATGCCATTAGTCCGCCTCGTTCGCATTCTTCAGTTGTGGCCAATGCCTGTACCCACAGCGGCGGAGCACGCCTACCGTGACGTTCAAAAAGGTAAGGCACTACCGCGATGGTGGTTCCCATTGGCTGCTATGTTATCCGCATAGGCGGTGTCACACCGCGGGGATCAGGATGTCACCACTGCTACCCTGCATCATTCAATTGGGGCCAATGCCTGTACCCGCAGTGGCGGAGCACGCCTACCGCGACGGTCAAAAATGTAAGGCACTACTGCGATGGCGGTTCCCATTGGCTGCTATGTAATTCGCATAGGCGGTGTCACACCGTGTGGGTCAGGATGTCCCCACCGCTACCCTGCATTATTCAATTGGGACCAATGCCTGTACCCGCAGTGGCGGAGCACGCCTACCGCGACATAAAAAAATGTAAGGCACTACTGCGACGGTTCCCATTGGCTGCTATGTTATTCGCATAGGCGGTGTCACACCGCGGGGGTCAGGATGTCACCACCGCTACCCTGCATCATTCAATTGGGGCCAATGCCTGTACCCGCAGTGGCGGAGCACGCCTACCGCGACGTTCAAAAATGTAAGGCACTACCGCAGTGGCGGTTCCCATTGGCTGCTATGTTATTCACATAGGCGGTGTCACACCACGGGGTCAGGATGTCACCACCGCCACCCTGCATCATTCAATTGGGGCCAATGCCTGTACCCGCAGTGGCAGAGCATGCCTACCGCAACGGTAAACACATTGCGCATTTGCATTCTCGATTTACAAATTGCATTACTAATCCCACATTTGACCTTAGTCTTGCCACACATGTAATGGAAGTACACATGGGATTTAATGCATTGGTCTCTCCGTCATCACACGTCATTGTCATCCATGTGGGCATGTATACACATTTCTTGTGGATTTGTGTGTCATTGTTGGGAACATGGCAATGTGTGTTATGCAAACTCCTCCCACAGTCATGATGGTCAGTCCACGTAATGTGCATATATTTCTGTACACAGTGCTTTATATTTATGGATTATTGTCCAGCTTTTACTCACTGGCAGCATTTTGTCATGATGTGTTTTGTGGGACTCAAGGTGGATTTTGTGCAGTGACAGCAGCTACATACAACTCAGCATTTATGCTGTTAGCCACATGTACTGTGTCATCTACCCACAGGGTTAGGTACACATGATTTAGCAGTGTACCACATGCCTGACACATAGGCTAATTTGGAATTGACAGTAGTTAGTATGTACACCCTGGCTACATAATTGACTACAGGGGAGCAAGGTGTCTATGCATGTCACTTGTGCATTAATCGGGTTCAACAGTCCTGTCAATGTTGTGGTTGTGTGAGTCATTATGTACGCTGTTACCCATATATCATCTTTTACACGGGTTACCTGCCAGATTACGTAGGAGAAGACCACCTGTGTATCGGCCTATACCAGACCTGTTGACAATGGAGGATACAGACATCATAAAGAAATTCCGTCTCAGTCGCCTTACCCTTTAAGAGCTATGTGCTCAGTTGGGGCCCCATTTGAAGCCTCACAGAACCTATCCAACAGCTTTGTCAGCAACAGTGAAGGTGATGGCCGCACTGCATTACTTTGCCACCGGTTCGTTTCAGTACAGGGTAGCCATCACAGGTGGGATGTCTCAACCTCTGTTCAGCATGGTGTTGCGTGATGTTCTGTCTACATTGTTAACATACAAGGACAGCTACATCCACTTTCCAAAGAGACATGAATTGGCAAATGTGAAGAGGGAATTTTATGACCTTGGTCACATCCCAAATGTTGTTGGAGCCATTGACGGCACACACATTGGCCTTGTTCCACCACAGGCACGGTAGCACATTTACCGTAACAGGAAGCATTACCATTCAATAAATGTGCAAGTGGTATGCCAAGCTGATCTGATAATATTCCACGTGTGTGCCACATTTCCAGGATCTGCACAGGACTCCTACATAATGCAGAACAGCATCATCCCACAATTGATGGCAGATCTTCATCCTGAGAGGGCCTGGCTTGTTGGTGAGTGAGCTGTGTCAAAAATTGTGGTGTATGTGTGACATGCTGGTCTACTCAAATAGTTCGATTACATTGTTGGTCTGTGTTTCTCACAACTAGGTGACTCAGCGTATCCCAACCGGCCTTGGTTGCTGAGCCCACTGAGGAATCCAAGGGCGCCAGGGGTAGTCCGCTTCAATGATGCACATGGGAGGACACGTCGTGTAGTGGAGCGAGCTTTTGGACTTCTGAAGGCAAGATTTAGGTGTCTTGACAAGAGTGGTGGTGCACTACTCTACTCTCCCCAGAAGGTGTGTCAAATCATAGTCGCCTGCTGCATGCTCCACAACCTGGCCTTGTGCAAAGAGATCCCCCTGATTCAGGACTATGATGAGCAGCAGGAGCCCGCCGCTGTAAATCCACACATGCCCAGTGACGATGATAGTGGTGAGGAGGAAGGTCTTGACCTGCATCAACAGCTCATCAACAAAGTACTTCCCTTGAGTGTAAGTTAGCATTGAGCAACTATGACTGTGTCAGTTTGGTTTGCTGTATGGGCAGAAGCATTGATGATGTGTTGGGGTGCTGGCTGTTGGTGGCACACTGCTGTGTGGTACTTTGTGCATCGCTGTGTTTGTATTTCCACTTACCTGATGTCTATGTTGATGGTGTTGGTCAGTGTAATCTGAAATGAATCTTGTACAGTGTTGACCAGTAGTGTATTGCTGCTGTTCTGCCATCATATGACAACTCAGTGTTATCTTCTTGTGTCGTTCTAGGTCCCTCCGCCCTATCAATGGATTGTCACAATCAAATCTTGTTGTACATTGAAATCTGAGTTTACATTGTACTTACTCTGATAAACCTAGAACTCACACAAAGGCATGGGTGTTAATTGTGTTTATTTTCTATCATATGGTGTTTCTTTTAAAGTGCGTGAGCGTTAATTGTGCATACAGAGTGTTTCAGTTATCTGATAGAGACTTCTAGCTGCAGATTCCTTACCTTTGAATTTCCCAGGCGTCAGGCTGGATCTGGAAACTTTTGCTGAGCAATACCCCTTGCGTGCGATGTCGGGTGGCTTCATTCGGCTCTGCTTGGCGTCGGTAGCGTCGGTTATGACGTCGCTGTGCCTATATAGGCGGCACCCAGGCGTGCAGACGTCAGTACTTTTCTTTCCGCGCCAGTTAAGCGCCGATCCGGGAAGAGCTACCCCTCTGCTGCTTTTTGGCAGGCTTTTTTCTCGACTTTTGTCGAGATTTTTGAGTACGACATGGTGGTTAAGAGGGCAGCTGAGGTCCTTGGACTGGAGCTGCCCTCAGTGCAGGTCACGACTAATCTCCTGACTGAAGTGCTTCAACCTGGGGCTTCCACCTCTGAACCCCTATGGCCCTTTAATGAAGCACTCACGGACGCCCTTCTAGGAACTTGGTCCAAGCCTAGCACAGGGGCTCCTTTGAATAGAACGATTGCACGGCGCCACCGCCCAGCTCCTGGCGATCCAAAGTTCCTCAGCCAACACCCTGCCCCAGAAAGCTTGGTGGTGCAGGCCTCTACTTCCCAGGGCGCATTCCCTTCCGCCCCTCCGGATAGGGAATCCAAGAGACTGGACTCATTTGGGAAGAAGATGTTTTCTTCCTCCAGTCTGGCATTGTGGTCGGTGAATACCGCATGCTTATTGGGCCGTTTCTCCCACTCTCTTTGGGAGACGGTTGCGCAGGTGCTGCCACAAGTCCCGGAGGAGGCCTGGGCTGTGCTCTCCCAAGCTGTCAAGGACTGGAGAGATGCAGCAAAATTTGCTGTACGGTGAAGAGTTTGGATACGACCGATTCCCTGGACAGGTCAATTTCAACGACGGTGGCCTTGAGGCGCCACGCCTGGCTTCGTACGTCTGGCTTCTCGGGGGATGTCCAAGCCAATTTGATGGACATGCCCTTTGATGGAACCCGCCTTTTTGGGGAAAAGGCAGGCTCGGCCCTGGTCAGGTTCAAGGACTCTCGAGCTATGGTCAGATCCTTGGGCCTCTCCTCCACTCCTCTTGGCCGGTCTTCCCTTCCCCCCTTTCGTGGTAACGGAAGGAGTTTCCAGCCGCGTCAGCCCTATTCTAGCCACGGTCCCACTCAGACTACCCAAGCCGTGCGTGGGCGTGGACGCGGTACATTCCGTCCTCGAAATGGAGGCCAGAAGTCGTCTGCCACACTGCTCCCAGCAGCCGCAGCCTCCAAGCACTCCTAGGCTGATTCTGCAGGACCTCACTTCTCCAGTGGGTGGGAGAATTCGTCATCATCTCCCCCGCTGGAGATCTATAACAGACAAGTGGATCTTGCAGATCATACAGGAGGGCTATTCTCTTCCTTTCCTTTCCTTTCTTTTCCTCCTCCTATTCCACCACCTCAGGAACGGCTGGTGGAGGATCATTTGAAGTTGCTCCAAGAGGAAGTTACAGCTCTTTTGGCCAAGGGAGCTATAGAAAGGGTCCCAGCTTCAGAAGTAGGCGGTGGCTGTTATTTCCCCTACTTTCTGATTCCGAAGAAGAACAAGGGACTGCGGCCCATTTTAGATCTTCGGACCATCAATCTCTTCCTCAAAAAGGAGAAATTCATAATGCTCACGTTCGCTCAGGTCTTGTCTGCCCTAGACCAAGGAGACTGGATGGTGGCGCTCCAGGATGCATATTTTCACATTCCCATCCTGCTGGGCCACAGGCGTTACCTGCGGTTCAAGGTAGGCCACGAGCACTTTCAGTTTACCGTGCTCCCCTTCGGTCTTACCAGTGCCCCTCGGGTGTTCACCAAGGTGATGGCAGTGGTTGCAGCTCATCTGCGCAGGTTGGGGGTTTCAGTCTTCCCCTACCTAGACGACTGGCTGTTGAAGGCGTCCTCACCCCAGGCAGTCATCTCCCACCTTCAGAGTACGGCGGACCTCCTGCATTCGCTGGGGTTCTCTATAAAGGTGCCGAAGTCACACCTGACTCCTTCTCAGACGCTCCCTTTCATCGGAGCTGTTCTGGACACACTGCAGTTTCGGGCTTATCCTCCCGAGCAGCGAGTCCAGGATATTCAGGTTATGATTCGGATATTTCAGCCTCTATCCTGGATTTAGAGGAGGTTGACTCTGAGGCTGTTGGGTCTCATGGCCTCCTGCATCCTGTTGGTAGGACACGCCAGGTGGCGTATGCGGGCTCTGCAGTGGGACTTGAAGTTCCAATGGGCACTGCATCAAGGAAATCTCACCATCGTGGTTCAGATCTCGGAAGGAACTGCGAAGGATCTGCAGTGGTGGTTAACAAACCGCGATTGGGTCAATGGCAGACCTCTCTCCCTTCCCCAACCAGATTTCACAGTTGTGACGGATGCGTCACTTCTGGGATGGGGCAGCCACATGTGAGAGGCGGAGATCAGGGGTCACTGGTCTCCGGCGGAGACGGGGCTCCACATAAACTTGTTGGAGCTCCGAGCGATTCGGTTGGCATTGAAAGCATTTCTTCCCTCTGTCAAGGGGAAGTTAGTGCAGGTGTTCACGGACAACACCACTGCCATGTGGTACTGCAACAAGAGAGGCCCTACGTCTCTGGTAATGGCTGGAACAGCAGGGCATAACCCTGGTGGTTCAACACCTGGCAGGTTCTCTGAACGCCAGGGCGCGCGATCTCAGCCGTCGATGCCTTCAGGATCACGAATGGCGTCTCCAGTCGGAGGTGACGCAAGGTCTCTTTCAGCAATGGGGAGAACATTGGTTAGATTTGTTCGCCTCTGAAGAGAACGCGCAATGTCAGCAGTACTGCGCGCTGGAGTTTCGAGTCGGCTATCGCTCTGTGACGCGTTTCGTCAGGAGTGGAGCTCAGGCCTGTTGTATGCCTTGTCCGCCCATACCACTCCTGCCCAGGGTTCTGAAGAAGATCAGGAGCCACCGGGCCCAAGTCATCCTTGTGGCGCCGGACTGGGAAAGTAGAGTCTGGTATCCAGAGCTTCTGAGCATGAGTGTCGATCTTCCGATCAGGCTGCCCCTTCGGGAGGATCTTCTGTCGCAGCAGCAGGGGAGAGTTCTCCAACCAAACCTGTCAACTCTGCGCCTCCATGCGTGGAGATTGAGCGGCGGCAGTTGATGGCCTTTGACCTTCCTCCCGAAGTCTGTAATGTTATTCTGGTGGCCAGGCGGCCCTCCACTAAGTCAGTATACACCTGCCGTTGGCAGAAATTTGTATTATTCTGTTCAGAATGGTCCATTGACCCTCTTTCTGTTCCTCTTTCTACTGTCCTTTTATTCATTCTAACCCTGACCCAGCAGGGCTCTGCTTTGGGAACTCTCAAGGGTTACCTCTCTGCTCTGTCTGCTTTTTTTGCAGCTGCCAGACCAACCTTCTCTCTTTAAATCACCTATTGTAAATAGTTTTCTAAAAGGGCTGGCTCACTTATTTCCACCCACGCCCTTTATTATGCCGCAATGGGACCTTAATTTTGTCCTCACTTACCTAATGTGCGCTCCTTTCGAGCCTTTGCTCAATTGTCCCCTCCGACTGTTGACTATCAAAACAGCCTTCTCAGTGTCGATTACATCGGCCCGAAGGGTGAGTGAATTGCAGGCGTTATCCAGCTCGCCTCTTTATCTTATGTCCTTTCCAGACAAAGTGGTGCTTCGCACCAGGGCATAATTTTTACCAAAGGTTGTGACCCCATTTCATCTGGGCCAATCCATTACTTTGCCCACCTTCTTTTCTCCCCCACAACCCTCTAAGGAAGAGGAGCGTCTCCACCGGCTGGACCCAAAAAGAGCGTTGTCGTTCTACCTTGACCGCACAAAAGAATTCCGGGTGGATGACCAACTCTTTGTGGGGTATGTGGGAGCAAAGAAGGGAAAGGCAGTGCAGAAAAGAACCATTTCTCGCTGGGTTGTTCTCTGCATTAAGATCTGTTATGCCTTGGCAAAGAAGTAGCCCCCTGAGGGAATAAAGGCCCACTCCACCAGGGGAAAGGCTGCAACTACGGCCTTGGCTCGGGGTGTCCCAGTCCAAGACATCTGTCAGGCAGCGACGTGGGCATCAGTGCACACGTTTCCAAAACATTATTGCCTTGATGGTCAACGGTGCAGGGATGGGCACTTTGCCCGTTCAGTCCTGCAAGACTTCTTAGTCTAGGTCATGAGTCCACAACCCACCGCCGGGATGGTATGGCTCGGGTATCTGATTCAAAGGTAAGGAATCTGCAGCTAGAAGTCTCTATCAGATGAACAAGTTACTTACCTTCGGTAACGCATGTAGGAGAGTAGGATCTGCTTCACATGGGTACCCCCACTTTTTGCTGATGCTTCACTGTTTTTCGACATTAGTCTGGCTGGGGCCCTGCTAATCAGAACCCCAGCCTAGCTGCTTCCTCTCTAAAATGGTTTCCATGTGCCTTAGGCACATCACTGATTGGAATCTGGAGTGCCCTTATAAGTCCCTAGTATATGGTATACTATGTACCAAGGGCATAGGTACCTCAGAGGCCTGCCAGGGGCTGCAGCATGTATTATGCCACCCCTGGAAGGCCATCCCAACTGACACCACAGGTCTGCTACTGCAGCCTGGGTAAGGTGGTGCATGCACCCCTTACAGTGATATAGGTTACCTATGTCACTAAATACATACACACATATAAACCTATAAGTCACTCCTAAGGCAGGCCTTATCAATCCTAAAGGCAGAGTGCATGGTTCCTATGTGAGAGGGTGCCCCTGCATGAGCAGGGCCCCTCTGCAGCGTTCGGAGACCATCTCTGATGCTGTTTGTAGTGCAGCCTGACCATATACTCTTAAGCGCATTATAACCTCGCGGTAAAATGCTAACTTTGGAATGGCTGCACCTAAACATGTCATGTTTGGTGTCAAACATCTTGGAATACTACCCCCCCCCGCCAATTCTGGCGACGGGGGTAGCATTCCACCCTTCTAGAGGGAAAGACATGTTAACTCTGGCTAGCCCGGTAACTTCTTTCCAAAGCCCTGGCATCACAAAATGGATGCTGCTGCCACAGACACGAGTCTGGCCTCCTGCTGCTGGACGAAACTCCGGAAGGGGAGGCCTGGACAATAGGTTTCCTGTCCCAGGGAGGTGTGACCACCTCCCCAGACAGGATAATGTGTATTGGGGCTGGGCGGGAGCACTTTCGGGTGCTTTGAAGTCCTGCACTGGGGGCACATTTGGTGTCCCTAGTGCATACCCCAGTTCAAACCGGATCAGGGGCTTGCAGCCCCTGCTTTGGCGCGAACTGGACAAAGGGAAAGGGGTGTAGCCACCCCTCTGCCCTGACCCACCCATAGGTGGGGCCACAGAGTAGTCCAACCCCTATCCTTAGTATAAGTATAGGAACCCAGTCCTTAGGACTTTAGATTATCCCTGGACGAAACTCTGAAACTGAATCCTGGACCTTCGACGCTCTACTCACGATTAGAGGACAGAAGAATCTCCCTTGGGGTCAAGGAGTGACTCCCCTGCTTGGCAGGCACCAAAGAAGCATCTGTCCGGTTCGCATTTCTGAAGCTCCCGTCGGACGCCGAAGTCATCGCATCACCAGAGGTGGATTCTCAGACTTCCCGAGGCTACCCTGAGTCCCCAGCAAAGCTGAGGCCCGTGGCTATCGTGGGTGACTTGAGACCGTGACCCCTGGACACCGAGCACATTTGCAAGTGCATCCTCTTCTGGGTCTCCCAAGAAGTCGTGCTTTGGGCTCAGAGTAGCCCTAGCCTCCAGCACCACCTGCACCGAAGATCACTGGCCCCCACTCCACGAGTGTCCTGTAAGCCAGATCCACGTGCGGCATCATGAGGCTCATTCGCGGTCGCTAGCCCATTGGCTAGTAGCCCTTAACGAAGGCCAATATTTTTCTAACTTGGCATCCTGGTTGCTCCAGGCCTGCCCTCACTTACCCTCGCTGGGTGAGTTCCCCAGACCTTGCTGGTCTGCACCATCGACGATCTTCCTCTGCATCGAGACTTGCCGTTGCCAAGGCTTGTTGGGTCCAATCCGGTCGCCGACACCTCACCACTCGACAGACATCGTGTACCAGCCCGAATCCTGCTCCTGGTCGCCGACAACGCCTCCTGGACCTCGTGGCTGAAGAGTCAAGACGACCGTCAACGCACCTGAAGCACTCTACATCGGTGGGCATCTGTCCATCGCCTTCCTGGTCACTGGCTAGTGACCCAGACTCTGTCCCCTCTGCTTTCAGGTTCTTCAGAACTCCGATCCACTCTTGGATCCACCCGGACACTTTTCACTTGGTCGCCAGCAGCACTTTGCAGCAGATCGCCATTCAAATCGACGACGAAACCCGACCCCGAAAGGCACCTATGCACCCGGCTTCCCTGGGTGAGGTAACACGAGTACTCCGGTGCTCCCGTGGGTAGAGACTCTTCAAAGTCCTAGATCTCAAAGGGTTTGGTCCAAGTCCTCTTTTAAGTGTCCCTTTTCTCTAATTTCCCGATCACGACTTTCTCCATAGAAGTCAACGGCGTATCGCGGTTGTGTATTTACACTGCACGCGTCTCCCGTGGGTCCCCTGTGTCACTACCTTGGGTGGTTCCTTGTGGTCCAAGCACTTCTAGAGGCTCTAGGCCTAGTGTCTAGTTCAGTCGTGGTTCTTATACCACTTTATTGGTATATGGTTTGGTACGCCCCTAGGGCCCAAACGTGTATTTGTGCTATTACTGTGTTTAAAATACTTCTAACTTATGTACTCGAACTCTAGCCTCATAAAGAGACTAGAGGGGTGTGTTTAGCAATAAATACATATATTTTGAATATATACCTGGTGTGGTGCTCTTTCATTTGATCACTCAAGAGATTATAGACTGGTAAAACAAGCTGCTTTACATTCCTTCAAGACTTAGCCTGAAGGCTGCTCTCCATAGCTACCACTAGGATAGCTTTCAATAAGGTTGTCTTTAACCTATCTCCAATAAGGGGTTGTTTGGACTGGTGCAAGGTGCCCACTATAATTAGTGGACAGCATATACCAGGCCAACTTCTCACAACGCATTATCTGGTAGAGACTCTATCTAGCTGCAGATTCCTTACAGCCCCACCCATGCCTCCCCGCTTTTGGGTCTGATGTAGTAGGTCTAGGGTTACTCCCCTTTCAGGGGCCTGGTTTTGCACACGATTATGTCAGTCACTTCGTGGCTCTGCGCTTCTGGCGTGGAAAAACGAAAAAGTACTGAGGTCCACGCCCCTGGGTGGCGCCTATGTAGGCACCGCAACGTCGTAACTGACGCTACCGACGTCACGCGGAGCCGAATGGAGCCAGCCGACGTCAAGCGCAAGGGGTATTGCTCAGCAAAAGTTTCCGGATCCAGCCTGACGCCTGGGAAATTCAAAGGTAAGGAATCTGCAGCTAGATAGTCTCTACCAGATAATGCGTTACCGAAAGTAAGTAACTTGTTCGTCAGTGATGGTAACAGAGGCAAATAGAACAGTCACCACAATAGTGGAATTCCACAGTCCAACAGACTCATGCCATCAACATGGCAATGTGGGACAGGATGGTCAACAAAGTCAATGTTCAGTGCAACACTGGTTACATTATGGCTGGCTCAGAGACCTGACTTGGCTTGGTGTTTTGCCACGTGATCCTCCTGTGGTGTTTCTTGGACGTTCCCTCTTGCGTTTAGCAGGGGGTGGCTCTTCTGCAGGCTCAGAGGTGTCTGAGGAGTCATCGGCTTGCAGCTCATCCCTCCCTGTGGCCGCTGCTGAGGTGGCGTGAGTATCAGCAGGCTGACCACTGGAGGGCCATTATTTTTGCTGCATGTCTGTCCCTCAGAACACCCACAAGCTGGCCCATGAGATCTACCAGTTATCCCATACAGGTGTCCATGGACCTCTGCAGCAGGCGGAGCTCACGCAGTTCATCTACAACCTGGCCCATCTGTCCCTGGTTCTGCTGGTGTGCCCCAAGGACACTTGCGACGATGGCCAGGGCTTCAGTCTCATTGTCCTGTGATTGTCCCCCAGTTGCCCTCCCACCTGCCCTGCACACACAGACCTGTGGCCTTGGCTGTACACGCACCGGCACACTGTCCCTAGCATCCTTGGCGTGGGTGGTGGTGTTGGTAACCACTGAGACAGGGACAGTGTTGCAGGCAGCGGTAGTGATGGTGGAGGTGGTTGCTACACAGTTAGTTGTTGCACGGCTCAGCGATGGTGTTGCTGCTGTGTTGAGAGTTGTGGTGGTGGGGCCAATGAGGCCCTGAGACTGAGTACGCCCTGGCAGGCCTGAAGGGCCAGGTTGGTGCTCCTCATCCGAGAAATGGAGAGAATCTGCATCTGAGAGTTCATACTCCGGGGGGGAGACTGGCTCTGCTGGTTGGTGGTGGTCTCATCAGCTGATGATTGTGATTCACCTGTTGAACAGAGGTTACATTGTCAGCATGTTAAGTACACTCTGCAACTTTTGTGACCCTGTTTTTGATGTTTTAGTGGAGAAGACCAAACTTTTAGCATTGAAAATATAGTAATTTGTAACAGTTTATCTGCAGTATGACATGTTGCTGAGGTACATCCATTACTTGTTGGTGAGGTGACATGGCACTACCAAACATTTAACATGTACAGATAGTGTGTTGCCAAGGGCATGTCATCATCTACCAACTTGGTGCTCATCCACTTTAGTTTAGCCAGGGATATTGTATACTTTTGTAATAATATGTTTCACCTCTGCTGACACTTCATAATTTCTGTGGGTCATTTTTCATTCACATCATGTGGGTTGTGTTCTTTGAATGAGTGTCCTTGCATGTATTGTGTGCATATGAGCCTTCATGCTTTCAAACACTGGGACTTACACATTTCATGTTGCGCATATCGTGACTGTGCTATGCATTTCTTAACATGGTACTTTTGTGATTCAGAGTGTGATTTATGTGACATTTATGTGAGCTTAGCTGTGTGCGCACTGGATGTGACATATGGAGCATTGAAGAGTTGGCTAAAAAGTGAGGGATGTGGTGGTCATATTGCTCCATGCTGTTGGGAGAGTGAGGCCAGAGGACATGAGCTGGCTACCTACCTGTAAGATGAAGCAGAGGAGGGAGATGGCTGCCACATGGCTCTGGAATAGAGAGGGTGCTCCATGCTATTTGGGAGGGAGGCCAGAGGACATGAGCTGGCTACCTACCTGTAAGGTGAAGCAAAGGAGGGAGATGGCTGCCACATGGCTCTGGAATGGGGAGGGTGCTCCATGCTATTTGGGAGTGAGGCCAGAGGACATGAGCTGGCTACCTACCTGTAAGGTGAAGCAGAGGAGGGAGAAGGCTATCACATGGCTCTGGAATGGGGAGGGTGCTCCATGCTGTTTTGGAGGGAGTTGTAGTGTTGTTCTCATGTCCCAACAACTCCCTCCCTAGTAAGATGGCTCCCTACCTGTAAGGTGAAGCAGAGGAAGGAAATGCTAGCCATGTGAGACATGGTTTTGAAAGAGTGCATTGTACATAAGTTAATTTTTGTCATTGAATTGTAGCGGAATGGTTGTGCACGACAGTACATGACAGTGTGATGGGATAAATTTGTTGGTACTTACCAGTCTCCACTTCCCCAGCTATTCCTGTGAGACTCTCTGGATGTAGGATGGCAAGCACCTTCTCCCATTCAGTGAATGTTAGTGGTGGAATGGGAGGGCCACCGCCAGTTCTCTGAGACACCTCATGGTTCCTGTTGGCACGGTATTTCACCCTGGTCTTGAGGTCATGCCACTTCTTCTTGATGTCACGCAGTGTGCGCAGGGTGGTACCTACTGCATTGACTTTGTTGACAATCCTTTCCCACATTTGATTTTTTTCTAATAAGTGGGGTATGTTGGACCATGGTTGCAAACCAATTATCTCATCTACCATCACTGACAACTCATTGTCTGTGAACTTGGGCATTTTTTTCTGTGACATAGTGTATGCTGTGCAAATAATAGACATGTGCAGAGGAAGGTGGTGGTGGAGGTGTGTCAGGTGTGTGGGTGAAAAGTCTTGGTGTGTGGAGATGGGTGGGTGTGATGGTGTGCTGTGTGATAAGTTGACTCTCCTAACAGCGGTGGTTTCTGGCCCTTCAATGCTGTTGTTTTGCAAAGGATGATGGTCAGGGAAGGGGTTGGTTTTATACTCTGCTATGTGGGTGTGTCCACATTAGGAATGACCATCAGGTGCATTTTTCCGTTATGACCAGGGCTTTCAGTGGTTTGAAAAAACTGGGGGGGGTCTATCAAAGGGGTGTGTCAGATGTAATTGAAGGCAGCAGAGAGAACCAGCCCACTTAAAGGCCTGGTTATGACATTACATTCAACCGTCATTCATGTTGCCTTCGCGCGACCGCAGGGGTCGTAACGCAATGCTCGTTATGACAGCTCCGCCATCTCATCCTAATTTGCCATGCGGTCATACTGCTGGTGAATCGGCCTTTTTAGTGCTTGACACAGCTTTTCCATCCGCCGCGGTCAGATTTTCAGATTTCCTGACTGTGGCGGACAGTGTTTTGTCAAATCCCACCGCCGCGGTCGAATTTTACATGCATTGCATCGTAATGTGACTGCCGGAATTGCCGCGGAACATGCAGGCGTTTCTTTTCTGGTAGCACGGCGGTCGGAGGACTTTTCCGTCCGCCATCGTAATGAGAGCCTAAGTAACTAATAGTTGGACTAATCAGTGTGGGTGGGAGATCGAGGGACAGTTATGTTCTGTTAAAAAAATATTAGAGTGCACAAACACCATACAGTTTCTTAGAGCTGAATATAGGAATAGCCTGCTGCTTGATTGGTCATTCGTACGCCTGGGAGAACAACCAGGTTTTTAAGAGTCTCCTGAATAGAGGGCAACTTGTGCAGGATCTAATGTTAAAAGGGAGAGAGTTCCAGAAATGAGGGGCTAAGACCGTAAATCTGCAACCGCCTAGTTTCTTCCGTTTGTATGTAGGAATAACCAGGAGTTTAAGATGGGTTGACTGCAAATTGCGGACGGGACTATACCTCTGGATAAGGTTAGAAATAAATTTCGGGCAAGTACCGTGAAGAGATTTGAAGACGATACATCCACATCCGATTTTAAATGCACAGCCTTGTGTTACTGGGAGCCAGTGTAGCTTCCTATTAGAGGAGTGGCGTGTTGCCATCTCGGCTGACGATAGATCAGTCTAGTTGCCTGATTTTTCTCCAGCTGTAATCTTTTTGTTAAGTACATTGAGAGACTGAAATATAGTGTATTGGCATAATCGATATGAGAGCTGACCAGAGATAAAACAACCTGTATAAGGGCTTCGTTGGTGAGAAATCTACTGATTTTCCTGATCTTTCAAAGCTGGAAAAAGCAGGTAGAGACTACCGTCCCAATCTGGGACTTCAGAGAGAGGTCGCTATTGATTGTAACACCAAGACTCTTGGCTGAGGAGGATGGTGCCGGAGGTGTTCCCAACTCAGCCGTCCAGAAATTCGAATTCCAGGGATTGGGAGAGCCGCCAGCTAAGATCAGTTCTGTTTTGTCAGGATTCAACTTTAGATGATTACTGTTCATCCAGTTACGTATATGTAGCATAGTTGTCTGGAAATTCAGGATGGAGTCGGGGGTGTTGTCGATGGTAAAAATCAATTGTAAGTCATCAGCGTAATTAAAAGTGCACACATTTCTTTCTCCTAGAGACTGAATTAGTGGGAGAAGATACAAATTGAATAAGTGCGGAGATAACGAAGATCCCTGTGGCACCGCCACAGGTCAATTTGATACTAGGCTCTTTGAAGTGGGAGAGGCGGACTGCCTGGGAGCGCCCATCTAAGAAAGACGTAAGCCATCTGAGGGCGGATCCCTAAATTCCTGCGTCCCTGACACAGTCCACCAAAATTTTGTGGCTGACCGTGTCAAAAGCCGCAGATGGATCAAGGAGCACAAGGGCTTGGTAGTACCCTTATCTGCTTCTTTCCTCAATTCATCAAAAACGGTCAAAGGTTTCTGCCTCAGTTGAGTGGTAAGGGCGGAAGCCTGCTTGGTGAGAATCAAGAAAGTGAGACTGCTCAATGAAAGAGCAGAGACAGTTTGCCACATGGGTTTCCAACACCTCAGCTAGGAAGGGGAGCAGGGAGATAGGGCGATAATTCAGCGGGACCAAAGGGTCTGCGCCAGTTCTTTTAATAAGGGTAACCATTGCTGCTTCTTTAAAGGCTCTAGGAACGGAACCCTGATTTAATGAGTCATTCAGAAGAGAAAGGACGGGTCAGGGCATGCAGCAGAGAAAGCTTCCCTCAGAATATGAGAAGGGCAACTGTCCGCAGTAGATCCAGACTTGACTTTGATCAGTAGGTTCAAAAAGGCTTCTCTGCTAATTACGGGGAATTAATACAGAGAGTGAGGGTTTCTGGCGACCGCCGACAGAGCATCAAGATGAGGGTTAACGGAGATGCTGGCTTTAATAGTAGTGATTTTATCAATAAAAAAAGCATCCAGAATTACAAAGTGACTGGGTAGGAGCTAGTTTTGCTGTAACTCTGTCTGGATTAGATAACTCAGTAACAATTGCAAATATTTCTTTCCATTTGTTTGTGGAATTCAAGATCTTATTGGAGAAGTAAGTAGCTTTAGATTGTAAGATGGATTTTTTGTGTTTAAATTGAGCTTGGTAGGTATCTTTTTTGTCTGGAGAGTAATTCTGTCTCCAGATACGTTCAGTTCAGCACAGGGCTAGTTTTTGAAGTTTTAAGTCTTCTGAGAACCATGTCTGAGTTATGTCTACTTATGCACAATACAAGCCACATACAGTAGATCTTATCAGATCATCATCATGACGGGAAGCATCTATTACAACCCAGGTATTACAACGTAGTGCCTTTTCAATGCAGTCAGTACCACAACTGCAACGTTAGCACGAGTTCCATTACAACGCAAGTCATTACAACAACTTGCTTTAGGGAATGCGGTGTTGGACTGGTGTTGGATATTAAGTCGAACACCTTCCCTACTGATACACAGACTGCAGTTGGAATAGTAATTTAACTATTCCAAAGTCCAGCGCTTCCCTATGACTTGCGTTGTAATGGAACTCGTGGCAACGACACAGTCGTGGTATTGACTGGGTTGTTAAGCCACGCATTGTTTTAGCATGCGTGGTAACATATGCTATTTCATGATGACAGGTTAGCCCTTGATTATAAAACGGCAACATCTCAGACTTGACAGTATGACTCCCTTCCTAGAAGAAAATTGTCATTTCTATCCTAGAAAATTAGAAAGCGCGATGATTGCTGGTCTATTTAGAAATGCTGAGGTCCCAGGATGCTGGTTTCTGGTCCCGGGAGGACTCGTCTTGGCAGTTTGGGCTGGACTGTTTCCATGAGGAGCAGGGTCAAGACTGATTTGCATATGGCTGGGTTCAAACTAGGGTGGAGTAATGAGCAAAATAAAGACAGATTTAACCCAGATCTCTTGGCTGGGGGTAAATGTTTGAGCATTCCGTCCATCCTTTGTTGCTGCTGTCTATTTAGACAGGCATGGTATTGGCTTGGCCATGCTCCAAGAAGTACACACAGTTCTACGGCACCCCGCCAGTTTCGGAAGAAGATGGGAACAACACAAGTATTTGGCGTGTTACAGTACATAATCCAAGGGAGCCTGTATTCTGATACAAAGAGGTCGATTACGATACCGTTCGGAAGGCCTCCGAATCTGATTCAGGTTTGCTGAATTCGATTCGGAACCCTTGTTTCTGACCGAATCATACACAGTTCCCAACGACCAATTACGCAGCCTGTAAAGCAGTAGGGCTATCCGAATCGGTTCCGAAAGGCATTCGGACAGCTTGCGTCTTTCGGAGCCGAATCGTACAGCTCTATGGACTCCGAGCGAGTGATTACGATGACCGATTCGGACAGCCTTTCCGATTCGGTTTCTCCGGAACGAATCTGCTGTCAGAATCTGTCTTTAGGGGCCCGTAGCATGCCCCCCTTCACCCGGGGCCCTCTGAATCTGGTCTATAGGGGTACCCAAGGGACCCCTCTTTCCACCCATGCACAGTGTGGCAGGCACCATGGGATGCCTGTCACAGGGTGCAAGGTTTTCCCCAGCCACCCCTTTCTTCAATGGGAGACTGTGCTCTCGTTCGGAACACAGGCTCCCATTGAAGTCAATGGGAGTCCGACCGAATCATCTCCGGAAGCATCCGGATACATCAAAATCGCTCGGTCGGACTCACCTGATCCAAGTTGTCTGGAAAGCATTCCGGGACTGATTCGATAGGAATGCTTTCCGGACGAGATAGTAATCGGCCCTGAAGTTCTGCTGGTTTTAGACTGACCCAAAAGTTTGAAGACTCTGATGGCAGCTATTTTATCCTTGTGAATTCCACTTGTAATAGGAAGTTGGTACTAGTTAAAACATGCGCCCCGTATATGGACACTCCGAATTCTTTGATGTGATCCTCAGTGTATTGAAATACAATCAAATAAAAATGGTGGTATAAGAAGGTGCCTTTAAACTAGTGCTGAACTCAAAACTAGATAGATCCTGTGGGAGAGGTATCCAAAACACAGTCTTCAGAAACGCTATATGATCTAATGGGACTGTTAAATTTAATAGATATATGGGAACACGTACTTATGCAGCTGATATTTTGTTAATTTTTTAGATGGCCAGGCAATAATCTCTGCCTCCCCCACCTGCCCCCCGAAAAGCAAATATTCAGGTTTGGTGGATACTCTGGCATATCTGTTAATTGGAATAAATCTGGAATATTACATCCCACAATCAATACGGTCAAACCCGAGCTAGAATTTTAGAGTTGATACTACACAGAGATAAAGAGGGTATAATCAGACTAAGCTATGTTTCAACTGTGAATAGACTAACCTACCAGATTAATAGCTGGGTAAAATTACCTCTACTTTAACAGCCAGGTTTCTCTTGTAAAAATGGTAGTGCTACCAACATTTAATGTAGTTCCTTTGACTCACTAAAAAGCTCACGTTGATGCAGGCATTGAGCAAGGCTGGATTGACTGCTCTGGGCCACGTGTATGTTGAGCAGAAATTTCTCTAAGACGAGTAAAATACTAGATCTGATACTGCTCCAGTTGACAGATTCATTTACTACTGATTCAGGTACACTATCTGGGAGACTGTTCGGAGTTCCCTGTAGGAACCGCTGGAATTCAGACCATTTAACCCAGGTAATTAGATTCCCAAAATTCCACAAGATGGGTGTCTAAATTATACACAACGTTTCTTGTAGCTAAAAAATGGGATTCAAGCAGACCAGACAGGCCTGGGAAATGGACGTCTGTTTGAAGCTGAATGATGCAACATGGAAATACTGCTGCATGCGAACCAAGATCGTCTCCCTGCATAGACCTTAACTGCTTCATTTCAAGTTTTTGCATCGGGCATAGTTTGCGCATGAAAAACAATACAGGACAGATCCATTCAGGCCCCCTAACTGTCTGTGGTGCCATTCGGATCATGCAGGGTCTATCCATTTTGTCTGGTCCTGTTCCCACATTTTTTAATCCTGGCGCGGGATCACAAGTACCATCCTTCAGCCTGTAGAGCCAGGTGGAGCAGCAACCGTTAACAGCTCTTAATAAGCTACATTAAACTGATTCCAAGAAAGGCCAGACAGTTTGCAATAATTGCTCTATAACTGGATAAACACAGGATTGCAGAGAATTGGTTGAGGGCACTGTTCCCAAAAGTGGACGATTGGCTGAAAGACTGAGCCACATGCAGAGACAGACTGGAAATGTATGCAACACTGCAACCCCCTACCTCTAGACCTAAATATATATGAATACCACTCAGAGCATATCTGGTGGAAGATTAGGCAGACACTCTACTCACCTGGGGGAAAATGTGAGCAGTGACTGGCAGTTTTCCCAGGTCATAAATGAGAGTACAACCTACTAGACATTTATACACACACACACACACACAAGAACTCTGTCCCACACAACAAGCAAATGCAAGGAGCTGGCCCCACATTCAGAGGGTATTCAGTCAAAATATTGAGTTGGAAATGTCGACTTACAATAATATCGAGTTTTAAATATCGACAGCAAGAATATCTTGGTCAAGAATATTGACTTTAAGGTAAGAAATATCGATTTCAAAAACTATAGAAGTCATTAATATTGTTTGCAAAAATATAGGGGCCGATTCCGATCTCGGCCGGTAGGGCTCCGAATCGGATTCGGCATTACCGGATCCGATTCGGAGCCCTATTTCCCGACCGAATCGTACGTGCGTCCGGGCGAGCGAGTACGATGCGTGCGCTCGCGAAATCTCCGACCGACTCGTTCGCAGGACCCGACCGCTCCGACCGACTCGCACGGGGACGACTCGCACCGCGCAATGGAGACGTTCCCCGGCCGGGTAAGTACGATGCGCATCGCGACCGCTCCGACCGACTCGCGCAGTCCGGCTCCAAGGAGCTGTCGGAGCCGCACTTTGGGGGTCCGTGTCGGACCCCCTGGAAGCGTAGGCACGCGAGTCGCACACAGGGGGGAGCCATGGGTCCCCCCTACACGTGCGTGTACGGTGCGACCCGCATCGACGAGAACACGCTGTAGGGGGCGCCCTTGTTCGCGTCGTGCCCATTGAGTCAATGGGAGCCCGTGTACGCGTCGTACAACTGGCTCCCATTGACTTCTATGGGAGTCCGACCGAATCGAGTCCGATAGCATACGTGCGCATCGTACTAGTTCGGTCGGGCTGCTAGGGTCCGATTCGGTCGGAAATCTCTCCGAGTCCGGCTCGGTCGGAGAGATTTTCGGCCCGAATCGGAATCGGCCCCTTAGTTGTTTGAAATATCGATTTTTTTTAATGCGTTATATATTTTAGTATATATTTTAAATGTATGTGATGTACGTTTTTGTATAAGTATTGTTTATGTTTTTTAATATATGTGTTACATTTTTAGTAGTTATTAATTTTATTTTAAATACGTTGTGCGTTTTGTGGTTCCGTAGCGGGTTGTGAGTTTATAGGGGAATAAGGTGGGAAGTAATTTAACTATAATACGTTAATAAATATTTTTTATTTATTAATATTTATTTAATTGAGATTTTATAATATTGTGTTTTTAATTTTTGGGGTACATTTTATGGGTGGGTTGTTGGGTTTATAGGGGTATAAGGTGGGAAGTAATTTATTTTTAATCATTAATTAGTTGTTAACTAATATTAATTAATTACTTGATTAATTATGGCAACTGTGTAATTTTAGGTGCGGGTTGTGGGGTCTATAGGGATAAAGGGTGGGAAGTAATTTATTTTTAATTAATTAATTAGTGGCTAATTAATAATTAATTGACAGTTAATTATGGTGATTGTGTAATTAATTGTAGGTGCAGGTTGTGGGGTTTATAGGGGTAAAGAGTGGGAAGTAATTTATTTTTAATTAATTAATTAGTGGCTAATTAATAATTAATTGACAGTTAATTATGGTGATTGTGTAATTAATTGTAGGTGCAGGTTGTGGGGTTTATAGGGGTAAAGGGTGGGAAGTAATGTATTTTTAATTAATTAGTGGTTAATTGATAATAATTAACAATTAATTATGGTAATTGTGTAGTTATTTTAGGTGTGGGTTGTGGGGTTTATAGGGGTAAAGGGTGGGAAGTAATTTATTTTTAATTAATAATTAGTTATAATAATTAATTGACAATTAAATATGGAAATTGTGTAATTAATTTTAGTTGCGGTGTGTTTAGGGGTAAAGGGTGGTAATTAATTTATATTTCATTTATTAATAATTAGTTTATAATTAATAATTAATTGATAATTAATTAAGGTAATTGCTTAATTTTTTTGGGTGTGTTCGTTTTGGGTTTATAGGGGTGAAGGGTGGGGAGTAAATACATTTTACTTAGTTTATAATTTGTTGTTAAATACTATGGGGCCGATTATGATGGCGGGCGGACTTTGTCCGCCCGCCATCGCCTCGGTAAATGGGACCGCCCGCTATGTGTGCGGCGGTCACGCACATGTGATTAGGATGCCACCGCCACGGTGGCGGTGGCATCCCCATTTCCAGCATTGTGGCGGGCGGTGCTCACAACACCGCCCGCCACAGTGCTGGAAATGCATGTTGTGCATCTGCATGCACAACGTGACAGGCATCGCGCGGTGCCTGCCACCTTGTGCATTCAGATGCAGGGGGGTACCATAGGTACCCCCCATGTGCAGCCCCCACCCCCCCAACACCCTGGGGGCCCGCAACGGGCCCCCAACAGCAAAGACCGCGAGCCTTTCCATGGCGGCGACGCCACCATGGAAAGGCTCATCTCCGCCGGCATCATAATATGGATGGCGGTGTCTTGCAGACACCGCCACCATATTAAACCCTTTTCCGCCCGGTCGACTGTTCGGCCGGGCGGAAAACATGCGGACGGTCTTACCGTCTGCCGGGCTCCCCTCCGCCATGGTAATATGGCGGGGGGATTTGTTGGCGGACGGGCGATTATGGCGGGCGGATCGCCACCGCCATGCGGGCGGTGGCGATCCGCCCGACATCGTAATCGACCCCTATGTTATTTAATTGATTTTTTTTAATTGTGTAATGATTTTGTTTTCAGTTTAATTTTAGGTGTGGGTTGTGGGGATTATAGGTGTAAAGGGTGGGAAGTTAATTAAATGTTGTGTTTTAATTTGTTTTTTATCAATAATATTTGTTTAATTGATAACTTATTATGTTAATTATGCTAATAGTTTTCTTATATTTTCAATGTGAGTTGTGTGGTGTTATAGGGTAGGAAGTAAATAGACTAAATTTATTTATTAATTAATGTTTTGTTAATAAATAATTTCTAAACAAATATTTGTTTGAATTTTTTTAATATATTATGTGTAGGTATTTGTGATATGTATTTAACATTATAATATGTTTTTAATATTTTTATTGACATTTAAAATAAATATTGTTAATTTGTTGATGATATTTAGTTTTTTTAAAATTTTGAACTGATAAGTGAGAATAGTAAATTTTACCCCTCCGCAATCCAACACTTTCCCTATTGATGCACTGAGAATAGTACATTTTATACCTCTGCTATCCAACACTTTCCCTACTGTTGCACTGACTGGATTGGGAATGGTACATTTTATATGTCCACTATCCAACACTTTCCCTACTGTTGCACTGACTGGAGTGGGAAATTTAAGTTGAAAATTTTTTAAATTGTTTAATGTTGTAATTTATAATAGAATGTTTTTTTAATAGATTTTATGTTATTGGTATATGTATGTATATATATATATATTTGTTAAATTTTTATATAATTTTAAAATGATAAAATACATTCAAATTATTAGTTTAATAATTCTTTTAAAGTACATATATATATATTAAATATTATATGTGTGTTTAGCCTTTTTAAATTAACTTGATTTGTTATATTTGTTAAAATGTATATTAAATCTAATGTATTTTTTAAATTAATTTTATTCTTTAATATTTATTAATTTATTATATATATATATATATATATATATATATATATAAAGTTCAGGGCTCCTGCTGCCTACCCCCGCCCTCTGCAGAGGATCGCAAAAGGTTGGCGGAGCACGCCAACTGTAGAATTTCTGTTTCTGTGCAAATCAAGCGATCACTCGGAGGTTTGCTTACACCAGTAGATGGTTTATTCCAGGGTTACGCGTTTCGCTTGCACAGCAAGCTTGGTCACACCAAGCTTGCTGTGCAAGCGAAACGCGTAACCCTGGAATAAACCATCTACTGATGTAAGCAAACCTCCGAGTGATCGCTTGATTTGCACAGAAACAGAAATATATATATATATATATATATATATATTTATAATAAATTAATATATATATATATATATCCTTCAAAACGTGCTCCTTATAAGAAAACAGGACCGACACAGCACAGAATCCCTTGGCAGCTGTTTATTCAAACAAACTGGGTTGCAGGTAACGCGTTTCAGCCGGAAAACCGGCCTTGTTCACACAAAGCGGGCGCCATTTAAAATTCAATATATACTTTCAAAGGCAGTGCACGTGATGTATAGACATAGAAGAATGCTACTAGTGTAGCTGCCCTCCGTATATATGTTCAACAAATAAATCAAATTTTCCAATAACATTTTTGCACAAAGTAACATGAATTTAAAATAAAATGACATGACAAATCATTATGTAAGTGCATCAAGACCAGTAACTCGCTAGTGCACGATTCAGTATCTGAGGACCTCCAGTAAAATACCAACACCAGTGTCGGATCCTCGTGCCTGAACCACAACACGTGCAAAATAACTAGGCAAAGTCCACACACAATGCTGACTGAATTTTATACACACAAGAAATTCATTTTTGAAAACCGGAGCATACTTCCTCTTGATAGCACTGAAATGGCAGTCCATCATAAAAGTATATTGTCATGACGCACCGATCCTCTAACACCATCAATATATATATATATATATATAACAATATTTTGTACATCTATATTTATGACATCGATTTCCCCCCCCCCCGATATTTTTGTACTTACCATTATAAATATAGGATGTCGATATTTTTGACATCGATATTTATAACTCGATATTGTGGTATGGGGATATTTTAGGTGTTGATATTCTGTAAATGATCCCATTCAGAGACCTATCTTAAGCAGCATATAAACATACAGGCCTGCAGGATGGTATGGGAGGGTGAAAACATGCTTGGGCAACTCATGAGTTGTTATGCTAAATGATGGCTGGTGTGCAGTTCTAGTTGGTTGCCCTTTTTTCTTTCTTAGGAGACCAGGAATGAAGATGAGGCTGCTGGAATCCAGTGTTCTTCTGATATTATGTACTTCTTAGACTCATCTGAACAAATGTAATTCCTATAAAAACAAGCATTTGCAATGCAAATAGGTCTCGCATTTGTGAGTTAGAGCTATTGACGTTGTAAATGACAATGTTTTTACCGATACTTTTTATTTTTGAAGTGAATGTATGTGGTGTGCAAAATCCCTTGGCAAGGTCCTGCACTTCGTAATAAATATATTGAAAGTCGCAAAGCGTGCATTGTGTCAACGAGCGCTTGGCACGTACCTCATGGGTGAAGTGTTGCCACACATGCACACAATAGGTGCTTTACAAATGCTTGTTGAAGTAGCAATTTATTGAAGGAAACCCATTAAAATGTGGTAGCAACCTGCGGGGGCCACTTTGGGCATACGGCTGCTAGGTTGAAGGAAGTAGGTTTGGGGCCTGCACTTCAGGTGAACATTTAATTCAGTTGCGCTTTTGTGACATCACTTCCCGGGATATTGGATTGTGTCACATGTTGCCATCAGTTGCTCTAACTGCAACTATTCCCACCACAGTGCATGGCAGTATATTTCCCAAAATTCCAAGGGTGGGTAAGGAATATAATACACCCTCAAATGCCACAGCACCAATGACAGCATAGGAAGTGAGACTCTGCTACCTGTGACTCTGATAAAATCACATCAATTGATGCCATGGGGCATTTGACCAGGATGCGATTATAGAAATGACACCACAGGAGAAAAAAAATGGAATAAATTAAGATTAATTTAATGCGCCTGAATAATTAATTAATTCACGCATTCTCCCATTTCTTTGTTGTTTTTCTAACAACTGCACAGGTAGGATCAGGCCTCAAATGTGCATGTACAAGTGTCAGAAAGCAAATCTTTGTAAAGTTCCATCCTGCCCTCCCCTCGCCACCCCCTCTCCCGGGTACTTACTTATTGACCTCTGAAGGATGACATTCTGATTTTCACCTTCCTGCCGAGGGTTGAGACCGTGAATCATAAGCTTTGGTAATCTAAAAGTAAAACTGCATAAAATAACGAGTTACTCACAAAAACACCCGTCAGTTTATCAAGCATCCAGTGCTTTGGAGCGGCAACGCTCTTCAAATGCTTCTTGGGTCCTCGAGCCTGAAAGAAAAAGAAGCATTAAAAGAAACCATCACAAGTCAGCTTCAAAAACGTCTGCAAAGTTTGATAATGGTTAAAATTCATAAATTGCAACAATTAACCAAGAAACGGCGATCACATTTATTGCAAGCATACATCTTCGAGAGAAACTGCATTAGTCAGAATTCTAATGAAAAAAATTAATTTATTCCAAAAGTGAGATGAATATTCAATGAGAAGACCGATTAGAACAACCTTAGCTATAGAATAAGACTACATGCATTGATCTACACTGGAAGGCATTTTCAAGCCAGCAAATACACCTGGCTCCTAACAATTATTTGGACATGGGACCAACAGGGTTCTGCCACATGCAGATCCATTCCCTGGTTTTATAGTGGATAAGAAACACGAATGTGGAAAGTCAACTTGAATTAATAATTTTGTAAGCCAATGGGCTTAAGTGCCATCATATTCCTCTAATTTACTTTTGCACAACTTTCTAATACAGAAAGGATGCAGCAATTTGCATAAGCTCAAGTACAGCAAGTTTCTACATTAGTAACTTGAAAATATTGTGTCTTGGAAGAAGAAGAGCATGAAACCTTGTAAAGGCAAGTACAATAGGCTGAACACATCCATTCTTTTGCCTAATGTGACCATTAGAAGCCTACTCAATGTCATCTTCCACAAGGTTCAACAATATGCACCATCCTTGTTAGTGTCACAACTGTTCATCGTCGATTTACTACAAGCTATTCCAAACAGGTCAGTTTTGTTTTGAGTAAGTGAAGAGACCAAAATCGCATCACATGCAAAAAATACCAAAAAATCAAGTCAATGAGAAGAATTGAGAACTCAAGGCAGAAGAGGGGCAGGCAGCGAGTGTGTTAATATAAAAACGTGCGGCCCTTTACTTATACATGTCACTGTCCAGATTTGATCCCAAAATCTTGGAGTCTATTCATAAAGGCATTTTGACAAAGTGGTGTTGTTTTACGTGCTCTTATATGCATTTGTGATTCAGCTCCGAAAAGTCTCTAACAAGTGCAAAGACGGCATACTCCTTTCTATTTTTCTACTACTTGTATTATCATATTGCAGTTAAACGTTTAGAGGACAACTCCAAAAGCCATGCAAAAGTATGTAAAAAAAAAAGCGTATTACAACAGTACGCTTTTAATACTCCAAAATGCCTCGTGTTTTGAATGGGATGATGCCATGAGAAACCAGGGTAGTTTATTTATAAGCACTCACTTCCGGGGGTGTCCAACCTGGGTAAAACCCAAGATGGACAACGAAGAATGTGTGAATAGAGATCAGCACGCTTGGTTATGTCACTTTCAAGTTGACTCGTGCATGGTGTGATCAGGCAATACGTGTTATACCTTTGCACTCTGGGGCGTTTAGCAAAACGCAACTGCAGTTCTCAAACGAGAGAGAAAAAAAATCAGAATCTGCAATGACATACTAGGCTTTCTGCATTTGCCACTCACTCGCATGCACACAGACAAAATGCTGTCTCCTCCAACATGCTGGCTATGAGCAGCTTGAACCCATGCTCTTCGGCACATCAGTGGTAAGTACGTCCCTCGCAATTTTGGGGCGATTCACTGCCCTAAGCCATGAACATTGCGTGCTCGCAGGTGAGAACCACGCCTGACTGAGGGGAAGGCGGCGGAGGGTAACCCATAACCGGTCTCGATCCGTACTGGTCCCAAAAGCACCCGACAACTGCCCTCAAAAGTTTGGACTCTAACGTCCCTCTCTGACCAAACATTGCACAAAGATTGGCGGATGGGGACTCCTCTACTCGCGTTCGTTCGTCAGCCCCGGCCGGTCAAAAGACAAGCGGCGCCGCTCCAAGGACAGGATGAACGTAGATTAAAACAGCGTTTCAAAGCACAACCACGGCGTATCCTACTCACCATGGCTGCGTCTACAGGGAAAAGGGCCCCCTTCTTCCGGTCCGCTGCTGATAATGCTTCCCGGCCTACCGCAAGCCGGAAAGGGCCGACGAGAAATGTGTGCGGTGTTTGCAAACACCAGCCTCTGGTGGTGGACTGAACTGTTAAGTTGAGCGTGAATGCAACTTGCCAAATACACACAAAAATCCTAATGGAGTTCAAACTAATGAACGGGCGGGGGGATGACATTAAAAATAAAGGAAACAAGCATTTGCAATGCAATAGGACTCACATTTACGTGAGACCTATTGCATTGCAAACGAGAGTGCGGGCGGGCGACAAGGCACGAAGGGGGGGCGGGCGAGAAGACATCAGACTGCTGGAGGGCGGGGCACGGGAAGAAAGTAGTCTGTGCAGTAAAGGGGCCAGTAGCCATGGAAGGACACAAATGACGACATGGCCGTCATAAGGAGGGACTAACAAGCCTACAACCAATCGGAAGGCAGCATTTAAGACACAAGCCAATGAAAATGATGGGCGGAGAGTGGGCGGAGCTTCCACGCTATACTGAATACTGCATGCCTCGCAAAGCGAGCAGCGCATGCGCTGCAACGCTAGGCTCGACCTAAAAAGAGTATAATGGAGGCAAGGGGATGGAGAATGTGCTAAAAATAAAATAAGGGAATCAAAATAATGACACATCCTCTTACTACGAAACAGATTTCTCTTTCCAAAGTGCACAGGAATATTAGTCTTGTCATTATGAATCTTTGCAAGAGCATTACCCTTATAAGGAATTTTTCAAGGAACAACCTCACCTCAATTCATCTTTCACTTAGAACTGCTTCCTTACATATGGTCTTATGGGAAATGACGTCACAGGAAAAGACCTTACTTAGGGCCCGATCTAACATTAGGGGAACAGGATACTCTATCATAAATGTAATGCAGTACCCTAATGGCAAAATTCTAAATCCTCCCACCCTATTTAGAGTTGGGTGGACTGTCAGTTTTTCGTTGGCGGTGCCTCGTTAGCTCCATTTATGGGAAGCTCACTCTGAAGACAAGATGGAGTGCTGGCCATCGGGGTAAGAACATCAGACTGCCCACCCTTATTAGGGCCGATGGTTTAAGGTCCCTTTTTCTGAACCCCCCCCCCCCACACCCAGGAAAAAAACTCCAGAGGTGTTGAGGTCATTGCTTATTTGTTTTTCAAAAACAAACTCTCAGTTTGGAACCACAGGGACTTTCTTTTTTTGCAGGTACAGAGTTCTCCCAACTCTACATTCTGTGTTCCAGCTGCTGCCATTTGCATTCTAAACTGAAACCCTCTGTCGGTCGCGATCAGAGACACCAGGACAGTTCTAGCATCTCTGATGCTCACCCATGAGCTGAGCGTAACATCTGGGAGCGCACTGTCTAACAATGCGCTCAATGCTTCTTCCTCTTTGTCCCTCACAGGACCTCTGGTAAGCTCTTAGCTTCATTCTTGGCACAGATGCAACACACATACAGCCATCAACATTGTAGAAGGGCTGTAGTGACACACACAATCAGCCACATTACAGAAATACTGCAATGACATATGGAGTCCGTGACATAGAAAAAGGACCACAATGGTATCGTTTTTTATAATCTTTATCAGGGATGATTGCCTAATGAAAAGACAATGATCAATCCAACCTCTGGAATAATGTATGAGCCTAAGTAAAATAATGACGTGGCTTGTGGCGAAAAGTATGTACATACTGTACAACATTTGCCAATCTCTGTTTAGAAAGGAGTTGGGTCTCTATAAATCAATAACTAACTAAAGGACAAATTCCCCTAAGGAGAAGTCAGTTTTACAGAGTTATTAAAATACCTTCTGAAACATAACTAAGGTGAAAAAAGACCATGTTGGGTATATTGTTTAGAACAGAAGTGACAAAAACGTTGGCATACAGCTGTGCTGCATATATAGACCTAAAACAGTGAGCAGTTCAAGCTTGTAGTGTTCAGCGCTGGTAAAATGTGTAACAAGAGTGAGCCGCACAATACTTTAGTACCGCTGGTGATTACTAAGTATCCCGAGTGTAAGCAGTACAAGCCTGCAGCGACGAGATATAAGTTTGAAAATTAAGAAGGGCCACAATGGCACACGCAACCTGTGACATAAAAGAACACACACTGTGGCACATGCAACCAACACTAAAAAAGGACCACAAAAAACGCTACATCCAGGGTCAAAGAAGGAGGACTAAGTACCTCATTGTCATCTAAAACAAGCAACATAAAGAAAGAACCACAGTGGCACATAAGGTCTTTGTTGAGAAGCACGCACATTATAAAAATAAAAAAAACTTGATCCCACTTTAGGAATGACGAATGTGCCGGGGGATACGAAAATAAAGCTCATCAAGAAAATATGCAAATGCTGTAAATTTATTGTGGAGTATTTCTAAAGAATTTTTTTTGCATGTAGCATTTTTTGTACAACAAAAATTGATTTTCTTTAAAAAAATAACATAACACAATGCGAAGCATTTATCTAATTAATTTTTAGCTTATACTTTGATACCTATGTATAAAGGTCTGAATTATTTGCTTTAGAGGGCGAAGCCTTCTTTTCAAGATGGTGTCTCGGTTTACAAAATAGTCTGTGCGACATACTGAAAGCAATACACTTCATTTGTTTCAATTGAAGATCTTCCTACGAGGTGGAATGATAGCAGCATGAGGTGAAAGATGGTTCTCTAGTACTGAATCTTTCGTGGATTCACATGCTTGAATCTTCCACGTCGTCATGGTGGGAGCCCCAAGGTCATAAACACAAGTAGTACACAGAGAAGCATTGAAAGCAATTCCAAAAAACAAGTGACATTGTTAACCAATTCACATTATTTTGTTAAAACCAAAACTCAGCCAATCAGAGCACAGCTCCTTGAGGATTCTTCCGCTGCAAGGCCACCATACCTCAGATTTCTAACCGCACATCGTGTTTGATGGAGTCTCCCTGAGCTCTGCTCAGTTCTACAGTGCATCCATTCAACTTTTTGCCATTTTAACTTCATATTTGTTTTCAAACAGCAGTTGGTTACCTACTATGTGTGTTGCTGACTCACCATCACGTCTAAGCAAATACTTTTTAGGCCATTTAAATCTTGTAGCAAACCAAGATTATTTTCAGAAGACCCACTCAAAGAATGCCTATACTGTTTATATCCTCTGCATAAGCCGAAGGACTGTAAACATTGCAAGACTTTTTCTGTGAAAACCTTAAAAGACAGAGAGGCAAGGTTACTTCTGCGGCTTCCAAAGAAAAAAGCCCAAGGAAAGCCAGGGACCATCATCACCCACTAGAAAACGTAAACTTGAAGGGCTTTCCTCATATGAAGAGTCTTCTAAAAAGACTAAGCATCTTAAACAAATCAGCAGAGGCGGATACACCAGTTAAAAAAGGAGATCCACTCTCCCATTCCTCTCTAAAGAGACTTGAGACAATGCCTTTTCAACCTGCTACGCCCTTCAAGGATACTACTACTTCTCGAAAATCAATATCGACGATGGACCCGCCGATGAAGAGTAGGCCTCTGACGACCTTGACATCGACAAAAACAAGTCGAATACAGCGCCTACAACTGCGTCTACGCCCACATTAACGGCGTCTTAGAGCACGACCATGACAGACGTTACAGACGGAAGTCTCATCCTTGTCGTTAAAGATGGTGACCATGTCGACTTTGTTGACGAAGCCATCAACGGTGCTCTTTTGACGATCACCTTACCGTTTATGCTGAAAATGCCTACAGCCCAGACCAGTGTCACATCCAAGCATAAAAACATTTAGTCAATGGTACCTTGGACGAGCTCGTCGACAGTGCAGGAAACTTCAATTTTAAGGAGGACATTCCTGTGACTATCCAACCGCATTAGACTTCCCCATGTAAGACGTCATCGCTTACACCTGTACACCTGCTAGAAGCAGAGGATTCAGAAGATGATGAAGGTCCCTTCGGTCCTGCTTATAGCCCCTCGCAGCTACCTGTAAAGTGTCAGGTGGACGAGGAAGATGGGGAGGATCAAAATAAAGACACATCCTCTTACTACGAAGGGGATTTCTTTTCCAAAGTGCACAGGAATATTAGTTTTGTCATTATGAAACTTTCCAAGAGCATTACCCTTATGAGAAAGCATTTGAGGAACAACCTCACTACGCAGGGTATACCATCAGAGTGCCAATCTCTTTAGTGACAGATCTTCATCAAATGTCTGACAATTATAATGAGAGATTTCCTGAAGAAAATGCTCCATCAATATCAAGTCATCAGGTTACTCCAGCACCTACTGATTCTTCTGATGTCTCCAGGTTGCAGCAGTTGCAGGAAAAACCTGAAAAGTGACCAGCCTCGCTCAGATACTTCAGTTTTGCCATCAATTACAAATCATGATGATTATACAGACTGTAATGGTGAAGACTAACCCGAAAAGGGTGAGATCCTGCAGTATCAATCGGTTTTGGAGCATGAATGAAATGAATATATAGACCCCCTTTCGGCATCTCCCACACCACTACCTACTAGTTGCCCTCCAGAGGATATTGGAGGATTTCATGAGCTTTTAGAGGGTGACTCAAAATGCTTTGACCTGCCAATACCAGTTAAACAAATGGATTGTTTTTGTAGGATTTTAAAAACTCAGCCACACATTCCGTTCAGACCGACATAATTTCTCTTAACAATGAATAAGGGACAAGTGGTTCACCCAATGATAAGGTCACTCAATTTATCAGCATAGTTCCTCACGAGAATGAGTTTGCCTCTCTGAATATTGCTAAGGAACATTCAAAGATTCTGGAACAAGCTAGAGCAATCTATAAACCAAAATGGGCTACATTTTGTTGTTGGTGTTTACGTAACAACCTACACCTTTTTCAATCTACTCCAGAACAAATTCTACATTATTTACTGCATCTAGCACGATCAGGTTTGGCGCATACTTCAATTAAAGTCCATTTGGCAGCAAAATCAAAGTTCCGTAGAGGGACAACTATTGATTCCCTTTGGTCTAATAGACTGATAAAGGAGTTCATGAAAGGCCTCTTCAGAGCTTTCCCTCCAATTAACAAACCACCGATGACATGACAGTTGAACACATTTTTATCTCAATTGATAAAGTCAGTTTGAACCTATTTATAAAGCAGAATTAAAATATCTGTCATGGAAAATGACCCTTTTACTAGCTCTTACATCAGCCAGAAGAATTTGTGAGATTCAAGCCTTTAAAATTAAGGATCCCTACTTACAATTTAAAGATAACAGAGTAACATTGAGGACCAATCCTCACTTTATCCAAAAGTTCCAACCTCTTTTAATTTAAATGAGCCAATAGTCTTGAAAACATTTTTCAAAAACTTGTCTACCATGGCTGAGAAAGCTCTACATACTTTGGATGTAAGAAGATTTCTAAAATTCAATATAGAAAGAACTAAGACTTTCAGACGGTCAGACCAGCTGTTCATAGCCTTTGACCATCCTAGGCAAGGTTATGCTATTTCAAGGGGCAGAATATCTTGCTGGGTTTCAACGGCCAATTCCTACTTGCACAGTAAGGGGCCCGGGCTGACCATTGACTGACAATGTCAAGGCACATTCTGCAAGAAGGGTGGCTGCTTCTACAGCATTGTTTATGGGAGTATTTTTACTGGATATTTGCAGAGCAGCAACTTGGTCTAATGTTCATACATTAACCAAGCATTAATGTTTGGACTCAACTTCAAATGCTGACACAGCAGTGGGTCAAGCGATTCTACGTCATCTCTTTCAATGAGGCGAGAGTTCAACTTTTTATGGATGATGAGTTAAGATTATATGTTTGTTTGATGTTTTACTGTCTATGTTGAAGCTTATGGTATATTTGAGTCATTCAGTCTGCCCATCTCCTCTTTTCTTGGTAATTACTGCTAGCTAATTGTATTCAAGCATGTTAATCTATGAAAGATTCAATACTGGAGAAAAAGCAAGTTACTTACCTGTACACTGTGGTTCTCCAGTATTGATATCTTTCATAGATTCACATGCGACCATCCCTCCTCCCCTGGAGACTTGACCATATCTGGATCTTTATCTCGCTCTTAATTTTTACTACGCTTGTGCTTGAAATCTGAGGTATGGTGGCTTTGAAGGGGAAGAGTGCTCAGTGAGCTGCACTCTGATTGGCTGAGTTATGGTTCTAACAAAACAATGTGAATTGGTTAACAATATCACTTGATTTTTGGTATTGCTTTCAATTCTTCTATATGCACTACTTGTGATTATAACCGTGGGACCTCCCATCATGATGAGGGGTAGATTCAAGCATGTGAATCTATGAAAGATATCAATACTGGAGAACCACAGTGTACAGTTAAGTAACTTGTTTTTTACTCCTCTGATTCCCACCATGTAGATTTAATTTATAAAGTAGTGATTAAAGCTCTGCCGGTACCAATAGGGGCCTCCAGCAAAAGTATCTACTCTCACCAAGATTGAACACACAAAGATACTTGGTAAATAATTGGCTCTTATGTTGGGTGTTATTGCTTATGTTATATATGCGTGACCAACCAAACTAAACCTGGTTATTCATTACTATGACATAGCAACAGTGGGTAATAAAATCTGTTCCCCACTCTTAGTAGATGATAAAGGCATTCCAGGCTTCTCCGACTGATCTCTCTGAGAGGTGGTAGGTGTGGGTAGAAGATCAGTTTTTACCTTTGGGTGAGGAGAGCATGTTATATATGGCTCCCCATTACTTTGCCCTGCGTAGATGTTGAAAGCAGGAGCATATGATTTTTGTTTTGGGGAGGCATACATAACAAACTTTTAGACAGGTAAAAAGTGAATAACCGGGATATTTTTAACCTCAGGGTTCTGAGTGACATCATAGACAACTCGAACTTCATTCTCTTTGTCTATTTGATGTTACTCAGAACCCCCAGGGAAAAGAATCCTTGTAACTCTGAATTACCCAGCTATAATTCTATTTATATAAATCACACAGTAACCACAGCAATGATGAAACAACTTGTGTTAGGAAAGCATTCTTTAGAGAGTGTAATAATTTGTATTAGGCCAGCAGGCACTTTACAGTTGATACAGAATATCTTTAAAATTTACATATCCTTTTGTTATTAAAAACTACATGCGGGGTTGTTGTTCTTCTGATTCTGCTATGATATATCATTCATTAATAACAGTGTTCTATGAAAGTATTTTAAAGGTTCGTTTTCTTAATATGTTTTGCAGGTGAAAGACAGGATAAGCTGCAGATGTTTGCTGCAATGCAAAAACAAATTCCAGGTGGAAGTCCAACGCTGGATTATTTGAAACAATCAACATTAGGAACTAGAGCTCCACTATTTAGTGAAATGAACAAAAAGTCTTGGAAAAAAAATTCTTCAGATTTAATAGAAGATTGGCTTTTTATGGCTCAAAATGCATACGGTATACAGCCTTCGGATCTGCCTCTAGAAGTTGAATTCAAAACACTTTTTAAAACGACAGTGACCAAAAAAGGGTTATTTTCTCATGATGATGAAAGTACTACACATTTAACAACTACTTTCTCACACAATACAAAAAATTATTTTAAATTACCTGCAAAGCAAAAACATCCAAGTATTTCAAATGGCTCTTTAGCTGTTGCCAAAACCCAGCTCTTCTATTCTATTTTGCCAAAGTATTTAAAAAGGTTCAGTTGTGAAATATATGCTTTAGTGGGAGATAAGAGAAAATTAAACATTTGTTTGAAAAAGGCATTAAAGGCATTTTATCAGAATAACTATAATTTACTTCATGTTTCCATTGCACATTGGACTTTTCCAGATAACAGAAGAGTAAATAATGCAGGTACTTATGTCAACATGTTATCCTCCTCTACTACTGATCATTTAAACAATTATTCAGACTACATGCTAGCACCTGAAGACATACTCAATATGGGAAAAAAAACAGATGGTGTGCATTTAGAATTCACTTCACTTAAAAAGAAAATGGATCCAAATTTTGCTAAACCAGAGGCAAGTCCTTTTTTCGCACCACAATTGAATCCTAATTCAGAAGATAAACCTTCATTCAAAGACATGTTTAAGATGGCAACACAGTCGTTATGGCCTGTTTCACAGGGGACTGTAACACAACTCTCAAATGAAAATGGGCATCATACTGTTCAAGAAGATATAGGAGTGGAATTTAAAAAGCTTTGGCAGAACTTAGATTATAAAACGAGCAAGGTCACAGAACACAATAATTTACTTATGCCACTGAACGAACATTTACAGCATGCATTACCATCAAAAGGTACATTCAGTGCAGAAACAACATCAGTACTGCGTGCCCTGTTGGAGTCGGCAAAGACACACACAATTGAAAATGAGGACCATGGTGTATTTTCCGCACCACCACATAATCATAATGAATATGAACATATATCTAAAGACATGTTCAATATGGAAACACTGACACTTTGGTCTACTTCACAGCCGGCTGACCTGCCTCATACAAATGAAAAAGAGTATCAAACTAGTCCAGAAGATATGTCAGTGGCATTCTCTGAGCTTGGACGACAAATGGTTAGCACTGGAGTCATAGCAACAGAAAACAGCAGTTCTGCTGTGTCTGTAAATGATCATTCAGAATATATAGAATTATCCAAACATTTGTTTAGTACAGAAACAAAAACAGTAATACATAATTCTACAGAAGGGGCAAAGTCACAGACTCATAAATATAATAAGACTTTTCTAGACTATATTCTAGCAGAACTGGCTATGTTTGAACGAAATTTTAGTCCTGGCTTCTCGAAATCAGAAAGGTACAGCGTTGCTGCACAAGGGACTAGTCGTTTAGACTATGTACATGCAGCCCAAGACCTGTTGACAATAGAAACTCAACCAGCCTTGTCTAAGGAACAAGGAGCTGCCACATCTCACACAAATGAAAACTGTTGTCCTATTGTTGCAGAACATATGTCAGAGAAATTCCGTAATCTTGGACAGCATTTTGACAGCTTGAAAGACAATGCAGCTGCACAGAGTGCTTTTGCGCATGCTTCTGTAAAGCCATTGAATAGTCAGCAAGAATTTACACCGGCAGCTGCAGGACAGTCCAGTACGAAAACAAAATCTGTGCTATCCGACTCTTATGAAGCAGTGATGCCACAAAAAAATGAAGATGTCGCAGTAGGATTCATTACTCTAGAAGGGCAGTTAACCCACAATACTGTTAAAACTAATGAGCAGAATCCTGAGCTGTTGAGTAGCTATCCTTCGTATAGTCCAGCACCTGCAGATAGTTTAGAAATGGAAGCAAAGTTATTGCATCCTAGAGAAAAGAAGATGATTTTAAGACACAGAAATGAAAACGGTGATCAGACTTTTCCCAAATACATGTCCTTACCGTTCACTACACTTGTATCAAATTTGGATCATATGATTTCTCTAACAGGGAACAGTTTGACAACTTCACCATTAAACAGCGATTCAGAATCTAGACCTATATTTAAAGTTCATGAAATGGATAGAAAGTCCTTTTTATCTGGTGGTTCATCCGAAACAAAGAAATTGAGCATAAATGAAAATGTTTATCACACAACTCTACCAGATGTATCATTACTCCAAGCATTGTCTATCCTGAGTCAGGATTTTGTTCACCCCATAGCTGAAACAAGAGAACAAGCTACATCTTGCGCTGTGCCATTAAACAATGAGTCAAAATTTAGAACAAAATTCAAAGAACTTGAAATGGAAACATCATCAATATTTGGTGTACCAGAGAATATAACAAACACAAAAGAAAATGTTAAACCTACAGTTTCACCAAATATTTCAATAGCGCAACAGTTTACTACTCTCCCAAAGGATTTGCAACTCATTACTGAAACAGAATACCATATGTCTTCTGTGTCATTAAAAAATGATTCAGAAATTAAATCCACAATGAAAGAGCTTAAGATTGAAGCAAAATCAGAATTGATGAACCACCAACAAAATGAAAAAACAAGTAAGGATTATAGTTTTTCAGATGATATGGAAGAGATATTTACTATTCTTAAAACTAATGAAACTAATAAACATTTGTTTGTCTCCTCAGGCAGACAAACTCAGAGGGAAGCCATAGAAATAACTCCAGAAATGAAACTACTTCAAGGAACTGAAGTTACTACAAAGAGGAAAGAGGATATTGTCTATTTTGTTGAAAATGAGCTTAATCAGACTACCGAAGAGATAAATACATTTTCTGGAGAATTTCAAGTAAAAGGCTTCAAGGTACTAATTATACCCATCACTGAGAAGGAAAACAGCACTTCTGTCACTACATTTCCTATTTTGATACAATCTACAAATAGTCTCATTAACAACAGTGGACCACTACGTCAAACCGTTACATCTGGAGAAAGACAAAGTAAAAGCACCTCATCAATATCTCAAAGTGAAACCTCTGCAGAAAGTCCTTTAATAAAATCTTTAGTACCATCATACCATCATCATTCAGATGAAGAAGATAATGTTACTATCGGAGAAACACTTGAACTTATAATACATTTGGACATAAGCACAACATCACACAGTACAAATGTAGAAGCAATATCATCAACCCCAAGTTCTAGAATGCAATTGATCAAACCACAACGATCAAGATATAGGAGGAAGCATCCACAGTATACCAAAAATAGGAAACTTAAAAGAAGAAATCGCCACAAATATCGCAAAGTAACTTCTCTTAAAAAGAAAAAAAATGGAAAAGAGAACTAAAAGATTATGAAACAATGTTATTAAATTATGTGAATAAACATCAGCCAATAAAGCAGAGACCTAAGGTTAACCTACAAAATAATAGAAACATTATGGATGGCAGACAAAGGAGATCATTTGAAGAGGACACTGAAGTGCTTCCTGTAAGATTACAACAAAAGCGTAAGCGTAAAAGACGCAAAAAGTTGAAATCTGTCCCTAGAAATGGCACAGGAAAAAGGCAATCCAGAATGTTTAGAGCCTCAAATGATGCTGATCGGTCCATATCATTACCTGTAGGTATGTTTCCTATACATTTTTTAACATAAGGAACTTTTATAGGTAAAATAAATCATAGCTGTTGATCTTAAGGATAACTTGCAGTCTTGATGCTCAGCAGTATACCTTTTTTTCCAGAAAGGTCACTGCATCCTAGGCCATTAGATTCTTTATAAGGGTGTCTTTATATCTAACCAAATTCAAGTCGATAGGGTGCTCCCATTAAAAAAAAAAAAACATACACCATACCTTCATTAAAACACATATACTAACTGCAAATCTGTTCTCTAATATGGTATGTAATCTGCGACATGTTGAACTATTACACAAGTCGTAAAAACTGCTTGCACTTTGTGACAAGTATTTTTACAACCAGTGTGGATTTTTGCAAACCGACCTATGGTATTAAAGGGTCAGTTCCCAAAATTCCAAATCTGAGTGAATCATAACTCGACATGCCTCCGTAATATTCATGAGGTAGGTTGCAAATTGCGACTCACTCTGATTGGCATAGGGATGGTGGCTTGCAAGGGTCAGCAGACCACCATGTCTGTAACTGCCTTTAAATAAGGAAACTTTTTTTTTAAGCGGCCTGTTTTCCTTAAAGGAAATGGACATACTTTCAAAAAATATGTTTGTTTATTTGAAAGGATTCTTTTAGAGTTGACAGTAGTTCTTTCTACCACTGCCTACTGCCCCTGATTTTTTTTTCAAAATAAATAAATGGAAGAGATCCATAGGGAACACCATCCTTTTTGCGAATGAGTTACCACCCTGGCTTGGGGGTTGGTAATTTACATTGGTTTATAACCACAATTTCGGTTCTAAACCATTTATAGATAGGAATCTCTTTATGGAAAGAGTGCCTACAAGATGTCCCTTCCAAATAGCAATTTGTTATCTATTTCGAAACCCATTTTAGTATGGTTAAACTTTGCCAATTTGTAAACTGGGTTTAGTACATTTGGAAAACCACTTTTGCAGTCACAAACTCGGATTTAAATGTTTGCGACTTTAAAAACGTTTAGTGCGTCTGTCCTAGAATATTTAAAACATATGGTCATTATTGTGCTTTATTACAGTACCTAGATCTTAACCCCTTCGCTGCTAGGCCTTTTCCCCCCTGTGCTAAGCCTTTTTTTGGCTATTTGGGGTAGCTCGCGCTTAGGCCACTGTAACTTTCTGACCACATAAGGTATCCACGCCAAATTTGCGTCCTTTTCTTCCAACATCACGAGAATTCTAAAGTTACACAGGGTTTGTGGATTCCCCTGGAGGGGACCCAGAAATTAGCCAAAATACAGCTAAAGTTTGTTTTTTTTTTGGGAAAAATTTGAAAAAAGTGCTGCAAATGAAAGTGTCTGGTTTTTTCCCCCTGCAAATGGTATGAACAAAGGGTTTGTGGGGCTGAAATCATCATTTTCCCAGCATTCAGGGACTGACAGACGTTTGTCAGAAAACCAACATTTTTTACACAGTTTTGGCATTTTACTGGGACATAGCCTATTTTTGCTATATTTTGTGCTTTCAACCTTCTTCCAGTTAATGGTTGAAAAGGGTATGAAAGCAATAATGGGTCCTGGAAAGCTATACATTTTAGAAAAGTAGACAAAACTCTGAATTCAGCAAGGGGTCCTTTGTGTAGATCCTTCAAGGTTTCTTTATAGAAACTAACAGTTGAAAATAGGAACTGAAAATGAGTTGAAAAAAACAGCCATTTGTGCCAACGTTTTCATCTGTAACTTCTTCTAATTATGACAGATGTTTGAAAGCAATATACCGTTACATCCGATGGACCTTTCTGGTTGTGGGGATGTATAGGACTTGTAGGTTCACCAAGAACCCGACGAATCCAGAGCCAATAACTGAGCAGCGTCTTGCAATGGTTTTTTATTATGTACCGGGTATTTAGCAATTCATTTGGGAAAATATATACAGTGAAAAATCGGGATGAAATACACTGATGTATTTCTGAAACTGGAACAAAAGTTTAGAAACAGTAGCTATTTGCACATTTCCGAAATTGTGAGTACCCATACTAGCATGAGAATTATAGGACATTTTTCAAAGTGACTTCTTTTTTACACATTGTCTTTCATTTGGAAGGCAGAAATGCATCAAAAGTCAATAGATAATAACAGTTACTCTACAATTCTGTGTTACCCTAAGTCTCCCGATAAAAATGGTACCTCACTTGCGTGGGTAGGTCTAGTGCCCGCGACAGGAAATGGCTCAAAACGTGACGTGGACACCCTTCATTTTTACAGTGAAAACTGACCCTTTTTTTGCAAAGTGCCTAGCTATAGATTTTGAACCGTAGCTCTGCTGGTACCTAGGGAAACCTGGCAAACTTAAACATTTCTGAAAACAAGACACCCAGGGGAATCCAGGATGGGGTGACTTGTGTGGCTCTCACCAGGTTCTGTTACCCAGAAACCTTTCCAAACCTCAAACTTTGTAAAAACAAAACAACACATTTTCCTCACATTTCTGTGGTGGAAAGTTCTGGAATCTGCGTGGATCCACAAAATTCCACCCACCCCGCATTCCCCAAAGTCTTCCGAGAAAAATGGTACCTCACTTGTGTGGGTAGGCCTAGTGCCCGCGACAGGAAACGGCCCAAAACACAACGTGGACACACCACATTTTCACAGTGAAAACTGACCCTTTTTTTGCAAAGTGCCTAGCTGTAGATTTTGAACCCTAGCTCTGCCGGCACCTAAGGAAACGTAGCAAACCTATACATTTTTGAAAACTAGACACCCAGGGGAATCCAGGATGGGGTGACTTGTCTGACTCTCACCAGGTTCTGTTACCTAGAATCCCTTGCAAACCTCAAACTTTGTAAAAAAAAACTAATTTTCCTCACATTTCTGTGGTGGAAAGTTCTGGAATCTGCGTGGATCCACAAAATTCCACCTACCCCGCATTCCCCAAAGTCTCCTGAGAAAAATGGTACCTCACTTGTGTGGGTAGGTCTAGTGCCCGCGACAGGAAACGGCCCAAAACGCAACGTAGACACACCTCATTTTCACGGTGAAAGCGGACCCTTTTTTTGCAAAGTGCCTAGCTGTAGATTTTGAACCCTAGCTCTGCCAGCACCTAGGGAAACCTAGCAAACCTATCCAGTTTTTTAAAACTAGACACCCAGGGCAATACAAGATGGAGTGACTTGTCTGGCTGTCACCGGGTTCTGTTACCCAGAATCCCTTGCAAACCTCAAACTTTGTTAAAAAAAAAAAATTTTCCTCACATTTCTGTGGTGAAAAGTTCTGGAATCTGCGTGGATCCACAAAATTCCACCCACCCGCATTCCTCAAAGTCTTCAGAGAAAAATGGTGCCTCACTTGTGTGGGTAGGCCTAGTGCCCGCGACAGCAAACGGCCCAAAACGCAACGTGGACACACCACATTTTCACAGTGAAAACGTACCCTTTTTTTGCAAAGTGCCTAGCTGTAGATTTTGAACCCTAGCTCTGCTGGCACCTAAAGAAACCTAGCAAACCTATACATTTTTGATAACTAGACACCCAGGGGAATCCAGGATGGGGTGACTCGTCTGGCTCTCACCAGGTTCTGGTACCCAGAATCCCTTGCAAACCTCAAACTTAGTCAGAAAAAACAAATTTTCCTCACATTTCTCTGGTGGCAAGTTCTGGAATCTGCGTGGATCCACAAAATTCCACCCACCCCGCATTCCCCAAAGTCTTACGAGAAAAATGGTACCTCACTTGTGTGGTTAGGCCTAGTGCCTGAGACAGGAAACGGCCCAAAACGCAACGTGGACACACCACATTTTCACAGTTAAAACAGTCCCTTTTTTTGCAAAGTGCCTAGTTGTAGATTTTGAACCCTAGCTCTGCCGGCACCAAGGGATGTGTTGGACTTGGTCCTTTTTGGCAGGTTCACCCCTAAACTTTTTGCCTTGTCTGTAACCTGGTGTTGGTGATTTTAGGCCTCTGAGCACTTTCGCACTGTGGTCCAGTGGAAAGTGCGTGCACCCTCTGTGTGCTTGTGGTGAGATTGGCCTGCCCTCCCATAGGAATGCATGGGGGATAAGTGTGTCCATGGTAATTCCTGGTATGAGAGGAGCAGTGTGGTCAAGTCTGGTATGTATGAATTTGTGAGAATAAATGCTGCGCAATGGTATGCGCAGATTTATTGTGACTGGTGTAGAAATGCCACTTTTAAAAGTTGGCATTTATGTGTGCTCTGTGTCTGCCTGCCTGATGTGAATTGCATGTCTGGCTTGTGAGTGACAGGGGCTGGGAGGTGTGTGTGGCTCCAGGAGGGGCAGGGTGAGTCAGCGCAGGGCTGAATAGGGAGATCTGCATGTAGATGGGAGGGAGGAGTTGCACCTGGGACCTGAATAGGACTGTGCCTTCCCTCCACAATGCTGGCTCCGCCCCCTGTGGTGCTTCTGAGCACCTAGCCCCCACCTGACAATGGAGAGAGGAGCTGAGCACAACAAAGTGCTCCAAAGCTCCCCCAAACCAGTTGCGTCTGGTTTTTCCCCAGCCCTGTGCTGTGACACAAAGGGGGAAAGGGTGTATAAAAGAAGGGGCTGTGACCCCATGTAGATGTTCAGTTCCTGATCCTGACCGGAGGGGAGGGGGGGCTTGCTGCTGCTGGGGCCCAGGAGGGACCGCCATGGGGGCTGCCTCCCTGCTGGAGGGCCCTGTGTGCTGGCCCCTGGGCCCAGCTCTGCCCCTGAACCCCTTCCCAGGACTTTGGCTTCATCTAGCGCCTGGAAGCGCTATCCTTTAATTGCCCAGCTGAGGAGGAGCGTGGGCTGCGCAGCGCGATGCTGTTCGCCTCGTTGGAGGGAATCCCGACGTGAGGGATTCCCCCTTGATGCCATTACGAGCGGGTGCCCACCCCGCTTTATCATTATTGAAGCCCGCTTTATATTTCAAATTAGGAGGGAGCCCACCCCTCATTGTGCGCGCTTATCTTTTAGTAATGGAACGGGTGCACACCCCGCATCACCGCAGCCAAGAAGAAACACGTTGCCGGGCCGCTGCCAAATGCGACCCGGAAGACAGGCACCGTTGCCTGGTTGTGGGCGGGGCTTCGCCTGAGGAGGTGGAAGGAGTTGTGGCCTGAGCGGGGCTCCCGTGAGCCGATGGGAGCCCCGGTGCGCGAAAAGGGAGTACGGGAGCCTACCCCGCCTCCGAGAACCCTGCAGTGAAGTCCCGGGTCCCAGGAGGGGGCCCGGGTGAAGTGTGGAGAGGCGGTGTTGTGCTGGCAGGCACCGGGGGCACGAGGCACATTGTCGGTGCCTGCCCCCGCTGCCTGGAAGCCGTGCAGAGTCGCGGGCGGTTCAGTGAGTCGCGGGTCCCAGGAGGGGGCCCGGGTGAAGAGTGGCAGCCGGCAAGTCTTCGCGGGGCTCTTGGAAGCTGAGAGAGCCCCGCCTGCCGTCCAGGAGCACGCCGGCCCCGCAATGGAGAGGAGTCCAGAGGAGACTTCGCCCCGCCACAGAAGAGCCCCGGTGAGTGGGGCTACACTTTGGTTGGTCTCGGTGTCGGTGGCACCGGAGGAGCCCGGCGAGTGGGGGGGGGCTGCAGAGGGCACACAAGGGGGACAGTGTATCTTGTGCCCAGGAGGAGCCCGTTGAACGGGGCCCCTCAGGCACACTTGGTGCCATTGCCTATTTCTCGAGCGGCCCCGCCTGGTAGAGGGCCGCTCCAACAGTGGGCATGTTCTTTGGGTAGGGCCCCAGTGGGAGCCCAGAGGCACAGTGGTGCCGTGGTGGGATGGCTGATCCCAGCTGTCCAGGGAGAGCGCAGGCAGCTGCAACGTTTTGGGCATGTTGTCTCCAGAGCCCCAGTGAGGCCCAGAGGGCACAGTTGTGCCAGGCCTTGTTTTCATTCACAGCTGCCCAGCAAGTAGTGGGCAGTTGCAACGTTTAGGCTGTTAGTTCTTGGGGGCATTTTGTTAGGGAGACAGGAGTGAGATGCACTCCTTGGCCCCAGTACTTTTACAGCTGCCCAGCAAGTAGTGGGCAGCTGCAACGTTTAGGTTTGCACTGAGTTCGCACCCTTGACTTTCCGCTGGCTTGGCAGCGCGCCCTGACATTGGGACATTGGGCATTTGAGCCCCTGTGGAAGGCCAGTTGGCCTGGGGGCAGGTTGGGGACATGGGTAGAGCGCCAGGCTCTACAGGATTGCGTAATGTTTTTATGCATACTGTGAATGTTGCCAAGAATGATTTAGGCCCATGGCGTAATGTGCTTATGCTAATGAGGTTTGGGCCTAATGTGGTTATGCCTAATGCCATGTGATGATGTCTTGAGGTAGTGCCTATTTGCGTAATGTGTTTATGCTAATGAGGTTTGGGCCTAATGTGGGTTTATGTCTAATGCTAATAGGATAATGCTTAGGGCATTATGGTACCAGTAGTTACTGGTTGTGTTTTACATTTGTGTTAGAAATGGGATTTCTGGTTGGCTAAGGCTTGCGCCAAAGCCAGGCAGAAACCACCACTCTAGTCAGGGCAAGGGAGTTACACACCCAAGATAACCCCTGCTCACCCCCTTGGTAGCTTGGCACGAGCAGTCAGGCCTATCCCGGAGGCAATGTGTAAAGCGTTTGCGCAACACACACATACAGCAGCAACACCCTAGGCACACTACAAAAGGAACTCCACACAAGGTTATATAAAAAATAGCCTTTGTATTATCATAAAACACATTAGAAACGTAATCACATATTTACACTGTGCCAACTGGCACGGGCAATATTCACAGGGGAATTATATACAGGGCCAGGCCAATCGGGCCATGGTCAGAACCATCAGATCAGGTAAGTAAATGCAAATATAAAACACAACCAGTAACTACTGGTACCATAATGCCCTAAGCATTATCCTGTTAGCATTAGACATAAACCCACATTAGGCCCAAACCTCATTAGCATAAACACATTATGCAATAACCTCAAAAGCATAAACACATTACGCAATGGGCCTAAATCATTCTTGGCAACATTAAGAGTAGGCATAATTACATTACGCCATCCTGTAGAGCCTGGCGCTCTAACCATGTCCCCAACCTGCCCCCAGGCCAACTGGCCTTCTCAGAGGGCTGGAATGCCCCATGTCCAGCAAAGTCAGGGCGCGCTGCCACAGCAGCGGAAAGTCAAGGATGCGCACTCTACGCTGGCCTAACGATGCAGCTGCCCACTACTTGCTGGGCAGCTGTGAAACTCCAAAGGAAGCCTGGCACCACTGTGCCGCTTCTGTCCCTCTCAGGGACTGCTAGAATAATATAGCCCCTCCGCTGTAAAGCCAATAAAGAACTGGCACCACTGTGCCTGGGGACCCCACTGGGGCCCCTTCAATCAAATTAGCCCATCGGTGCAGCTGCCCTATACAAGTGGGGCAGCTGAAGTCATCGCGACGCGGGGGAGCACGGGCCCCTCTGGGCCCTTAAACACAAAGAATGCCCCTTGCTGGAGCACCCGGGCACTAAAACAACTATGGCCCACGTTGGAGCGGCCCGCAACGGCGGGTCCGCTCAGAACAACAGCCACGGTGCCCTCTCTTGTTGGAGCGGACCGCTGCCAGACGGGGCCGCTCTGACTCTGTGCCTCTCCCAGGCACTACGTAACTTGAGCCCCACTCACCGGCTGGGGCGAAGGCAGGAAGGACGCTTTCTGTGCTGCGGGACCGGCAGCACTTCTCTTGCGGCACGGGGCTTCCCTTCCACTCTTGGGAGCCCCGCGCTGCCATCGGCGGCCTCTGCCGCCTCTTCTCTTCACCCGGGCCCCCTCCTGGGACCCGGGACTCAAGGCACCGCTCGCGACTCGGCACGGCTTCACCCGGTCCCCCTCCTCGGGACCGGGACTTCGGGATGGAGCCCGCGAGGCTCCTTCACTTCCTTTCTCGGCCGCGCTGCGATTGGTCAGCCGGCCGCTATGCCCCGCCCACAACCAGGCAACAGTGCCTGTCTTCCGGGTCGCACTTGGCAGCGGCCCGGCAACGTTTTTCTTCTCGGCTGCGGCGATGCGGGGTGGGCACCCGTTCAATTAATAAAGGCCAAGACGCGGGGTGGGCACCCGCGCACTACAACCAAACAGAACGCTGCCATGTGGGGTGGGAACCCACGTTTAAAATGCAAAAAAAAGCAGGGTGGGCACCCGCTGTCCTAGGCACCACGGGGGAATCCCTACTTCGGGATTCCCTCCATCTCCATATGCAGCGCAGCGCTGCAACAGCCCACGCGCTCCTTATTGGAATATAGCGCTCCCATGGCGCTAGGCGCAGCACAAGTTCCTCCCAGGTCCTGGAGGATGGAAAAGACGCAAAAGGTTCCAGGGCATAGCTGGGCAAATCAAGATGAAAATGAAGCGCTCACCAGGCGGTAGATGCAGCCAAAGGTCCTGGAGGCTGCAAGAAGTAAAAATGGTCCCAAAAAGTCCTTTCAGGCATACAGGGGCAATGCAGGGCCCAGAGAGGCAAGCCCTCATGGCAGCCCCCCCTGGGCCCCAGCAGCAGCACGCCCCGCAGGAACAGCACCAAACACTGAACCCCTTTCTGGGGTCACAGCCCCTATTTTTATACCCTAAATCCCTTTGTGACACAGCACAGGGCTGGGGAAAAACCAGACGCAACTGGTTTGGGGGAGCTTTGGAGCACTTTGTTGTGCTCAGCTCCTCTTTCCATTGTCAGGTGGGGGCTAGGTGCTCAGACGCACCACAGGGGGCGGAGCCAGCATTGTGGAGGGAAGGCACAGTCCTATTCAGGTCCCAGGTGCAACTCCTCCCTCCCATCTACATGCAGATCTCCCCATTCACCACTGGGCAGACTCACCCTGCCCCTCCTGGAGCCACACACACCTCCCAGCCCCTGTCACTCACAAGCCAGACATGCAATTCACATCAGGCAGGCAGACACAGAGCACACATAAATGCCAACTTCCAAAAGTGGCATTTGTTCATCAGTCACAATAAATCTGCGCACACCATTGCGCAGCATTTATTCTCACAAATTCATACATACCAGACTTGACCACACTGCTCCTCTCATACCAGGAATTACCATGGACACACTTATCCCCCATGCATTCCTATGGGAGGGCAGGCCAATCTCACCACAAGCACACAGAGAGCGCACGCACTTTCCACTGGACCACAGTGCGAAAGTGCTCAGAGGCCTAAAATCACCAACACCAGGTTACAGACAAGGCAAAAAGTTTAGGGGTGAACCTGCCAAAAAGGGCCAAGTCCAACAATTTGCATTTACTTACCTGATCTGATGGTTCTGACCATGGCCCAATTGGCCTGGTCCTGTATATAATTCCCCTGTGAATATTGCCCGTGCCAGTTGGCACAGTGTAAATATGTGATTACGTTTCTAATGTGTTTTATGATAATACAAAGGCTATTTTTTATATAACCTTGTGTGGAGTTCCTTTTGTAGTGTGCCTAGTGTGTTGCTGCTGTATGTGTGTGTTGCGCAAACGCTTTACACATTGCCTCCGGGATAGGCCTGACTGCTCGTGCCAAGCTACCAAGGGGTGAGCAGGGGTTATCTTGGGTGTGTAACTCCCTTGCCCTGACTAGAGTGGTGGTTTCTGCCTGGCTTTGGCGCAAGCCTTAGCCAACCAGAAATCCCATTTCTAACATTGGTTGTCAGCGGTGAGGATAGGACTTGCTTTTGCGCAGTACCACAGCGACAACTGGTTGCACTACAAACTCTGCATTTAGATAATCACATGTTTGGGGATTATTTTTACTGATTTTATTTTTCTCCTCGAGTGTCATTTTTAAATGGTGTTTTCTGCGCTTTTATGTTTGGTGGCAGAAGAGAGAAAATGACAGGGCGGGACGCCAGTAGGTGGGGAGGTTCCCATAGATAGGGAGTCCCTTGCTGGGCCCAGTGCCCAATCCCTTTTCCTGTCCCCAGAGGTGTGGGTGGATAGGAGGGAAGAAAGGGAGTGTGGAGGAGAAAAAGTTAGCTCTGGAGGGTAGTTTATCCCCTGAGCTCAGTTGAGTTGTCTGGATTCACCGGTAAGGGTGGGATCCAGTGGTGGCAGCAGAAGTGAGTCCAGTGCATGAAGTCCCAGTCCCAGTTCCCAGAGTATGGTACCTGGTGCTCAGTAAGAGGGGTACAGGTTGAGATTCAGGGGCAGTGAGGAACTGTCTCACTAGTCTGGGGGGGCGTGTCTGGATGAGTGGTGTGTTGCACTGGACGAGTGGGTGTGAGTTCTTTTGGTGATAAGGAGCTTGCACGGGAGGTGGACCTCTGGCTGTGTGCTAGAGGTCCTGCAGAGGCATTGGGGAGTGATTCCAAAAGTAGTGGCTTGGGTATCTTCCGGTCCTGTGTGGTGGAAGAGGTTCAGTGTAGCCCAGCTAGGTCCCAGTGGAATGGGAGGGGTGTAGGGGCTCACGTCCGGTCTCAGTGGAGACGGAGTGAGTGTGGGACGGTGTGTCCCACGGTGGCCCGAAACCCCGTCTCAGGGCCAGGAGGGTTCCCTAGGGGAGCGCCAGGTCGGGGGCCTAGGCTGTACTTGTAGGTCATTTGAGGAGGATCTCCCAGTGTCTAGAGGACGTGGAGTGTCTGTAACTAGAGCTCCAGCGGTCCTGGTGTCTGGCGGTACCGCTCCAGTTGGGAGGGTGCAGAGCTCCAGAGTGAGGGGTGAGAGGGGGATGTGTTCCCCAGTGGGAGAACCAGTGGGTCAGGGACCAGCCATAAGGGCTGAGTCTCCTAGAAGTGACCATGGTGACACCACTTCTGTCCTGGGGGATCTTCGCGCACTGTCAGATGGACAGGGGTCGGAGATCTGCACCAGGCAGACTATCACGCAACACGTGAGTCGTGTTACCCTCGGGGGGGTGCTGTGTGCGCCCCCAGAAGTCCTGGCGTGCCAGGCAAAGTGCTCAGCCGCGGGGTTTAGCTCCAAGGTTGGGGAGGCCAGGTTCAGGTTCGGCCTGACCTGGAGGGAAGGATGACTGTAAACAGTATCCTGACCGGTTTCCAGAGGTACCACTCCAGTTGGGAGGGTGCGAACTCAGGAGAGGGGTGCAGAGGGAGGGAGTCCTCGCCTCTGACCCTGGTGCAACCTGAGGGTTTAGACCCTAGGTTGGGAGATTAGAAAACTTCCAGGTCAAGAAGGAATCTCTGCCAAAGTGGATCAGCTGAAGAGACTGAGGAGACTGCCCTTGCTGTGTGTTCTGGGGCTCACGTGCAGTTTGTTGTTTCCACTGAGGAAGAGGAAAGGGGACTTTGCTGTGTGCTGTGTCCCCCCACCTGCTTGAAGAGGGACTTTGCTGTGTGCTGTGTACCTCCGAAGTGAAATAGTTTCTATGGGCCTGAGTGAGCTGTCCTCCTGTTGGAAGTTTCAGTTGGGAGGAGAGTGTGTCGCTGATACGCCGCTGGCGTGTGCTCTGTCTAGCCTGGGACATACTGAGATCATGGAACTGAAGGGTACCGGACTCTGGAAGTGGGTGCAGAGGGAGGGAGTCCTCGCCTCTGACCCCGGTGCAGCCGGTGAATGTAGATCCCAGGTGGTAGACCAGTCGACGGAGAGAGGTCCTGAACTGGTGGGAGAGTTGTGTTCTGGTGGGTGCTTCCCCTGGGAGGGTGCGGAACCCCAGAAGTAGAGGTAGGGTGAGGCAACTCTTGCCCGTGACCTCTGGTCAGCCTGAGGGTGCGGACCCTAGGTTGAAGGATCAGTGGTAGTTTGGAACTACACTGAGAGGGAGAGTGGAGAATGGCTATTGGATGCCATGGGTTACTGCCCCCACTCTGTGGATTGGCAAGGACCAGTGACGTCTGGGTGGCCTAGGGCCTGGTCCTGGCCGTGGACAACTAGGAAGTACCAGTGGGGTAGCCTAGTTGGGCCTGAGAGTTCTTTCTCAGAGGGAACCACATGGGTTCAGAGTGGCGTAGAACCGGAGGGTGTCACTGCAGTGAGGGCCCGCGTCCGTGTTCTATCGCCCGAAGCAGGGAAGCCCATCAAGGTAGTGATTGGTCTGCCCTGCGTTTTGGCTGGAAGGGGGTTGTGGTGGACTTGGCCCTTTTTGGCAGGTTCACCCCTAAACTTTTTGCCTTGTCTGTAACTTGGTGTTGGTGATTTTAGGCCTCTGAGCACTTTCGCACTGTGGTCCAGTGGAAAGTGCGTGCGCTCTCTGTGTGCTTGTGGTGAGATTGGCCTGCCCTCCCATAGGAATGCATGGGGGATAAGTGTGTCCATGGTAATTCCTGGTATGAGAGGAGCAGTGTGGTCAAGTCTGGTATGTATGAATTTGTGAGAATAAATGCTGTGCAATGGTATGCGCAGATTTATTGTGACTGGTGTAGAAATGCCACTTTTAAAAGTTGGCATTTATGTGTGCTCTATGTCTGCCTGCCTGATGTTAATTGCATGTCTGGCTTGTGAGTGACAGGGGCTGGGGTGTGTGTGTGGCTCCAGGAGGGGCAGGGTGAGTCAGCGCAGGGCTGAATAGGGAGATCTGCATGTAGATGGGAGGGAGGAGTTGCACCTGGGACCTGAATAGGACTGTGCCTTCCCTCCACAATGCTGGCTCCGCCCTCTGTGGTGCGTCTGAGCACCTAGCCCCCACCTGACAATGGAGAGAGGAGCTGAGCACAACAAAGTGCTCCAAAGCTCCCCCAAACCAGTTGCGTCTGGTTTTTCCCCAGCCCTGTGCTGTGACACAAAGGGGAAAAGGGTGTATAAAAGAAGGGGCTGTGACCCCATGTAGATGTTCAGTTCCTGATCCTGACCGGAGGGGAGGGGGGGCTTGCTGCTGCTGGGGCCCAGGAGGGACCGCCATGGGGGCTGCCTCCCTGCTGGAGGGGCCTGTGTGCTGGCCCCTGGGCCCAGCTCTGCCCCTGAACCCCTTCCCAGGACTTTGGCTTCATCTAGCGCCTGGAAGCGCTATCCTTTAATTGCCCAGCTGAGGAGGAGCGTGGGCTGCGCAGCGCGATGCTGTTCGCCTCGTTGGAGGGAATCCCGACGTGAGGGATTCCCCCTTGATGCCATTACGAGCGGGTGCCCACCCCGCTTTATCATTATTGAAGCCCGCTTTATATTTCAAATTAGGAGGGAGCCCACCCCTCATTGTGCGCGCTTATCTTTTAGTAATAGAACGGGTGCCCACCCCGCATCACCGCAGCCAAGAAGAAAAACGTTGCCGGGCCGCTGCCAAATGCGACCCGGAAGACAGGCACCGTTGCCTGGTTGTGGGCGGGGCTTCGCCTGAGGAGGCGGAAGGAGTTGCGGCCTGAGCGGGGCTCCCGTGAGCCGATGGGAGCCCCGGTGCGCGAAAAGGGAGTACGGGAGCCTACCCCGCCTCCGAGAACCCTGCAGTGAAGTCCCGGGTCCCAGGAGGGGGCCCGGGTGAAGAGTGGCAGCTGGCAAGTCTTCGCGGGGCTCTTGGAAGCTGAGAGAGCCCTGCCTGCCGTCCAGGAGCACGCCGGCCCCGCAATGGAGAGGAGTCCAGAGGAGACTTCGCCCCGCCACAGAAGAGCCCCGGTGAGTGGGGCTACACTTTGGTTGGTCTCGGTGTCAGTGGCACCGGAGGAGCCCGGCGAGTGGGGGGGGCTGCAGAGGGCACACAAGGGGGATAGTGTATCTTGTGCCCAGGAGGAGCCCGTTGAACGGGGCCCCTCAGGCACACTTGGTGCCATTGCCTATTTCTCGAGCGGCCCCGCCTGGTAGAGGGCCGCTCCAACAGTGGGCATGATCTTTGAGTAGGGCCCCAGTGGGGGCCCAGAGGCACAGTGGTGCCGTGGTGGGATGGCTGATCCCAGCTGTCCTGCGAGAGCGCAGGCAGCTGCAACGTTTTGGGCATGTTGTCTCCAGAGCCCCAGTGAGGCCCAGAGGGCACAGTTGTGCCAGGCCTTGTTTTCATTCACAGCTGCCCAGCAAGTAGTGGGCAGCTGCAATGTTTAGGCTGTTAGTTCTTGGGGGCATTTTGTTAGGGAGACAGGAGTGAGATGCACTCCTTGGCCCCAGTACTTTTACAGCTGCCCAGCAAGTAGTGGGCAGCTGCAACGTTTAGGTTTGCGCTGAGTGCACACCCTTGACTTTCCGCTGCCTTGGCAGCACGCCCTGACATTGGGACATTGGGCCATTGGGCATTTGAGCCCCTGTGGAAGGCCAGTTGGCCTGGGGGCAGGTTGGGGACATGGGTAGAGCGCCAGGCTCTACAGGATTGCGGAATGTATTTATGCCTACTGTGAATGTTGCCAAGAATGATTTAGGCCCATGGCGTAATGTGCTTATGCTAATGAGGTTTGGGCCTAATGTGGTTATGCCTAATGCCATGTGATGATGTCTTGAGGTAGTGCCTATTTGCGTAATGTGTTTATGCTAATGAGGTTTGGGCCTAATGTGGGTTTATGTCTAATGCTAATAGGACATAATGGTACCAGTAGTTACTGGTTGTGTTTTACATTTGCATTTACTTACCTGATCTGATGGTTCTGACCATGGCCCGATTGGCCTGGCCCTGTATATAATTCCCCTGTGAATATTGCCCGTGCCAGTTGGCACAGTGTAAATATGTGATTACGTTTCTAATGTGTTTTATGATAATACAAAGGCTATTTTTTATATAACCTTGTGTGGAGTTCCTTTTGTAGTGTGCCTAGTGTGTTGCTGCTGTATGTGTGTGTTGCTCAATCGCTTTACACATTGCCTCCGGGATAGGCCTGACTGCTCGCCAAGCTACCAAGGGGGTGAGCAGGGGTTATCTTGGGTGTGTAACTCCCTTGCCCTGACTAGAGTGGTGGTTTCTTCCTGGCTTTGGCGCAAGCCTTAGCCAACCAAAAATCCCATTTCTAACAGGAAGCCTAACAAACCTATACATTTTAGAAAACTAGGCACCCAGGGGAATACAGGATGGGGTGACTTGTCTCGCTCTCACCAGGTTCTGTTACCCAGAATCCCTTGCAAACCTCAAACTTTGTCAAAAAAAACATGTATTCCTCACATTTCTGTGGTGGAAAGTTCTGGAATCTGCGTGGATCAACAGAATTCTACCCACCCCGCATTTCCCAAAGTCTTCCGAGAAAAATGGTACCTCACTTGTGTGGGTAGGCCTAGTGCCCACGACACGAAACGGCCCAAAACGCAACTTGGACACACCACATTTTCACAGTGAAAACTGACCTTTTATTTGCAAAGTGCCTAGCTGTAGATTTTGAACCCTAGCTCTGCCGGCACCTAAGGAAACCTAGCAAACCTATACATTTTTGAAAACTAGACACCCAGGGGAATCCAGGATGGAGTGACTTGTCTGGGTGTCACCGGGTTCTGTTACCCAGAATCCCTTGTAAACCTCAAACTTTGTAAAAAAAAAAAAAAAAAAAACATTTTCCTCACATTTCTGTGGTGAAAAGTTCTGGAATCTGCGTGGATCCACAAAATTCCACCCACCCCGCATTCCTCAAAGTCTTCAGAGAAAAATGGTGCCTCACTTGTGTGGGTAGGCCTAGTGCCCGTGACAGCAAACGGCCCAAAACGCAACGTGGACACACCACATTTTCACAGTGAAAACGTACCCTTTTTTTGCAATGTGCCTAGCTGTAGATTTTGAACCCTAACTCTGCCGGCACCTAGGGAAACCTAGCAAACCTATACATTTTTGAAAATTAGACACCCAGGGAAATCCAGGATGGGGTGACTTGTCTGGTTCTCACCAGGTTCTGTTACCCAGAATCCCTTGCAAACCTCAAGCTTTGTAAAAAATACCCACATTTTCCTCACATATCTGTGGTGGAAAGTTCTGGAATCTGGGTGGATCCACAAAATTCCACCCACCCCGCATTCCCCAAAGTCTTCCGAGAAAAATGGTGCCTCACTTGTGTGGGTAGGCCTAGTGGCCGCAGCAGGAAACGGCCCAAAACGCAACGTGGACACACCACATTTTCACAGTGAAAACTGACCTTTTATTTGCAAAGTGCCTAGCTGTAGATTTTGAACCTTAGCTCAGCCAGCACCTAAGGAAACCTAGCAAACCTATACATTTTTGAAAACTAGACACCCAGGGAAATCCAGGATGGGGTGACTTGTCTGGCTCGCCCCAGTTTCTGTTTCCCAGAATCCCTTGCAAACCTCAAACTTTGTAAAAAAAAACACATTTTCCTCACATTTCTGTGGTGAAAAGTTCTGGAATCTGCGTGGATCCACAAAATTCCACCCACCCCGCATTCCCCAAAATCTCCTGAGAAAAATGGTACCTCACTTGTGTGGGTAGGTCTAGTGCCCGCGACAGGAAACGGCCCAAAACGCAATATGGACACACCACATTTTCACGGTGAAAGCGGACCCTTTTTTTGCAAAGTGCCTAGCTGTAGATTTTGAACCCTAGCTGTGCTGGCACCTAGGGAAACCTAGCAAACCTATCCATTTTTTTAAAACTAGACACCCAGGGGAATACAAGATGGAGTGACTTGTCTGGCTGTCACCGGGTTCTGTTACCCAAAATCTCTTGCAAACCTCAAACTTTGTATTAAAAAAAATCAAATTTTCCTCACATTTATGTGGTGGAAAGTTCTGGAATCCGGTGATCCACAAAATTCCACCCACCCCGCATTCCCCAAAGTCTTACGAGAAAAATGGTACCTCACTTGTGTGGTTAGGCCTAGTGCCTAAGACAGGAAACGGCCCAAAACGCAACGTGGACACACCACATTTTCACAGTTAAAACAGACCCTTTTTTTGCAAAGTGCCTAGTTGTAGATTTTGAACCCTAGCTCTGCCGGCACCAAGGGATGTGTTGGACTTGGCCCTTTTTGGCAGGTTCAGCCCTAAACTTTTTGCCTTGTCTGTAACCTGGTGTTGGTGATTTTAGGCCTCTGAGCACTTTCGCACTGTGGTCCAGTGGAAAGTGCGTGCGCCCTCTGTGTGCTTGTGGTGAGATTGGCCTGCCCTCCCATAGGAATGCATGGGGGATAAGTGTGTCCATGGTAATTCCTGGTATGAGAGGAGCAGTGTGGTCAAGTCTGGTATGTATGAATTTGTGAGAATAAATGCTGCGCAATGGTATGCGCAGATTTATTGTGACTGGTGTAGAAATGCCACTTTTAAAAGTTGGCATTTATGTGTGCTCTGTGTCTGCCTGCCTGATGTGAATTGCATGTCTGGCTTGTGAGTGACAGGGGCTGGGAGGTGTGTGTGGCTCCAGGAGGGGCAGGGTGAGTCAGCGCAGGGCTGAATAGGGAGATCTGCATGTAGATGGGAGGGAGGAGTTGCACCTGGGACCTGAATAGGACTGTGCCTTCCCTCCACAATGCTGGCTCCGCCCCTGTGGTGCGTCTGAGCACCTAGCCCCCACCTGACAATGGAGAGAGGAGCTGAGCACAACAAAGTGCTCCAAAGCTCCCCAAACCAGTTGCGTCTGGTTTTTCCCCAGCCATGTGCTGTGACACAAAGGGGAAAAGGGTGTATAAAAGAAGGGGCTGTGGCCCCATGTAGATGTTCAGTTCCTGATCCTGACCGGAGGGGAGGGGGGGCTTGCTGCTGCTGGGGCCCAGGAGGGACCGCCATGGGGGCTGCCTCCCTGCTGGAGGGCCCTGTGTGCTGGCCCCTGGGCCCAGCTCTGCCCCTGAACCCCTTCCCAGGACTTTGGCTTCATCTAGCGCCTGGAAGCGCTATCCTTTAATTGCCCAGCTGAGGAGGAGCGTGGGCTGCGCAGCGCGATGCTATTCGCCTCGTTGGAGGGAATCCCGACGTGAGGTATTCCCCCTTGATGCCGTGGAAGAGGTGTGGCGCCGCGGCCAGGGCGACTGACGCTGCAATCTGGGGCTCACGGTTCGATCCCCGGCACCGGCGGCAGGTCAGCCCAGCACCATGTGACTCTGGGCAATAGCTTGCTTAATCTTCCCGACGGCCCCCAGCGCCGGGATGCCTTCGGGTAGCTGTTCGCGCTTTACAAATACTGGATTTTACGAGCGGGTGCCCACCCCGCTTTATCATTATTGAAGCCCGCTTTATATTTCAAATTAGGAGGGAGCCCACCCCTCATTGTGCGCGCTTATCTTTTAGTAATGGAACGGGTTCCCACCCCGCATCACCGCAGCCAAGAAGAAACACGTTGCCGGGCCGCTGCCTTTGCGACCCGGAAGACAGGCACCGTTGCCTGGTTGTGGGCGGGGCTTCGCCTGAGGAGGCGGAAGGAGTTGCGGCCTGAGCGGGGCTCCCGTGAGCCGATGGGAGCCCCGGTGCGCGAAAAGGGAGTACGGGAGCCTACCCCGCCTCCGAGAACCCTGCAGTGAAGTCCCGGGTCCCAGGAGGGGGCCCGGGTGAAGTGTGGAGAGGCGGTGTTGTGCTGGCAAGCACCGGGGGCACGAGGCACATTGTCGGTGCCTGCCCCCGCTGCCTGGAAGCCGTGCAGAGTCGCGGGCGGTGCAGTGAGTCCCGGGTCCCAGGAGGGGGCCCGGGTGAAGAGTGGCAGCCGGCAAGGCTTCGCGGGGCTCTTGGAAGCTGAGAGAGCCCCGCCTGCCATCCAGGAGCACGCCGGCCCCGCAATGGAGAGGAGTCCAGAGGAGACTTCGCCCCGCCACAGAAGAGCCCCGGTGAGTGGGGCTACACTTTGGTTGGTCTCGGTGTCAGTGGCACCGGAGGAGCCCGGCGAGTGGGGGGGGGCTGCAGAGGGCAGACAAGGGGGACAGTGTATCTTGTGCCCAGGAGGAGCCCGTTGAACGGGGCCCCTCAGACACACTTGGTGCCATTGCCTATTTCTCGAGCGGCCCCGCCTGGTAGAGGGCCGCTCCAACAGTGGGCATGATCTTTGGGTAGGGCCCCAGTGGGGGCCCAGAGGCACAGTGGTGCCGTGGTGGGATGGCTGATCCCAGCTGTCCTGCGAGAGCGCAGGCAGCTGCAACGTTTTGGGCATGTTGTCTCCAGAGCCCCAGTGAGGCCCAGAGGGCACAGTTGTGCCAGGCCTTGTTTTCATTCACAGCTGCCCAGCAAGTAGTGGGCAGCTGCAACGTTTAGGCTGTTAGTTCTTGGGGGCATTTTGTTAGGGAGACAGGAGTGAGATGCACTCCTTGGCCCCAGTACTTTTACAGCTGCCCAGCAAGTAGTGGGCAGCTGCAACGTTTAGGTTTGCGCTGAGTGCGCACCCTTGACTTTCCGCTGCCTTGGCAGCGCGCCTGACATTGGGACATTGGGCATTTGAGCCCCTGTGGAAGGCCAGTTGGCCTGGGGGCAGGTTGGGGACATGGGTAGAGCGCCAGGCTCTACAGGATTGCGTAATGTATTTATGCCTACTGTGAATGTTGCCAAGAATGATTTAGGCCCATGGCGTAATGTGCTTATGCAAATGAGGTTTGGGCCTAATGTGGTTATGCCTAATGCCATGTGATGATGTCTTGAGGTAGTGCCTATTTGCGTAATGTGTTTATGCTAATGAGGTTTGGGCCTAATGTGGGTTTATGTCTAATGCTAATAGGATAATGCTTAGGGCATTATGGTACCAGTAGTTACTGGTTGTGTTTTACATTTGTGTTAGAAATGGGATTTCTGGTTGGCTAAGGCTTGCGCCAAAGCCAGGCAGAAACCACCACTCTAGTCAGGGCAAGGGAGTTACACACCCAAGATAACCCCTGCTCACCCCCTTGGTAGCTTGGCACGAGCAGTCAGGCCTATCCCGGAGGCAATGTGTAAAGCGTTTGCACAACACACACATACAGCAGCAACACCCTAGGCACACTACAAAAAGAACTCCACACAAGGTTATATAAAAAATAGCCTTTGTATTATCATAAAACACATTAGAAACGTAATCACATATTTACACTGTGCCAACTGGCACGGGCAATATTCACAGGGGAATTATATACAGGGCCAGGCCAATCGGGCCATGGTCAGAACCATCAGATCAGGTAAGTAAATGCATCCTGTAGAGCCTGGCGCTCTAACCATGTCCCCAACCTGCCCCCAGGCCAACTGGCCTTCCACAGGGGCTCAAATGCCCAATGTCCCTTCTCAGAGGGCTGGAATGCCCCATGTCCAGCAAAGTCAGGGCGCGCTGCCACAGCAGCGGAAAGTCAAGGATGCGCACTCTACGCTGGCCTAAACGATGCAGCTGCCCACTACTTGCTGGGCAGCTGTGAAACTCCAAAGGAAGCCTGGCACCACTGTGCCGCTTCTGTCCCTCTCAGGGACTGCTAGAATAATATAGCCCCCTCCGCTGTAAAGCCAATAAAGAACTGGCACCACTGTGCCTGGGGACCCCCACTGGGGCCCCTTCAATCAAATTAGCCCATCGGTGCAGCTGCCCTCTACAAGTGGGGCAGCTGAAGTCATCGCGACGCGGGGGAGCACAGGCCCCTCTGGGCCCTTAAACACAAAGAATGCCCCTTGCTGGAGCACCCGGGCACTAAAACAACTATGGCCCACGTTGGAGCGGCCCGCAACGGCGGGTCCGCTCTGAACAACAGCCACGGTGCCCTCTCTTGTTGGAGCGGCCCGCTGCCAGACGGGGCCGCTCTGACTCTGTGCCTCTCCCAGGCACTACGTAACTTGAGCCCCACTCACCGGCTGGGGCGAAGGCAGGACGCTTTCTGTGCTGCGGGACCGGCAGCACTTCTCTTGCGGCGCGGGGCTTCCCTTTCACTGTTGGGAGCCCCGCGCTGCCATCGGCGGCCTCTGCCGCCTCTTCTCTTCACCCGGGCCCCCTCCTGGGACCCGGGACTCAAGGCACCGCTCGCGACTCGGCACGGCTTCACCCGGTCCCCCTCCTCGGGACCGGGACTTCGGGATGGAGCCCGCGAGGTTCCTTCACTTCCTTTCTCGGCCGCGCTGCGATTGGTCAGCCAGCCGCTATGCCCCGCCCACAACCAGGCAACGGTGCCTGTCTTCCGGGTCGCACTTGGCAGCGGCCCGGCAACGTTTTTCTTCTCGGCTGCGGCGATGCGGGGTGGGCACCCGTTCAATTAATAAAGGCCAAGACGCGGGGTGGGCTCCCGCGCACTACAACCAAACAGAACGCTGCCATGTGGGGTGGGAACCCACGTTTAAAATACAAAAAAAAGCGGGGTGGGCACCCGCTGTCCTAGGCACGACGGGGGAATCCCTACGTTGGGATTCCCTCCATCTCCATATGCAGCGCTGCAACAGCCCACGCGCTCCTTATTGGAATATAGCGCTCCCATGGCACTAGGCGCAGCACAAGTTCCTCCCAGGTCCTGCAGGATGGAAAAGACGCAAAAGGTTCCAGGGCATAGCTGGGCAAATCAAGATGAAAATGAAGCGCTCACCAGGCGCTAGATGCAGCCAAAGGTCCTGGAGGCTGCAAGAAGTAAAAATGGTCCCAAAAAGTCCTTTCAGGCATACAGGGGCAATGCAGGGCCCAGAGAGGCAAGCCCTCATGGCAGCCCCCCCTGGGCCCCAGCAGCAGCACGCCCCGCAGGAACAGCACCAAACACTGAACCCCTTTCTGGGGTCACAGCCCCTATTTTTATACCCTAAATCCCTTTGTGACACAGCACAGGGCTGGGGAAAAACCAGACGCAACTGGTTTGGGGGAGCTTTGGAGCACTTTGTTGTGCTCAGCTCCTCTTTCCATTGTCAGGTGGGGGCTAGGTGCTCAGGCGCACCACAGGGGCGGAGCCAGCATTGTGGGGGAAGGCACAGTCCTATTCAGGTCCCAGGTGCAACTCCTCCCTCCCATCTACATGCAGATCTCCCCATTCACCACTGGGCAGACTCACCCTGCCCCTCCTGGAGCCACACACACCTTCCAGCCCCTGTCACTCACAAGCCAGACATGCAATTCACATCAGGCAGGCAGACACAGAGCACACATAAATGCCAACTTCCAAAAGTGGCATTTGTACATCAGTCACAATAAATCTGCGCACACCATTGCGCAGCATTTATTCTCACAAATTCATACATACCAGACTTGACCACACTGCTCCTCTCATACCAGGAATTACCATGGACACACTTATCCCCCATGCATTCCTATGGGAGGGCAGGCCAATCTCACCACAAGCACACAGAGAGCGCACGCACTTTCCACTGGACCACAGTGCGAAAGTGCTCAGAGGCCTAAAATCACCAACACCAGGTTACAGACAAGGCAAAAAGTTTAGGGGTGAACCTGCCAAAAAGGGCCAAGTCCAACAATTTGCATTTACTTACCTGATCTGATGGTTCTGACCATGGCCCGATTGGCCTGGTCCTGTATATAATTCCCCTGTGAATATTGCCCGTGCCAGTTGGCACAGTTTAAATATGTGATTACGTTTCTAATGTGTTTTATGATAATACAAAGGCTATTTTTTTATATAACCTTGTGTGGAGTTCCTTTTGTAGTGTGCCTAGTGTGTTGCTGCTGTATGTGTGTGTTGCGCAAACGCTTTACACATTGCCTCCGGGATAGGCCTGACTGCTCGGGCCAAGCTACGAAGGGGGTGAGCAGGGGTTATCTTGGTTGTGTAACTCCCTTGCCCTGACTAGAGTGATGGTTTCTGCCTGGCTTTGGCGCAAGCCTTAGCCAACCAGAAATCCCATTTCTAACATTGGTTGTCAGCGGTGAAGATAGGACTTGCTTTTGCGCAGTACCACAGCGACAACTGGTTGCACTACAAACTCTGCATTTAGATAATCACATGTTTGGGGATTATTTTTACTGATTTTATTTTTCTCTTCGAGTGTCATTTTTAAATGGTGTTTTCTGCGCTTTTATGTTTGGTGGCAGAAGAGAGAAATGACAGGGCGGGACGCCAGTAGGTGAGGAGGTTCCCATAGATAGGGAGTCCCTTGCTGGGTCCAGTGCCCAATCCCTTTTCCTGTCCCCAGAGGTGTGGGTGGATAGGAGGGAAGAAAGGGAGTGTGGAGGAGAAAAAGTTCGCTCTGGAGGGTAGTTTATCCCCTGAGCTCAGTTGAGTTGTCTGGATTCACCGGTAAGGGTGGGATCCAGTGGTGGCAGCAGAAGTGAGTCCAGTGCATGAAGTCCCAGTTCCCAGAGTATGGTACCTGGTGCTCAGTAAGAGGGGTACAGGTTGAGATTCAGGGGCAGTGAGGAACTGTCTCACTAGTCTGGGGGGGCGTGTCTGGATGAGTGGTGTGTTGCACTGGACGAGTGGGTGTGAGTTCTTTTGGTGATAAGGAGCTTGCACGGGAGGTGGACCTCTGGCTGTGTGCTAGAAGTCCTGCAGAGGCATTGGGGAGTGATTCCAAAAGTAGTGGCTTGGGTATCTTCCGGTCCTGTGTGGTGGAAGAGGTTCAGTGTAGCCCAGCTAGGTCCCAGTGGAATGGGAGGGGTGTAGGGGCTCACGTCCGGTCTCAGTGGAGACGGAGTGAGTGTGGGACGGTGTGTCCCACGGTGGCCCGAAACCCCGTCTCAGGGCCAGGAGGGTTCCCTAGGGGAGCGCCAGGTCGGGGGCCTAGGCTGTACTTGTAGGTCATTTGAGGAGGATCTCCCAGTGTCTAGAGGACGTGGAGTGTCTGTAACTACAGCTCCAGCGGTCCTGGTGTCTGGCGGTACCGCTCCAGTTGGGAGGGTGCAAAGCTCCAGAGTGAGGGGTGAGAGGGGGATGTGTTCCCCAGTGGGAGAACCAGTGGGTCAGGGACCAGCCATAAGGGCTGAGTCTCCTAGAAGTGACCATGGTGACACCACTTCTGTCCCGGGGGATCTTCGAGCACTGTCAGATGGACAGGGGTCGGGAGATCTGCACCAGGCAGACTATCACGCAACACGTGAGTCGTGTTACCCTCGGGGGGTGCTGTGTGCGCCCCCAGAAGTCCTGGCGTGCCAGGCAAAGTGCTCAGCCGCGGGGTTTAGCTCCAAGGTTGGGGAGGCCAGGTTCAGGTTCGGCCTGACCTGGAGGGAAGGATGACTGTAAACAGTATCCTGACCGGTTTCCAGAGGTACCACTCCAGTTGGGATGTGCGAACTCAGGAGAGGGGTGCAGAGGGAGGGAGTCCTCGCCTCTGACCCTGGTGCAACCTGAGGGTTTAGACCCTAGGTTGGGAGTTTAGAAAACTTCCAGGTCAAGAAGGAATCTCTGCCAAAGTGGATCAGCTGAAGAGACTGAGGAGACTGCCCTTGCTGTGTGTTCTGGGGCTCACCTGCAGTTTGTTGTTTCCACTGAGGAAGAGGAAAGGGGACTTTGCTGTGTGCTGTGTCCCCCCACCTGCTTGAAGAGGGACTTTGCTGTGTACCTCCGAAGTGAAATAGTTTCTATGGGCCTGAGTGAGCTGTCCTCCTGTTGGAAGTTTCAGTTGGGAGGAGAGTGTGTCGCTGATACGCCGCTGGCGTGTGCTCTGTCTAGCCTGGGACATACTGAGATCATGGAACTGAAGGGTACCGGACTCTGGAAGTGGGTGCAGAGGGAGGGAGTCCTCGCCTCTGACCCCGGTGCAGCCAGTGAATGTAGATCCCAGGTGGTAGACCAGTCGATGGAGAGAGGTCCTGAACTGGTGGGAGAGTTGTGTTCTGGTGGGTGCTTCCCCTGGGAGGGTGCGGAACCCCAGAAGTAGAGGTAGGGTGAGGCAACTCTTGCCCGTGACCTCTGGTCAGCCTGAGGGTGCGGACCCTAGGTTGAAGGATCAGTGGTAGTTTGGAACTACACAGAGGGAGAGTGGAGAATGGCTATTGGATGCCAGGGGTTACTGCCCCCCACTCTGTGGATTGGCAAGGACCAGTGATGTCTGGGTGGCCTAGGGCCTGGTCCTGGACGTGGACAACTAGGAAGTACCAGTGGGGTAGCCTAGTTGGGCCTGAGAGTTCTTTCTCAGAGGGAACCACATGGGTTCAGAGTGGCGTAGAACCGGAGGGTGTCCCTGCAGTGAGGGCCTGCGTCCGTGTTCTATCGCCCGAAGCAGGGAAGCCCATCAAGGTAGTGATTGGTCTGCCCTGCGTTTTGGCTGGAAGGGGGTTGTGTTGGGCTTGGCCCTTTTTGGCAGGTTCACCCCTAAACTTTTTGCCTTGTCTGTAACCTGGTGTTGGTGATTTTAGGCCTCTGAGCACTTTCGCACTGTGGTCCAGTTGAAAGTGCGTGCGCTCTCTGTGTGCTTGTGGTGAGATTGGCCTGCCCACCCATAGGAATGCATGGGGGATAAGTGTGTCCATGGTAATTCCTGGTATGAGAGGAGCAGTGTGGTCAAGTCTGGTATGTATGAATTTGTGAGAATAAATGCTGCGCAATGGTATGCGCAGATTTATTGTGACTGGTGTAGAAATGCCACTTTTAAAAGTTGGCATTTATGTGTGCTCTGTGTCTGCCTGCCTGATGTGAATTGCATGTCTGGCTTGTGAGTGACAGGGGCTGGGAGGTGTGTGTGGCTCCAGGAGGGGCAGGGTGAGTCAGCGCAGGGCTGAATAGGGAGATCTGCATGTAGATGGGAGGGAGGAGTTGCACCTGGGACCTGAATAGGACTGTGCCTTCCCTCCACAATGCTGGCTCTGCCCCCTGTGGTGCGTCTGAGCACCTAGCCCCCACCTGACAATGGAGAGAGGAGCTGAGCACAACAAAGTGCTCCAAAGCTCCCCAAACCAGTTGCGTCTGGTTTTCCCCCAGCCCTGTGCTGTGACACAAAGGGGAAAAGGGTGTATAAAAGAAGGGGCTGTGACCCCATGTAGATGTTCAGTTCCTGATCCTGACCGGAGGGGAGGAGGGGCTTGCTGCTGCTGGGGCCCAGGAGAGACCGCCATGGGGGCTGCCTCCCTGCTGGAGGGCCCTGTGTGCTGGCCCCTGGGCCCAGCTCTGCCCCTGAACCCCTACCCAGGACTTTGGCTTCATCTAGCGCCTGGAAGCGCTATCCTTTAATTGCCCAGCTGAGGAGGAGCGTGGGCTGCGCAGCGCGATGCTGTTCGCCTCGTTGGAGGGAATCCCGACGTGAGGGATTCCCCCTTGATGCCATTACGAGCGGGTGCCCACCCCGCTTTATCATTATTGAAGCCCGCTTTATATTTCAAATTAGGAGGGAGCCCACCCCTCATTGTGCGCGCTTATCTTTTAGTAATAGAACGGGTGACCACCCCGCATCACCGCAGCCAAGAAGAAAAACGTTGCCGGGCCGCTGCCAAATGCAACCCGGAAGACAGGCACCGTTGCCTGGTTGTGGGCGGGGCTTCGCCTGAGGAGGCGGAAGGAGTTGCGGCCTGAGCGGCGCTCCCGTGAGCCGATGGGAGCCCCGGTGCGCGAAAAGGGAGTACGGGAGCCTACCCCGCTTCCGAGAACCCTGCAGTGAAGTCCCGGGTCCCAGGAGGGGGCCCGGGTGAAGTGTGGAGAGGCGGTGTTGTGCTGGCGGCACCGGGGGCGCGAGGCACATTGTCGGTGCCTGCCCCCGCTGCCTGGAAGCCGTGCAGAGTCGCGGGCGGTGCAGTGAGTCCCGGGTCCCAGGAGGGGGCCCGGGTGAAGAGTGGCAGCCGGCAAGTCTTCGCGGGGCTCTTGGAAGCTGAGAGAGCCCCGCCTGCCGTCCAGGAGCACGCCGGCCCCGCAATGGAGAGGAGTCCAGAGGAGACTTCGCCCCGCCACAGAAGAGCCCCGTGAGTGGGGCTACACTTTGGTTGGTCTCGGTGTCAGTGGCACCAGAGGAGCCCGGCGAGTGGGGGGGGCTGCAGAGGGCACACAAGGGGGACAGTGTATCTTGTGCCCAGGAGGAGCCCATTGAACAGGGCGCCTCAGGCACACTTGGTGCCATTGCCTATTTCTCGAGCGGCCCCGCCTGGTAGAGGGCCGCTCCAACAGTGGGCATGATCTTTGGGTAGGGCCCCAGTGGGGGCCCAGAGGCACAGTGGTGCCGTGGTGGGATGGCTGATCCCAGCTGTCCTGCGAGAGCGCAGGCAGCTGCAACGTTTTGGGCATGTTGTCTCCAGAGCCCCAGTGAGGCCCAGAGGGCACAGTTGTGCCAGGCCTTGTTTTCATTCACAGCTGCCCAGCAAGTAGTGTGCAGCTGCAACGTTTAGGCTGTTAGTTCTTGGGGGCATTTTGTTAGGGAGACAGGAGTCAGATGCACTCCTTGGCCCCAGTACTTTTACAGCTGCCCAGCAAGTAGTGGGCAGCTGCAACGTTTAGGTTTGCGCTGAGTGCGCACCCTTGACTTTCCGCTGCCTTGGCAGCACGCCCTGACATTGGGACATTGGGCATTTGAGCCCATGTGGAAGGCCAGTTGGCCTGGGGGCAGGTTGGGGACATGGGTAGAGCGCCAGGCTCTACAGGATTGCGTAATGTATTTATGCCTACTGTGAATGTTGCCAAGAATGATTTAGGCCCATGGCGTAATGTGCTTATGCTAATGAGGTTTGGGCCGAATGTGGTTATGCCTAATGCCATGTGATGATGTCTTGAGGTAGTGCCTATTTGCGTAATGTGTTTATGCTAATGAGGCTTGGGCCTAATGTGGGTTTATGTCTAATGCTAATAGGATAATGCTTAGGGCATTATGGTACCAGTAGTTACTGGTTGTGTTTTACATTTGCATTTACTTACCTGATCTGATGGTTCTGACCATGGCCCGATTGGCCTGGCACTGTATATAATTCCCCTGTGAATATTGCCCGTGCCAGTTGGCACAGTGTAAATATGTGATTACGTTTCTAATGTGTTTTATGATAATACAAAGGCTATTTTTTATATAACCTTGTGTGGAGTTCCTTTTGTAGTGTGCCTAGTGTGTTGCTGCTGTATGTGTGTGTTGCGCAAACGCTTTAAACATTGCCTCCGGGATAGGCCTGACTGCTCGTGCCAAGCTACCAAGGGGGTGAGCAGGGGTTATCTTGGGTGTGTAACTCCCTTGCCCTGACTAGAGTGGTGGTTTCTGCCTGGCTTTGGCGCAAGCCTTAGCCAACCAAAAATCCCATTTCTAACAGGAAGCCTAACAAACCTATACATTTTAGAAAACTAGGCACCCAGGGGAATACAGGATGGGGTGACTTGTCTCGCTCTCACCAGGTTCTGTTCCCAGAATCCCTTGCAAACCTCAAACTTTGTCAAAAAAACCATATTTTCCTCACATTTCTGTGGTGGAAAGTTCTGGAATCTGCGTGGATCAACAAAATTCTACCCACCCCGTAATTCCCAAAGTCTTCCGAGAAAAATGGTACCTCACTTGTGTGGGTAGGCCTAGTGCCCGCGACAGGAAACGGCCCAAAACGCAACTTGGACACAGCACATTTTCACAGTGAAAACTGACCTTTTTTTTGCAAAGTGCCTAGCTGCAGATTTTGCACCTTAGCTCAGCCGGCACATAAGGAAACCTAGCAAACCTATACATGTTTGAAAACTAGACACCCAGGGGAATCCAGGATGGGGTCACTTGTCTGGCTCTCCCCAGGTTCTGTTTTATAGAATCCCTTGCAAATCTCAAACTTTGTAAAAAAAACACATTTTTATCACATTTCTGTGGTGGAAAGTTCTGGAATCTGCGTGGAGCCACAAAATTCCACCCAACCCGCATTCCCCAAAGTCTTCCGAGAAAAATGGTACCTCACTTGTGTGGGTAGGCCTAGTGCCTGCAACAGGAAACGGCCCAAAACGCAACGTGGACACACCACATTTTCACAGCGAAAACTGACCCTTTTTTTGCAAAGTGCCTAGCTTTAGATTTTGAACCCTAGCTCTGCCGACACCTAGGGAAACCTAGCAAACCTATACATTTTTGAAACCTAGGCACCCAGGGGAATACAGGATGGGGTGACTTGTCTGGCTGTCACCAGGTTCTGTTGCCCAGAATCCCTTGCAAACCTCAAACTTTGTAAAAAAAAAAATACAATTTTCCTCACATTTTTGTGGTGGAAAGTTGTGGAATCTGCGTGGATCCACAAAATTCCACCCACCCCGCATTCCCCAAAGTCTTACAAGAAAAATGGTACCTCACTTGTGTGGGTAGGCCTAGTGCCCGTGACAGGATACCGCCCAAAACGCAACGTGGACACACCACATTTTCACAGTGAAAACGGACCCTTTTTTTGGAAAGTGCCTAGCTGTAGATTTTGAACCCTAGCTCTGCCGGCACCTAGGGAAACCTAACAAACCAATACATTTTTTAAAACAAGACACCCAGGGGAATCAGGATGGGGTGACTTGTCTGGCTCTCACCAGGTTCTGTTACCCAGAATCCCTTGCAATCCTCAAACTTTGTAAAAAGACAAAAAAACATTTTCCTCACATTTTTGTGGTGGAAAGTTCTGGAATCTGCGTGGATCCACAAACTTCCACCCAACCCACATTCCCCAAAGTCTTCTGAGAAAAATGGCACCTCACTTGTGTGGGTAGGCCTAGTGCCTGCAACAGGAAACGGCCCAAAACGCAACGTGGACACACCACATTTTCACAGTGAAAACGGACCCTTTTTTTGCAATGTGCCTAGCTGTAGATTTTGAACCCTAGCTCTGCCGGCTTCTAGGGAAACCTAGCAAACCTATACATTTTTTAAACCTAGACACCCAGGGGAATCAAGAATGGGGTGACTTGTCTGGCTCTCACCAGGTTCTTTTACCCAGAATCCCTTGCAAACCTCAAACTTTGTCAAAAAAAACAAATGTTCCTCACATTTCTGTGGTGGAAAGTTCTGGAATCTGCGTGGATCCACAGAATTCCACTCACCCCCCATTACCTAAAGTCTTCCGAGAAAAATGGTACCTCACTTGTGTGGGTAGGCCTAGTGCCCACGTGAAGAAACAGCCCAAAACGCAACGTGGACACACCACATTTTCACAGTGAAAACGTACCCTTTTTTGCAATGTGCCTAGCTGTAGATTTTGAACCCTAACTCTGCCGGCACCTAAAGAAACCTAGCAAACCTATACATTTTTGAAAATTAGACACCCAGAGAAATCCAGGATGGGTCCTCACTTGTGTGGGTAGGCCTAGTGCCCGCGAGAGGAAACGGCCCAAAACGCAACTTGGACACACCACATTTTCACAGTGAAAACTGACCTTTTTTTTTAAAAGTGCCTAGCTGTAGATTTTGAACCCTAGTTCTGCCGGCACCTAGGTAAACCTAGCAAACCTATACATTTTTGAAAATTAGACACCCAGGGGAATCCAGGATGGGGTGACCTGTCTGGCTCCCACCAGATCCTGTTACCAGAATCCCTTGCAAACCTCAAACTTTGTAAAAAAAAAACACATTTTTATCACATTTCTGTGGTGGAAAGTTCTGGAATCTGCGTGGATCCACAAAATTCCACCCAACCCGCATTCCCCAAAGTCTTACGAGAAAAATGGTACCTCACTTGTGTGGGTAGGCCTAGTGCCTGCAACAGGAAACGGCCCAAAACGCAATGTGGACACACCACATTTTCACAGTGAAAACGGACCCTTTTTTTGCAAAGTGCCTAGCTGTAGATTTTGAACTCTAGCTCTGCCGGCACCTAGGGAAACCTGGCAAACCTATACATTTTTTTAAACCTAGGCACCCAGGGGAATACAAGATGGGGTGACTTGTCTGGCTGTCACCAGGTTCTGTTACCCAGAATCCCTTGCAAACCTCAAACTTGGTAAAAAAAACACATTTTCCTCACATTACTGTGGGAAGTTCTGGAATCTGCGTGAATCCACAAAATTCTACCACCCCTCATTCCCCAAAGTCTTCCGAGAAAAATGGTACCTCACTTGTGTGGGCAGGCCTAGTGCCTGAGACAGGAAACGACCCAAAACGCAACGTGGACACACCACATTTTCACAGTGAAAACAGACCCTTTTTTGCAAAGTGCCTAGCTGTAGATTTTGAACCCTAGCTCTGCCGGCACCAAGGGAAACCTAACAAACCTATACATTTTTGAAAACTAGGCACCCAGGGGAATACAGGATGGGGTGACAAGTCTCGCTCTCACCAGGTTCTGTTTCCCAGAATCCCTGGCAAACCTCAAACTTGGTAAAAAAACACATTTTCATCACATTTCTGTGGTGGAAAGTTCTGAAATCTGCGTGGATCCACAAACTTCCACCCAACCCGCATTCCCCAAAGTCTTCCGAGAAAAATGGTACCTCACTTCTGTGGGTAGGCCTAGGGCCCTTGACAGGAAACGGCCCAAAACGCAACGTGGACACACCACATTTTCACAGTGAAACCAGACCCTTTTTTTGCAAAGTGCCTAGCTGTAGATTTTGAACCCTAGCTCTGCCGGCACCAAGGGAAACCTAACAAACCAATACATTTTTGAAAATTAGACACCCAGGGGAATCCAGGATGGAGTGACCTGTCTGGCTCCCACCAGATCCTGTTACAAGAATCCCTTGCAAACCTCAAACTTTGTAAAAAAACAAACACATTTTTATCACATTTCTGTGGTGGAAAGTTCTGGAATCTGCGTGGATCCACAAACTTCCACCCAACCCGCATTCCCCAAAGTTTTACGAAAAAAATGGTACCTCACTTGTGTGGGTAGGCCTAGTGCCTGCAACAGGAAACGGCCCAAAACGCAATGTGGACACACCACATTTTCACAGTGAAAACGGACCCTTTTTTTGCAAAGTGCCTAGCTGTAGATTTTGAACTCTAGCTCTGCCGGCACCTAGGGAAACCTGGCAAACCTATACATTTTTTTAAACCTAGGCACCCAGGGGAATACAAGATGGGGTGACTTGTCTGGCTGTCACCAGGTTCTGTTACCCAGAATCCCTTGCAAACCTCAAACTTGGTAAAAAAAAAAACACATTTTCCTCACATTTCTGTGGGAAGTTCTGGAATCTGCGTGAATCCACAAAATTCTACCACCCCTCATTCCCCAAAGTCTTCCGAGAAAAATGGTACCTCATTTGTGTGGGCAGGCCTAGTGCCTGAGACAGGAAACGACCCAAAACGCAACGTGGACACACCACATTTTCACAGTGAAAACAGACCCTTTTTTTGCAAAGTGCCTAGCTGTAGATTTTGAACCCTAGCTCTGCCGGCACCAAGGGAAACCTAACAAACCTATACATTTTTTAAAACTAGGCACCCAGGGGAATACAGGATGGGGTGACATGTCTCGCTCTCACCAGGTTCTGTTTCCCAGAATCCCTTGCAAACCTCAAACTTGGTAAAAAACACATTTTCATCACATTTCTGTGGTGGAAAGTTCTGAAATCTGCGTGGATCCACAAACTTCCACCCAACCCGCATTCCCCAAAGTCTACTGAGAATAATAGTACCTCACTTGTGTGGGTAGACCTAGTGCCCGCAACAGGAAACGGCCCAAAACGCAACGTGGACACACCACATTTTCACAGTGAAAACTGACCTTTTTTTGCAATGTGCCTAGCTGTAGATTTTGAACCCTAGTTCTGCCGGCACCTAGGGAAACCTAACAAACCTATACATTTTTTTAAATTAGACACCCAGGGGAATCCAGGATGGAGTGACTTGTCTGGCTCTCACCAGGTTCTGTTACCCAGAATCCCTTGCAAACCTCAAACTTTGTAAAAACAAAACAAATTTTCCTCATATTTATGTGGTGAAAAGTTCTGGAATCTGCGTGGATCCACAAAATTCCACCCACCCCGCATTCCCCAAAGTCTTACGAGAATAATGGTACCTCACTTGTGTGGTTAGGCCTAGTGCCTGAGACAGGAAACGGCCCAAAACGCAACGTGGACACACCACATTTTCACAGTGAAAACGTACCCTTTTTTTGCAATGTGCCTAGCTGTAGATTTTGAACCCTAGCTCTGCCGGCACCTAGGCAAACCTAGCAAACCTATCCATTTTTTAAAATTAGACACCCAGGTGAATACAAGATGGGGTGACTTGTCTGGCTCTCACCAGGTTCTGTTACCCAGAATCCCTTGCAAACCTCAAACTTTGTAAATAAACACATTTTCCTCACATTTCTGTGGTGGAAAGTTCTGGAATCTGTGTGGATCCACAAAATTCCACCCAACCCGCATTCCCCAAAGTCTTCCGAGAAAAATGGTACCTCACTTCTGTGGGTAGGCCTAGGGCCCTTGACAGGAAACTGCCCAAAACGCAACGTGGACACACCACATTTTCACAGTGAAACCGGACCCTTTTTTTGCAATGTGCCTAGCTGTAGATTTTGAACCCTAGCTCTGCCGGCACCTAGGGAAACCTAGCTTACCTATACATTTTTTAAAACTAGGCACCCAGGGGAATTCAGGATGGGGTGACTTGTCTGGCTCTCCCCAGGTTCTGTTTCCCAGAATTGCTTGCAAACCTCAAACTTAGTAAAGAAAACACATTTTCATCACATTTCTGTGGTGGAAAGTTCTGGAATCTACGTGGATCCACAAACTTCCACCCAACACGCATTCCCCAAAGTCTTTTGAGAACAATAGTACCTCACCTGTGTGGGTAGGCCTAGTGCCCGCAACAGGAAACGGCCCAAAACGCAACGTGGACACACCACATTTTCACAGTGAAAACTGACTCTTTTTTTGCAAAGTGCCTAGCTGTAGATTATGAACCCTAGCTCTGCCAGCACCTAGGGAAACCTAGCAAACCTATACATTTTTGAAACCTAGGCACCCAGGGGAATACAGGATGGGGTGACTTGTCTGGCTGTCACCAGGTTCTGTTGCCCAGAATCCCTTGCAAACCTCAAACTTTGTAAAAAAAAATACAATTTTCCTCACATTTTTGTGGTGGAAAGTTGTGGAATCTGCGTGGATCCACAAAATTCCACCCACCCCGCATTCCCCAAAGTCTTACAAGAAAAATGGTACCTCACTTGTGTGGGTAGGCCTAGTGCCCGTGACAGGATACCGCCCAAAACGCAACGTGGACACACCACATTTTCACAGTGAAAACGGACCCTTTTTTGGAAAGTGCCTAGCTGTAGATTTTGAACCCTAGCTCTGCCGGCACCTAGGGAAACCTAACAAACCAATACATTTTTAAAACAAGACACCCAGGGGAATCAGGATGGGGTGACTTGTCTGGCTCTCACCAGGTTCTGTTACCCAGAATCCCTTGCAATCCTCAAACTTTGTAAAAAGACAAAAAACATTTTCCTCACATTTTTGTGGTGGAAAGTTCTGGAATCTGCGTGGATCCACAAACTTCCACCCAACCCACATTCCCCAAAGTCTTCTGAGAAAAATGGCACCTCACTTGTGTGGGTAGGCCTAGTGCCTGCAACAGGAAACGGCCCAAAACGCAACGTGGACACACCACATTTTCACAGTGAAAACGGACCCTTTTTTGCAATGTGCCTAGCTGTAGATTTTGAACCCTAGCTCTGCCGGCTTCTAGGGAAACCTAGCAAACCTATACATTTTTTAAACCTAGACACCCAGGGGAATCAAGAATGGGGTGACTTGTCTGGCTCTCACCAGGTTCTTTTACCCAGAATCCCTTGCAAACCTCAAACTTTGTCAAAAAAACAAATGTTCCTCACATTTCTGTGGTGGAAAGTTCTGGAATCTGCGTGGATCCACAGAATTCCACTCACCCCCATTACCTAAAGTCTTCCGAGAAAAATGGTACCTCACTTGTGTGGGTAGGCCTAGTGCCCACGTGAAGAAACAGCCCAAAACGCAACGTGGACACACCACATTTTCACAGTGAAAACGTACCCTTTTTTGCAATGTGCCTAGCTGTAGATTTTGAACCCTAACTCTGCCGGCACCTAAAGAAACCTAGCAAACCTATACATTTTTGAAAATTAGACACCCAGAGAAATCCAGGATGGGTCCTCACTTGTGTGGGTAGGCCTAGTGCCCGCGAGAGGAAACGGCCCAAAACGCAACTTGGACACACCACATTTTCACAGTGAAAACTGACCTTTTTTTTTAAAAGTGCCTAGCTGTAGATTTTGAACCCTAGTTCTGCCGGCACCTAGGTAAACCTAGCAAACCTATACATTTTTGAAAATTAGACACCCAGGGGAATCCAGGATGGGGTGACCTGTCTGGCTCCCACCAGATCCTGTTACCAGAATCCCTTGCAAACCTCAAACTTTGTAAAAAAAAACCACATTTTTATCACATTTCTGTGGTGGAAAGTTCTGGAATCTGCGTGGATCCACAAAATTCCACCCAACCCGCATTCCCCAAAGTCTTACGAGAAAAATGGTACCTCACTTGTGTGGGTAGGCCTAGTGCCTGCAACAGGAAACGGCCCAAAACGCAATGTGGACACACCACATTTTCACAGTGAAAACGGACCCTTTTTTGCAAAGTGCCTAGCTGTAGATTTTGAACTCTAGCTCTGCCGGCACCTAGGGAAACCTGGCAAACCTATACATTTTTTAAACCTAGGCACCCAGGGGAATACAAGATGGGGTGACTTGTCTGGCTGTCACCAGGTTCTGTTACCCAGAATCCCTTGCAAACCTCAAACTTGGTAAAAAAAAAAACACATTTTCCTCACATTACTGTGGGAAGTTCTGGAATCTGCGTGAATCCACAAAATTCTACCACCCCTCATTCCCCAAAGTCTTCCGAGAAAAATGGTACCTCACTTGTGTGGGCAGGCCTAGTGCCTGAGACAGGAAACGACCCAAAACGCAACGTGGACACACCACATTTTCACAGTGAAAACAGACCCTTTTTTTGCAAAGTGCCTAGCTGTAGATTTTGAACCCTAGCTCTGCCGGCACCAAGGGAAACCTAACAAACCTATACATTTTTGAAAACTAGGCACCCAGGGGAATACAGGATGGGGTGACAAGTCTCGCTCTCACCAGGTTCTGTTTCCCAGAATCCCTGGCAAACCTCAAACTTGGTACAAAAAAACACATTTTCATCACATTTCTGTGGTGGAAAGTTCTGAAATCTGCGTGGATCCACAAACTTCCACCCAACCCGCATTCCCCAAAGTCTTCCGAGAAAAATGGTACCTCACTTCTGTGGGTAGGCCTAGGGCCCTTGACAGGAAACGGCCCAAAACGCAACGTGGACACACCACATTTTCACAGTGAAACCAGACCCTTTTTTTGCAAAGTGCCTAGCTGTAGATTTTGAACCCTAGCTCTGCCGGCACCAAGGGAAACCTAACAAACCAATACATTTTTTTAAACCTAGGCACCCAGGGGAATACAAGATGGGGTGACTTGTCTGGCTGTCACCAGGTTCTGTTACCCAGAATCCCTTGCAAACCTCAAACTTGGTAAAAAAAAAACACATTTTCCTCACATTTCTGTGGGAAGTTCTGGAATCTGCGTGAATCCACAAAATTCTACCACCCCTCATTCCCCAAAGTCTTCCGAGAAAAATGGTACCTCATTTGTGTGGGCAGGCCTAGTGCCTGAGACAGGAAACGACCCAAAACGCAACGTGGACACACCACATTTTCACAGTGAAAACAGACCCTTTTTTTGCAAAGTGCCTAGCTGTAGATTTTGAACCTTAGCTCTGCCGGCACCAAGGGAAACCTAACAAACCTATACATTTTTTAAAACTAGGCACCCAGGGGAATACAGGATGGGGTGACATGTCTCGCTCTCACCAGGTTCTGTTTCCCAGAATCCCTTGCAAACCTCAAACTTGGTAAAAAAAACACATTTTCATCACATTTCTGTGGTGGAAAGTTCTGAAATCTGCGTGGATCCACAAACTTCCACCCAACCCGCATTCCCCAAAGTCTACTGAGAATAATAGTACCTCACTTGTGTGGGTAGACCTAGTGCCCGCAACAGGAAACGGCCCAAAACGCAACGTGGACACACCACATTTTCACAGTGAAAACTGACCTTTTTTTGCAATGTGCCTAGCTGTAGATTTTGAACCCTAGTTCTGCCGGCACCTAGGGAAACCTAACAAACCTATACATTTTTTAAAATTAGACACCCAGGGGAATCCAGGATGGAGTGACTTGTCTGGCTCTCACCAGGTTCTGTTACCCAGAATCCCTTGCAAACCTCAAACTTTGTAAAAACAAAACAAATTTTCCTCATATTTATGTGGTGAAAAGTTCTGGAATCTGCGTGGATCCACAAAATTCCACCCACCCCGCATTCCCCAAAGTCTTACGAGAATAATGGTACCTCACTTGTGTGGTTAGGCCTAGTGCCTGAGACAGGAAACGGCCCAAAACGCAACGTGGACACACCACATTTTCACAGTGAAAACGTACCCTTTTTTTGCAATGTGCCTAGCTGTAGATTTTGAACCCTAGCTCTGCCGGCACCTAGGCAAACCTAGCAAACCTATCCATTTTTTAAAATTAGACACCCAGGTGAATACAAGATGGGGTGACTTGTCTGGCTCTCACCAGGTTCTGTTACCCAGAATCCCTTGCAAACCTCAAACTTTGTAAATAAACACATTTTCCTCACATTTCTGTGGTGGAAAGTTCTGGAATCTGTGTGGATCCACAAAATTCCACCCAACCCGCATTCCCCAAAGTCTTCCGAGAAAAATGGTACTTCACTTCTGTGGGTAGGCCTAGGGCCCTTGACAGGAAACTGCCCAAAACGCAACGTGGACACACCACATTTTCACAGTGAAACCGGACCCTTTTTTTGCAATGTGCCTAGCTGTAGATTTTGAACCCTAGCTCTGCCGGCACCTAGGGAAACCTAGCTTACCTATACATTTTTTAAAACTAGGCACCCAGGGGAATTCAGGATGGGGTGACTTGTCTGGCTCTCCCCAGGTTCTGTTTCCCAGAATTGCTTGCAAACCTCAAACTTAGTAAAGAAAACACATTTTCATCACATTTCTGTGGTGGAAAGTTCTGGAATCTACGTGGATCCACAAACTTCCACCCAACACGCATTCCCCAAAGTCTTTTGAGAACAATAGTACCTCACCTGTGTGGGTAGGCCTAGTGCCCGCAACAGGAAACGGCCCAAAACGCAACGTGGACACACCACATTTTCACAGTGAAAACGGACTCTTTTTTTGCAAAGTGCCTAGCTGTAGATTATGAACCCTAGCTCTGCCAGCACCTAGGGAAACCTAGCAAACCTATCCATTTTTTAAAACTAGACACCCAGGGGAATACAAGATGGAGTGACTTGTCTGGCTGTCACCGGGTTCTTTTACCCAGAATCCCTTGCAAACCTCAAACTTTGTTAAAAAAAAACACATTTTCCTCAATTTCTGTGGTAAGTTCTGGAATCTGCGTGGATCCACAAAATTCTACCCACCCCTCATTCCCCAAAGTCTTCCGAGAAAAATGGTACCTCACTTGTGTGGGCAGGCCTAGTGCCTGAGACAGCAAACGACCCAAAACGCAACGTGGACACACCACATTTTCACAGTGAAAACAGACCCTTTTTTTGCAAAATGCCTAGCTGTAGATTTTGAACCCTAGCTCTGCCGGCACCAAGGGAAACCTAACAAACCTATACATTTTTTAAAACTAGGCACCCAGGGGAATACAGAATGGGGTGTCTTGTCTGGCTCTCACCAGGTTCTGTTACCCAGAATCCCTTGCAAACCTCAAACTTTGTAAAAAAAACAAAAACACATTTTCCGCACAGATCTGTGGTGGAAAGTTCTGGAATCTGCATGGATCCACAAACTTCCATCCAACCCACATTCCCCAAAGTCTTCCGAGAAGAATGGTACCTCACTTGTGTGGGTAGGCCTAGGGCCCTTGACCGGAAACGGCCCAAAACGCAACGTGGACACACCACATTTTCACAGTGAAAACTGACCCTTTTTTTGCGAAGTGCCTAGCTGTAGATTTTGAACCCTAGCTCAGCCGGCACCTAAGGAAACCTAGCAAACCTATACATTTTTGAAAACTAGACACCCAGGGGAATCCAGGATGGGGTGACTTGTCTGGCTCTCCCCAGGTTCTGTTTCCCAGAATCCCTTGCAAACCTCAAACTTTGTATATAACAAACACATTTTCCTCACATTTCTGTGGTGGAAAGTTCTGGAATCTGCGTGGATCCACAAAATTCTACCCACCCCTCATTCCCCAAAGTCTTCCGAGAAAAATGGTACCTCACTTGTGTGGGTAGGCCTAGTTCCTGCAACAGGAAACGGCCCAAAACGCAACGTGGACACACCACATTTTCACAAGGAAAACTGACCCTTTTTTTGCAAAGTGCCTAGCTGTAGATTTTGAACCCTAGTTCTGCCGGCACCTAGGGAAACCTACCTTACCTATACATTTTTTAAAACTATGCACGCAGGGGAATACATGATGGGTGACTTGTCTGGCTCTCACCAGATCCTGTTACCAGAATCCCTTGCAAACCTCAAACTTTGTAAAAAAAAAAAAACACATTTATGTGGTGGAAAGTTCTGGAATCTGCGTGGATCCACAAAATTCCACCCACCCCGCATTCCCCAAAGTCTTCCGAGAAAAATGGTACCTCATTTGAAGTGGGTAGGCCTAGTGCCTGAGACAGGAAAAGGCCCAAAACGCAACGTGGACACACCATATTTTCAAAGTAAAAACAGACCCTTTTTTTGCAAAGTGCCTAGCTGTAGATTTTGAACCCTAGGTCTGCCGGCACCTAGGGAAACCTAGCAAACCTATACATTTTTGAAAACTAGACACCCAGGGGAATCCAGGATGGAGTGACTTGTCTGGGTGTCACCGGGTTCTGTTACCAGAATCCCTTGCAAACCTCAAACTTTGTAAAAAAAAAAAACACATTTTCCTCACATTTTTGTGGTGGAAAGTTCTGGAATCTGCGTGGATCCACAAAATTCCACCCACCTCGCATTCCCCAAAGTCTTCCGAGAAAAATGGAACCTCACTTGTATCGGTAGGCCTAGTGCCCGCAACAGGAAACGGCCCAAAACGTCACGTGGACACACCACAGTTTCATAGTGAAAACTGACCCTTTTTTTGCAAAGTGCCTAGCTGTAGATTTTGAACCCTAGTTCTGCCGGCACCTAGGGAAACCTAACAAACCTATACATTTTTTAAAATTAGACACCCAAGGGAATCCAGGATGGGGTGACTTGTCTGGCTCTCACCAGGTTCTGTTACCCAGAATCCGTTGCAAACCTCAAACTTTGGGGAAAAAAAAACACATTTTCCTCACATATCTGTGGTGGAAAGTTCTGGAATCTGGGTGGATCCACAAAATTCCACCCACCCCGCATTCCTCAAAGTCTGTAGAGAAAAATGGTGCCTTACTTGTTTGGGTAGGCCTAGTGCCCGTGACAGCAAACGGCCCAAAACGCAACGTGGACACACCACATTTTCACAGTGAAAACTTACCCTTTTTTTGCAAAGTGCCTACCTGTAGATTTTGAACCCTAGCTCTGCCGGCACCTAAGGAAACCTAGCAAACCTATACATGTTTGAAAACTAGACACCCAGGGGAATCCAGGATGGGGTGACTTGTCTGGCTCGCCCCAGGTTCTGTTTCCCAGAATCCCTTGCATACCTCAAACTTTGTAAAAAAAAACCACATTTTTATCACATTTCTGTGGTGGAAAGTTCTGGAATCTACGTGGATCCACAAACTTCCACCCAACCCGCATTCCCCAAAGTCTTTTGAGAAAAATAGTACCTCACTTGTGTGGGTAGGCCTAGTGCCCGCGACAGCAAACGGCCCAAAACGCAATGTGGACACACCACATTTTCACAGTGAAAACTGACCCTTTTTTTACAAAGTGCCTAGCTGTAGATTTTGAACCCTAGCTCTGCCGGCACCTAGGGAAACCTAGCTTACCTTCGAATTTTTTAAAACTAGGCACCCAGGGGAATTCAGGATGGGGTGACTTGTCTGGCTCTCCCCAGGTTCTGTTTCCCAGAATCCCTTGCAAACCTCAAACTTTGTAAAAAAAAAAAAAAACACATTTATGTGGTGGAAAGTTCTGGAATCTGCGTGGATCCACAAAATTCCACCCACCCCGCATTCCCCAAAGTCTTCCGAGAAAAATGGTACCTCACTTGTGTGGGTAGGCCTAGTGCCTGAGACAGGAAAAGGCCCAAAACGCAACGTGGACACACCATATTTTCAAAGTAAAAACAGACCCTTTTTTTGCAAAGTGCCTAGCTGTAGATTTTGAACCCTAGGTCTGCCGGCACCTAGGGAAACCTAGCAAACCTATACATTTTTGAAAATTAGACACCCTGGGGAATCCAGGATGGGGTGACTTGTCTGGCTCTCACCAGGTTCTGTTACCCAGAATCCCTTCCAAACCTCAAACTTTGTAAATAACAAACACATTTTCCTCACATTTCTGTGGTGGAAAGTTCTGGAATCTGCGTGGATCCACAAAATTCCACGCAACCCGCATTCCCCAAAGTCTTCCGAGAAAAATGGTACCTCACTTGTGTGGGTAGGCCTAGTTCCTGCAACAGGAAACGTCCCAAAACGCAACGTGGACACACCACATTTTCACAATGAAAACTGACCCTTTTTTTGCAAAGTGCCTAGCTGTAGATTTTGAACCGTAGCTCAGCCGGCACCTAAGGAAACCTAGCAAACCTATACATTTCTGAAAACTAGACACCCAGGGGAATCCAGGATGGGGTGACATGTCTGGCTCTCACCAGGTTCTGTTACCCAGAATCCCTTGCGAACCTCAAACTTTGTTAAAAAAAACCCACATTTTCCTCACATTTGTGTGGTCGAAAGTTCTGGAATGTGCGTGGATCCACAAAATTCCACCTACCCCGCATTACCTAAAGTCTTCCGAGAAAAATGGTACCTCACTTGTGTGGGTAGGTCTAGTGCCCGCGACAGGAAACGGCCCAAAACGCAACGTGGACACACCACATTTTCACAGTGAAAACGGACCCTTTTTTTGCAAAGTGCCTAGCTGTAGGTTTTGAACCCTAGCTCTGCCTGCACCTAGGGAAACCTAGCAAACCTATCCAGTTTTTAAAACTAGACGCCCAGGGCAATACAAGATGAAGTGACTTGTCTGGCTGTCACCGGGTTCTGTTACTCAGAATCCCTTGCAAACCTCAAACTTTGTAAAAAAAGAAAAACCATTTTCCTCACATTTCTGAAAAGTTCTGGAAATCTGCGTGGATCCACAAAATTCCACCCACCCTGCATTACTCAAAGTCTTCAGAGAAAAATGGTGCCTCACTTGTTTGGGATGGCCTAGTGCCCGCGACAGCAAACGGCCCAAAACGCAACGTGGACACACCACATTTTCACAGTGAAAACTTACCCTTTTTTTGCAATGTGCCTAGCTGTAGATTTTGAACCCTAGCTCTGCCGGCACCTAGGTATACCTAGCAAACCTATACATTTTTGAAAATTAGACACCCAGGGGAATCGAGGATGGGGTAACTTGTCTGGCTCTCACCAGATCCTGTTACCAGAATCCCTTGCAAACCTCAAACTTTGTAAAAAAAAAAAATCACATTTTCCTCACATTTATGTGGTGGAAAGTTCTGGAATCTGCGTGGATCCACAAAATTCCACCCACCCCGCATTCCCCAAGGTCTTCCGAGAATAATGGTACCTCACTTGTGTGGTTAGGCCTAGTGCCTGAGACAGGAAACGGCCCAAAACGCAACGTGGACACACCACATTTTCACAGTGAAAACAGACCCTTTTTTTGCAAAGTGCCTACCTGTAGATTTTGAACCCTAGCTCTGCCGGCACCAAGGGAAGCCTAACAAACCTATACATTTTTGAAAACTAGGATCCCAGGGGAATACAGGATGGGGTGACTTGTCTCGCTCTCACCAGGTTCTGTTACCCAGAATCCCTTGCAAACCTCAAACTTTGTAAAAAAAAAAATCACATTTTCCTCACATTTATGTGGTGGAAAGTTCTGGAATCTGCGTGGATCCACAAAATTCCACCCACCCCGCATTCCCCAAGGTCTTCCGAGAAAAATGGTACCTCAGTTGTGTGGGCAGGCCTAGTGCCCGCGAGAGGAAACGGCCCAAAACGCAACTTGGACACACCACATTTTCACAGTGAAAACTGACCTTTTTTTTGCAAAGTGCCTAGCTGTAGATTTTGAACCTTCGCTCAGCCGGCACCTAAGGAAACCTAGCAAACCTATACATGTTTGAAAACTAGACACCCAGGGGAATCCAGGATGGGGTGACTTGTCTGGCTCGCCCCAGGTTCTGTTTCCCAGAATCCCTTGCATACCTCAAACTTTGTAAAAAAACAAACACATTTTTATCACATTTCTGTGGTGGAAAGTTCTGGAATCTACGTGGATCCACAAACTTCCACCCAACCCGCATTCCCCAAAGTCTTTTGAGAAAAATAGTACCTCACTTGTGTGGGTTGGCCTAGTGCCCGCGACAGCAAACGGCCCAAAACGCAACGTGGACACACCACATTTTCACAGTGAAAACTGACACTTTTTTTACAAAGTGCCTAGCTGTAGATTTTGAACCCTAGCTCTGCCGGCACCTAGGGAAACCTAGCTTACCTATACATTTTTTAAAACTAGGCACCCAGGGGAATTCAGGATGGGGTGACTTGTCTGGCTCTCCCCAGGTTCTGTTTCCCAGAATTGCTTGCAAACCTCAAACTTTGTAAAGAAAACACATTTTCATCACATTTCTGTGGTGGAAAGTTCTGGAATCTACGTGGATCCACAAACTTCCACCCAACCCGCATTCCCCAAAGTCTTCTGAGAACAATAGTACCTCACCTGTGTGGGTAGGCCTAGTGCCCGCAACAGGAAACGGCCCAAAACGCAACGTGGACACACCACATTTTCACAGTGAAAACGGACTCTTTTTTTGCAAAGTGCCTAGCTGTAGATTATGAACCCTAGCTCTGCCAGCACCTAGGGAAACCTAGCAAACCTATCCATTTTTTAAAACTAGACAACCAGGGGAATACAAGATGGAGTGACTTGTCTGACTGTCACCGGGTTCTTTGACCCAGAATCCCTTGCAAACCTCAAACTTTGTAAAAAAAAAAAACACATTTTCCGCACAGATCTGTGGTGGAAAGTTCTGGAATCTGCGTGGATCCACAAACTTCCATCCAACCCACATTCCCCAAAGTCTTCCGAGCAGAATGGTACCTCACTTGTGTGGGTAGGCCTAGGGCCCTTGACAGGAAACGGCCCAAAACGCAACGTGGACACACCACATTTTCACAATGAAAACTGACCCTTTTTTTGCATAGTGCCTAGCTGTAGATTTTGAACCCTAGTTCTGCCGGCACCTAGGGAAACCTACCTTACCTATACATTTTTTTAAACTATGCACGCAGGGGAATACATGATGGGGTGACTTGTCTGGCTCTCACCAGATCCAGTTACCAGAATCCCTTGCAAACCTCAAACTTTGTAAAAAAAAAAAAAAAAACACATTTATGTGGTGGAAAGTTCTGGAATCTGCATGGATCCACAAAATTCCACCCACCCCGCATTCCCCAAAGTCTTCTGAGAAAAATGGTACCTCACTTGTGTGGGTAGGCCTAGTGCCTGAGACAGGAAAAGGCCCAAAACGCAACGTGGACACACCATATTTTCAAAGTAAAAACAGACCCTTTTTTTGCAAAGTGCCTAGCTGTAGATTTTGAACCCTAGGTCTGCCGGCACCTAGGGAAACCTAGTAAACCTATACATTTTTGAAAATTAGACACCCAGGGGAATCCAGGATGGGGTGACTTGTCTGGCTCTCACCAGGTTCTGTTACCCAGAATCCCTTCCAAACCTCAAACTTTGTAAATAACAAACACATTTTCCTCACATTTCTGTGGTGGAAAGTTCTGGAATCTGCGTGGATCCACAAAATTCCACGCAACCCGCATTCCCCAAAGTCTTCCGAGAAAAATGGTACCTCACTTGTGTGGGTAGGTCTAGTGCCCGCGACAGGAAATGGCCCAAAACGCAACGTGGACACACCACATTTTCACAGTGAAAACGGACCCTTTTTTTGCAAAGTGCCTAGCTGTAGGTTTTGAACCCTAGCTCTGCCGGCACCTAGGGAAACCTAGCAAACCTATCCAGTTTTTTAAAACTAGACGCCCAGGGCAATACAAGATGAAGTGACTTGTCTGGCTGTCACCGGGTTCTGTTACTCAGAATCCCTTGCAAACCTCAAACTTTTAAAAAAAGTAAACACATTTTTATCACATTTCTGTGGTGGAAAGTTCTGGAATCTGCGTGGATCCACAAAATTCCACCCACCCCGCATTCCTCAAAGTCTTCAGAGAAAAATGGTGCCTCACTTGTTTGGGATCGCCTAGTGCCCGCGACAGCAAACGGCCCAAAACGCAACGTGGACACACCACATTTTCACAGTGAAAACTTACCCTTTTTTTGCAATGTGCCTAGCTGTAGATTTTGAACCCTAGCTCTGCCGACACCTAGGTATACCTAGCAAACCTATACATGTTTGAAAACTAGACACCCAGGGGAATCCAGGATGGGGTGACTTGTCTGGCTCTCCCAAGGTTCTGTTTCCCTGAATCCCTTGCATACCTCAAACTTTTTAAAAAAAGTAAACACATTTTTATCACATTTCTGTGGTGGAAAGTTCTGGAATCTACGTGGATCCACAAACTTCCACCCAACCTGCATTCCCCAAAGTCTTTTGAGAAAAATAGTACCTCACTTGTGTGGGTAGGCCTAGTGCCCGCAACAGGAAACGGCCCAAAACGCAACGTGGACACACCACATTTTCACAGTGAAAACGGACCCTTTTTTTGCAAAGTGCCTAGCTGTAGATTTTGAACCCTAGCTCTGCCGGCACCTAGGCAAACCTAGCAAACCTATCCATTTTTTAAAATTAGACACCCAGGGGAATACAAGATGGGGTGACTTGTCTGGCTCTCATCAGGTTCTGTTACCCAGAATTCCTTGCAAACCTCAAACTTTGTAAAGAAAACACATTTTCATCACATTTCTGTGGTGGAAAGTTCTGGAATCTACGTGGATCCACAAACTTCCACCCAACCCGCATTCCCCAAAGTCTTCTGAGAACAATAGTACCTCACCTGTGTGGGTAGGGCTAGTGCCCGCAACAGGAAACGGCCCAAAACGCAACGTGGACACACCACATTTTCACAGTGAAAAAGGACCCTTTTTTTGCAAAGTGCCTAGCTGTAGATATTTAACCCTAGCTCTGCCAGCACCTAGGGAAACCTAGCAAACCTATCCATTTTTTAAAACTAGACACGCAGGGGAATACAAGATGGAGTGACTTGTCTGGCTGTCACCGGGTTCTTTTACCCAGAATCCCTTGCAAACCTCAAAATTTGTAAAAAAAAAAAAACACATTTTCCTCACATTTCTGTGGTAAGTTCTGGAATCTGCGTGGATTCACAAAATTCTACCCACCCCTCATTCCCCAAAGTCTTCCGAGAAAAATGGTACCTCACTTGTGTGGGCAGGCCTAGTGCCTGAGACAGCAAACGACCCAAAACGCAACATGGCCACATCACATTTTCACAGTGAAAACAGACCCTTTTTTTGCAAAGTGCCTAGCTGTAGATTTTTAACCCTAGCTCTGCCGGCACCAAGGGAAATCTAACAAACCTATACATTTTTGAAAACTAGGCACCCAGGGGAATACAGAATGGGGTGTCTTGTCTGGCTCTCGCCAGGTTCTGTTACCCAGAATCCCTTGCAAACCTCAAACTTTGTATAAAAAAAAACACATTTTCCGCACAGATCTGTGGTGGAAAGTTCTGGAATCTGCGTGGATCCACAAACTTCCACCCAACCCACATTCCCCAAAGTCTTCCGAGAAGAATGGTACCTCACTTGTGTGGGTAGGCCTAGGGCCCTTGACAGGAAACGGCCCAAAACGCAACGTGGACACACCACATTTTCACAGTGAAAACTGACCTTTTTTTTTGCAAAGTGCCTAGCTGTAGATTTTGAACCTTAGCTCTGCCGGCACCTAAGGAAACCTAGCAAACCTATACATTTTTGAAAGCTAGACACCCAGGGGAATCCAGGATGGGGTGACTTGTCTGGCTCTCCCCAGGTTCTGTTTCCCAGAATCCCTTGCAAACCTCAAACTTTGTAAAATAAACACATTTTCATCACATTTCTGTGGTGGAAAGTTCTGAAATCTACGTGGATCCACAAACTTCCACCCAACCCGCATTCCCCAAAGTCTTCTGAGAAAAATAGTACCTCACTTGTGTGGGTAGGCCTAATGCCCGCAACAGGAAACGGCCCAAAACGCAACGTGGACACACCACATTTTCACAGTGAAAACTGACCCTTTTTTTGCAAAGTGCCTAGCTGTAGATTTTGAACCCTACCTCAGCCGGCACCTAGGGAAACCTAGCAAACCTATACATTTTTTAAACCCAGGCACCCAGGGGAATACAGGTTGGGGTGACTTGTCTGGCTGTCACCAGGTTCTGTTACCCAGAATCCCTTGCAAACCTCAAACTTTGTAAAAAAAAAAAAAAAAAAACATATTTTCCTCACATTACTGTGGTGGAAAGTTCTGGAATCTGCGTGGATCCACAAAGTTCCACCCAACCCACATTCTCCAAAGTCTTCCGAGAAAAATGGTACCTCACTTGTGTGGGTAGGCCTAGTGCCCGCGACAGGAAACAGCCCGAAACGCAACGTGGACACACCACATTTTCACAGTGAAAACTGACCCTTTTTTGGAAAGTGCCTAGCTGTAGATTTTGAACCCTAGCTCTGCAGGCACCTAGGGAAACCTAGCAAACCTATACATTTTTGAGAACTAGGCACCCAGGGAAATACAGAATGGGGTGTATTGTCTGGCTCTCACCAGGTTCTGTTACCCAGAATCCCTTGCAAACCTCAAACTTTGTAAAAAAGAAACACATTTTCCGCACAGATCTGTGGTGGAAAGTTCTGGAATCTGCGTGGATCCACAAACTTCCACCCAACCCACATTCCCCAAAGTCTTCCGAGAAGAATGGGACCTCACTTGTGTGGGTAGGCCTAGGGCCCTTGACAGGAAACGGCCCAAAACGCAACGTGGACACACCACATTTTCACAGTGAAAACTGACCCTTTTTTTGCAAAGTGCCTAGCTGTAGATTTTGAACCCTAGACACCCAGCGGAATCCAGGATGGGGTGACTTGTCTGGCTCTCACCAGGTTCTGTTACCCAGAATCCTTTGCGAACTTTGTCAAAAAAACAAATTTTCCTCACATTTCTGTGGTGGAAAGTTCTGGAATCTGGGTGGATACACAAAATTCCACCCACCCCGCATTCTTCCAAGTCTTCAGAGAAAAATGGTACCTCACTTGTGTGGGTAGGCCTAGTGCCCGCGACAGCAAACGGTCCAAAACGCAACGTGGACACACCACATTTTCACAATTGAAAACTGACCCTTTTTTTGCAAAGTGCCTAGCTGTAGATTTTGAACCCTAGTTCTGCCGGCACCTAGGGAAACCTACCTTACCTATACATTTTTTAAAACTATGCACCCAGGGGAATACAGAATGGGGTGACTTGTCTGCCTCTCACCAGTTCCTGTTACCAGAATCCCTTGCAAACCTCAAACTTTGTAAAAAAAACCAACACATTTATGTGGTGGAAAGTTCTGGAGTCTGCGTGGATCCACAAAATTCTACCCACCCCGCATTCCCCAAAGTGTTCCGAGATAAATGATACCTCACTTGTGTGGGTAGGCCTTGTGACTGCGACAGGAAACGGCCCAAAACGCAACTTGGACACACCACATTTTCACAGTGAAAACTTACCTTTTTGCAAAGTGCCTAGCTGTAGATTTTGAACCCTATCTCTGCCGGCACCTAGGGAAACCTAGCAAACCTATACATTTTTTAAAACTAAGCACCCAGGGGAATAGAGGGTGGGGTGACGTGTCTGGCTCTCACCAGGTTCCGTTACCCAGAATCCCTTGCAAACCTCAAACTTTGTAAAAAAACAACCACATTTTCCTCACATATCTGTGGTGGAAAGTTCTGAAATCTGCATGGATCCACAAAATTCCACCCACCCCGCATTCCCCAAAATCTTCCGAGAAAAATGGTACCTCACTTGTGTGGGTAGGCCTAGTGCCTACAACAGGAAACGGCCTAAAATGTATTGTGGAGACATAAAAATTACCTACCATGCCAATGCCCCCACCCCTAATTCAAATTAGAAAAAAAATCCCTGGTATCTAGTGGGCTTTCTGCCCCCTTCGGGGGGGGGGGTCAGATTGGGAGCTACTGCCCCCCAGGGGGGCAGAAAGACTGTCATTTTGCGGCGGAGTGGGGACATTGGCATGCCCATATTGAACATCCCCCACCACTAATTCAAATTAGAAAAAAATCCCTGGTATCTAGTGGGCTTTCTGCCCCCCCGGAGGGGCAGATTGGGGGCTACTGCCCCCATCTGCCCCCAGGGGGGTCAGAAAGACTGAATTTGCCAAAATGCAAAATGCATATGGAGGGAGCAAAGGCCCTTGCCCAAGGGGCCTCTCCCCCCTCCCTGGTGCCTAGTGGGTGGATCCCTGGTTGGGGATTGCCCTCCTGGGGCGATCCCCAAGCAGGGATCCACTAGGGAGGGGTACCATTGGAAAGGGGAGATTCTCCCCTTTCCAACGATACCTCTCCTGACTTTCTACGTATGAACCTCTTGGCTCATTTCAGTTTCACTGAAATGACGTGCGCGCTGATAGTCATTTCAGGGAAACAAAGCAGACAGCCTTGGGAGCTGGGGAAGCTCTTCCCCAGCTCCCGAGGCTGTTGGGGGGTAAAGGGAATCCCTCTGGTGCCCGCACCAGAGGGATTCCCTGTGCCATGTGCAAGGACGGCTGGGGGCCATCCAACGCACATGAGCACTGGTGCGTCGGACGCACCGAAGGGGTTAAAGAAAGAAGACTTATACAATTAGTCCCTTCAACAAACACTAACTGAAGAGTCTCACTTTTCAACACTCTTCTCATTTAAAATAAATTCCATACTTGGATGTTATGATCTGCTCATGTAATATTCCTTTATTTCCTTTCCACCCCCTCTTCACATATATTTGAGTGTCAGGATAGCAAGGAATAGTACATGAAAATCATGCACATATGTGAAAATGCAACCTGTCTAAAGGAGATTGATGTATTTTAGCTATAGTAATCCGGCAACTGTGTGTTTGTGTGTGTGTAAGGATAAAAGACATTGGTATTGGTACCTCACACTAGTCAGATTACATCGTGGAAACCCTACACGGCACCCTTTATGTTGGAGGGGGTCTGGGGCTCAGGGAACCTTGACACATATCCTGTGGGACTGCCACAAATTATCTGAATATTGGACGCAAGTCCTGAACGATATAGATAAGTGCTTTGACATACAACTTCCCCGCTCTCCGAGCTATGTTGTGCTGGGCCTACCTAATGATCTTACGTTTCTGCTTAAATCTCGGAAAGGCAGACAGATAGGCCTTGCCCTAAGTGCGGCTCTACAGAATATTTTGGCGTTGTGTGTTACAGATAGACTTCCAACTCATACGGGCTGGCTGCATAGTATATCGCATATCATGGGCATGGAGCGGATATCCTACTCTTTGGCTAACAAGGGGATCTCTTTTACGAACTTTGGAAGCCATTTATAGAGATGCTCTCTACTGAATTTAAGGAACTCACGTGCCCCAAGTATTTACGAATACTCAGACTTACGAAACCAATGCAGGTGGAACATTAATATATTGCAATGGTGAACTTTATGAGAAAGGCCGGGGCTGGGAGGGAGGGGAGTGAGGGGGGAAGGGAGTTGGGAGGAGGGTTGTTGGGGTGAACTCTCCATAGGGGGTGGGTGGGCGAGGGGTACAGTTAATCAACAGATTTTGTGTTGTTTTCATGGTTAATTTATGTACCTAACATAAAACTCAATAAAAATATTGTAAACCTAAAAGTCATTGGTAATTTCAGCAATAACATGGAGCCAAAAGCTACTGGAAAATTTGAGAATCCCTTATTTAAGACCTTTCTGATGCCACTCCCTCATACAGATTGATAGAAGAAACCGTTTGAGGTGGGTGTTAAGGAAAGATGCAAAGGGTTAGTAAAGGATATATGAATCGACCATCTAAAAGGTTGCTTTAAAGAAATTGGTTGCTTAAAGCTGGGAGATTGACCTCCAAAGATCTAAAATGAATGTCAATTAGAGTGGAGGCTTTGAAAAGTCTTATAATGACTGCGATAGGTTGGCACACTCACAGATTAATTAGTTTCTTAATATATACTATGTATTGAACTCTGCGATGATAGAATCATGTGTATTTAAATGTAATAATTTAATGGATGCTATAGATCTTGAAATATTCTATTTCATGTTGTGATGTGTGTACATGGACTACGTCCAAATACACATTTAAATGATTTTAATATGAATTTGAATTGCAAATGATGTTAAGTACACTCCAAAAGTACATTTATCTTTGCTTCCATTTGCCCCCACTTGGACCTTGACCTTCCCCAGCCCTCTTTTCTGGTCTAAAGGTGTTTCAGAGGGTAGTCAGAGTGAAAAGACTCTTAAGCTGACAAACTGCATTTACATCAGTGAAGTGGGTGCAGAAATTTATTATTTGAAACCTTGTATGTGACTGCATGTACCTCCCCTGCACTGCATTATCTGATTGCGTGTGGCAGTCGTTTTGATCCTGGGGAGCCTTGTGCGAACACACATAATTGCATACTCCCCCACCAGACTCCTCCATCATGGCTCATTTATGTGCCATATACCCTACTTTCCTCTGAGGATCACCACTACTGAGTGTGCATTTCAACTCTGTTTTGAGTTTCGGGCAGTGTGGGGGTTCTCGGCCAAGTATGGTTCTCCGGAAGGATTACAGAAAGGCAGCTTGGACATTACTCTCTGCACTTACTGGATATTCTCGGTCTCCATAGTCATTCTCTCTACTCACCCTGCCCGAAGTGTCTCGCTACCAAGTGGATGGGGCAGCAAACAATAGCGACATCAGGGCAGATTAAAAAAAAAAAAAGACAGCTTGAAACGCACTTGTGATGCCCCTAGAGTAAACCTTCTCAGAGGCACTTGAAGTTTAATATGGTTTTCCTGACCTGTATCATATACTGATAAGAAGACCATTTTTATTTATAAGATTTATATTGCAACAACATTTCGTCAAAGCCATTTTGCAGCGCTAATGGTCAAGTGCTAAATAGGTGCATTTAGTCAATTATTAAAGTGGTATGCTTGCTGCTTAATTTTGGATCTAGTGCTATGGTGGGTCCAGGACATTGGAGTTAAATGGTCACAGTTTAAGACCAGTAAGCAGTGATTCCCCAACCAGTTCCCAGACCACTCATAGCATTGTAATGAGGTTAAACCACCATAAAGTAATATTATCTCAATTCTATTGCTACTGTCAGTTTGCCTGCAGTGGTAGTCGCTGTCTACCTTTGTCCTTCAGGGGTCCTCTTTGGGTATTTTTGTCATGTGAGATGTTGATTATTACCCACTCTTCACTATGCCAAGTATTATTGCCACATTTCCATGAAGTCCATGTAATTGAGGATACAGTCAATGCTCTGCATAACCATCTAACTAGTAACTCCTCATGCAGTTACCCTTTTCATACATACATAGAAAAAGAATACTCTGTATTACCTTTCAGAAAACAGGCTGCGAAAACTCTACTTCCTTTTGTTGGTTGGCATTAGGGATGTAGAAATGGGCAAAATGCAGAATCATTTTTGCAGTTACCGGTGCATATTTCTAATTACTGTTCATATTGCAACTGTATTTTATTTGTGATTGGAGTCAAGCTTTTTCCCTTGGACACCGCCTGTTCTGAGACTCCGTGTTGGGCAGAGACTGGTATAAAATTTAGAGGCAAGCATATTGGCCCAGCCTAAGAATAATGCTAAAAATACCCATTGTAGTTACCTAAGGACTCATTATTTAACTAAAGCAAGAGACGCCTAGAAGAGATGCCTGCTCCTGTCTCCAACTACAACATGCCCCTAAATGTATAAAGGATAGAATGCAAAAAGACTGGCCCTGTCAATCTCCTCCCTCTGATTCATTCTTTGTGTATATATGGCTCTGTTGCATTTGAATGTATACCTTACCTCAGTGGTTCTTAACCTTTTGACTTCTGTGGACCCCCTCTCAAACATTATTGGAATCCAGGATCCCCCACTCAATCCCCCACTCAATCATTATTAGAGTGCGGGGACCTCTACAGAGTAATTACTGCAAGTCAGTGTACCTTTCTTAAGCAATTTCGATGATTTAACCTTAAAACAACTGACATACAGAAACAAGCATTTATCCAACACATTTACAAATGATTAAAAATTCTATTTAATTAAAAAACAAATGTAAAAAATTCAATGTTTTGATTTTAGTGGCAAGATTGGGGCTTTTATAAATTTAACGGAGGCCACCCATCATCCATACTATATTCTGTTTGATGTATTTGCACAGCTCCCCTGAATCGGAGCACATCAACTTAATTTTTAGCCTCCAAATTCAAATTCATTTACATAACGTTTTAAAATTTACAATTTTACATTTTACTTCACTTTATTAATCTGTCAATATTATGTAATTTTCTAAGCAGTCTCAGACCTCCTAGGTATGTGTTGCGGACCCCTAGGGAACCCCGGAGCATAGGTTAAGACCCACTGCCTTAAATTGTGAAAATTGAAGAAATCATATTTTAACTGTGTTCTCACGACTTGAAGCTAAGAGTTTACCTCGCATGGTGGTAACTTTGGCGGGGGGCGTGGCCACGGAGCGGATGAGGGAAGACGTGTGAGCTCGGAGCTCCGCGCCGACCCCGATAATTCTCCTGAATCGGGACGCAGCGGGGAGCCCCTGAGCGGTCAGTGAGGTGGTGGCAGGAGGCTAGGGGCTTCCGCGGCACTGTTGGGAAGACCGAGCAACCTCCTGGCCAGGGAACCGGCGAAGTGTTCTGATCGCCGGGAGGAAGAACAAAATGGCGGCGATGGCGGCATCGGGACTTTGGTAGAGGCGCCGCGGCACGGCTTAGGCGACCGCCGAGGGAGCTGCGGGGGTCGCCGGGACCTGCCCGCTGGTGCCCGCCCGAGCGCTGTTGCCATAATAAACCCTGAGGAGCCCTGAGGACCCGGGGCCACCAGTTGTTGAAGTAACGGAGAGTGGCCTGATCTTGCCAAGAACTGCAGCGACCAGGAGGTTGCATTGGGACAAAGAACGCGGCCACACTACGGGGAGAGGCCCCGACGCAGTAGCGACCAAGGAACTCCTGCGGCAGATACAGCGTGAGGGAGCCTGCAGCACTGACGATCGTCAGAGAGATCGCCTGATAGGGGGGCGAACTGCCATCACGGGCGCTGACTGGAACGGAGGAGTGAGCCCGGCGGTAGGCAGCGGTGCGCAATATCGTGTGCGTACGCCCTGAGGGACTGGCTGATTGCGCGGTACAGAGCGGGGACGCAGTGCAGAGAGAGGCCCTGGAGGGCTCTCTAGGCAGCACGATCGGAGGCTGGAGGCGAGCGCGGAAGTTGGCAGAGAATAGGAAGCGGGGCAGCACCGAGAGCAGCTGTGGACAGGCGGTGGATGTTACAGCAGCATTGCAGAAAGTCTTGAGCGTGGACTGGTAACTTGAGTCCTGCATCACTGCTGGTGCAACTGTAGAACTGCTGGGGTCGCCGCGCAGCGGCTGGACTGCTGTATGGGGTACTGAACCGCCATCTTTGGCCTCCATCTGAAAGCGGCCACCGGCACTTAGAAAATAGCCAAAATAGTGCGGTTGCGTGTGGCCAGATCAGAGGAACACTGACGCTGTCGTACAGCTCAGACGAGGGGAAAAGGAGAGATCAGTAGTGGCTGGTGATGTAGCGAAGTTGCGGAGGAGATCTGAGCCACGGCCCCTACCGCACGACGAACCCCTTCCAGTGATTGTGCTGCGGGTATCAGGGCGGAGACTGGCTGAGTAGAATAATGAGGGGTGACCCTGATGCCTGAGCAATCACCCACGAACAGAAGCGGCGATTAGAGGCGCTGCAGAGAAGGGGACGGAGCGGCGGCGAGAGCTTTGGAAGGAGAGACCTTGGCAAGGACTGCATCAGCTGGGTGGGTCTCTTGGAGCGGCTCCTCAGCCCATGAGAGCGAAGGCATTGTGACCAGGGGAGGCCGGGGGCCCCCGCTGAGGCACGGATCTATTATTGGCTGGTAGCAGTGGGCGATACTGCTCCAGGGAGCTGGCGCGAGGGCTAGCCTACAGTTGGAGGTGAACGGAAGGGTGAACCGACGGAGCGGCAGGCGACAAGGTGGGAAGTGGGCGCTGGGGGACGATGGACAACCCTCAGTTCGGAGGCACACGATCACCGCCGGCGATAAAAGCGCATCACCACAGGTGCTCATGGGGAAGCCCAGAGGGAAGCAAGCGGGGCGCCCCTGAGCTGGAAGAAGAGGCGATCATGCCTGATAAACAGGAAGGGCTCACACAACAGTCAGAAGGGATGCTGCAACAGCAAGTAGATCAAATACTTAAAGCTATCACGGACACCAGGGACGCTTTACAACTAGACATTGCACATGTGGCACAGGGATTGGGACTCCTCCGAGCTGATCATGCTAAACTTGCGGATAGAGTGCAGCAGACGGAAGTGGCAATAGAGACCTTCGAACCTGCCCAGAAGGCGATGGAGGCCCAGATGACGGATGTTCAGCACAGGTTGCGAACTCTGGAGAGGCAGGCAGAAGATGCAGAAGGGAGGAACCGAAGAAACAATGTCCGAGTGGTGGGGCTGCCGGAGGGTGTGGAGGGGACAAACATGATAGATTATCTAGAGGCCTGGTTGAGACGGGAGGTTGCACCTGAAGGCCTGACACCGTTCTATACTCTGGAACGAGCACACAGAGTACCGGCTCGGCCGCAGGCTCCCGGGAGACCGCCCAGACCGGTGGTAGCTAGGCTGCTCCACTACAAGGACAGGGACCTACTATTACACGAGGCCCGCAACGCGGGCCCATACAAGGTGGGCAACAGTAACGTGACGCTGTTCCCGGATTATACACTCGAGGTGCAGCGCCGCCGAGCTTCGTTCTTGGAAGTTAAGAGGGCGCTCCGTGACGAGGGCCTCCAATATTCGCTGATGTTCCCAGCGCGCCTAAAGATCGCTATGGATGGCAAGACGTTCTTCCACGACAGCCCCGAGGAAGCCTGGACTTGGTTGGAGATGTACAAAGCGGGCACTGGGACAGCGGGGAGTGAACCGGATAAGCTGGCAGAGGCACTGCGTCCGCAACCGGAGACATCGCCCGGCAGCTCAGAAACCCACGGAGACACAGACAGAGAAAGAACGCTCTGCTGCTTTACAGGCGGTCACGGCCATATCGCAGGAGACTAACACGGCATCACTGGTGGCATCGGATTTAGAGAAGGGCACTGAAGAATCGGAAGCAGGAAGTGAGCACTTGCCACATGTAACGGCTGGGACGGCGGACGAGCTCCTGGATGCGTAACATTTTGGCTTGACTTGCATGGGCATGGGAATGGGTGGGGGCGTTCTCACCGGCCCTTGGGCAGCTCCCCTTAACTTGGTTGGCGGCTCATTACTGATAGCTGGAGCGGTTAAAAGGTCGGATGTATATATGCTAATGTAATCCCGCTATACTGTAGCCCCGGATGGGGCTGACTGGTTCTCTCGGGGAACACGGCGCAGGCTGATGGAGGAACAAGAGGTCGGACCTCTGAGGCTCTGGCCTAACCCCCCTAATTTTGTGTGGGTGTTGCTTCTTGGTTTTTATCAAGGAGCAGTTTGAACAGTAGTTTGGATGGGTCCTAGCGTTGTAGTGCCTGTTCTGGGGTGGGGAAGTTGGGGTTGGTATTGGGGTTTGGGGGGAAGTTAGACCTGCCGGTGTGTTCCAATGTGGGGGGCGGCTGCTGAGGAGGACATGGTCTCAATATGGGGTCGTTACTTGATTTGAAATGTATCACTTGGAATGTACGGGGGCTCCACACAATGCTGCGACGCCATAAGGTGCATTCTTATTTGGTACGACGAGGGACTCACATAGCCTTCCTTCAGGAAACGCATATTAACCGAGCCGAGGGGCTGGCACTGCAGCGGAGTTGGAGGGGGCAATTATTTTACACGACCTACTCGGCTTTTGCAAGGGGGCTTTGATCTGGGTTAGAGCGGGGGTCCCCTTCCAGCCGACACAACACTTGGTGGATCCAGAGGGGAGGTTTGTGGTGGTGATGGGTCGCCTAAATGGCGTAGATGTGACGCTATGTAGTATATACGCCCCCAATGTGGACCAGGTTGCCTTTTTTGATCAGCTCTCAGGGAGTTTAGCACCGTATCTAACCAGTTCAATACTGATGGGAGGGGATTTTAATTCAATTGCGGATGTGGAGATGGATAGATCCCACCCCCCGCTCCCTGACGCCCTGATCCATAGACTCTCCAGGGCGAGACGTGCATGGCAAGATAACTGGGGGCTGGTAGACACCTGGCGTGCACATCACTTAGAGGAAAGGGATTACTCTTACTACTCCGGCCTTCATGAACTGCATGTGCGGCTTGACGCGATGCTGTGTACCCCGGGAGTTCACCCCAAAGTCATCCATAGTGAGTATCTAACTAGGACATTATCGGATCATAACCCCCTGCTAATACAGATACGATGGGTTCGGGAGAGAGCAGTGATACCGACTTGGCGGCTGCGACCGGAAGCGCTGGAGGACCCAGTTTTCCGCGCAGACCTTGGGGCAGGTATAGATCAGTATTTTGCAGAGAATGAGGGCATGGCGACATCAGTGGCAACCGAATGGGATGCTTTTAAGGTGGTAGTCCGAGGTTTATGTATTACTAAAATGGTGGGGGTGCGGAAAACGCTATTACACGACATAGAGGTAGCAGAGCGCCGTTTGCGTAGGGCTGAGAGAGCCCGCCCTGAGGATCTGGGGATGCACGGGGAGGTCATGGAGGCCCTAGAAGCAGTGGCAGAGCAGGTGGAGAGATTGCGCTCCTTTGATTATAGATCATATAGGGCAAGGGTACACGCAGAAGGAGATAAGACAGGCGCGCTGTTGGCATGGTTGGCTAATCCGCACTCCCGGGGAACACCTATACTGGGACTAGCGGCCCCGAAGGGTGAATTGATATGCACGCAGCAGGGCATAAATGGTTTGTTTCTGGATTATTATACCGAACTATACAGCAGCAAATTGCAACAGGGTGGAGAAGCCGCAGGGGAGTTCTTTTCGGAATTGACCCTGCCCAGACTAGAGAAGGAGCAAGAAGACTTATTGGGGTAAGAGATTACGCTTGGAGAGATTCGGAGAGCAATTAAGCACATGGCGCGTAACAAAACGCCTGGGGTAGATGGCCTGCCGATTGAATTCTATTCTGTGTACGTGGACCAATTAGCCCCACGACTACAGGTGGTGTACCAGGAAGCACGGAAGGTGGGGATGTTGCCGGTAACCTCTCGGGAGGCCATTATAATTCCGCTGTTGAAGCCCGGGAGAGAATCGTCTGACATGGCGGCCTATCGCCCACTCTCGATGTTGACTACTGACTACAAAATATTGAGTAGGATCCTCGCGACTCGGCTCCTCCCGTACATGACACAGCTGGTCCACCCGGACCAGGCGGGCTTCATTCCCACACGGAACACATCTATCAACGTGCGGCGACTACTTCGTATTCTGGAGGGGGACCACAGCTCAGCACCTACCGCGACGGTTCTATCAGTCGATATTGAAAAGGCTTTTGACAGCCTGGAATGGCCGTTCCTTTTCCAGGTAATGCGAGTGATGGGCTTGGGTGAGGCTTTCGTGGAGTGGACTCGGATACTTTACAGCTCGGCGACGGCCCGAGTGCGGACCGGGGCGACGGTCTCATTGGCCTGCTCGGTGGGGCGGGGAACGCGTCAGGGATGCTCACTGTCTCCACTCCTGTTTGCCCTCGCGATAGAGCCGCTGGCAGCGCGCGCCAGGTCAGGGGAACATTACATTGGTCTAGAGCTCTGTGGGGACATGCAGTACATCTCGCTCTACGCAGATGATTTACTTATGTTCCTGGATAACACGGGAGAAGCCTTGACGGGGGCGACGACGCTATTGCATAGGTTCGGTGAGGCCTCGGGTGAGCTGGGCAAAGACATGCCTGTTCCCTGTACACCAGTCGATGGTGCGCCCGACCCAGCTGGGGGGCATACGTTGGGAATCCCACTGTCTGCCCTATCTTGGGACTAACATCTATCACACGCAGGACGACTTGTTGGAGGGCAATGTGGGAAGGGCGTTGCGCGGGATTAAGGGGAACGTGGCGTTCTGGAGCACACTGCCACTATCAGTGGCGGGCCGGGTGGCACTCCTGAAGATGGTGGCACTGCCTCGTCTGTTGTACTACTTTCGGACGCTGCCGATTTGGATACCAGGGTCGTTGTTTAAAACGCTCCGTTCTTTGACGGGGGGGTTCATATGGGGGAGCGGTAGACGGCGCGTGGCCTTGACCACGATGATGCGACCTCGAGCCGAGGGAGGATGGGCGGTTCCAGATTTCTAACTGTATTACCTAGCAGCGGAGCTGCAGTGGCTCACTCAGGCAGTAGCGAGGGAGTTTAGGGGCCCAGATGGGCCGATGGGTTCCACGCCATGTGCTATCCTTTGTTGTCCTTGGCCAACGACTGAGGCTTGGACCGTTAACTCACGAGGAGCGGACGCTGAGATTGTGCTGGATCCGTGGCCACCGAAGGAGTGGGGTTGCCCGGCCGTACGCCCCGGAGATTCCGTTAGGCATGTGTACAGCCCTACCACATGGGGAGATTGGTCTGCACTGGCTGAGTGGGAGGAGCGGGGGGTACATGTGATGGGGGACCTATATGAGGAGGGAGTCCTACTACCTTATCAGACATTGCAAGATAGATATGGCCTTCCCAGGGGCGGTTTCTTGATGCACTCAGCCCTTGTGACGGCAATTCAGCGCCACTGGGGAGGAGGGTTGTCGGAGCCGCAGACTTCTCTCATGTGTCAGTATGTCGTGATGGCAGCGGGGACCTTCAAAGCCATAACGTGCCTATACAGGCGAATGGTGGAAGAGGGGATGCAACCCTTGAGACAGTTGCAAAGGAAATGGGAGGCAGACCTGGGAAGGGAAATTCCCGAGATGATGTGGTCTAGGATAGTGGAGAGTGCGTGGAAGAGTACGCGTAATGCTAGATTCCAGCTTATCCATTTCTATGTGTTACATAGAGCGTATTTAACCCCAGCACGGATAAATAAGTATTTTCATGTGGATACAGCCAGGTGTCCCCGCTGCAACTCAAACGAGGCGGAATTTACCCATATGATGTGGAGTTGCCCGCAACTAGGAACGTACTGGAAGGAAGTGGTTGAGATATTGTGTGGGGTGACGGATAGGCAGATAGAACCGGACATGGGGGTATGTATATTACATTGGTTTCCTCATACAGCTCGGACGAAAGTCACAAGCAAGTTCTTGGACTTGGGGTTGGTGATGGCCAAAAGGGAACTGACGAAGAATTGGAAATCTAAGCAGGGCCCCAACGTTGAGCGTTGGAAGGCAGAACTCACCAAATGGGCGGCCAGTGAGAGTGTGGTTCGGTTCCAACAAGCTAGGAGATCTAACAACGATAAGGCACTAGAAACTGCAAAAGCATGGGAGGCTCTGGTTGCGCTGCTGCTGCCTGAACCGGAGTCGGATGGGGAGTCGGGGGATGTGCCGGTGGGAATATCTGGAGCTGAAGGGTAAAAGAGGGACCCCTACTGCATCCAAGGTCCATAGCTGAGGAGTTAAGGATGACCCAGAACAGGCTCCCCGAGGCGGAAGAGAAGGAAGGTTGCATGCCCCTGAATAGATATGAATAGTTGTCAATTTTTCCACTGTGATACTGAAGAACACACCGGCGGCGAGGGTTGGGGGGGCAAAAGGGGGGGATTGTTATGCAACTGGGTGAGCGCACAGGTTGATTGTATTAAGGACACATGGGCTGGGAAGGGCTGGATTGCTCAGTCACACAAGTATATTGGTGATGTTACTTGATAAAAGCATGTGCAGAATTGGGAGAGTGGCGAGCAACCAGATATCTAGTCATTCCTAAGTAGCTAACCTGAAACAGTGGATATGACCTGGGAAAATGTTCACTAGAAAAGATGTATGTTAACAACCAGTTGTATTGTTTGTGGGAAAAAACAATAAAAACATTTTACAAAAAAAAAATGGTGGTAACTTTGGCTGTGCACACATTAAATTTAGTTTGAAAATCGAAATGCAACATTGTAATTTCTGCTCATATGAAAAACAGTTTTTGAACTTGCTTCAGTATAATACACATTTAGTTCCATAGGCACCTATCTGATAAACAAAGAGTCCCTTTTTAGGTCTCGCATAGGCAGCACATGCGCTGCCTCTCCGAGGCATCAAGTAATCAGTATCACTAGTGAAACTCCACCCATTGCGTTTCTCTTTGTTTTGTCGCTTGCCATTGGTGAAATCTGGCATTGCTCTTCTTATCTCGCTCATTGTTGGCTAGTGGTCCCATACGTCACTTCCGTTTTCTTCCGTTTCTGGAGGAAGCAGCATCGACCAACTACAGTTAACTTACGCTGCAGGGCGGTATCTTTTAATGTAGGGACTACTTCATTGTTTTTAGGTCTCGCCTGACCCAGCGCATGCGCTGGTCTGGCGAGACTTTTAGTGAGGCCTCAAAAAATGCTACCATGGCCAGCCTAGAGCTACAGTGCATGTGCGCGGGCGCGCGCTTACGAGCAGAGGCGCCATATGGCTTTCCTCGTCCTGCTCATTAAGCGCATCGCTCGCCGCGCTTGATCGCGATCGCGATCACTTTCACTTTCGCGGCCGCTTTGATGTTTTCACGGCCGCGTTACTTTTACGGCCGTGCGCCAGTATTAACAAGCATTGGCATAGCCAAGAGGTCTCGCTTTTGGGACCTTATAAGTGTTTAGCCATGCAACAGTTGCATAACTAAATACTCATAAGGTCCCCAAAGCGAGACCTATTGGCTATGCCAATGCTTGTTTTGCCATGGCGCCTGGTTCGCGCATACGTTTAATATGCACAGCCACTTTCCTCGGTGTTGCACGGCCGCTTTTTGTATATTTATACCGTTGTTTAGCAGTAGTACACTGAATGAGTGGCGTACGATTATCAAGCGCTGGCATGTGTCCGACTGTGGCGCACCCGCACGGGGTGCCAGCAGCGCCGCTTCCCCTTTTCTAAAAGAGAGAGAAGCGTTCTCTGCCCTCTGAAACTGCGGGGATGCAAAGCCTCAAAGGCAGCGCTAGTCTCCCTGGAGAGCACTCGTGCTGTTAGGCTTTAGCTTCCTCTCAAGCCGCGCCTGACAGCTGACGCTGCCCCGATTCCATCTCTCTTCCTCCGACTCCTGTCTGGCATGTACTGCTTGCCGTGTTGCATCTGTGCTGTGTGGCACTGCTCGCTCCTCCCAGCAAGGAACCGTTGCTCATCCCACCTCCTATCCTGTCTGCAATGCCTGACGGAGCTCACCTGAAGTTGCACTCCAGCCATTCTTCCGGATTGGACTTGTAGCATCAGTCTCATTGTACCACCTTTCAGTACCTGCAAATGTCTGATAGGTGTGCGAGTGATGCTGGTCTTCTGTTAACGGGTCCTTCCCGGAGGAGACAGAGGCGCCAGGGTTTGCACTAAGAGGATCGCCAAAAAGCAACAGCGATGCCCGGGACCAAACTTGGGAATCTACCAGACAGGAACTATTCCTCCCTGCCGGACCCGAACGTCACCCGGGATCCATTCCTCGGCACCTCTTCAGACTATGATGACGAGTTTATGCGATATCTCTGGAGGAAGTATTTACACCCTAAAGAGTACGAATGGGTCTTGATCGCTGGATATATTATCGTCTTCATCGTTGCTTTAATAGGAAACATATTGGGTGAGTATAACATAGTGTAATATGCTATTTTAGGTGACTCGTGACATCACGGATGCGCTTGCGAGACCAATAAAAGTCTAAGGTCTTAAAAACAATATGCTGAAAGGTAAAGCGCCCTGTCAGATTCTTGCGGATGCCTGACTTTCTTTTTCCACGCAAAAAACGCATTCCTTCATAATATAATAGGCACTTGCAGAGCGGAGAGTGTAAAGCGCACTCCGTGGACGCTGTCTGAGCTTTGCATGTTCACTAACTCATGGGTAACTGGGCAGCGGTAAATGCGCCGCAACAAGGGGAGTTTGAAACTTAACATTCGTAGGACTTCCGTTGAGACTGGACGTGCTGTGCGGCGGTTGGTGAAGGAGCAAAGTGCAGGCCGAGGTGCTGGTTCATTGTGTGTGTTCAGAAAGGTTCCTAGAAAGCACAAGATCGCCAAAGCCTCACTGCCTCTTGCTTTTGTATACACGGGGCACGCTTTGAAGTTAGGCTTCATTTGTTTTTAATAGGTGTGTGACGCTCAGCGCACTTTCACTTTAAGCATGGTAGCTATTTCACTGTTGCTTGCTTTTGTTTACACACGCACGCTTGGAGGTATGGCTTCACTAGTTTATAATTATTGTGTGGCACGACGAACTTTTAAAAAAAAATTAATTGGGGTGTGGCACAGCGCACTTTCACATTTAAGTATGGTAGCTGCCTCCATGATTAGCAGGCTGCAAAAATATCTTCTCTGAGGCCCGTTTGTTTTTGACCGGGCGTTTTGAGCTGAAGTGTTTCTACAGTGACGCCTCTCCACATGCAAGCACGCTCTGCTCAATGGAATAGTTCTGGGAACACTCTCTATTGAAGAGTTCAGCTGCTACGAGGCTTCCTGTTGAGGATCTTGCACTACATGTAAGGTAAGCCTTTCTTTTGACCTCTTAGTGCAAACTTCTGTAGTTTTTACAATATAGCGCAACCTCGATCTGAAGGTTTTTGAGCACTTTACAGGTGCACCAGTTACATTACTCAAGGCCATGTATTCTTTATAGTCGGCTGCTCCGGCTATAAGTAACATCACATCTCGAGTAGAGGGAGGCAGAAGCCACATGAAATCTTGTTTCTTTTACAGCCCATTGTTTTCAGTTATGTCACTTCAACTGAGGTGAGGGAGGCTCAGGGAACAAGTCGAGGGTAATCAGAGATCCGCTCCATAATTGTTAAGGGGGGGCTGTCCCCCTTTGCCCGATGCTGAAGGAACCTCGGACATCTTCCTTTTTTGAAATAATTATTTGTTTTTTAATATTCGTGCAGTCACCTTTACATGTTCAGTACTATTCCCATGGGCACACGTATGCCTTAGTGTGTACTCACAAACAGTCCTTCTCTGTAATATTTCTTTGAACTGCACCCCTATCTAATCTATACACTCATCCCATCTTCCGTTTTCATGAACTTGTATTAAAGTACCATTACTAACTCCTGTTAACTTAATCTGCTTCAAAGAAACGTGAGAATATGCATGGAACCATTTCCTGAGTGCACAGCATTAATCCAAATAACCAACATTGACTTATAGCTTGCAGACTAACCATTAACTTTGGAATTCAGACAGTGGGTGACCTGACATAAAGTTTAACTCCTTGTCAGGAATAGTAAGCGCTATATAAATGTAATGACAATTCAATACAATACTTGCAATTGGTGCACAGTGTTTTCACCCACCATGCAACATTTTCCTTCTCCTCGAGAAGAGCCCAGGGTGGCATTAACTGAAGGGAGGATCTGCCCAGGATTGACCCACTCATTTCTTAATAATGTTAAAAAAGTGATATTTTCATTTTATGTTATTAAAAGTAACCGCAGGAACCAAATATATAATACTAAAACATTGACGTTACAAAATATACACCAACCCCCTTTTATTTTCTCAGAAAAACCTGTAGTTTTTGAATGTGACAAAGAAATTATTTTAAAAATGTCAGTCATTTTCTAAAGTAAAGTACCCTTGGTGTTTCAAAAACAAAAACACATGATTTACAAGAAGTAAAATAAATAAAAACATGTTCTTTTAACATTTCTTTGAGTTGCCTTCTGCTCGTTCCAATGAGGTCCCTGGCCATAATGATGATGTCACCGGAAATTATTGCTCTGCATCTTTAAAGTAGTACTAAGCCTGAATACACAAGCTTTCTGTGCCAGGACCGGTTACTCTCTCAGTTCTACACTGATAGGCATTACTTTTGCACACCAAGTGCTTACATGCCGTCCATCATCTCCCCTCATCAGAAGGTGCCTCTGCAGAATAGCGTGGTGAGCAGCCTTGAAGAGCTCACCTACCGCTAAGGCAACCTTGTCGCCCTGATCCCAAAACCACATATTATTTGAAGTTAGAAACAAGCAAAAAGTAAGGTCTGCTTTCTTAACCCTGCTGTCCCCTATGCACTTCTACTTTCATGGACCCCATGTTCAGTGCAAAGAGCAAGCAAGTTAATTAGCCTGTACTTACACCTTCACATGGCAAGTTTTCCAAAGTTGTCTTAAGGCCATTTAAAAAGTAGCTGCTCTGTGTCTTGTTTTCTTGTGATTTTTATTTTTGTTAGAGCTCGAGGACAGGAATTGCCAATGCCTGCCTTAGCTTCATAAAATGCTCTCAGGTTGGTGGCACAAATCAATAGGCGGTAGCGCTACTGAAAAAGAAGTAACCTACTACCTCTTAAACTGGTCACGTTGGCATGTATGGGTGGTCACCATCAGCTTTGCATGCAAATGGTGGTGGTCTAGTTTCTAAAGGCTTCAATGTTTTGCCCCATGGATGTCAATCTCAGATGCGTGTTTGAGCTCTGGTTTGAGATATTTAAATAGTTGGTTGTCCAAGATGTGTTTACTGGCATCTATTGCTAGACATGGTTTCTCAAGAAAAGAGTAGGGGGGTCATAGAGCACCTAGTCGATATGCGAATTGCTTCCCTGTGCTCTTGAAGGAATCTGGCTGCCCTATTGTTGCTTTTTTTTCAAGCGTTTGTATGAACATTACAAGTACCAGTGAGTAGCGATTGAATAATGTTGCATTTACAGGTGCTATAAATATTCTTGAAATTCTCTAGATAGCACCGACCACCTCTGGACCAGTGGTTCACTCGCACTTAATCTCTAAGGATGAGTTTCAGAATTATTTGTCAGTTATAAAGGGTATTGTCTATCAGGCAGGGTGACTACTCTCGCGGATGCAGTGAATGTTAGATGGCTTGCTGCTCCTGTGGCCTGACAGGAAAAGTATTAGTTTGTTTTATTCCATGTTTTACAGCTCTTGAGAAAAATAACTTCAAGTTTCATGGACAGCCCAAATGCCTTTTATTTATACGTTTTAAAAAAAACACATAAATAAAAGGCTTTGTTGTTTACAATGACAATAGCTCAAACTCTGGTAAATGCGAGACCTATTGCATTGCAAATGCTGGTTTTATACTTGCGGGAGCGCAGCATGCCGAGCTGTAGCTTCGCATATGGCGGGCTGCGCCTTTCCTTTTGTTCTGCACGTCTGCCTCCTCTCCAGCTCTGCAGGCTCGTTGCTTCCCTGTCTATGGACTGGCTCCAGTCCCGCAAAGAATGGCTCTTCCTCCGCCCCTCAATACCACTCTGCTGACTGACTACAGAAAGCTTGCATGCAGTATCTGAGCCCATTCATGAGGGTTTTGAATGTTTTTAATAACGGTAAGTGTGAATTCAGTAGCAGCCATAACGCGCCACTTTCAATTTTTAAAAGGTATCATCCCTTTTGTGCTAATTATTTGGCACTGTTTTGCTACTCAATTATAAGCAGTCCCCCTTTAAGAAGGCGGATCTTCCCCATAAATGTGCAACTTCCTCCAAAGCCCGGAGTTTCAAGCCGGCCTAGGGTGTCCGCTCCTTCCTGTTCCACAGGGTCTGCATTTTGTATTAACTGTGGGGCTGTGACTCGCCACCAGTGTCTGTGCCCTGAGGAGGAACTGGCTACATACACCACAGGAGGTGCAGAGGTGTGCGTTACACCCCTGTTGAGACAGCTTCAACTTTTGGCAAAGGCTGGCGGCGAGATCATTCACAGGCTTGCAGGAGGTCCGGAGCAGGGAAAGCTGCTTTTGTTTCAGGAAGCTCTCGGCTGAAACATGCATGTTGAAAATCTGTGCTTACCATAGCATGCCACCCCCACTAATTTGATGCCTCTTTGTTATTTAAGCTAAATATAGAAATCAACAACTGACATTACACCTGATACAAGCCAGGACTATTGGTTTTGTCAATAGTTAGCTGCATAAGATAAACGAGTAACAATGACTATTTCTCCAATTTTGAGACTGAAAAATAAACACTTTTATGTATGACAACATTTATATGGCACTTAATACACTTGAGGAGTTATTGTAGCACTTTACATCTGGCAGGATACTTAACTACATGAAGCCCTTCAGCATCAAGAAATGTGACTGGCTCTGCCCCAGCCCATTAAGCCCCATAGAGATGCCAGCCTGACCCGTGACAGTTTGTGCTCCAGCCGAGAAGCTCCATAGAGATGTCAGTCATGAGACTACCTTCCCCACAGCCCCTGAAGCCCCATGGAGACATGAGCCTGACGTGACTTACTCTGCCCCGGCCCTAACGCAACGAACTAACATGTAAGTCTTGAAGCGTTCCCGTTTTCCTGACTATACTGCAGTTCGGCTGCACAGCAAAAAGAAGTTCCTCCTCTTGCACACTTGTATTTTGCAGTTTATTTTGTGTTTTTTTGCAGTTTTGATATAGCGCAAATTCAACTCTAAGCTATTGATTGGAATGCTTAACATGGCACCAGTTACATTGCACAAGGACAAATTTGGTTTTTGTAGGCACTGATAATGACGCGATTTCCCCAGGATCATGGGATGTCGAGCCGACGCCAAGATTAGAACCTGGTTCCCCCGCTCAGAAGTGGGTAGCCCAGACTGATGTCACATTCTCTCCCCATGCCGAATCTTCACAAGCCCGTGTGAAATCCCGAGGGGAGCTGCAATGTTTAAAGGGCCCCGCATTATCTTTCTGTAAAACGCGCTCATTCATCTCCTGTTTCAGCTCTAATTGTATTGTACAATTGTTTCCTTTTAATAGTAGCTTCTCCTCTTTCTTCGTGACCTTTGTAATTGTAAACGTATGCACTGGCTCTGTTAATGAACAATAATGAAGAAAGAGCATGCAGGCCGCCAGCTCGTGCGTGTGGGGGTGATGTATGGGGTTTATAGTGCTATTATTGGCAACACACCCCACCCACACAATAACAGAGCATGCATAATGAATAAATAAATACACAACACAACTTTTGTTTGGGAAAATATTGCTGCAGGTTTATTCTATACAAAAGTATGCAATATGGTGGGCTATCTTATGGGCGATCCAAGGGCAGGCAGCTGTAACCAACCTATGCTGCCCTGCCCGCCTGATGAGCCAAGCACTGTGGAGAACCCAATCAGTGCTACACCTTATGGGGTGATCCTCTTTCCGGATCACGTGACACATTGGTCCCTTATTACTCACGCCCCTTTCAGGGCAGAGCGTAGCAAGGCAAGCCCCCGGTTGTTCAGGCCCACAACCGCCCGAAGGATAACGGGGCGCCGACGCGGTTTTACAGGAACCTGCCATGAGGCTCCTGGTATTTGGCTCTGGCACCCCTATTGTGCCCCTGCAGAGGTACCCATCTGCTTCCAGATCTCCCTGTAACTCCGCCACAGCTCTGGAGGCGGCCCCCGTCGTCGCCAGAGCCCCCCACCAAAACAGCTCCTTTCTCACCTGCAACCTGCTATTTCCCGGGCCTCCTGCATATTCAATAGGAACAGGTCCATGCCCACATGTGACAAGTGCACCTCCTCACTGTCAAAATAACCTTTGCTGCTCGCTTGAATTAGGCCTCCCATCGTACAGGAGCGCAGTGCCAACAGGAGATGGGACCCCAAGTGCATAACCAATTACTGCTCTACTTCGAAAACACAGTCCTATGTGCTATAATAGTTGAGCCCAGTGTGTAACGATATGCAAATACCATTGGGGGTTGGTTACCATGGTTCACCCCACACCCTACTTGACGGGTCACAACTAGAGAGTGCAAACTAATGACCAGCTGAACAGCAAATATGAGCGATTTAACTTGCCCCTCCATAAAGTTGACTGCAATGGTTTCGGAATTCGGCTGCATCTGTGCTCCAAACCCATATTCTAACCCAGTAGGGGGTGACAGCCCTTTGTTCGAAAATGGCTGTGTCAGCAGATACGGAAATATTTGTGCTCCGTTAACCCACACTCATCTTTACAGTGTTCAGCTTCTTGTCCTGTCGCACACCTTCGAGGACCCTGCACCTTTTATAACCTGGCAACCACTCCTACTCACCTGGCTGACCAACTAAAGCAGGCAGCCTCCAACTAGAATTGAATCGTCCTGGGTGCCAAAAGGTTAGCCAATGTATTTGGATAAGAGGACAGGGAGTAAAACATGAGCAAATCTCCTGCCCTTTCTGAAATAAGAATGCCAAATGTACTGGTAATTGTCGGCATTTGTGCTCCCTCCACATCTTACCACACTGTTGAAGGACAGCACCCTTTTATAATGCCTGCTAAGTTCCCTCGGTGGTGAAACCCCCTAGGCTTCCCAGCTTAGTGAGTCTGTCTGCCTCAATACAGTGTGCACTGTCTGCAATCTAGAGCCTAACATTCAGGATTGACTAAGCCCTTGTTTATCCCCATACTAGATTATTCCAACATTTGGGGGGGGTTCACACTGCCCACCCTGTGCAGCCCTAGCAGAGGAAAATGTCCTGCTCCGTTAACTTACTTTTGTTGAATACTGGACATGCCAAATGTTCTTTTTACATAGTAGCCTTTTGTGCTTGACACCTTGTTTCCCCAATTATTGGGACAGCAGCACCCTATGCTGGCTGGCAGCGTCCTCACCCAGCCTGGCTAATATAGCTATCAGGGCGGGGCATTTGAGCTTAACTGAAGCAACATGTCACCTACCCTCGGTTCTGGGGTGCACTTACTTCGCCCCGTTGATCATACAATTGCACGGACCCCTTTGATTGCTAAACCTTGGTGAACACCTTAATTGTGTCAAATCTGGTTTGAATCGATATATGTATTGTGCCCACTATAGGCGACACCTCACCCTTTCGTGGAGTGACAACTTACGCAGCTCAACAGGCTTGCTTAACTGCCGTCGGATCACAGATGCACAGTACCTGCTATCCATCTCTGACCCTGGATGCTTAAACCAGCAAAAGTGTCGGAATCCCAGTTTCATGCTTTAGCTGCAGCACACCTTCAGTGGTCCCGCTGGGAGATACCACAAACCGCATTGGTCTTGAGAACCTTAAGAAGCACACAATTATCACCTGGGCATACCTCCAAATGAGACTGGCTCCGCACAGCCGTAAGGCCAGAGACACACCTATATTAAACCTATTTACTGTTTTTTTGCCGCTTGGCACCCTTCTGATTGATGATGCGGAACCTCCTACCCAGCATAAGCTGACCGTCTGGCGTTGCCGTCACACCAACCGTGTCCCTTGAATCACCCTCCATCCTCCTGTGCAATAGCCATAATGCTAAGTGGGCACTCAATTCAACATCCCTCCTTTCCTGCTGGACTGTTGCCTGTTCGGTTTGATCTGTGGTGACTGCACCCAGACTTCCCAGGCAGCTTAATTGCTGACAATGTGGGCAGTTGACCTTAGAGGAATCTCACACTTGCAACTATAGCGATTATTTACATTAAAATGATACTGTGTCTCTGGATGAACTATGCACAGTTAATTTAAACTCTCACACGTGCAGTTGTTGTGAACAACAAGGTGGAAGGCCAGGATGTGTTGGGGGGCCTCCCCCCTACCAGTCTCTGCTGTAATTTGTGGTGTAGGCTGAAATGAATACGTTCACCCCATGGAATCTTGGCGCTGACTAACATGTTTATTGTTACCCAACTCCATGGTACCTGTTTTACCGACCTCTGAAGGGACTTCTGGCACTTGAAACCTTGCTTGGACAGGCCCGGGTGAGAAACCTTCATCTAGAAGGCCTGCCAGCCGGCAGACCACCTCCAACACTAGAGTGTCACTCAGCCACCCCATAGCCTGTATACTAAACCAGGTATAGTTGATATTATAATTGACAGAGGCACATTACAAAACTTTTTAGAACTGTAAGCTTGCCCGCGACTCCCAGGTCTATATATGCACTCCCCTCTCACCACTGGCATAGGGTGTATCAAGTGCATGCAGAGCCGGCTTCACAGGCGCGGCGATATCCCCTCAGACCCATTGATAAGAGTAGAACAGTGCCACCTTGTGGCCTGGCGCTTTATGCCATTGGGGGGGGGTACAACACTCCTTCACAACTAGTCTACATATTGTGCCCTACTGCAAACCTATAAATTGTTTACAAGCCTTTGTTACTCCCTTATGCCCAGGGATACCTAAGGCAACGCTTCAATTCCGAAATGATGGGACTGTGCACGCACTGTAATGAGTCTTCACCTGCACAAGTCGCCCAAGAGACAAGATGGCCCTTACTAACCTTGTGTTCCAGTACCAGATTTGGGAAGGCGTATCCCATGTTATGTCAACTACTGTGCCACTCTTCAGGCCTATGGAAATTGTGCGAAACTTTTGCTTACTACACTGCTGGGTGAGCCCACTGTATTCACCAATTTCCTTAACAATTTCCGTTTCTGACTGTAATAGGGCACACGTTCACCCTATGGTATCTTGGCGCTGCATGACATGTTTATTGTTACTCAACTCCCTGGTACTAGTTTTATCGACCCCAGAAGGATGAAATGCTAAGTGGACCTACCAGGATCTGAACCTGTAACCAAGAGGTCAAAGACAAGCCACTTTCTGTTCTGCCGCTCCACCGGCCTGTGAAATTGTATCCCAGGGCCGACTTCTGGCACTTGAACCCTTGCTTGGACAGGCCCGAGCTAGAAACCCACATCTGGAAGGCCTGCCAACCGGCTGCCCACTTCCAACACCAGAGTGTCACGCAGCCACTCCGTAGCCTTGATACGAAACCAGGTATAGATGTATCGGAAGACCCAACTCTTGTCGCATGCATGCCAGAGATTTTGCTGCGTATCCTAGTCTGTTAAAACCCGGGCGCAGGGTAGGCTGCAGAGCTACGCCCACGAAGAAATCGTCCGCCCCTGCGTGCAGACCCAGCATCCCTTGCTCGCCCCGTCGCCGAAACATACGTGTTACCTATAGCTGTTAGGCACTCGCCCCACCCTGCTCGAACTGGACGTGGCCCAATTTCCAGTCTTTGCCTAATAGTCAATGGCATGACCGCACTGGGCCCCTCCTAATAAGACATTCTATATCCTAATCATAAATTAAAATTATCTGCACTGGCAGGTTGAGGAGGGGAGTCCAAGCGAGAGACCAAGAGTTATTAAACTACGGCACTCTTGATAACGCCCGACAATGATGCTACGTGCCGTTAAATAAAGGTCCAAACCCATCATTCACGTGTCCTGACCACATGTCTCAACCCTGGTGTGAGAAAGATGAACCCATGTTTGCCGAGCCCCGGCCAGAACCGCAACCGTTTTACCATCTGGCAGAAGTAGCAGCATTCCTCCATAAGACATTGAGAGGGCAACCCGCATAACCCCTGGTGGCAGAAGGACCTTGTTGGCAAATCCGCAAAGTGTTCGCTCAATACAATAAATACAAGCCCTACTCTTCCTGCATTGTCCCTTGGCCAGCCGGCGCCAATGGTAACCTGGTGCCAGCTAATTCTTTGCTTTATGATGTAAATAGTAGCATGAGGCCTTACGCAATGGGTGTCATTATGTCTTGAAAACATTAATTAGCCACGCAATGAACCATGGACACCCTTCAATGGCTCTGAGGTGAGGCAGTTGTCGAACACAAAGCAGGCAATCTGCAAGAGGCTTAGGGTCCGTTAAGCGGCCAGCATGTCCAGCAAGGAACCTCAGCTCCGGAAACACCTAGAAGGATGCTACGCTGACCCCCCGATCTGCTCCCCCATGGTCCTGAACTGGGGACGTTGCCTGTGGCTGGGCATGGAAACCCCACATCCACCGCAACTCTCAATGAGACCAACTAACCGACCGCCGTCAAAATAAACTTTCCCATGGTCTGCCGAGATCATGGCCCCAAGCAGTGTATGTCTCTCAATCCCTGCGATGCCCCACCTTTCTTCAAGTAATCCACATGTGCACAGCCCAATGCTGATGCCTTGCTCACAATACCAACAGGCTGCTCACTGCCCGCTGTGTGTGGTTTGGTCACGTAAATGTGGAAAACCAAAGTCCACAGTTAGTCGCTGCCGTGCAGCCCACGTTCTTGTGATTCCTCTAGGAACGCCGCTGCATCGTGTGACAACCTGCGCTCAAAGACTGCACAGATAGAGGCAACATTGTTGCTGCTCCCGCTTCTATCCTGTCCCCTCCTTGGTGCCTCACCTTATCCTTCAATGGCAGAGACCCTACCGGGAACTTTCCAAGCCCCTTGTAGGCCAGCCTACCTCTGAGCTACAAGCTCCATGTGCTCCCTGCTGGGACACCGTCCTTCCTAGCCTCTAACACTTTTGGATGTTTGTATATCTCGAAAATGCAACCAGGCAGTTCTAGCGTAAATATGTCTAAGCGATGCCCATCGTACTCCTTAAAATAGATTGTCGAAGTATGTGAATTGTGACGGTCTCCCAATAAATAATGTAAGTCCAATAAATATTGAGCAGCTAAAAAGGCCTGTACGCCCCGAAATAAGTGTAACGTTGTACTTTCCAAACTTACACTAGTGACGGACGGCAAAGATCTGAACCTGACCTGTAGCTCTCGGTTTCCTACAGTAACAAAAGGCTAACACAGCATGTGCTCCCCGATGGCCTCTCAGGACTAACCCTCGTTAATCACCTTTCGATTTTCGATACTCGGGTAATACCGTCCGGACCCCATTCGCATTTGTTAACACCAACGATTGAAGAGATCCGCAGCCTTATGAATACAGCCTGCAGGAACAATGGCCCCTTTAAAATTGCATACAATCACCAAACCCTTCAAAACTACAAATTCTTGCAGAGTGATTCAAGTGTACGCACCCCGAGCGTACACCCCACCAAGGCATCTTCAGGCTGCAACGGCGAGGATGGGACTCCGGTCTGGCCCTGCAGCAGGTGTAACGGCAGCGCTGGCTGCAACGCCGTCCTCTGTATGCCGGCGCGAACTCGCCTGATCCCGACAAGATCGACGAATTCAGTGCGCCTGCTGCACCACTGCGCGACGCCCCTGGCCGGAGCACTTGTATCCTGAGGCGCGTTTGAAATCATCCCCCCTCTCAGGACATCAAGGGTGGCGGGGTACAAAGGCCTTCCACGTGTAAATGGATGCAATTTTTCCCCGGAATGCACCTCTCCTACTTCCCTTCAATGCACACGGAACGTGTAGCAGGCTGAAAGCTGCTTGATTGCATGCCTGAAACCCGGACCGACTTATTAGGCAAATACCGCTAAACTGAAACCACTAAAATATGACCACTTACCCCCAAAACATAGCCGCCCGCTGTCAAGTCATGGATCGGTGCAAAGCTCCCGTATCAATGGAGTGAGCGGAAAGCAGTTGACACCCCAGCATGTCGAAATGCGAAACAAGCACCATCCTTAATCGGCTTCCGGGAATAACGGCCTCGTACGTCGCCCTACAATAGGGAAGCTCAGACTACCAACGTAAAAGACCCCGCAGCGGCGTTCCGGAGATTAACCTAGGAGAATGGCGGCTTCCCACATGACCCCCAGGCCTGCCTACAACACACCCCCAGCTTCTTAAATTCTAGCGGTAAAATGGAAAGCTGTACTAATGGAACCATCAAGTCGAAGTGAAGTAAATGAAATATAAAGAGTTACCGAGTAACTTTACCGTAGCGACGGCTAACCAGAGACTCACCATAGACCTAAAATGGCGCGAAGACGAGGCAAGAGCACCCAGCGCACGCGAACCTGGGTATAATTCCGGGTGAAAGATTGCAGCCGTAGCAATACCAAACAGACAAAATTACGTGGACATGGTAACAGTCGCCCTCACTTAATTTACCATGTTGAAAACCAGGGTGGCGATTGCTTCAAAACGCCCCCCGGGGGCCACTGAACACATGTCCCGTCCTCCCACATGCAGTCTGCGCCGAGATAGTCTCTGCATAGAAAGTCAACTGGAAATTCATAACCTCCTCCGTGGAGCCGACGAGGGGACGAGGGCCCCATCCCGCAAAAGCAATGCCCTTTATATGCTCAATGCTGCCCCCACCTTCCAAACCAATGGGTGCACGGGACCCACATGTGACCGCATCGTGCCTGACACCGGTGAGCGCCTGAACACCCGACGGGGCTGCGAGTCACCTTCATCGCCCAGCTCTATTGCTCCAGAGCTGACAGCGAAATAACTGGCCCCAAAGGTGCAGAACCACAACCAGCAGGCACAAAACTCACCGCAACCAAACGACGACGCACTTCTGGCCCGGACGCGATGCCTGCCATCGTGTCCGGCGGGGGACAGAAAGAACAGCATACGGACCCCGGCGCGGACGGCGTGCCCGGCGCAACAGAGGATGCCAGAATGGCCGGGGGAGGCATAAATACCCTCCCCACCTCCTCGGTGCGCCGGAAGTGACGCGCATAGGGCAAGGGGGACTCCTCCCTGAGTCCCGGCATTAAGTTAGTGCCCAAATGGCACTAAAGGGCCGCCCTTTTAGGGGGCCCCCTGCGTGGGCCGCGGGCAGCCGCATTTCTTGGGTGGTACAGAGAGACCGAGCCGCCCCTGTCTTTATTTCAGGTACTCTAGAAGAGCACCCCATGAAATAAATAAGCACCTGTCAGAAAAAAATAAAACGAATTGCCCAGTACATTAACAGTAGACGAAGAGGGATCGGCTTTTCAATTCCTTGAGCTGGAGGTCACTTGCGCAACTGCAACAGAAACAGTCGCAGCTGCTCTGGGCAAATGCTGTCTACTCTACACTGGTGCAAAAACCGGCTTCAAAGGCAATAAAACAAACACAAGTGGCATCTACATCATAAAACAACATAACCTTCGGTACTGGACACTTGCAACCTTCAGGAGGTTTATGATAAAAATTCTATCAGGCACAGCGTACTCTCCCACAGTCTCCACAAGCAGAGCAATACGGCACGCTGCCGCACAAACGGTCAATACGCATTCTGTAACTTTCTTTAGTCTTTGACTGCATGTGTTAGTGTTTTCACTGCCGGTACGTCTGGACGGCTCGGCGGGCTTATGTGACAAAAGTGAATACAGAGCGCATTTCATGTTTTATTATTTTTTCTTAAATTCAGCACAGACAATGAACTGCTCCCTTCAACTTCCATGTATTCTCTGTGCTCTGTCATTGTTTGATTGTATACACACAATGGGCACTACCCCCCTGCCCTCTCCACTATCTCTTTTATGGGTTCCATTTTGTTGCTTCTACCCTTCCCCTCCCGGAACATGTTGGTAAACATCGGGGCATTTGTTTTTATGGAAGAAGGAAGGTGCACCAGAAGTGGAGTCAATATTTTCCAATTGTATTAAAAAATATATGGTTATTGTCGGTAGTTGTAAGAAATCGATATCAGCCAACGCGTTTCGTTCCACTGAGGGAACTTCATCAGGGCTGAAAACATATATACAAAACAAAACGTAAATCACAACAGCAACATATAAAGTAACATACTTAATACACAAACATATATATAAAAATACACATATCTAAATAATACAACATAATACAATGACATTACAGAACGGCTCAACTTAAATAAGTTGACACTTAAAAAGACAAACTTGATAGATGTATACAATTAAAATGTTTTGTATCCTCCATATACATATATCTGAAAGAGACACGTTAGTGACAGATTCCTTACCTTAGAATATCCCCAGGCGTCAGGCTGGATCCGGAAAGTTTTGCGTAGCACTACCCTTGCGCGTCGGTAGGCGGCGTCGTGCGGCTCCGTCGTCGGCGTCGAGATCGCCGGGATGACGTCGCGGCCAGTACTTAGACGCCGCCCATCCGCGCTGACATCAGTTCTTTCTTTTTCCGCGCCAGTAAGTGCAGATCCGGTGAGAGCAGTGCCCCAGTCATTTTTTGACTGAACTTTTTGTGATTTTTTTTTCACTGTTTTTCTCGAGTCGTTCGACTCCAACGGTGTCAGTAGGGATGCCCGGCTTCAAGCCATGCGACGCCTGTGGTCTACTGCCTCGGGCGCGACCATGACTCCAAGTCGTGCCCTGACTGTCGGGCCTTGCATCCGAAGGCTTTGCGAGAGCGGTCTCAAAAGCTCCTCGAGGTCCGGCAGTCGGCTCCGCGCCAATCCAAGCCCCGGTCACGAGAGAGGTCGAGGGGCCGGTCGCGGAATCCTCATCGTTCTTCGGGGTCAAAGTCTTCGCACTCCTCCGGTAAGTCGAAGCACAAGAAGTCGAAGAAGCGTCATCGCTCGACGACTTTCCCTCGCCGGTCGCACGACTCGGCTGAGGGTCCCGGCGGCACCGTCCCCACGGCTCCGGGAGTGCCTGTGGAGCCGCCGCCGCATTACCCGCCCTTCCCGAGTTCGGCGGCGACTCCGGCCGAAATACAGGAGTTCCTGTCGGCCATGGCCCGCCTCTTCGGGCCTAAAGGTCCCCCCGGTGCGCCTTCGGGCCCCGCGGGCCCTAGTGGGGTTCCTCCTGCGGCGCCGCCAGCAACACCAGCCCCGGCCCCGGCTCCGACCTCGGCCCCGGCTCCGGTGCTGCCACAACCCACGTCGACGCCCGTTGACCTAACGACACCTCCACCGGCATCGCTTTCACCGGTGCGGTTCACGACGCCGCCCGGGGCTCCGGGCGGCGTCGTCCTCAGGTTCTCTCCGGATCCGGACTCGGCGCCGGACCGACGTCGATCGACGCCGGCTCCGGCGCCGATGAGACCTTGGGTCCCACATGTCCCTCCTCCTTACATTGACCTTGATTTGGAGGACGAAGAGAACTGGGAGGGGTCTGAGGACCCTCTCACTGCCCAATGTGAGTATGATCAGGACTGGGCTGAGGAACTTGGGGATGCCAGTGGTCTGGACACCTCTCCTGACATTGGCATGCTGTCTCCTCCTTCCGTGGCAACGGAGGAGGGAGCAAACTTTGCTACGGTGTTGCGTAGGGCAGCTGAGGCCCTGCACCTCCAGTTACCTACAGTGGCTGTCAGGACTAACATCCTGACGGAAGTGCTTCAGCCGGCGGCTACCTCCTCGGAGCCACTGCTGCCGTTCAACGATGCACTTTCGGACATTCTTTTGGGCACCTGGTCCAAGCCCACCACAGGGGCTCCTGTGGATAGGAACGTAGCCCAACGCCATCGCCCTGCTCCGGGCGACCCCTGTTCCTTTCCCAACACCCCACCCCTGAGAGCTTGGTTGTCCAAGCCTCTGCCTCTCAAAGCGCCTTCCCTACAGCTCCCCCGGATAGGGAATCCAAAAAACTGGACCAATTTGGGAAGAAGGTTTTTTCTTCCGCCAGTGCTGGCTTGAGGTCTGTCAACACCACTTGCCTCTTGGGCCGATATACCCACTCCTGTGGGATTCCGTGGCGCAGATCCTGCCCAAGTGTCCTGAGGAGGCCCAGGCACTGCTTTCCCGCGCCATTGCGGAAGGAAGAGATGCAGCAAAATATACCATCCGATGTGGCCTAGATACCGCCGACTCGCTAGGCAGATCGCTTGCGACGAGAGTGGCGCTGCGCCGTCACGCCTGGCTGAGGACCACTGGTTTCTCGGGCGATGTCCAAAACACACTTATGGACATGCCCTTTGATGGTGTCGGCCTTTTCGGCAACAAAGCAGACCACGCGCTGGAGCGCTTTAAGGACTCGCGGGCTACAGCCAAGTCCCTGGGCCTTTCTGCTGTGCGCCCTCCGCAACAGTCTGCTTTTCACCCCTTTCGTGGCCACGGAAGGGGCGCCCAGTCACGTCCGCTGCCCCGCCACCGGCCCGCGCAGCAAGCGTCTTCGCGTGGCCGAGGACGTGGCTCCCGCCGAGGCGGGTCGGGTAACCAGCGTGCGGGTCAGGCCACCACCTCCGCCCCATCCGCGGCCTCCAAGCCCTCCTAGTCCATCCTTTCAGGTCCACAGCACGCCAGTGGGGGGCAGCGTCCGCCATCACCTTCACCACTGGCGTGCCATCACATCGGACAAGTGGGTCTTGGACATTGTCCGAAGGGGCTACTCCCCCCCCCTTCGAGACTACCCCCCCAGCCATGCCACCTCAATGCCACAGCATGTCGGGGGATCATTTGGTGCTTCTTCAAAAGGAAGTTGCGGCCCTCTTGGCCAAGGGGGCCATCGAGCGCGTTTCGACCCCAGAAGTAGGGCGTGGTTGTTACTCCCACTACTTTCTGGTGCCCAAAAAGGACAAGGAGGACATGCGTCCTATCTTGGACCTCCGGAACGTCAATCGCTTCCTCCGGAAGGAGAAGTTCAAGATGCTCACCCTAGCTCAGGTCTTGACTGCCCTCGACCCTGGAGACTGGATGGTAGTGTTGGACTTGCAGGACGCATATTTTCACGTCCCCGTCCTGCCGGCCCACCGGCGTTACCTTCGGTTCACGGTAGGCCTCGAGCATTTTCAGTTCACCGAGCTCCCCTTTGGCCTTACAAGCGCCCCTCGGGTGTTCACGAAAGTGATGGCGGTGGTCACAGCTCATCTGCGCTGGGCAGGGGTTCCAGTCTTCCCCTACCTCGACGACTGGTTGCTGAAGGCGGGCTCGTCCCAGGCAGTCGTCTCCCACCTCCAGACTACGGCCGAACTCCTGCACTCGCTGGGGTTCTCCATCAACATGCCAAAGTCGCACCTGATTCCTTCTCCACAGCTCCTTTTCATCGGAGCAGTTCTGGACACGACGCAGTTTCGGGCCTATCCTCCCGAACGGCGAGTCCAGGATATTCAGGCTATGATTCCGATCTTTCAGCCTCTATCCTGGGTTTCGGTACGGATGACCCTGAGGCTGCTGGGCCTCATGGCCTCCTGCATCCTGCTGGTCGATCATGCCAGATGGCATATGCGGGCTCTGCAGTGGGACCTGAAGTTCCAGTGGGCGCAGCATCAGGGGAACCTGTCCGATTACGTCCAGATTTCGGAGGGAACTGCAAGACAGTTGCAGTGGTGGCTCTCGAACCGGCAATGGGTCATGGGCAGATCCCTCTCCCTTCCCCAGCCAGAGCACACAGTTGTGATGGACGCGTCCCTTCTGGGATGGGGCGGTCACATGGGAGAGGCGGAGATCAGAAGCCTCTGGTCTCCGGCGGAGTCCCGGCTCCATATCAACCTTCTGGAGCTCCGGGCGATCCGACTAGCACTCAAGGCATTCCTTCCCTCTGTCAAAGGGAAGGTAGTGCAGGTGTTCACAGACAACACCACCGCCATGTGGTACTGCAACAAACAAGGCGGGGTGGGGTCGTGGACCCTATGTCAGGAGGCTCTGCGTCTCTGGACATGGCTGGAACATCAGGGCATATTCCTGATGGTTCAACACCTGGCAGGTTCCCTGAACGCCAGGGTGGACGAACTCAGCCGCAGGTGCATGATGGATCACGAATGGCGTCTTCACTCGGAGGTGGCGCAAGGACTCTTTCTACAGTGGGGAGAGCCTTGGTTAGATCTATTCGCCACCGAAGAGAACGCGCAATGTCATCAGTTCTGCGTGTTGGAATTTCCAAGGCGGCACTCGCTCGGCGACGCTTTTCGTCGCGGGTGGAGTTGCGGTCTGTTGTACGCCTTTCCGCCTATACCACTTCTACCCAGAGTGTTGAAGAAGATTCGGCGCGACCGGGCCCAAGTCATTCTTGTGGCTCCGGGCTGGGCTCGAAGAGTTTGGTATCCCGAGCTACTCAGTATGAGCGTCGATCCCCCGATCCGTCTGCCTCTTCGGGAGGATCTTCTGTCACAGCAGCAGGGGACGGTCCTCCACCCGAACCTGTCCAGTCTCCACCTCCTTGCGTGGAGATTGAGCGGCGGCAGTTGATTCCTTTTGACTTGCCTCCCGAAGTTTGTGATGTGATTCTGGCAGCCAGGCGTCCCTCCACTAATGTGGTATACGCCTGCAGGTGGAACAAGTTTGTGGCATGGTGCACAGCAAAGGCTGTGAATCCCCTTTCTGCCCCTCTTTCTGAGGTTCTTCTGTTCCTTCTTTCTCTGGCCCAACAGGGTTCTGCCCTGGGTACCATCAAGGGCTATCTTTGTGCAATCTCGGCCTTCCTCAGGCTTCCTGATCAGCCCTCCTTTTCAAGTCCCCTGTTGTTAACAGGTTTCTTAAAGGCATTACACACCTCTTCCCTCCTGTTCCGTTTGTAATGCCTCAGTGGGACTTGAACTTGGTTCTTACCTTTTAATGTGCGCTCCTTTGAGCCTCTACATAACTGTCCTCTTCGTCTTCTCACTCTGAAGACAGCCTTTCTGGTGGCCATCACCTCCGCTCGGCGGGTGAGTGAGCTCCAGGCTCTTTCGTGCAAACCCCTTTTTGTCTGTCCATCCAGACAAGGTTGTTCTTAGGACGCGTCCGTCCTTCTTGCCAAAGGTGGTTACTGCCTTCCACATTGGGCACCATCACTTTGCCCACCTTCTTTCCGCTTCGCATCCTTCCAGAGAGGAAGAGAGGCTCCACCGTCTGGACCCAAAACGTGCGCTTTCCTTTTACCTCAACCGCACACAACAGTTCCGGGTGGATGACCAGCTCTTTGTTGGCTACGTGGGCGCCAAAAAAGGTTGGGCTGTACACAAGAGGACCATCTCCCGCTAGGTAATCTTGTGTATCAAAGCCTGCTATTCTTTGGCTAAGAAGGAGCCCCCTGTTGGGCTACGTGCCCATTCTACCAGGGCAACAGCTGCTACCACGGCTTTAGGCCGCGGTGTTCCGCTACAGGATATATGTCAGGCAGCTACGTGGGCCTCGCTGCACACGTTTGCCAAGCATTACTGCCTTGACAGCCAGGTCCGGAGGGACGGCTTCTTTGGCCGCTCTGTCCTCCGGGACTTCCTTGTCTGAATCTGTTCGCAGACCCACCACCGGGGTTGGTATTGCTGGGGTATCTATTCTAAGGTAAGGAATCTGTCACTAACGTGTCTCTTTCAGATGCACAAGTTACTAACTTGTGTAACGATATATCTGTAAGAGACAGTAGTTAGTGACAGATTCCTACCGCCCCACCCATCCTCCCCATTCTGCAAACTGATTTCTAGGGTTAAGGACATCCCTTTCAGGGCTCTAGTATTTTTCAGACACCAATGTCAGCTTCTTGCATGGCTCTGCGTTCCTGGCGCGGAAAGTCGTGTACAGAACTGACGTCAGCAGCGCATGGGCGGCGTCTAAGTACTGGCCGCGACGTCATCCCGGCGATCTCGACGCCGACGACGGACGCGGAGCCGCACGACGCCGCCTACCGATGCGCAAGGGTACTGCTACGCAAAACTTTCCGGATCCAGCCTGACGCCTGGGGATATTCTAAGGTAAGGAATCTGTCACTAACTACTGTCTCTTACAGATATATCGTTACACAAGTTAGTAACTTGTACAACAGACACATAAAATTTAAAACATTCACTGAAATCAAACAAATATAGTCCATTATTTATAGGTGACCCTAATTCTCATGATCCCTATAGAGAACAAAAGTAGAGGAAACCCATAGTGAGTGTAACAACTCAAAGAAGACAAGTGGTTTACAGCAAGGAAGGGAGAAAAACGAGAGACACAAGGAGAAACGAAAGACACAAAAATCGAAATATCAAAAGTCATCAGTTTCGAGACAGGTCCAGATACTCTTCTAATGGAAACGTGTACAAAGTTGGTACACTTCCAAAACTGAACATGTTTATATGAATATGGGGATGATGTGCTGAACCCTTGGTCAGCCGTGGATGAGAGTGCGTTTTTTGTCTTTAAAATCGGGGCATTTGTGTAGCTGGGAGGACTTTAGTTGTAGCAAAGAGGACCCACACCCATTTTGTAAACAACAGTCACATGGCCCTCAACCAGCAAACATATCATGACCCGAAACAGCAACTAATCCGGAAATGTTTGGCCGAAAAGGAGGTTGGTCCCAAACTGGTGAAAATCAGATGAAAGGCATCAGTGCAGGCTTCTCAATTACCACCAAGTCATTAACACACATCATATGCACCTGTCCACTCTTGCTAACTGAAGTCGATATTGGGTAAAATCCACCTTCAGTCCAGGGACTTGTATTCACAGAAATGCTGTGTTCCAGTTCTTGCAGAAGGCTGAATTCAGATTACCCGCCCATTTTGTAAAATATTTGGGATGTGCAGCTAATAAACTAAATGCACTGAATGCACCTCAGGCTGGAGCACCCACCCAGTGTCCTGTATGAAATAATAGCCTGTTTTTAACAGGCTGTCCCACGCCCCCCATGAACTGCTCGCTACTGTGATATGTTCAAACTTTTTTTTATGATGGGCCTGAAACTCTATATCAAATGTTTCTATGAAACATTTTAATACCTCCACTCCTTCATGAGCTGCTCTCTATTGTAATACCATTAAGCTCTTGTATATGAAATAATTGACATTTTCTATGAAATATTTTATATCTGCATACCTGCAATGGTTTTTACTAACTGTGCATTAACAATAAATAAATACTGGTATTCTTCAGGCACGCTTGGCAATGTTATGCTGCACCTCTGCACATGTTCCCTACCTCTGCTACCTGGTGTGATCCTGCTCATACTCAGACTTTAGGTTTCTTTGCATGGTTGATGTTCTGATGGAGTAGTGGCCTCCTGCCCCATGGCTCAGCTTCATTTTGCATCCTCAAGAGTAAACAATGCTCACATGTCAAATGCTTGTCTTCTTTGCAGGCTTTGTTAAGGCCCTGCACGCCTTCCTCATCTGCTGCAGCTTCACTCGATGGTGCAGGCAGACTTGACTCTCTTGACTGTGCAGCAGCTGGGAAAAATTGAGCAGTGATTTCCAGAAACACCCTTTTAGGTCTCCTGCTTCTCACAAAATGGGGCTACTGCCTCTAGTTGCCAGGAAGAAAGATTGCCTACCTGATTCTGGCAGCCAATCAGAAAGGAGAGGCATTTCCTTTTTTTGTATTTTTATTCATCCATTTACACTCCTCCATGTTAACATAGCCATAGCTTTACTATACAGTTCCTATTACAAATTATAATATGGTCTAGTGTGCACTTTTTTTCTTTAAATAATCTCTCCACTGCAATAAATAAATTGCCATTTACAATGCCAATAGCTCCAATTCCAACAAATGCGAGACCTATTGCATTGCAAATGCTTGTTTGCACAATATTGGTATTTGCCCATGCACCTTTCCCTTGGTCAAGAAAGGGCTGCATCTTCTTCATTCTTCATGACATAATATCAAAGAATTTAGCATTGGAAAACCTTTACCTTCTCAAAGATTCCTTTGGCTAATATTCTGTATTAGGCTGACAGAAGTTTCCTTATAACGGTAATGATAGTAAAGCAGAATTTACTCCCTCCTTAGTATTCTGACAAAGGTCTCTGCTTGGGCCTGCAGAATTCAAATTGTTTGGATAACTTCCCATAGTTGGAGCTACCTGTTTCAGAGGGACATTGATCAGGTGATTAGTGGTTATTTTCAGAAGTTGTGAAAAGTCTTGTTTAGACTCTACTGCAGCAAAAATGTAATCTGCTTATTGAGGTTTTCTAAAAAAAGCAGCCTACAGAGTAAGTGCAGCCTTTTTATGTGGTATTGACTGACACAGTGAAGGCAGCAGTGGCGGCCCGTTGAAGTCGGCCACAGCCTCTACTTTATTCTACCTATTTCTTTTTGGTATTAGTTGATAGTACCAGAAAAAGTTGCCACCAATAGACGCCTACTGTCACATTGACTCTTGCTGTCCGGCAACACTCGCAACAGAAAATGTCAGACAGGAGCATTTAATTTGTACAGCCACACCAGCCAGCCAGCAAGCATTTGCCAACAAGTGATTTTACAGCCAAGAGACCTGTGAGCTCAATAGTCCAGAAAGGCTTGGGTCTCAAGTGAAGTGCTGAAGCGTCACCCTTTCAGTCAGCCCAGGTGCTTTAGGCTTCTGCCTTGCAGTGCACCTTAATCAGGGAAGCTACTTCTCTCCATACTTTTGCAACTCATTACAGCATTGGGTAGTGTCAGTAAGCCTCCTCACTGACTTCACCCCACTCTTTAAGGAGCTGGGAAAGTGTTGGAAGAATCTACAAGAAGCTGAATACTGGAGGCTGTGCAGTGGGTCATCACAAGTTTGATCCTATAAACAGAAGTATTGTGGAGGCTGTAGCGCTTGTCTTTAATTCCAGTGTATTGCTTTCTCTACCAGCAGTAGCAGTGACGGAGGTGGCACTGAACAAATAATTTCTGCATAGCTGCACTTGTGAAACTAGATGGGGAGAGATATAGAACAGCAGTAAGGGTCCCCTTCTTCTGGCAGACAAGCTGCTTTGGAAACCTACTGACTCTTGGGTTAATTTGCCATCACGACCTGTCCCAAACCTGGGACTTGTACCAGACATTCATAGGTGGATATTGCACATACAGCAGGGGATAAACCCATTTTGGAGGGGATTGCAATACAAACCTAAGGTAATAGGATCTTTCTGTTGTAGGGTGTCCAGTTGTCTAAAGAAGTCCCCCACCATCCCTCCCCAAAGATTTGACGTCCCTCACTGCAAAGTGTAAGATTTGTTAACTGATAACCTCACCACACTATCTGCCATTTTTGTATTGAGCACATGGGTCGGGGAGACTTTGCCTTCTAGGGAGGAGCCAGGACATTCCTCCCTAAAGCGGTTCCTAACTTCTTTTTCCAGGGGTTTCTTGAGCCTGGTTGCCACGTAAACTGCAACTCTTGTGTCCGGAACCCATTCAGAAAATCGTGTGTATATCAAGTCGTCTGGGTCCAACATTCCCCCTAGGGGGCCTTGCTCCTCAGGGCTGGGCAGGAGGGGAGCCTTCCAATGAGGGGCGCCAGGGCCTAGAATGGTCACCCTCCCCATCCGACTCGGCCTGTGAATGGTCTAAGTCTGTATAGAGAGAAGGGGAGGGCACTGTACGAGAGGGCCCCAAGTCCTGTTTCCCATAGGGTGCTGGTAGTGGGGGGTTCCTAGAGTGAGAGGCATCCCGAGAGAGGAAGGCCCTTTTTAGTCTATCAAAGGCACCCGAATCCATAAGTTGATCATGCTTGGGTTTGGCCTTTGCCTTACCCGGCTGAGCTGGCTGCCACCAGGTTGTGTGCCCAACAGTCCACCAAAGTCTTCCCTTGAGAAGAGGGGTCCATTACAGCTTTGTGCAAGCCATTGCATTGTCTTCTCGTAGGGAGCCATGGCTTAGGAGACCGCTATATGTGTGAACGCATCTACAGCATCGCAAAACTCGTCATCGAGAGTAAAGTACTCGATCTGTTCCTCCTCAAGGAGGGAGGCTTCATTGTCCTGCATAGCAGGTAATGTGGGCTCTGGGGTTACCAGGCACAGCTTCTCAGTACCAATAGGGCGGTGGCATGAAAGACAGTTTTCTTTTCCCCCTGGACATCTAATACGCCCTTTTATATTTGTGCGGGGCCTATGGCAGTGTCCCAACATCAAATGTGTGTCAAAATGCTCTGCGCCACTTACTTACCCGAATATAGGGTGTCTGAATGCATGTCCAAATATGCCTCATGCCCCTTACAGACCCTGAGTACTGGGTGTCTGACTCCAGGCCTAGTGAGATGACAGACAGGCTCTGCCATCGGCTGCCGACTCCTCAACGATCAGAGCGATAAGCCGTACCTGCCGATTACGGTGCACGGTAGGAGTGCATCTCTGTGAGACTAGCTTGGGCGCCTTCTGGCAGTCGGCTGGGAGAAACGCATGCCGCGATCCCTCCTCGCTGAGTTATTGGGTGAGACTTGTGTAAGGAGCAAAAAACGCTCCAGCGTTCAACACACTGTAAAAGAAAAAATGGTTAGGCAGTCAAAAAACCTGACACACAGGCACAATAAATGAAAAAACAACCAGGTACAATCAGAGACCTGAGAACCTGACAAGATCACTGCAGAGCAGCGAAGAAAGGGGGAGAGGGAACACAGAAAAAGGACTAAATTCAAGTATATGCCATTGTCATTGGTGGATTTGCTTCTTGTCATTTTTCCCTACTTTCCCTTGTGTTCATGGGAAAGGTAGTTTTTCTTCATGTGTTGATGCAATCCTTTGTGGCTGCTATTTGAATAAAAGTGAAGAAAGAACAGCATAATCTTTACCTCCGGTCCTGACATAGAATTGGGATATTTAGGACTACTTCATATTATAACTGATGTGTCAACTTTAAATAAACTTTGAAAGAATGTAATTCTTAATCTCTATAGTTCTCTTCCAGGGGATCCTCATCAAAGTCATAAGCACATGAATATTCCCGCCCATGCGCGGGGGTCCCGCGCATGGGCGGGAATATTCATGTGCTTATGACTTTGATGAGGATACCCCTGGAAGAGAACTAGGATTACAGGTAAGTAACTAATCCTTCTCTTCCAGGGGATCCTCATCAAAGTCATAAGCACATGAATATTCCCGCCCATGCGCGGGACCCCCGCGCATGGTCGGGAATATTCATGTGCTTATGACTTTGATGAGGATACCCCTGGAAGAGAACTAGGATTACAGGTAAGTAACTAATCCTTACTGCAGAAACAACTTTTTGTCAGACCACTTGTTTCCCAACCTGTACTTAAGAAAAAGAAATTCAAGATGGTGTCCTAGCAGCAGTTGTTCCAAGCTAAAAAGGCAGATGATTGGTTGATATCCCTGAACCTCCAAGATGCATATTTCATCATTCTGATCAGGGCATGTGCTCAGAGACAGTATCTGAGGTTTTTGGTCAGTGAAGAGCATTAATGAATTGCAGTGCCCAATGTTTGGCCCCCCTATCTGATTGATCCTTTTTAGAAATGTGTAGTGGGATACGGTGTTGAAGGCTGCGAAGAGGTCGAGGAGGAGCAGGGTGGCCCCTGACCTTTTGGCCAGGATACTGCTCTCTGGCACGCAGCTCTACCAGTAAGTGCCCTGCCTCCTGCTCTCTCTGCTGACTCTGGTTCGAGGCCACGCCTCGCTCTACCTCGCTTCTGGCCTGCTCCTCTTTGGCCTTCTGCTGCCTTCTCTGCCCTCTCGGTCTCTTACTCTTCTCATCTTCTCCATCTTTTCCTTCACTGCTCATTTACTCCTTTCTATTTTACTGAGTTCCTGTTCTTTCCTTTTTCCTCTTTCTTGCTCTTTTTTGCCCCTTCCCCGCCGCTGTAGCCCCGCGGCCTCTCCCGTGTGTTCCCGCTCCCGCCTCCCAGCTGACCCGACCTCCCCCGACCCCTACTTAATGGCGGCTGCTGTGCGGCCGCGCAGTGAGGCGCGCCAAAGGCAAGCCCGTCTACGCCCGTCCGCGACTCGGTCGCAACCAGCCCCAGGGGCCCTGGTTCTCCAACCACCCACCGCTATGACTCTGCTGCCCTACTCGCACTCAACCCCAGAAGGAACAACAACTGCCAGCTGTCTACGCCGAACACCACCCACGGCCAGTTCTCCTGCTGACACGGCAGACAAACCTTCACCACCCTTCGCACCCCCGCGGCCGTCGCCCCCACGCCGTACGCCAGCACCCCTGAAGCCCTGTGGTTCATCCTCCTCAACGTGTGCTCCCTGCACAGACCCGCCATAGAGATCTGGAACCGCCTCGACACCCTCTCACCATATGTCGCCTGCTTCACGGAAACATGGACCAACCCCACCTCCGCCCCTGACATTGCCACTGCCATCCCCGACGGATGGACCGCCCCAACCGCCCAGGAGGAGGACTCGCCATCGCACACAAGAGCTCCGTCCGACTCACCACCTCCAGCACGAGCGGCTCCCCGTCCACCACCGAACACCGCCATTTCCACAGCTAGACCAGCCCCAGAACGACCCTACGAGGCACCCTCACCTACAGACCTCCAGGACCTCGAACTGCGTTCACCACTGCCATCGCCGACATCATCGAACCCCACGCCATCGCCTCCATGGACTACATACTCATCGGAGACCTCAACTTCCACTTCGACAACCTCAGCGACCCAACCTCAGCCGCCCTCCTGGACAACCTCGCCAACCTCTGACTGAAACAACTCGTCACCACCCCTACCCACAAGGCAGGACACACTCTCGACCCCATCTTCGCAGGAAGTAACAACATCCACTTCAGCCACACCACGCAACCCACCTGGACAAACCACCACTGCATACACTTCCACGTCGACAAACCCACCACCCCCAAACCTGCACTCCGCCCTCCGCGAAGGAACTGGAGCAAGGTCACAGAGGAGCACCTGAACTCCACCCTCAACCGCGAAGCCCCCCCACCTCGACCGACGCCAACTCTGCAGCCAAAGACCTTCACAGATGGATCACCAACTGCGCAGACGAGCTCGCCCTCCTCCGCAACCCCGACAGGCAGCGCCCCAGGAAGGGCACCTGGTTCATGTCAGACACCCCACAAGACTTACCTTATGCTTGTGAAGCGGTCTTGCAGAGACGACATGACCCACCGCCACCGTACCCACCTTATCCCAGTAGAACGCGTAATCTAGCTAGGATGGCGTTGGGAACGGGGAAGGAGGCTAGAGGTGATGGAGTTGGTGTCCAGATGACAAAGAGGGAATCATCCGTAGTTCAGTAAGATGGCCGGGTGTACCGTCTAATGAAGGGAGATAAGGAAACCCCATTACATGGGCACACACAAAACCCCCATTCCTTAGTACAGCAGTTTTTGAGGTACAATAGATCACCTTGTATACATACACCTCCAACTAGGTAGAAAGTAACACCGGCCAGGAACTAGTTTGAACTCCGGTACACCAGAAGGGAAGTATCAGCAAGGCGCTCTAGCGCGGGTGAGTTACACACTGAAGACAAAAATCAGCAGGGCGCTCCAGCGCGGGTGAGTTTATAAAACAGAAAGCAAAATCAACAAGGCGCTCCAGCGCGGGTAAGGCACAAAACAGAAGGCAAAATCAGCAAGGCGCTCCAGCGCGGTTAAGGCACAAACAGAAGGCAAAATCAGCAAGGCGCTCCAGCGCGGTTAAGGCACAAACAGAAGGCAAAATCAGCAAGGCGCTTCAGCGCGGTTTAAGGCACAAAACAGAAAGCAAAATCAGCAAGGCGCTCCAGCGCGGTTAAGGCACAAAATAGAAAGCAAAATCAGCAAGGCGCTCCAGCGCGGTTAAGGCACAAACAAAACAGACAACAAGAGGCAAGGCGCTCCAGCGCGGGAGACAGAACCAAAAACAAACAGGCAAAATCAGCAAGGCGCATCAGCGCGGTCCGTTACCTGCGGCTCGGCAGCTTCCAGTGAGGTGTCCCGAGAATCTGGAATAGGCGTCCGGAAAGGGCTGGCGTCCGATGGCGGTTTGGGCTTTGAATACGAAGCGCTGACCTGGCGGAACCGCAGAGGTTTTAAGCGGCTCTTACCGGAAGTGTTGAGTGGCGTGGCAGTGGCTTCCGGTGCCCAGGACTAGACCACGGACCTTTGTAGGGCGGAATTGAGGCAAGTCTGTTCCGCGAAATCGTGGAGCACGATACATTTGTTGCTCGTGATTCACGGAACCTATCGCAACCATGACAGTTCACCGCCGACCTCCAAGAATCCAGACGCACCTGCAGACGTCTCGAGAAGAATTGGAGAAACAGCAAAACTTCGGAAGACCGCTCCACATACAAGAACGCCATGACAGAATACCACCAACTCAAAAGATCCACCAAGAGGACCTTCATCCTCAAAAAATCCACACCAACGCCAGCAACTCCAAGGAACTAGTCAACATCACTCAGGAATTCACCAAGCCCCCACCAAAGCCACGGACTTCACACCCTCCCAGGACCTCTGCAACAAACTCGGCTACTACTTCCACCTGAAAATAAGATCCCTCTACAACAACTTCAACATACAGACCCCGAACACCAAACCCACTCCTCCCCCCAGCAACGACAGTCAGCCTACCATCTCCTCATGGACCCCAGTCACCACAAAGACACCGCATCGACCATGAAAGGCATTCACTCAGGAGCCCCCACGGACCCCTGCCCTCCGCACATCTTCCACAGAGCTGCCGCCATTGCACTGGAGCTACAACACACCATCAACGCCTCCTTCAAAGCCGGCACATTCCCCGATGACTGGAAACGTGCAGAAGTTAAGCCCCTCCTCAAGAAGCCTTCAGCAGATCCGACGGACCTCAAGAACTACCGACCCATCTCTCTCCTCCCTTTCGCAGCCAAAGTCACCGAAAAGATCGTCAACGTCCAACTAACGAAATTCATCGAAGAGAACTCCATCCTTGACCCATCTCAATCCGGATTTTGCAGCAATCACAGCACCGAGACCATCCTACTCCCTGCTACAGACGATATCAGTGCTCTCCTCGACCAAGGCCACACCACGGCCCTGATCCTGCTCGACCTCTCTGCAGCCTTCGACACTGGCATACAGGGAACCACCCTCGACTGGCTCCGCTCCTTCCTCACCGGCAGAACCCAAAGAATCAGACTTCCTCCCTTTCTCTCTGAACCCACAGAGATCAGCTGCGGAGTACCCCAAGGATCGTGGCTCAGCCCCACGCTCTTCAACATCTACATGGCCCACCTCGCCGCCATCGTCAGACAGCATGGGCTCAGCATAGTATTCTACGCCGACGACACCCAGCTCATCCTCTCCCTCACTAAGGACCCCCTCACCACCAGACTCGGCTTCCAGGAAGGAATGAAGGACGACGCATCCTGGATGAGCAGCAGCTGCCTGAAGCTCAACTCGGAGAAGACAGAAGTCCTCGTCCTCGGACCCTCCCTCTCTGCATGGGACAACACCTGGTGGCCAACCGCCCTCGCCAGCCCCCACCCCCACGGACCACGCCCGGAACCTCGGCATTATACTCGACTCTTCCCTCTCCATGACCTGACAGATCAACGCCGTCGCCTCAACCTGCTTCAACACCCTCCATATCCTTCGCAAGACCTTCAAATGGATCCCCCCGAATCAAGAAAGACCATCATCCACGCACTCATAACAAGCAGACTGGACTACGGAAACACCCTCTACGCCGGGATCAACAAATCTCTACTCCGCAAGCTCCAGATCATACAAAACACCGCAGCCAGACTCGTCCTCGGCATCCCTCGACACGAACACATCACCCAGCACCTGCAAGACCTCCACTGGCTCCCCGTCGAGAAGAGAGTAACCTTCAAGATACTCACCCACGCTGACAAATGCCTCCACAACACCGGACCCCAATATCTCCATGAAAGAATTGCCTTCTACGTACCCAATAGAAACCTCCGATCCGCCGACCTCGCCCAAACCCCACGCATCCGCAGAGCCAGAACAGGTGGAAGAGCCTTCTCCTACATCACTGCAAAGACCTAGAACGAGTACCGATCAACCACAGACGCGCCCCCACTCTGCACATCTTCAGGAGGACCCTCAAGACCTGGCTCTTCGACTGACCGGTGCTGCTCCCCAGGCTCCCCTCCCCCCAGTGCCATGAGACCCTTACGGGTGAGTAGCGCGCTTCACAATTCCCTGATTGATTGGCCGTTTCTCCCTGGTCTAGGAGAGTCCTGATGTTTTCTGTGGCTGCAATTAGGGCGGTTTCTGTGCTGTGGTTCAAGCGGAACTCGGATTATGATGGGTCGAGGAGATCGTTTTTCTCTAGGTAGTTTTTGAGTTGGTTGTTGATGGCTTTTTCCAGGGCTGTGGCAGGGAAGGGGAGCAGAGAGATGGGCCGGTAATTCTTGAGGACCTTTGAGTCTGCGGATAGTTTTTTGAGGAGTGGTTTGACTTCCCGCGTGTTCCATTCCTCTGGGAAGGTGGTGGAGGTGTTGAGGATGGTGGCAAGTTTTTTGCTGATGGTATTGCTTCCTAGGTCAGGGGTCCCTGGGTGCTCCTAAGTGGATGGAGCTCATGATGACAGATGTGGTCTGCGTGGTAAGCAGCTCCAGATCTTTTGCTTCTCGCAACTGGAGAGGGCCAGTGGGTTTGGTTTTTCCACCTTAGTCACAGCAATCAGCAGCAATCTGTCCGGATTATTGCTGCGTGCATACTCAGGAAAAAATCCTTCCTTCAAGGCACCCTTTCCAGTGGTCTTCAGCACCATGCAAGTCACCTCTTCCAGCGATCTTTAGCACCATGTAAAAAAACTCCTGTGGACGAAATGAAGGCGTTGACCTGAAAAGGAGCAGGCATTTCTCTGTGCTCTTCTCAGTAAGGTATGTGTTTGCTGGATTGGATGGGCCTCCTTGTACATGCCTTTCTACTGGGGCTTTCACAAATTTTTATTTGTACCAAAGATTATTAGCTGCTCATTGGACAAGTCTTGACATTACACTGGTGGTTGTTTTTGCCCCATTTGATTTTAGTATTTTTTCTTCTGAAACGAGCAGAAACCCTCCTTTCCAAAGACTTCTTTGGGCCAGGTTCTTCATTCCAGCTCTCTTGGCCAGATGTACTAACATTAGTAATAGCGATTACCAAATAGCAATTTTTTGCCAATCATTTTTTGGTAATCGTTATTACTAATGTACTAAAGTTATATCTCGACCTTATTTACTAATCAGCGATTTGTAGTGGGTCGCAAATAGACCTACCTCATGAATATTAATGAAGTAGGTCGCAATTTGTGACCCACTAGGATTTGCTGCGGTCTCTGGGATGGTGCCCTGCTCGGGTTAGCAGACCACCATGTCTGTGATTGCTTTTAAATAAAGCAACCTTTTTTTTAATGAAGCCCTTTGAAGGAAAACGGGATGCATTTAAAAAAAAAAAGAAAATTCATTTTCATTTTTTAAACATTCTCAAAAGGGGATCCCTTTCCCTTTACCACCAACTTTGAGTTGTTGAGGGGTGTGGCCAAGTAAGATGCCCCGTACTAGCTCCCATCACGGAAATCCTAATCCTCCCGAATCCTGCACCAGCTGAGCCACGTTGACCCCCCTATTACATGGGGCCCCCGTTATTGATGCCCTAGTAGGGGCCTGTGGAACGAGAGCAGGGGAGCCCATGTCGAAAATTAAGAGAGAAGTGTCTCTCCTGTATTGCCTGGGCCACGAATCGCCATTACAGTGAGATGGAGACCCTACTGACACCATCGTAGAGCGAGGTCGACTGACGGGGCCCTGGCGGCTGCCTGCTGTGACCGTATTGCCCCTGGATGCTGACAGAGGAGGCCCTGAGCAGATCTGCAAAGCCTGTAGAGGTGTCCTGAGGCAGCCTGCCGGCGTGGTGCTGTTGAGATAGTGCGGGCTGAATGCAACTGTGGAGACTTGCTGCTGCCCCCTACTCGCGGGACCCTGAGGCGCTGCAGCCTACCCCAGTGTGTGAGGAGCCTGGGCCCGGCGTACCTGTTCCGGCTGTGGGAGGCTCCGAGTCCAGAGGAAAGGTCATGCGTTCGCAGCCTCTGAGGTTGCGGGGCCGGGCCTGCCGCGGGGCCTTTTGATGGTGGACTTCACCCAGCGTTCAGGAGAGCTGTGAGGGAGACCCGGGGCCCTTGAGCGGTGAGTGCCCCATTGTTTTGAGGGGACTGGGAGCAGTTGGCCTTCCCCCTTTTGGAGCCCCCGTCGCCTGTTCCTGCATTTTGTGACATAACTAGTGAAAGGGGTGTGTTGCTTCAAAACCTACTATGTGGTATTGGCTCCCATGGACCACCAGGGTTCCCCAATAACACATAACCCTCCTGCTAGAACTTAAGTATGGTGAAGGGCAGGGGCCAAAGAGGCCTACAAACAAATACGATTGAACAATATATTGTACCTGGCCCTGCCCCAATGGTGACACACTAGGGGGATCAGGCGAGTTCAGGGCCTGGGGGTGCAGATGCAGGGCACTGCTGAGATCCTGGTGGCAATACGGGGTTCGAGTGAGGCGCTGGTGTCAAAGATAGACACTATAGCCATGGACATCAATCACTTGTGCCAGGACCTACGTGGGGTTGCGGAACAAGTCACGAGCACAGAGGGGGAGGTGTCTATCCTGCGGCAAGCAGTGAAGGATCTGCAGGCCGCAGTTGCGGGCATGAAGTGCAGCGCGACACACATTGAAGACCGCCTGGAGGATGTGGAGGGGTGTTCCAGGCGGAACAGCTTGCGCTTCTTTGGCTTCCAGAAGCATGAAGAGCGCCCCTCAGCGGAACTCTTACCCGAGGAATGGATTGTGACTGAACTTAAACCTACCCGTCTCTTAATTTTTTTTTCCAGTTGAGCGGGCTCACAGGGCACTTGTGCCTCCACTGCACCCCGGCTTATAGCTCATATGTTTAACTATTGGTACAGGGATGCAATCCTGCAACTCGTACGAGGCTGTGGTCTACCACGCTATGGCGACAAAATAATACACGTCTTCCCTGACTATACTCGGAAGGTACAGGATCTCAGGAAATCTTTCTTGCAAGTCAGGAAACAGATGAGAGACAATAACATCAAATATAGTTTGCTGTTCCTGGCCAAGCTGCTTGTCCACTATGAGGGTAAGGTACATTTCTATGAGTCGCCTCGGGAGGTAGAGGAATGGATTGACTCCTTGGGGCTACGTCAAGATATGGGAGAATTTGGATGGTGCGAGCAGAGGCCCTGTGGGCCGCAACGTACTTCCAGGAACCTTTCATCAACAGCGAGGCAGTCCGGACAGGAGACGGAGGGACACATTGAGAGGATTCTGATGTGTCCGGATGGTACCATATGGGCTGAGCAGCAGACCCTAGAGGCCCAGACCTCTTTCTCCTCTTTGTGCCTAGTCCAAGAGACACTGAGCGACAATGTTGATGAGAGGTGACTTGAACCTGGAATGAGGGCATTTTAAAGTCGGGGGCTTGGAGGCCCTTTGAAGCTGTATGAGAGACACAAGTAACACCTGGTATCGACAGCAAAATATGTAACTGAACGCGTTCCTTCTACTATTCTCCCCTCTCATTGTTTGAATAGTGATTTTTTGAGGGGTCTGGAGTATGCTCTAAGAATAGCAGAACCAGTTGTGTATTGTTTTATTTCGCTCCTTGGATGGGTATGTTTGGGACCTGCACAGGCTTGGGTGAACTGGTGACCTGAACTGTATTTATATTTAGGGTTTTTATAGCACTTGTGCTTAGTTAAGTGCGGGCAGAGGGCGTTTGGGGGGGGTTCCTACCCCCTTTCGACTGTAAGTTGTTCCGAGGGGGGGAGGGAGGTGGACTGTGGATTCTGCCCGAGGGAGGGTTCTGGGACGTGTTGCAGTTGCTTGTTGTTTTTCTTGATCATGCTTTTTGGGTTTCAGTTGTTTATGAGGAAAGCTTCCATGGATGATGTGCGCAACATGCTGGAATTTGGACCTCCTTGCTGAGTGTGGGAGGTCAAAATTCACCTCCAATTTTATACATGGTTGGACTGGGTATGAAATATCACATGATGACCTAGAATATCCGTGGTCTAACTAACCCCATGAAGCGCCACAGGGTGCACATGCTCCTTCGACGATATGGCATGGCAGTGGCCCTTCTCTAAGAGACACACTTGTGGGGCGATTGCCTTAAATGTTTGAAAAAGAAGTGGAGGGGACAGGTATATGCCACTGTGGATTCTGCCCGAGGGAGGGTTCTTGGACGTGTTGCTGTTTGGGTTTCAGTTGTTTATGGGGAAAGCTTCCATGGATGATGTGCGCAACATGCTGGAATTTGGACTTCCTGCTGGGTGTGGGAGGTCAAAATTCACCTCCAATTTTATACATGGTTGGACTGGGTATGAAATATCTCATGATGACCTGGAATATCCGTGGTCTAACTAACCCCATGAAGTGCCACAGGGTGCACATGTTTCTTTGACGATATGGCGTGGCAGTGGCCCTTCTCCAAGAGACACACTTGTGGGGCGATTGCCTTATTTGTTTGAAAAAGAGGCGGAGGGGACAGGTATATGCCACTTCTTATTCTGGGTATGTGCGAGGAGCCCTTATATGGGTAACCCCAGGGGTCCTGTTTAGCCACACGTGGGTCAAAATGGACGAGGAAGAAACGATTGTAATACTGGAGGGCACACTTGATGCCACAACATCTGCTTTATCAATGTAAATGTCCCCAATACTGATGACGGTGACTTTATGGGCTCACTGTTGGGAGCCGCAGAAGTTCCTGTGACGGCTGAGGTTATCATAGTGGGGGAATTTAATTGTGTCCTTGATGGCCAACTTGACAGATTCCCTCCCCGAATTGGCGCTAAACCCCCACATATCCGCTTCACTTACACAGGCACTGGCATCACTGGGCCTAAGTGACATTTGGCGCTTGCGACACCCCAACACTCTTGCCTATTCTTGCTTTACACCAGCAGTGAACACTGATAGCCGACTAGACTATTTTTTTGTCCCAATGGCCAGTACGCTCACTACTTGGCTAGCTACATATATTCAACCACTCGCCACTCCTGATAATGTGTTCCTTAGAACGCTAGACACCTAAGATACCATTATGGAGGTTAAGTTCAGACGCACTCACAGACCAGGTGTTTCAGGCCACTTTGCAGGAAACCCTTGTGCACTACTTTGACCTCAACTGGGAAAGCGCAGGCTGCAGGGCTTCTAATTGGGATGCCATGAACGTAGTGGTGCGTGGAATGTGCTTAACCATCACAGTCTGCATCTGCTGCACATTGGACAGTGACCTGACTCACTAGGAGTCGACCCTAATGACGCTGGAGAAACAACTGTCCAGTGGGCCTGAGTTGCGGGGAGAATGGGACCGACAACGTAAAAAGATAATTGAAATATGGGATCCACTAGAGAAACATACTGTAAAATTGGGAGGCGCAAATAGGATATGGAGGGCAATAAAGCTGGTCCCCTATTGGCTCACTTGATACGGTCTGAGTCCTCGATACAGCCTATCATGTCCGTGAGGAAACAGTTGGGTCAGGTCGTGTATACCGAGCAAGAAATTAATGATGTCTTTATGGCACATCTGCGGGAGGTGTACCGAGTCCCGACCTTGTAGTTGGATGCCCACTTACTGACCACCGATTTGGCGGAACTGCTGCTACAGAGGCTATCTCCCAAAGATCGTGAGCAATTGGGGGCCCCCTAGGGGAAAAGGAAAAACTTTCCACGGTGGCTGAAATGAAAACTGCTAAGGCTCCAGGGGGTGATGGACTCCTAGCTGAATTCTTTAAACTCTTCCCTGAGACCCTGGTTGATAAGCTTCTCCCAGTATTTGAGGAGGCCCTTGAAAAAGGATTCTTCCAGATTCCATGAGAGAGGCCCTCATATTTATACTGAAACCAAGGAGGGACCCTTTGGAGGCTGGCTCTTACCGACCGCTCTCCATGTTAAATGTAGACTTAAAGCTCCTTAGCCAGGTACTGGCTGCGCAGTTGCTGGCACACCTTCCTACTCTGATCCATACCTTCCAGTCAGGATTTATCCCGCTAAGGAAGACCTTGCTTCGGTTAGCCTATGTTCTGCATGCACCAGTTCTAGAAGAGGACCAATATGCGCTTGCCTTTCTTGACAATGAGCAAGCTTGTGACTCAGATAGGTGGTACTATCTCTGGCAGGTACTTGATTGGGTGGGATTGGCAAACGCATACATTAAATCAGTTAAACTTTTTTACTCAAACCCTCAGGATAGGTGAGGACTGGACGATACGTCTCGGCCAAAGCTGCCCTACAGCGTGGCACACAGCAGGAATGCCCGCTGTCACCCCAAATTTTTCCCATTGCCATGGAGCTGCATGCGTGCCGGCTCCAGCAGTCTCTCCATGAATGGGGTATACAAGTTGGTAATACCGATCTCGTCATCTCTCTATATGCCGACAATGCCATATTCTACCTGTGCCGACCGGACGTCTCTGGGTACATAATGCTTAACATTAAGCTTGAATTCTGGGAATTCTCCGGAGTACAGGTTAATACTGCAAAGTCTGCCCTATTCCTATTGGGCTGCCTGATGGGCCTCTCTGCTGACAGCCTTCCAGATGCGGGGCTACCCTGGAAGGTAGATAGTGTCAAATATCTTGGCATACAGGTCGTATAAGGCGTTAGTCAGTCCTATGATCAGAATCTGGGCTGAGTTCTTTGGAACTTACGCCCTTCGATTATATTTTGGAATACACTGAGACTGTCACTCATGGGGAAGATAGCATTAATTAAAACTGTGCTATTGTTACGATGTCTCTACATGCTACAAGGTGCAATGTATGAAATTCTTCGAACGGTATTTCAGAAACTAGATAAGCTGATCGTAGAGCTTCTCTGGGCAGGCAAGAGGTGTAGGGTGAAACTCAGTACCTTGAAAAGACCATGGGATAGGGGTGGAATGGAAGTCCCCGGTCTGGAATTATATTATGTGGCAGCACTACTACAACATGCTGTTCAATGGTTAGATGGGGAGGCTAAATGAGAACGCTCTGTATTGGACGGCACACATGACGGACACCAGCTTGGGACACTGCTGATGAGGGGTCGGCGGATTCCTCCTGAATTGCCTCACGTGATCCGGATGATGGGCGGTCTGTGGGAGTAAGCGGTGCAACAAATAATTCAGCAAGCACCTTGTGCTCCTGATTTAGATATATGGATAGTTCGCCCCTTTGCACAAATGGCCTGCTCGATGGCAATAGATAGATGGCAGACGGGTGGATGCTTGATGCTGTCTGACCTCTACCCGGAGGGACGCTTTATCACAATATAGGACACCATCGAGACGTTCGGACTAGGGTGTGGACAATTCCTCCAGTATGCCAAAATATTTGCCACGGCTTGTCAGTTATGGCTGTCATTCCCTGAGGCCCCTACCCCCACACAAACACTGGTGACCCTACTGTCCATGGCCGATGGGCGCAAACTCATAACGCTTTTCTACAGAGCGCTCTGTACAGACAGACAACTGGTGCCACTCCATATAGAGGAGACCTGGCAGGATATATGCGATGAGCCTATTGTCCCTACCGACTGGCTATAAATTCATGAGCGGGTCCGTAAGGTCTCCGTCTTCCCTTGGTTTAAAAAAATACTTTACAACATAATTCACACGGCTTATCTCTCCCTCAAGAGACTACATGTCATCTATACCAACAGGGATCATAGATGTCCTCGGTGTGGAGCGGTGGCTGCAGATTTCCTACAAATGGTATGGCACTGCCCCATCATTACATCATATTGGTTGGAGGTGTTACCACAACTCCACTGTGCATCAGAGTGGGACGTGCTGCATATAATTAATCAATGTTAATTGGAGTTCTTACCTCTAGATTGAAGCTGAGCAGAAGATTCACAATGTTATACCTCATAGTGGCTAAGAGGTGCGTAGCTATCAGCTGGTTGGCGGTGAAACCCCCTACAAGGGAGGCTTGGGAGAAAGATTTATTAGTGTGGGTGGCAGCAGAGGAGGCACATATAAGGAGAACATGTAGAGATGCTAAGGTAACGGATATTCTGCTCTCCTGGGATGCCATGACCCAGGTGCTATTGGAGCCTGACGAAAAAGACCAATCCATTACGGACACCCAGACCGTATTGGTTGGAGAGACGCCTCATTTGAAACAGTGACCAGGGACACGGGTGGTGGACCTACACATTCATTACACGTTGGGACTATGCAACATTTGGTGAGCAGAAATTAAACTAATATTAATTGTTAAATGCCCATTGTCTTAATGGAAGCTTGGGGGAGGGCGAGTTAGGGAGGGAGGGGTTTTTATATGTTACATTTGTTGTTAAATTGACTTTATTCTGTGTGGATTTTCAACTGCCATGACCAAATGAATTTTAGTCGGAATGCTACCTGGCCGGACATCCCTGTGACTTGGACGTCTGTGGTCTACCACTATACCGTATATATTCGGAATGCCTGTTTCTATCACCCACTCTATGGATGTGACTGCCGTTTGTTTGGCGATGTTCGACTATTAAATTGTAATCTATAATAGACTGTCACTTGAAATCTCAATAAAGAAATATTTTTTTAAAACATATCATTCAGATTCCCTATTTGGCAGGGCCACCTTGAGCATGCCCCTTCCACATAGCGATTCTGTCTTTGGCTGCAAACCCATACTGCAATTTGGTATCAAGTTACTAAATCGCAATTTAGTGTTTGTACATAAAAAAAAGCATTTTTGCTATCACAGAAGGCCCAATTCTGCAAATCGTGCCGAAATGCTTTGTACACCTCAGCCTATATCACTGAGGTTAGCCATCTGATTCCTGAGCATATTTAAAGCATCCATCTATGGTTGTCTCATGAGAATCTAAAAATTATTCATGGTGCAGGAAGACCATCCACCAGACACCAGTTAAAGAAAAAAAGCTTCTGATTCTGCTTTCTTGTCCTTTTAACAGAAACCAATAGCTACATTTGCTATTTGAAAGAAAGGTTGTCCCTTAATTGACCAAATCAGTCATTCAGACTGAGACTTTCAGATTTTATCAGGCTTCTGTAAGCACCTGCTCAAATGTATGAGGACTGTGTTTTCCTGCAGAAATATTCTCAGATATAATTTTGATAGCCAGTTTAAGTTGTTTCCAGCAGTTTAGAGACAACATGCACATAGAGATTTAACTACTTTTATATCACCTGTGTTTTCTTGTAAAACTTTAGAAAAAAAACATCTCCGCCACTTACACCAAACTAGTTACATGTGAAACAACTTTTCTTGTTGCATCATTTCTGCTAAGTGGGTAATTGAATTAGTCTCAGTTCTCTGGCATACTGCTGCAGTAGATAACCGTTGCAGTACACATCTTTGCACAAGTGGATGGTGCATGGGATGTTTTTGAACTTTCCAATACAGTTGGGGCGCTGATCTTCCTTATGGAAAGCGAGGAAACAAATGCCTCTTAGTGGAGTAGAAAATAGATGATACTTAAAGATTTTAAATAAAGAGTAAAAGATTTGTGGCTTGGCGACCAGCCCACCATCCCTAAAGGTGGCAGAGTTTGCAAGATTGGTATAGCTATTTTCTGACTAAAGTCATATCTGCATATTAACATGATTAATTTACAATTAAAATGATAATGCCTGGATGTATAGAACTATGAGCCTGATTTAGAGTTCGGCCGACAGGTTACTCCGTCGCAAAGTGTTAAAAAATGTATACAGCGCGCGAATACCAGACGGTGTCTTGGCACTAGCAGAACCAGAAGGGGCAAGCCGGATCACTATTCGAGGAACAGCCAGGTCTTAATGGCCTTCCTGAACAATGTTAAGGAGGGAAGATTTCTGATGGTAAAAGGGAGGGAGTTCCAGAGCCTTGTAGCTCCTACCGCAAAGCTTCTGCCCCCCCAGTTTGATTTAAAGACTCTTTGAGTGCAGATCACTTTTGCCCCTTGAGATCTGAGGCATCTGTTTGGCGAGTACCAATGAAGTGACCGCCTCAGGAACTGAGGACCGGTCCCGTGAAGTGCCTTGTATGTAATGCACAAGGTTTTGAATTTGATACGACTTTGAATTGGCAGCCAGTGCAAACTCTGGAGGTGTTTGCCCACGGACTGAAATTTGGGAATCCCCAGGAGGATTCTTGCAGCCGCATTTTGGATCATCTGGAGCCTTCGTACTTGCTTTATGGGTATACCAAGATATAGTCCATTACAGTAATCGAGTTTGGACAGGATTAGGGATGTGACTACAGTTTTCTTGCTTTCTGTTGGAATCATAGGCAGGATTTTCTTGATTGCTTTAAGGATGAAGAAACTAGATGTTGTAACTGTCTTGACTTGGGCTTCAAGGTCCAGTTTTGTCTATCATCACACCTGAATTTTTTGCTTTGGGGACTGGGATTGGTGCTGTTCCCAGGTCATCTGGCCACCAGATCTGAGACCAGGAAGGGGAGAAGTTACCGAACAAAATCACCTCAGTTTTCCCGGAATTGAGTTTAAGATAGTGCGAGCTCATCCATGAGCTGACTGCTGTCATACATTCCCTAAATCTTTGTACTGGAGGTTGGGTATTTTTACTGATGGATACAACAATTTGGGTATCATCTGCATAGGATGTTATTTCCATCCCAAAGGATCTAATTACTAGTGCCAGCTCAGAGACATATACATTAAAAAGTGTGGGACTCAAAGAGGAACCCTGTGGGACACCACATGGGAGTGTGAAGGACGGGGAGGTGAAGTTACCCAGAGCGACTGATTGTGTCCTATCAGTAAGTAAAGAGGAAACCAATGCCAGTGCTTTTCCAGAGATACCAAGAGAGTTCAGCTGATTAAGCAAGGTTTTGTGGTCGACCGTGTCGAAGGCCGCCGACAGGTCAAGCAGGACAAGAGCCGCAGCACCCCCTGCATCCATTGCTGCTCCTATTTCCTCGGTGGCTTTTATAAGCGCTGTTTCGGTGCTGTGTTCAGCCCTGAATCCGAATTGTGATTCATTTAGCTGGTTGTGTTCATATAGATATGAAGTGAGCTGGTTATTCATAACCTTTTCTATCAGTTTGGCTGGAGCAGGGAGGCGTGAGATAGGCCTGTAGTTGCCTGGGTCAAGTGCATCTAAGTTGGATTTTTTCAGAAGGGGTAGAATCGAGGCCCTTTTCCAAATAGAGGGAAAGACACCCTCACTGAACATGGCGTTAAAGATGGGGGTAAGACTTGGACCAAGAATCTCCGGGACTTGTTTAAATATCATGGGAGGGAGAGGATCATGGGGAGAGCCCGATTTTATTTTAGAGATGTGGAGGATTATCTCATCAGCAGTTACCGCTCTGAATTCTGTGAAGGTGGGGGCTTTCCAATTTTGTAGGCTTCTGGTGTAGTCTGAGTTAGACTTTGCCCCTTTGTTGAAGGTGGTGAAGGTTTGCTCCACTTTAGTTTGAAAGTGCATTGCAGAATTCTTGAGAGTGGTCATTTCCTTTTCTTTCGGGGGGGAGTAGACAGTTTAGTTATCACCCGAAAGAGCTCTTTGGAGGAGCTTTCTGCCTCCTTGATTTAATTGAAGAAATAGGAACTTTTTTCAGATATAATCAATTTTTTGTAATCCACAAGTAAGATTTTATATTTTACGAGTTCGTGTTCCTCGTAGTTACTTCTTCAACATCTCTCCTGTCTTCTGCACTCTTGTTTTTTTTGTCTGAGAGTGTCAGAGAACCAGGGGGCTGAGGGAGTGGTCCTGATGCTAGAAGATTTTTTAAGGGGAGCTATCCTATTTGCAGTTGTAGTATCCTGTCTGCCAAGTGCATTATATCCAGTGACACTTGTAATACAGTGGACAGGATATCTGTCACGTTTATGATGGAGTATCCCGTCCATTGAACACTAAATCATGTTTTATGTTTTTTCTGACTTTTGCTAAACTAGGTCTCAATTAGACCCTGACTCGATTTTGAAATAATATGGCTGCTGCTTCATAATATTAATTGTGTGTTTATATTTCTTACTGACACCACCAGTAGCAAAATGTGCACAGTTTGTTTTGAAATTAGATGTTGCTCTCAAAGAACTCCTGAGGAAGACTTTAGATACTTTTCAAGGCTCTTCCTGCTTCAACACTGTAGTCAATTCACTTAGGAGTCTGTCTATGGTTTATATAACCAGATTTGTTTTGACACCTCCAATGTCATTAGGTCAGAAGGGGCTTAATTATTATTCATCTAGTGGGATAGTGTTAGGATTGTGGTATAACATGATGTTTCATAATGTTGAACTGTGATTTACTGTTGTTTTGGTACAGTTCTCCACACCATGCTATTGAGCGATTTCTAATACTTTCTAAGGTGAAAATGACCATAAAAGACCAACCATTTGAAGTGATCCAGGCTCTTTTCTGAGCCTCTAAGGATACTTCCCGATTTTTTTGATTGATTTGCTGCACATTTTCGACTTGGACTATTTTCTAGATTTTGTACAGGATTTCTAATCACTTTGAGCCAGAATGGCAATTAATTTCTACGTCTTTTGACTGATTTATTGAGATTACAATTTGTTCCTTTTGTATCACTCTTAATACTTTAATAAGCCTTCATGTTATTTTCAATTTATTGATCTTGAAACTCCCATTTTGAGTCATTCCTTTATTATTGACTGTATTTCGAAATGCTGTTTTGAATCTTTTCATATCTACACATTGCCTCATCTATTCTTGAGGACAACACCGTTTCCAAACCCGCAATTGGTGCTATGGCTATCATGAAGATTATATAAGTGATTGCGCTCACAGATCACTCCCGGCCTTGTAGGGATGTCAGTGCCTTCAAAGGAACTAATGGCACTGTGTTTCCTCTGAACGTGCAAGAGGTTTGGCAGATGACCCCCGTCTGTTAGGTGAGCATTCACCAAACGTTTTGTTTTTCACTAGCAAACTCCCAAAGCAGGAGTTTGTGTGAAAAACAAAAAACTAACACATTTTTTCCAAGGCTGTGGTGGTCATATATTTTTTCCTCTTTGTGGTCGATAGGCTTTCCCTGGCAGTGGCAGACAGCAACAAGCATTTGCAATGCCATAGGGTTTCGCAATTGCAAGAGTTTGAACTAATGGCATTGTAAATGACAATGCCTTTTAGTTATGTGTTTTGAAAACCTGCAAGCGGTATGTAAACATGCACTTTGTACGTGTAGTCGTTGCTTATGAGAAGCAAGGCTGGCAGTAACTGTGGCACTTTTACTACCAGCCTTGCTTCTAGTAAGCCAGAACTTTTAGTACAAAGTGCGTGTTTAGGCACGTCTTGCAGGTTTTCAAAGCACATAAAAAAAGGCATTGTAATTTACAATGCCAAAGAGCTCAAATTCTAGCAAATACAAGACCTATTGCATTGTAAAGGCTTGTGGTTTACTGCTAGCATCCTGACTCGCTAATTAAACTATTGGCCTTTATTTGGAATACTAAAGTCTCGTTTTGAAAAAATAGCATGTCTTCTTAAGGTTTATGGCATCCTGCCTGCTTCCTCTGTTCTCCACGCTATCCTGTCATCACCTGCATTTGTCCTAAGTCGTCACAATGGATAAAGGTAAACAAAGTAATTTAAAATTGAAGAGAGAAAAGATCTATCTACCTACGTGTGTGTGTGCCCGTGCATGTGTTTGTGTGTGTGTATGTGAGCAACAGCTTGTGGTACACATACACATCAATGAAAAGCAACTAACCAATTAAAATATTAACTCTTTTCAGTGCGAAAGGTTTCTTTGCATATGTTAAAATAATTCGGCCATCCGTCTTCTGTGATCTTGGGGTTTTCGAACTTGGCAGCATGTAATAAGAAGATGAACAAAGGTGCCGAAAACGGGCTTTTGGCAGCATTTGCATTATATGGCACCTATTTCTATGCCATACTGAGCTATTCTACTTACAGTGGAGGCGGTCTTTGAGGGGGCCTCTGCTGTATTTGCATTTGAGAAAACAGCCTTAAAGATGTGTTGAGAGGCGCTCCCCTGCGATTGTTGCAGCCGCCGTGTGGGGAGCCTGCTTAGTGTTTTGAGGGGGTGTAGGTGTGGGTGGGAGGGGGGCGGGGGGGAGCACAACAAGAACAATTTATGGTGTCTAAAGCAATCCTTACGAATTGGGATAAGTAGCACAAATGTCCACTAACAGACCTGTAAGTGACTACAAGGGACACGTTTGGACACCGCCTATAAACCATGGTAGGTAAAGCGTAAATAAACTCAACTCTCTCCAGCTTCATCTTGTAACCTTCACAATATAGTGTTTTCCAAGCTTGTAACGCAGCAAGTGAGCTAGTTATTTTCCATAATATCAGTAGTCATTCACATATGATGGGAATAGAGAGTAAACGAAAAAGACGTCTGCAACTCGGGAAGCTACTTCTCATCTCTGACCTGTTTCAAAAGGAGCCATTTAACAATGGGTGGACACGCACTCTCGCCAAAGCTGTACCAAGCCTTTCCAGCTCAAGAATGGACAGAGGCGCAGCCCTCTCCTACAACGCACTTAACTCCTGTGGCGCAGGGCGGGCTTCGATTTGGGTCCCATGTCATTGTACCACCCGGAGGGAGGCAGTGTTGTGACAGCCCAGCCCCCCTCCTTCTCACCCTGAGGTGTGAGGCCTGCATGCCAAGCCACGGTAAAGCCGCCGGAACAGCTTTACTGGAGGTTTGCACGGAGCAATGAAAAAATGTTCAGTTTGAACGGAGGGAGCAACCTGCGCAAAAGGCACTGGAAAAGAGCAGTGCCCGTTTCAGCGACATGAAAGTACAAAATGAAATGCACAGCACCTCCATAGGCAGTGACGTAGTTCTTTATCGAACACGGTCGGGACACGCTAGGTACATTAGCCGACCCTCCCAACTGCACTCACCCTCCTTCTTGAGCATGACAGGAGGCTGCAGCGGTGCCTCCTCTTTCTTGTCGGACAGAGCGTGCCGCGCTTGCAAACAAAACCAAGAAATCGCTTGAAAATACCCCCTAAAACACCAGACTCTCCCACAAATGCAATTTAAAACTCAGACTTTCATTCCAGAACCGAGGTAATAGATTTCTATTTGTACATAGTCCGATTTATGTGGGTCGGGGAATACTCGCAGTGTGATTCTATATGGATGTGGCCACAAGGTAAACAAGCTCATATTACAAATGCACGTGACATATCAGTATTTATTTACTGGGCAACAAGAGGATGGAAAAACGTCTTCGACACAGATAAAGGAGAGAAATACTCATGGAGCCCACCTCCGCCCTGAGTAACACTTTTATTTTAACAAAGAAACAGTATTGGCGTCTCTCCCCTGTGCCAGCAGCCAGCCAACCACCTTTGATTGTGACGTCACATGAACGTCACACAGGCTCCGCCCATAACATTAATGTGATCGATAGACTGAACTTATAAAATAGTGGCCATAACTCTGCGCTGTTAAGAATGTCATCAAAGTTCAAGAACATAATTCCTTGTTGTTGGAAAGTGGATTATTGGTAGGGGCAAATGTAGGTCTGCCACTGGCAATAAGGCCACTAACACATGATAGGTCTCAGCATAGGTCTTAGAAAATTATTCCCATGCTCAACCCTTGGTAGCTTGGCTGCGAGCAGGCAGGCTTAACTTCAAAGACAGGTATGTAAAGCATTTAAAAACACCAATTCAGTAAATAATTAAGACACAATGCATAATAAAAATCCAACACCAATTTATAAAAATAGGAAATATTTTTATCTTTAAAAGGACACCAAAACGACAAAAATCCAATGTAGGGAACCGGAGATAGGAATTTTTCAAGATTTATCACTTTATAACACTTAGAAATTTATAGCACTATATGGGGATATCTGGTCGCAATAGACCGGCTCAAAGTCAAAGTTTCAGGCCGACCGCGATGGAGCCCTGAGCGGCTACCCCTCGCGGTAGGTCCCGGTCACAGTTTTTACCTTCAGACTTAGAAACTTTTCTGGAGCTTTTTCGCGTGGGGTCCCTCGATGCTCTTCACCAGGTCGGATTCTGTGAGGGTTCGCCGGCCTTGGATTTCTTCTACTCCCGGTCAAACTCTGGAAGTCGGACCTACGGAGCTTTTAGTGGGACGAACCTGGATGGCTTGGCCGGCTCGCGGTTGAAGGCAGGCGGCTTGGCTGACCAGGTTGAGTCGGTCCCCCTATGGAGCTTTTTTTCAAAGTTGCTCCAAAGTTCTCCAAACTCCTGGAACTTCTTCCTGAAGTTCCCCAAAGGGTCCCAAAGTGTCTCAAATTGAGGACTTCAGTTCCCACAATCCACTTGGACAAAAGCCTTACAAATCCACTGGTAGTTTTCCAGGTTGAGGATTCTTGGTGGTGATGATCCAGGTGAGCTCTGTTAACCTGTAGGGGAATCCACTCTTTAGTTCTTTTACAGCAAGGTAGTCCACAGGGCTGTAGTTTCAGCTGGTGCAGTCTTCAGAGGGCAGGCCCTAGAATTTGCACCTCAACTTCTCAGCATGGCAACATCTTGCTTTCTTAAGTTTCAAGCAGCAGATCTGAGGGGCTCTGCCCTTCTCAGATACTTATTCCAAGTTCGCTGGGTCAAGCAGGAGGTCACTCCTGACCAATGGGAGCAGGGCAACTCCCCAAGGATATGACCACATCCTGTAGAGTGTGGCATTATTTTGTCCCAGAGTGCACCAAATCTTCCAAATTCATAATGGCTGATTTTCCAGCAGGGAGGTAAGAGCTGGCTAAACACACCCCTAGGATGGCTACTTTCCATAGACTCTCCCCCTTGTATCTGCTCATAACTTCCTTAAGCCTAGCATCTGGCTGAGGTGAAAAGTTTAGAGTTGTAAATGACACTGGTTTCTTCCCTCCTCTTTGAAGACCATGGTTTACGACTCCTCCCCCTGCCCTGGCATTCCTGTGTAGCAGCACACTGCCCTCCCAGCAGAGCTGGTTAACCCCAGGGTCTCTTTATCACCTCTTCAAGGCAGCCTGGCTAATCCACTTAACTCTGACCAATCAGGACAGACCACTGGAAGGCTGAATCTGGACTTACAAACAAGAAAGTCTAATAACTTCCTATCTGTACATTTTAGGAGAAATTCAACAATATGATATTGTTGGATTTATCACTACCATTCTGGGAAGTCTTTGACTGGAAGTTCTATCATTCTCCTATCAGGAGTTATTAATTAATAACTTCTTGCCATGTTAACCTATGTGGCATGGGATTTGCAATGGGAAAAATGACTTGGGCTATTTTTCCAGCACTAGGGCTTATAAAAACATATATATATATATATATATATATTTTTTTTAATAAATATTTTTATTGTTTTTGAATAAAATATGAAAACAACTCAGCAGGTACATCTCGGGCAGCAACCAGCTGTTGCACGTGACAAGGTTTACAAATGATAGAGGATACAAAAGTAACAGAATCACGATTCCCCCGTATGACCCCAACAGTTCTTCCCCTCCTTCCTGTACTAGATATCTCACAGGTCCCTCAGCTAAGTGAGGATCTAGGAGAGCGAACCCCCCACCCCTGCCCTGCTTCGGATGTTGTCCAGTGCATCCCCCTCGTCCTCCTCCAGCTCTAAATTATAATAGCTTAGCCATGGCTGCCAGATTTTTCTAAACTTTCGCAGGCATCCCCTTGCTTTGTACACAGTCTTTTCGGCCCCCATATACATACCAATCTGCCACTCCTTTAGTGTGGGAAGCTCAGGCCTCCCCCAGTACTTAGTTATATCACGTTTAGCCACTATGAGACCAAGGTTACTAAGTAAAAGTTGGTATCTAGAAATGTCAACGTCCGTGTGGATACCTAGCAGAACGTATTTGAGGTCCATCGGAATTTGCACGTGCAATATATTGTTTAGTTCTTGCACAATCCGTGTCCAATAACTATTAATTTGTTGACAGTCCCACAGCATATGAGTGAAGGAGCCTCTGGCTGTACTACATCGCAAACACTCCGACGTCTCTGCCCTGCCCATTGCATGTAGTCTCGCCCGGTCATAATATACCCTGTGTAGGATTTTGAACTGGACTAGTCGCAATCGGAGCTTAATCGCCACTTCTCTGGGGTGCATCAGGGCCATCTCCCAATCTAGATCTTCTAGTGTACCTACAAGGTCTTCCCACTTGCCCCAGAGCGTCATTAGTCTGTCAGGCATATTATTTAGTAGAGTTTTGTAAGTCCAGGAGACCGCTTTCTCCTGTATCTCCTCCTGTAGTAGCCGACCCTCTAACGGGGCATATTCCGGGAGATCTACAATATCAGGTTTCTGCGCCCGCCAAGCGTGTTGGAATTGTACGTATTTGTAGTGCTGCGTAGTCGCCAGACTATATTCTGTTTGTAATTCTGCAAACGTCATCAGTGTACCCTGTCATGTTACGTCTCCCAAATTAGTTATGCCTATGGCATCCCATCCTTTAAACCCCTGCAATTTTGTGAACTCAGGTAGTCGTCTACCCTCCCATAAGGGTGTGGATTTTGTTAGCCTTTTTTCCCATTGCATCGCTCGTTCGGCCTCCCTCCATGCCTCGATCACTCTCTGCTTTGCTGGTAATAGGCTTCTCGTCCCTTGGCCCCCATAAATGTAGTGGAGATGTGAGTGTTTATGAAATTGGAGCCTCTCTAGCGAGTATGTGGGGTGATCGTGTGGCACGTGTCCCCATTCGTTAATAACCACCAGGTGTGCCGCCCTATAGTAGGCCCTGACATCTGGTAGAGCAATCCCCCCGTTGTATTGGCTACGTTGCAACGTGCGCAGCGCCACTAGCGGGTGGCCTCCGTCCAACAACAAGGTGCGAAATTCGGAGTTTATCGTATTGAAGATTGCCTCCGGTAGTTTATAGTACGTATTTTGGAGAATATAGAGCAGCTTGGATAGGGTGATCATTTTAAACATAGCCGCGCTACCGAGCAGTGTCAGGGGGAGGCATCGGCATCGAGCCACATCACTCCGGAAGTCTGCTAGGACTCGTTGGATGTTTTGGGCTCGGCAACATGGTACATCTCTGGAAATATATAGTCCCAAATATTTGAAGCCTCCCTCGGCCACCGGGAGACACACCGGTATAAGCTGCATGTCAACATGACCCCCAATTGGATAGAGGACTGATTTTCCCCAGTTAATCTTATATCCCGCCTGCCTACCATATTCTTCGGTTACGTTCAAAATAATTGGGAGTGTCGTATCCGGTTTAGTTATATTCAACAGAATGTCATCTGCATAGAGTGAGATATGTTCATCTGGCAGCATACCCTCAGGGTCCCGGAACCCTGTTAGGTCTGGGTGCGTTCTGATCAGACATGCTAGGGGTTCCAGAACAAGCGAAAAAAGCAGGGGGGACAGCGGGCAGCCCTGTGTAGTTCCCCGCCGAATGAGAAACTCAGCCGATTTAACCCCGTTTACTCGTACTCTTGCCCTGGGATTTGTATATAGGACATCGACCCACGTCCGGAAGTTGTACCCGAAGCCCAATTTTAAAAGGACCCGTCTCATGAAGGGCCAGTGTACAGTATCAAATGCCTTTTCGGCGTCGAGTGATAATAGCAAATGAGGCACCTCACTCCCTTTAGTCGTGTCTAGCCAGTTTGCCAATCTACGGAGGTTGTAGCGCGTTTAGGCATGAGGCCCGACTGGTCCTTGTGCACCAGGGATGCCATAACCGTCAAAAGGCGTGTGGCCAGTATAGAGGCCAATATCTTGGTTTCGACGTTGAGGAGCGAAATTGGGCGGTAAGAACCGCAGCAATCTGGGGGTTTACCCGGTTTTGGTATGACCACAACTGTGGCTTGACATAGGTCTGGGGGGAGCGTACCTTCGTCTTTTGCCGCTAGAAACATGTTTAGGAGGCGTGGGGCCAAGACACGACTGTTTCGCTTGAAGAATTCCCCAGGTAGTCAGTTCGGCCCCGGGGTTTTCCCGATTTCTGCTTGGCAATGGCCGCATTAACTTCTTCCAGAGTAATGTCCTCGTCTAGGGTCTCTACGTCTACAATTTGTAAGATGGGCATGTCTATCTTGGCGAGATAGTCGCCTATGCTGTTCTCGTCCGTCGTCAAGCGGGCCGAGTACAGGTTGGCATAATAGTTCGCGAACGCTGCCGCGATCGCGGGAGCCGTCGTGTGTCGTGTCCCCCCCGCCTCAATTTGATCCACCCAGTTCGCTTCCCAGTCTTTCCGGCTCAACCATGCTAGCAACCTCCCTGCTCTGTGCCCGGTCTCGTATAATCTGTGGTGTGTGGTTAGAATTTGTGTGCGGGCTTCTCCCTCTGCTAGGGCCCGGAGTTCCCTCAGTGTGACCTCCAGTTGTCTAAGCTTCTCCGCCTCGTTATCCGGGGATATGTCTTTTTCTAAGTCTAACAATTTACTCTCCAAGTCTCGTATTTGCGAGGTTTCCTCTCTATGCTTACGGGCAAGTACATCTTGCATTCTCCCCTTGAGCACTGCCTTGTAGGCCTCCCAGAGGGTGGCCGCCGAGGACACGGACCCTTCATTATCTTGGAAAAATAGTTTGGTCTCCACATCCACGGTCTCTGCTACTGTTTTATCGCGTAGCTCCCAGGCGTTCAAACGCCAGTCCGATTTGGGCCTATGTTCCCTACCCCCAACCTGCAACTGTAATGGGGAGTGATCGGAGATGCCTCTTGCTAGATAGTCTGTATCTATAATGACTTGGATTTCCCCCGCCGGGGTAAAAATATAGTCAAACCGGGAAAAGGACTTATGAGCCCCAGAGAAGAATGAGTAACTACGGTCAAAGGGATGGTGGCGGCGCCAGAGATCAGTCAGGCCTAGGGAGTTCGCAAAGTCCGCCAGTGGGGCAGTTGCCCGAGTGCCCGCCCCTGGATGGGACCTATCGACAAGTGGATTCATCACGTCATTAAAGTCGCCCCCTATGATATGAGTTGAGGAGTCTGAGTCAAGTAGTATCTTGGCTACGGCCTGTAACGTCTGGGGTTGCAGACGTGGTGGGGCATAGACGCTAATCAGTGTGAAGTCCCTCCGTCCCCACGTGCCCCGGACCGCTGCATATGTGCCCCCCGGATCTACCCATGTCTTAGCTACGTGGAAGGGTCGGGTTTTTCTAATGAGGACGGCCACACCTCGGGCTCCGGGGGAGAATCCCGCATGTGCAAGTGTAATGTAAGCCCCTCTTCCTAGGAATGCGCATCGAGTACCTCGGAGATGAGTCTCTTGTAAGAGGACCACGTCTGGCTTGAGCCATTTAATGTATCTATTCACTAGGCCCTTCTTAACCTTACTACCCAGGCCATTAACATTCCATGTCAGCACGGTATATGGTGTATCACACATCACGTTTGTGGTGTGTATGTTTCACACAAGGGGTGTACCCCACCCGGGTCGTCCCTGCCCAAGTGCAACTGATTCTGCAAAAGGAGACATCCTGCTGTAAATAACAATGAAAAACTCTGTAAATCAAAAAAAAAAAAACTCCCCTCCCTTCCCGCCCTAAACCCCCCACCCCACATCCTCACGTGTCCCATGTCTAACCCTCCAACCATCAACATGAAAACAGACATAAGTATCCACTTTGGAGTCTGTCAAGCCCTCCCTCTACCCCCCTAGTCTCTAAATTATAAACAACAAAAGAAAGGATATGGTCCTAGTCCATTAAGGTGGCACACTCAGCCTCTCCCGAAGGCCAAGAGGTCCGAGGGGGGGAGCCTTCGTACAGTTGGTGCATTGCCGGTTTGCGCTCCCTCTGTGCCCTTGGTTCACAAGTCTTCGCCACTTTTATTTGAGTGCATTTGAGTGTCAGTTCCCAGTTCCGGGGCTGTCGCCCCTGTTCCCTCAGCCCTGTGAATGGCCTGAAGCAGGGGGTGGTCTCCATCAGTGTCTACCAGAGATTCCTGATCAGATTGATCAGCATGTGTGCTATCCCCTTGGGTCGGACTTCTATTCGGGTCTTGGGACTCTTCCGCCTCCTCTTCCGAGTGTCTCTCTCATTGCCGATACAGAGTTGCAGTCCTCGTAGGTCCCCAGGCGCTTCGGAGTCCTCGCAGTAAGCCGCCGTCTCAGTTTTGGTTTCTGCGGCCTGGGCTCCCATCTCGGCTGTGAGTCCCCAGGCCGCGTCGTCGTACAAGGACGTCCTGGTCTCGGCCTCGGGCGCTCCTCAATCCACGCCCAGGCGTCCGCAGGTGTTTGGAAGAACTGGGTCGTGTCTTGAAAGATGACCTTGAGCTTGGCCGAGAGAAGCATGTATTGGATGCCCAGAGCTCGCAGTTTAACTTTTACAGAATCAAAGGACCTCCGCATCTTTTGTACCTCTCTCGAGTAGTCGGGAAATATCATGACTCTGGTGTTAGCCAGTGTGATGGAGTCCCTGGGGGCAAACCCACCCCCACTAGTGACACCCTGAAGTATCCAACGTGGATTCCCTACCGTAATGAAGAGGAGGAAACACCCGGAACGACGACAATAATAGATGACTTTTTCCTCCTCACGCAGAGTGCCGGAAGTGACCCGGATGTAGTCAGTTCCAAGGAAGGCGGGGCGGAAGTCCACGTCAACCAATCAGGAGCCCCAACGGGAGGTCAAGTCCAGCAGAAAAAGGGAGGAGACGCGACGTCAGGAGTGTCAGCGGAGGAGAATCCGAGAACAGACTTCCGAGAGACCGAGACGCTGTTCAGGAGCAACGCGGACGCCGTAGGAGGAGAGACCGAAGAAGAGGTTCCAGAGACTTGGACTGAAGAGTGGTGGATCCCGGAGGACGAGCGAGCCGCCACAACTCAGGAGAGTTGTGGCTCCTAGCGGTACATGACGGACAGGGGAACCAAGGAGGGGGGGGGGGGTTAAAACGGACGGGCTGAGAGCATTGAGGGGATATAACGGGCGGCTGGGAGTATTAAAGATGGCTCTGAAGTAGTGAAGCCCGGTTTTCTCCCACCTTCCATACCTGCCCTCGTTGTAACATACTGCCCTATACCTTAGAGTAAAGTCCTTATGCCCTCCTCGCAAACCCTCCTAAAGAAATCCTCACAATTGATCACACATTATTTTTCCCCTTCCTTTTGCACGTGGTATGGTGACGGTGGCCAAATTCTAAACAGGACATCCTATTAACCGCTGCCTTTTTTTTGTTTATTTCGGAGCATATTCCAGGACCCCGACAGAACCCAAGAAACCCGTAACAGGTTTCCCGACCATCATAGAAGAAAGACCTTCAATCAAGCCCCCTGGAAAGGCTTCATACTTCCTGCCTCAGTGCCCAACAGATCCACTCCAACTCACCTGCTGTTCGGCTGGATGTTATATTCCTTTTTATTTTTCATGACAAACTGTGATACTTATTTCCAATAAACCTTTCAATATTGACCCCATACGGCCGCCTCGCTTCTGCTTCCGACCGTCCCTCCGACAGCCAGCTTGAGCTCCCCCACTCTCCGCGCCTCCCTCAGGATTATGTCTCGATCTTGATAGTTCAGGAAGCGCGCGATTAGTGGGCGCGTGGGGGCCCCAGGTGGTGGCCTCACAGCCGGCATCCTGTGCGCCCGTTCAATGAGGAAGCAGGTGGAAAATGCCGCTCCTGGGAGTGTCTCTCTCAGCCACGTCATCAGAAAGGCAATCGGATCATTATTCTCATGTCCTTCTGGTATCCCAATAAAACGGAGGTTGTTTCTCCGGGCTCTGTTTTCGGCGTAATCTACCTTCCACAGCACCTCCTTCATGGTTGTCTGGAGCTCCTTGATGTTGCCTGTGGATTTATGTGTTGCGTCTTCCACCTCCGAAATCCGCCCCTCTGCTTGGGTGACGCGTTCTGCGATGTTGCGCACATCTTGCCGAAGAAGGGAGACCTCCATTCGTATCTCGGCCATTTTGCCTTCGATGGCCTCCCTCGGGGCATGTATCGCCTGGAGGATGGCTGCATTGTCAGGGGCACTCGCCTGCGTTCCCTCCGGCTCCGCCTGTGCCGAGAGTACCTTCGTGTACTTGTCCAGTTTCTCTTGCCTCTGCGCCTTGGGTTCTTTATCTTTGGCCATTGTGCGGTGTAGCAAGAGTGAGCCGTCGATCATGTGTCTCAGGGCCGGCAGCGCCAACGGGAGAGCAAGCGGCCCTTCGCGGGGAGTGAAGTATAAGAGGCAATAGCTGAGACCTGGTCCGTCGTACCCCCACTATGCGTAGTCCGAAGTGGGAGGCCTCCGGTAGACATCCCTCCCCCCGTTAGGTTACGGCGGGGTCTCTCCAGCGGACAGGGCCGTGCTTACACCGGGCCATCTGTCATGTACGGTGATCCCCTATCCGCTAGGAACAGGCAGCAGCGGTTATCGATGTCTTAGTCTTGGAAGGGTGCTCGCCGCAGGCCTCCTTCCGCTGTGACCGGCGGGGCCCCAAGCACCGTGTCCCCTCACCCTGGTCGTGTCCTATCCACTCTTCTGCTCAAAAGGGCGACTGGCGGGGTGAGGCCCCAGGATACTGTCCGAATTGAGGTGAAGGATAGCAGCCACCCCAGGCGGCCAGCCCGTGCTCCCCAATTGCGCAGATCCAGGGTGCTGTTGCGTAGCGCTGTTGGAATTGTATCCCCAGGATATGTATCTCCCCACTGTGTCTACGGTGGGGCCCTCTCCCCCCTGTCAGTCTCCCAGCCAGGCCCGCGGAGGCAAGTCTATTTAACAGGGGAGATGGGTCGTTGCAGGGCCCTCACGGCTCAGCCCTCGTGCCAGGCACCACTCCGTCTCCAATTCCCAGGCACGTACCTGCAGCAGCTGCTGGCGAGGCCCGATCGTGCCGCCGAGTGTGAAAGGAGGCCGCTTCTCTCCAGTGGGCCGTCTGTAGGTGCAGTATTCCCCCGCGACACAGCGGGGGCCCCCCCAGTATCACACTCGGGGGGCGGGGGGGTCAGGAGAAATCCCCACAATCAGTCACCGCTTGGCTAGGCGGGAGGTATCCACACCGGAGGCCGTGTCCCAAGCTCGGACAGCGGCCCTGTTTCACTGACTGGCGTGTCCAAGGCCCGGGACCCGAGCCCCTGACAGTCCTCCCAGCGGGCCGGATCAACGCAGCAACGCCCCTCCAGGCAGGCCAAGCCGCGGCTCCCGTTTCCCCAGGATCACGCGGCAGGCTCCCAGGTCACAGCAGAGCAAGGAGCGGAACCTGGCAAGCCCCTCTCCCGCCGCGTCACCTGCGGTCCCCCGGTACCTCCGCAGCAGCGGGCACCCTGACGTCACCAGGGCCGGCGGGGCGCCCCCGCGCCTATGGTCACTCTCCGTTGAGCACGGGAGTCAGGGAATCCTTGCTGGGCGGGCACCGTGGCGGGCTCGATTAGACGTATGGGCAGCCCCCCCCCCCCCCACCGCTTCCACAGGAGCACCTCGCTGAGACCTGCTCCGCTATCGGGTCTGGGCGGCCATCTTGGCGGCTGGGACCCGTCCCCTTAACAAGTTCGGTTTCTGCTGCACAGGACACCACAACCACCGCGCCGGCAGCCGCTCCCTGTCGGGCTGGGGGTTAAGGCACCCTCGGTTTGCTAGGGAGGGTCTCGTACTTGGCAAGAAGACAGGATAAAGAGCAGGATTAACGGCGGGCGATGGGAGCCTCGGCAAATGCGGATATTCAGCCATGCCGCTGGCCGATATTCATAAAAACATATTTTATAAGTACTTCGCTTATATCTACAGGACCCCCACCCCATGGGACTACTAGGGGAGACTTTAGGGGCTCTGAATCTGTAGAAATATTGCAGATCCTCCCTCCACATTGCTCCTAGCATCAAAGTCAATTTGGGCAGCACTTGATCACAATGTGGGGAGTGAAATGTGAAATTTCACTTAACCCAGGGCATATAAAACTCAATTTATAAGGGTCCAACTTCTAAATACCTGACCCCCTACCCTGGGGGTTCCTAAATTATTATTTTTTGTTTAAATATCTTTATTGGTATTTTCTGATTTTAACATGACTGTCATCACGTTTATGTACAAAATGTCCAAATGCATATAACATAAATGCAGAACACATATATAAAATAATATTACACATTGCACCAGTTTGCTGTTGTTACTAACGTTCTATTCTCGAATGCAGAGATTTGCATCTTATGTGAGTATGTGTTCTGGGGTCCCTGTGTGCCATTGCTCACAGTTTTACTACATCATGGTTTAGAAATTATAATCATTTCTATTCACATCTTACATATGACACATCTGACCTGAGCTATAATGACAGGGTCGTATTTATATATGTCATGAACATACAAAATCTGCCCTTCGGGCCCGATCATCACTTCACTGCAGAAGAAAAGGAACTAAATGATGACAGAATATAAAAAGAGATCACTGAAGAATACCAATAAGCCTTGTTTTCTAAAACCATACCAACTAAACTGAAACTTATAATATAAAAATAAAATTTGCCATCTATTGAATAAAAAATCAGTCCTACATGGCTGGGTACGAGGGTGCATTATCGGATCATTTCCATATAGTAGCGCATCCGGTCGAAAATTGAAGCAGTGCACATAACTAAGTATGGTTACCAACCAGCAAAGGGGACCTCTATGTCTAGAAAAACAGATGGGGTGCGTGTGCCTACCCACAACCCTGGGGGTTCCTAATATGCCAAAACATTGTAGGTTATCCATTTTTAAGTGCCCCAAACACCAAAGTCGAGTTTGGGCACAATTTACTTTTCAAAAGCAGTCGTGGAACCCAGGGCTGCTTTTAAACTGACCCCAGGCTTTAGCAGTGCACACATGCAAGTGCAGAAAAGGCTGCTGGCCTCTAAACCGCCATGCCCTACTATATACTAGGGACTGAAAGGTAGTTTCAATCCCCCTGCCCTGTTATGTACTAGGGTCTTATAGGGTAGGTCATGCCAATCACAGGGGTACAGCAACCCATAGTGTACCCTAGGGTATGTAGGTGTTTTCACTGTATTCTAAGTGTTTTCAGTATAGCACTGGCCCTGGGCCTGGTTAGGCAAAGCCAAGGGTCAGTGAGAGTCAGTTACCACCAGTACCAGTCAGCAAAAAGTTGGGGGGTGCCCAGGGCACAGGATGACTTTGCAACATAGCCCCCCCAAACGAAAGGTGATGGGTTACTAACCTACACCCTGGTAGTCCTCATCAGCTAAGTGAAAAAACCTGTAAAGTCCATCTGCATTTGCTTGGGCAACCCCAGGTCTGTGTTCCACTGTAAAGTCCATTCCCTGTAGGGAAATGGACCACCTTAACAGCTTAGGATTCTCCCCTCTCATCTGCATGGGCCATCTGAGAGGCCTGTGGTCAGTTTGAACACGAAAGTGAGTCCCAAACAAATATGGTCTCAACTTTTTCAGGGACCAAACCACAGCAAAAGCCTCTCTCTCAATGGCACTCCACCTCTGCTCTCTGGGAAGAAGTCTCCTGCTAATAAAGGCAACTGGCTGATCAAGGCCCTCTTCATTTAGCTGTGACTTCACTGTTCCAATCCCTTGCTCTGAAGCATCTGTCTGAACCACACATTCTTTTGTGTAATCAGGGGCCAGCAGCACTGGTGCTGAACACATAGCAGCTTTCAGAGTGTCAAAAGCCTTCTGACACTCTGGGGTCCAATCCACCTTTTTGGGCATCTTCTTAGAAGTGAGTTCTATTCGGGGCCCCACAATGGTCCCATAATTTTGAACAAACCTTCTATAATACCCTGTCAGTCCAAGGAATGCCCTGACCTGAGTCTGGGTAACAGGAGCTGTCCAATCCAAATAGTTTGGATTTTAGCTTGGAGAGGCTGTACATGGCCCCCACCTACCAGGTGGCCCAGGTACACCACAGAACTATGCCCTATTTGGCACTTGCTTGCCTTAATAGTCAGGCCTGCCTGCTGCAGGGCCTGAAGCACTTCCCTTAGGTGGCTTAAGTGATCCCCCCAGGTAGAACTGTATATGGCTATATCCTCCAGATAAGCTGCACTGAACTGTTCCAACCCAGACAAGACCCTGTTTACCAACCTTTGGAAGGTGGCAGGTGCATTCTTTAAGCCAAAGGGCATTACCTTGAACTGATAATGTCCCTCTGGTGTGGAGAATGCTGACCTCTCCTTTGCTCCATCAGTGAGGGCAAACTGCCAGTAACCTGAAGTCAAATCAAAAGTACTCGGGTACTTAGCAGCCCCTAACCTGTCAATGCGCTCATCAGCTCTAGGTATAGTGTGAGCGTCAGTCTTTGTGACTGCATTCAATCCTCTGTAGTCCACACAGAACCTTAACTCCTTGGGTCCCCCCTGAGGATTAGGTTTAGGTACCAGCACCACTGGACTGGCCAATGGACTCTCAGACGGTTCAATTACCCCCAATTCCAGCATCTTAGCAACCTCAGCTTTAATGCTGGCTCTGACATGGTCAGACAACCTGTACAGTTTATTTTTGACAGGGAAGCTGTCACCAGTGTCAATGTGGTGCACATACCACTCAGTGATGCCTGGGGTCAAAGAGAACAGGCCAGCAAACTGCTCCAGCACTTGCTTACAGTCTCTGTGCTGCTGGTCTGTCAACTTGGGAGAGAGTACAACCCCCTCCACTGACCCATCTTGCACATTAGTGGAGAGGAGGTCGGGCACAGGCTCAGTTTCCTCCTCCACACCCTCATCAGTGACCAGTAACATGGTCATGTCTGCCCTGTCATGGTGGGATTTCAATCTATTCACATGCAGGACCCTATGAGGGTTCCTGGGGGTGCCAAGGTCAACCAAATAGGTAACCTCATCCTTCTTTCCTAAGATTGGATAGGGCCCACTCCACTTGTCATGGAGGGCCCTGGGAGCCACAGGCTCCAACACCCATACCAATTGTCCTGGAGTATACTCGGGCATAGTAGCCTTTTGATCATACCAGTGTTTCATGAGCTCCTGGCTGGCCTCCAGTTTCCTGCTTGCCTTGTACATGTACTTTGCCATTCTAGATCTCAGGCCTAGCACATAGTCAAGCACATTGTCCTTTGCTTCTTTAAGAGGCTTCTCTAAAGACTCTCTCAGCAGGCTCAATGGCCCCCTCATAGGGTGTCCAAACAACAACTCAAAGGGACTGAAACCAACCCCTTTCTGTGGCACCTCCCTGTAGGCAAACAGTAAGCATGGGAGGAGAACATCCCATCTCCTCCTGAGTTTCTCTGACAACCCATTTATCATGCCCTTCAGGGTTTTGTTGAATCTCTCAACAAGACCATTTGCTTGTGGGTGATAGGGGGTGGTGAACTTGTAGTTGACACCACACTCATCCCATATAGCAGTCAGATAGCTGGACAGGAAGTTTGTGCCCCTATTATGACACCACCTCTTTTGGAAAACCGACTCTGGTGAACACACCAAGCAGTGCTCTAGCCACTGGAGGAGCATCAATGGTTCTAAGAGGGATTGCTTCAGGGTACCTAGTGTCATGGTCCACTACCACTAAGATATACCTATTCCCTGATGCAGTAGGTGGGTCCAAGGGACCAACAATGTCCATCCCCACCCTTTCAAAAGGAACCCCAACCACTGGCAGTGGTATTAGGGGAACCTTTGTCTTGCCCCCTGCCTTGCCACTGGCCTGACAGGTGACACGGGAGCTGCAAAACTCCTTTACCTTCTCAGACATATGGTGTCAGTAGAAATGGTTCACCAACCGGTTCCATGTCTTTGTCTGTCCCAAATGTCCTGCCAAGGGGATATCATGACCCAAAGTCAGGATGAACTCTCTGTACTTCTGGGGCACCACCAACCTCCTGGTGGCCCCCTCCTTGAGGTTTCTGGCCTCAGTATAAAGCAGTCCATCTTCTCAGTAGAGTTTGTGAAACCCACTGTCATCCCCCTCCTCTTGCTTAGAAGCAATCCTCCTCAAGCTCTCAAGGGTGGGACAGTCTCTCTGTCCCTTACTGAACTCCTCTCTGGAGGGTCCACTTGCTCTTGTCAGTTCTACCAAATCTGACAGCTCTGACAGGGATGAAGTCCTTCCCTCAGAGGCTAGATCTTCCCCATCAGGGTTACATTCTTCCTGCACCTCTGGAGTTCCCTGGGCTGGCTCACCAGGCCCAGTACACTTGTCCTTGGATGCTTGGCCCTTTTTTCCAGAGTCCAAGTGTCCAGCCCTTCCCCTCTGGCTAGTCTGTGACCTAGTCACAGCACATACCCACTCAGGGAGCTCCAATATTTTCATATGGATTCCTCTCTCCACCTCTGACCAAGCAGAGGCTTCAAGATCATTGCCCAGTAAACACTGGACTGGGAGCACCTTTGACACAGCTACCTTCATAGGGCCTGTCACACCTCCCCATTCCAAATCCACCACAGCCATAGGATGGAGTTTGGTAGTGCTGTCTGCATAAGTCACCAGGTAACAACCTCTCTGGAGGCACCAGCTCATCCAGGACCATAGTTACACTAGCCCCAGTGTCTCTGATAGCCTCAACCTCATTCCCATTCACTTTAGGCCTCTGCCTGTACTTGTCCATGTTTGGAGGTAAGGCAGCAAGTGTTGCAATATTCACCCCACCCAGGGACACTAAGGTTGCTTCCACCACCTGACTACCCCTCTCTGGGGAACCACTCTCCACCCCTACACTTACACTGGCAATCCCTGTGGATGGCCCCTTAGGGGGGAGCTTCTTGGTGCAGACAGCATCTCCCTGCTTATGCTCTGGCTGCTTACAATCAAAGCACTTACCCACCTTTGACGGATCAAAGAACCTACCATTCTTTCCCTGATACCCCCTCCCTTTGAATTTGGGTTGGCTTGGGGCCCCCCCTCCTTGTGCAGGTTTTTGTGGGTCTTTGGAGGACTCCTTCTGGTTTTGACCTTCTTTCCCTTGGGCTTTACCTTGGGAGGGACCTGTCCTCCTTTCTTCTGGTCACTCCCCTGGTGCTGAATGGAAACCCGGGTTCTTACCCACTCATCAGCTGCTTCCCCCAGCTCTCTGGGGTCTGTCAGCTTAGAGTCCACTAGATACTGGCGTAACTTCTCTTCTGCACAATGAGTCAAAATATGTTCTTTCAAAAACAAATTATACAATCCCTCATATGTGTCAACAACAATCCAGCCTTCCAGTGCCTTCACTGAAACGTCCACAAAGTCTACCCAAGACTTTGAACTCAATTTCTGGGTGCCTCTAAACTTCACCCTGTACTGCTCTGGAGTCAGACCAAATCTCTTGACTAAGCATGCCTTCATCTGGGGGTATGATTCTGCATCCTCTCCCTTCAGGGTCAGAAGCCTATCCCTCCCAGCTACTGGAATCAACTCCCACAGGAGTGCACCCCAATACTTAAAGTGGACCCTACTCATTCCAAGGGCCCTCTCAAAAGCTGCTAGCCATTTGTCAATGTCATCCCCCTCAGTGTACTTGGGCACTATACCCTTGGGAAGTTTATGATCAAATGCACCACCCCTGGACATTTCAAAATCTTCATCATTTTCACTGCCACCATTTCTTTTCGACGCCTCCTCCCTCTCCCATCTCTTCTCAGCCAATTCCAGTTTCCTCTGCTCCAAAGCTATCAAAGCTAATTGAGCCTCAAGCTGTCTCTCTGCAAGGGACAGTGGTGGTTCCTGAGTAAGGGACCCTTCCCCACTCCCACCACCTGGAATCACTTGGCTAGCACTAGAGATAATGGAAGACGCACCATCCTCACCCTCCTCTTGGGTGAGGTTGGGGGGAACACACTCCATCCCCCCTTGAATCTCCTCAGCTACCCTAGCCCAGGCCTGTAGGGACTTAAGCAACCCTGCCTTCCTAATCTTGTTGGAAGCAGGCAGCCCCCTAAGCCTACACTGTACCCTAAGATCAGCCATCCTGAACTGGGACAGTTTAGCCAGGTCCAGCTCCATGGTTCCCTAGTTTTTGGGTCACAACAACTAGGCACAACAGACTTAGAACAATTTGGAAAAATCAAATCAATGGATTAAAAACAGTTTAGTCCAAATTCCCAAAATCAAACTCAAACGTTTTGGTCTAAGGCAATTTAGAGGATTTTTATAATCTTAATTCACTTTACTGAAAGGTGTACTTTTAACCCCTTCGCTGCTAGGCCTTTTCCCCTCCTGTGCTAAGCCTTTTTTTGGCTATTTGGGGTAGTTCGCGCTTAGGACCCTGTAACTTTTTGACCACATAACGTATCCACGCCAAATTTGCGTCCTTTTTTCCAACATCATTGGGATTCTAAAGGTACCCAGGGTTTGTGGATTCCCCTGGAAGGGACCCAGAAATTAGCCAAAATACAGCTAAATTTTGTTTTTGGGGGAAAAATGCGAAAAAAGGGCTACAGATGAAAGCGTCTGGTTTTTCCCTGCAAATGGCATCAAAAAGGGGTTGTGGTGCTGAAATCACCATCTTCCCAGCTTTCAGGGACAAGCAGACTTTTGTCAGAAAACCAAAATGTTTTACACAGTTTTGGCATTTTTCTGGGACATAGTCTATTTTTGCTATTTTTGTGCTTTCAACCTCCTTCCAGTTAATGGTAGAAATGGGTATGAAAGCAATAATGGATCCTAGAAAGCTATACATTTCTGAAAAGTAGACAAAATTCTGAATTCAGCAAGGGGTCATTTGTGTAGATCCTTCAAGTTTTCTTTATAGAAACAAACAGTTAAATATAGGAGAAATTGAAAATTAGTTGAAAAAATCAGCCATTTGTGTCAACATTTTCACCTGTAACTTCTTCTAATTATGACAGCTATTTGAAAGCAATATACCGTTACATCCGCTGGACCTTTCTGGTTGTGGCGATATATAGGACTTGTAGGTTCACCAAGAACCCGACGAACCCAGAGCCAATAACTGAGCAGCGTCTTGCAATGGTTTTTATTATGTACCGGGTATATAGCAATTATTCTGGGAAAATTTATACATGGAAAAATCGGTATGAAAGACACCTATGTATTTCTGAAATGGGAACAAAATATAGAGTTTAGAAATAGTAGATATTTGCACATTTACGAAATTGGGAGTACCCATACTAGCATGAGAATTATAGGACATTTTTCAAAATGACTTCTTTTACACATTGTCTTTCATTTGGAAGGCAGAAATGCATCAAAAGTCAATAGATAATAACAGTTGCTCTACAATTTTGTGTTACCCTAAGTCTCCCGATAAAAATGGTACCTCACTTGTGTGGGTAGGCCTAGTGCCTGCGACAGGAAACGGCCCAAAACGCAACGTGGACACACCACATTTGCACAGTGAAAAATGACCCTTTTTTTGCAAAGTGCCTAGCTGTAGTTTTTGAACCCTAGCTCTGCCGGCACCTAGGGAAACCTAGCAAACCTATACATTTTTGAAAACTAGACACCCAGGGGAATCCAGGATGGGGTGACTTGACTCGCTCTCACCAGGTTCTGTTACCCAGAATCCCTTGCAAACCTAAAAAAGTGTAAAAAAAACACATTTTCCTCGCTTTTCTGTGGTGGAAAGTTCTGGAATCTGCATGGATCCACAAAATTCCACCCACCCCACGTTCCCCAAAGTCTTCTGAGAAAAATGGCACCTCACTTGTGTGGGTAGGCCTAGTGCCCGCGACAGGAAACGACTCAAAACGCAACGTGGACACACCCCATTTTCACAGTGAAAAATTACCCCTTTTTTGCAAAGTGCCTAGCTGTAGTTTTTGAACCCTAGCTCTGCCGGCACCTAGGGAAACCTACCAAACCCACACATTTCTGAAAAGTAGACACCCGGGGGATTCCAGGGAGGTATGGCTTGCGTGGATCCCCCAATGTTTTCTTACCCAGAATCCCCCAGAAACCTGAAATTTTGCTGAAAAAAATCACTTTTTTCACACATTATTGTGTGGGAAAGTTGTGGCATCACCGGGCTGACACAAATTTCCTACCACCCAGCGTTCCCCCAGGTCTCCCGATAAAAATGGTGCCTCACTCGGGTGGGAGGCCCAAGTACGCGCGACAGGCAAGGGCCCAAAACGTATTGAGGCGACATCAAAATTGCCTATCAGAAGACGACCTGGTTTTGCAAGGGGGTCCCATGACTTTTTGGCCCGGGGCTCGGCGGCCACCTAGGGAAACCTAACAAACCCACACATTTCTGAAAAGTAGACACCCGGGGGATTCCAGGGAGGTATAGCTTGCGTGGATCCACCAACGTTTTCTTACCCAGAATCCCCTGCAAACCTGAAATTTTGCTGAAAAAGTCACTTTTTTCACACATTTTTGTGTAGGAAAGTTGTGGCATCACCGGGCTGACACAAATTTCCTACCACCCAGCGTTCCCCCAGGTCTCCCGATACAAATGGTGCCTCACTCGGGTGGGAGGCCCAAGTACCCGCAACAGGCTTGGGCCCAAAACGTATTGAGGCGACATCAAAATTGCCTATCAGAAGACGACCTGGTTTTGCAAGGGGGGTCCCATGACTTTTTGGCCCGGGGCTCGGCGGCCACCTAGGGAAACCTAGCAAACCCACACATTTCTGAAAAGTAGACACCCGGGGGATTCCAGGGAGGTATGGCTTGCGTGGATCCACCAACGTTTTCTTACCCAGAATCCCCTGCAAACCTGACATTTTGCTGAAAAAAAATCACTTTTTTCACACATTTTTGTGTGGGAAAGTTGTGGCATCACCGGGATGACACAAATTTCCTACCACCCAGCGTTCCCCAGGTCTCCCGATAAAAATGGTGCCTCACTCGGGTGGGAGGCCCATGTACCCGCGACAGGCACGGGCCCAAAACATTTTGTGATAGGCAATTTCAATGTTGCCTCAACGCTACGACAGGTCTTTGTGGGACGGACTCTCTTCAAAGGTTTTCAGAAAAACTTTCCAAGGAAGATCGCAAGGACTTTGAGGAAGTCTTGCAAGAAGGCAGCTTGGTGGCGAACCAAGTGATCAGTGCTGCAGCCGGTGGGGCGACTTTCAGCTCACGCCTATGCCCACGGGATATGCGCTAGGAGATCCTCCTGGCTTTGCCTCACGGCGCTAAAACCAGAAGCGCAGTCCCGGATCCTCAATCTCCCCTTCTCCGGCTCATCTTTATTCGGCGCTCATACAGATGAGGAAATGTCCCGGATGAAGACAGAGCTAGACACACTAAAGGCCGTGGGTCTAGAAAAGAAGAAAGAGTTCCGGCGACGTTTCAAAACGTACGATCGACGATCCTACCAACAGAGGGTTCAAACCCTTCATTGGCAGAAACATCAGAAGAAACAGGGTCAGCAAAGATCTCAGTACCAAGGCCGTCGATCCTCCAGAGGTAGAGGAAACCAGCGTCAGCCCACTACCTCTGCAAAGACCCCAACAAAGCAATGAGTTCCCACTTCCCCCATCGCCGTTTCCCACTCCAGTGGGGGGAAGTATTACAAATCATCTGAAAGAGTGGTGAGCTATCACGAAAGACCAGTGGGTGTTAGCTATGCTGCAGAATGGGTACTCTCTACGTTTTCGACGCCATCCTCCCTCAATCCCTCCGGTTCCATCAACGTGCCATCAGATGAAGGTACTGCAGAGCGAAGTGGCTACCCTTCTGCGAAAGTCAGCCATCGAGAAGGTGCCAAAATCACAACGAGGTCGAGGGGTCTACTCAAGATACTTCTTGGTGAAAAAGAAGGGTCGAAAATCAGAATACAGACCCATTCTGGATCTGCGAACACTCAACAAGTTCATCAAAAAGGAGAAGTTTCGCATGCTGGCTCTCCATCAAATATATCCACATCTCCGTCAAGGAGACTGGATGTGTTCGCTGGATCTGCAAGATGCCTACTTTCATGTTCCGGTCAGTCAACATCACAGGCAATATCTGAGATTTCTGGTGGGAACATCCCACTACCAATTCAAAGTGCTACCCTTCGGGTTGAAGTCAGCTCCCCGAGTGTTCACAAAGTGCATGGCAGTGGTGGCAGCCGCACTACGTTGCAGAGGCATCTTTGTGTACCCTTACCTGGACGACTGGCTGTTGAAGTGTCCCTCTCCCCAGAGCGTGAGGATCCATTTCCTGCAATGTCTAGATGTCTGTCACCGGCTGGGCCTTCATGTGAATTTCGAAAAATCAACAACAACCCACACAGAGGATTCATTATCTGGGTGCGTTGGTAGACTCCGAGGTAGGAAAAGTGTATCCTTCGGAGGAGAGACAATTATCCATCACACAGAAAGGCAGACAAATGTTGGACAGCAAACTGCCGTCAGCTCGTCAGATTGCCTCCCTGTTAGGGTCGATGGCATCCTGCATTTTCCTGGTCCCCAATGCCAGACTGAGAATGCGTCCTTTGCAACAAGACCTGGAGGACAAGTGGGATCAGCAAACAGCTCGTTGGGACGACAGGATAAATCTCTCAAACGCAGCCAGAGCATCCATCCCATGGTGGATGAAGAAGGAGAATCTGCAAGTGGGGGTTCCTTTCCATCAGGCACCTCCCTCCCAGACGCTGATCACAGAAGCCTCCCTCCAAGGCTGGGGAGCTCACATGGGGTCTCTCCAGACGCAAGGCCAATGGTCATCAAAAGAGCGGTCGTATCACATAAACATGTTGGAGCTGAGAACCGTTCATCTGGCACTCAGGGCTTTCCTCCCTTCGATTCAGGCAAACTCCATCCTAGTACAAACGGACAATACCACCACCATGTACTACCTGAACAAACAGGGAGGAACTCGCTCTCGGACCTTGTCACTGGAAGCTCAAGCTCTCTGGCATTGGCTCCTAGCAAGAAACCTATCGATCACAGCAGTACACCTGCCGGGGGAGCAGAACTCCCAAGCGGATGCTCTCAGTCGACACTTCCAGGACCAGCAAGACTTGGTACTCAACGACGACGTCGTCGAAGACATTTTCCAGGCATGGGGTCGTCCCAGCATCGACCTCTTTGCAGACGACGAAACACAAAATGCCCAGACTTCGCCTCAAGGTTCTACCGCCCGGGGTCGAAGGGTAATGCCCTTTTGATAGACTGGTCAGGGGCATTTGTGTACGCCTTTCCACCCCTTCCACTCATCCCGAAGGTGGTGACCAAACTCTCACACTCACACACGAGGATGATCCTGATTGCTCCGGACTGGCCGAGACAATGGTGGTATCCGGACCTTCTGCACCTGTCAGAATGCCCACACAGGAGGCTGCCGTGCAGACCGGACCTGCTGTCCAAGATGAACGGGAGGATTCATCACCCCAACCTTCCCTCACTGAACTTGGCAGCATGGCTCCTGAGGTCCTCCAGTATGGTCATTTAGGACTGCCACAAGACTGCATGGCCATATTAAAAGAAGCTAGGAGACCATCTACAAGACACTCATACGCTTGCAAATGGAAGCGTTTTTATTTATGGTGTGTGCAAAACAATTGTAGTCCCACCAAGGGGCAAGAGGAGGTCATTTTACCATTCCTACTTTACCTAGCTAGGGCAGGTTTAAAGTTTTCCTCCATTAAGGTGCACCTAGCGGCCATTACTGCACATAGACGTTCACCTTCTCAGCCTTCTTTCTTTCAGTTACAGGTTGTGAAGGACTTCTTACAAGGTCTAAAAAAGGTCTACCCTCCAGTCCGACCTCCTTCACCTCCCTGGGAGCTGAACTTGGTGCTATCAAAGTTGATGGGCCTATCCACAAAGCAACCTTGCAACACCTTACGTGGAAGGTGGCTTTCCTGGTAGCGATCACCTCAGCTCGCAGAGTGAGCGAAATACAAGCGCTCTGTTCAAAGGAAACGTACACAGTTTTCCATCTCAATAGGGTGGTTTTGAGGACTCATCCCTCCTTCCGAAGGTGGTGTCAGATTTCCATGTGAATCAGACCATTTCCCTTCCGACTTTTTTCCCCAATTCCTCCACTCCAGCTGAAAGGGCTTTGCACTCACTTGACCTAAAAAGAGTATTAAAGTTCTGTCTGGATAGGTCCAAGTCGATTATTCGACTATTCGTTAACTATGGGTCGATCAGAGCAGGTTTCCCAGCCTCAAAGCGGTCCATCTCCAGGTGGATAGTTTCATGCATCAAGTTAGCTTATCAATTAGCTCAAAAGCCCCTTGGGCCTACTCCCAAGGCGCATTCCACGAGGGGAAAGGCGGCTACGACTGCTTTCCTGAATAACGTGCCGATCGCTGAGATCTGTAAGGCGGCAACTTGGAGGTCCGTCCATACATTTACACGGCACTATTGTCTAGATTCAAACACCAGAGCAGACACCCAAGTAGGCCAGGCCTCCTTGAGGAATCTGTTCAACAGCTGATTACTGCGGTTGTTATAAGTTGGGTGGTTCACTCTCATTTGCCCGCAGGTGGAGGATGGGCTTGCTATTCTATTCAGTGCTTATGACTATTGATGAGGATCCCCTGGAAGAGAAGGATAAGTTATTTACCTGTAATACTAGTTCTCTTCCAGGGGTATCCTCATCAAAGTCATAAGCAACCCACCCGCCTCCCCAGGCAAATGAGATTGCTTCATTGTTACACGATATCTTTGTACCCTGACCTTCGGGTCTACGCAAAGAACAACTGACCTAACTGTCACCCCTGAGGCATGATGGGAAGCTAGGGGTCATTGATGCCTTAAAGGCACGGTGCCAGTTTTTGTGTGCAAATGCTTTCATTTTCTATGCTATTGGTTTACAATGCAACATGTAGGCTAACAATGTCTGCTTTTTCTGCAGTTTTTTCATGAGTCTTGCTCATTAAAAAAGAGTTCAAGTAATACTTGCCCTCCTGTGTTTATATATATTATGCATTGGCAAAGCAGTTATTTATTATTGCATTGTTTAGCCTCCTAGATGGGGCTGCATTGGTATGAGAAAAAATAATATATGTATAGAGCTGTATATATATGTTTTTCATATATATTTTTTATTATTTCCGGGGTCCCCGCACATGGACGGGAATATTCCGTGCTTATGACTTTGATGAGGATACCCCTGGAAAAGAACTAGGATTACAGGTAAGTAACTTATCCTTCTTTTACAGCAAGGTAGTCCACAGGGCTGTAGTTTCAGCTGGTGCAGTCTTCAGAGGGCAGGCCTTAGAATTTGCACCTCAACTTCTCAGCATGGCAACGTCTTGCTTTCTTAAGTTTCAAGCAGCAGATCTGAGGGGCTCTGCCCTTCTCAGATACTTATTCCAAGTTCTCTGGATCAAGCAGGAGGTCACTCCTGACCAATGGGAGATGGGTAACTCCCCAAGGATATGACCACATCCTGTATAGTGTGGCATTATATTGTCCCAGAGTGCACCACATCTTCCAAATTCATAATGGCTGATTTTCCAGCAGGGTGGTAAGAGCTGGCTAAACACACCCTTAGGATGGCTACTTTCCATGGACTCTCCCCCTTGCATCTGCTCATACCTTCCTTAAGCCTAGCATCTGGCTGAGGTGAAAAGTTTAGAGTTGTAAATTACACTGGTTTCTTCCCTCCTCTTTGAAGACCATGGTTACGACTCCTCCCCCTGCCCTGGCATTCCTGTGTAGCAGCACACTGCCCTCCCAGCAGAGCTGGTTAACCCCAGGGGCTCTATCACCTCTTCAAGGCAGCCTGGCTAATCCACTTAACTCTGACCAATCAGGACAGACCAATGGGAGGCTGAATCTGGACTTACAAACAAGAAAGTCTTATAACTTCTTGTCTGTACATTTTAGGAGAAATTCAACAATATGATATTGTTGGATTTATCACTACCATTCTGGGAAGTCTTTGAATGGAAGTTCTATCATTCTCCTATCAGGAGTTATTAGTTAATAACTTCTTGCCATGTTAACCTATGTGGCATGGGATTTGCAATGGGAAAAATGACTTGGGCCATTTTTCCAGCACTTGGGCTTATAAAAACATATTTTATAGGTACTTCGCTTATATCTACAGGACCCCCACCCCATGGGACTACTAGGGGAGACTTTAGGGGCTCCGAATCTGTAGTAATATTGCAGATCCTCCCTCCACAGTGCTCCTAGCATCAAAGTCGAATTTGGGCAGCACTTGATCACAATGTGTGGAGTGAAATGTGAAATTTCACTTAACCCAGGGCATATAAAACTCATTTTATAAGGGTCCACCTTCTAAATACCTGACCCCCCACCACTGGGACACCTAGGGGAGACCCTGGGGGTTCCTAATATGCCAAAACATTGTAGGTTATCCATTTTTAAGTGCCCCAAACACCAAAGTCGAGTTTGGGCACAATTTACTTTTTAAAAACAGTCATGGAACCCAGGGCTGCTTTTAAACTGACCTCAGGCTTCAGCAGTGCACACATGCAAGTGCTGAAAAGGCTGCTAGCCTCTAAACTGCCATGCCCTACTATATACTAGGGACTGATAGGTAGTTTCAATCCCCCTGCCCTATTATGTACTAGGGTCTTATAGGGTAGGTCATGCCAATCACAGGGGTACCCCACCCCATAGTGTACCCTAGGGTATGTAGGTGTTTTCACTGTATTCTAAGTGTTTTCAGCATAGCCCAGGGTCAGTCAGAGTCAGTTACTACCAGTACCAGTCAGCAAAATGTTGGGGGGTGCTCGGGGCACAGGATGATTTTGCAACACTTGTGATTTATCTACTTTGCATATGTCTGTTTGGATCGTTTTCACAATTCAGTTTCTACAAATAGCGCAACGGACATAAAGCACGTGTAGAGCTGACGCAGGAAAACACCGGAAGAAGAAAAGTAGTCCCCAAACAAAGACATAAACCCCTAAAGCGTAAGGATATAGTACTTGGTCGGTGCTGCATCGGAGAAAAACGGAAATGAAGAGGAGGGACAAATAGGGAGGATTGCCCATTGTCAAGCAAGTATTTGTAAAGGACACTAACAGAGACCAATAAAAAGCAATCACCAAGCAATAGGTGGAGTTCAACTCCTAAAGCATACACAACAGGTCGCTAAGCAACAGCGCAAGCGCTGTTTGCTCGACCTAAAAGGGACCTCAGACTGTCAGCTCTAAATATGGTGGGTAGTCTGATGTCCTTACTCTGACGGCCCCTGATTCAATGTGTTTTTGAAGTAAGCTTTAGTACTGCTAAGCCAGCGCGAACAACGCCGTTGGAAAGCTCACAGTCCACCCAGGACATAAATGAGTGGGCAAACCGTGGATTTGGAGGACAGGATACCTGTCCGCCAAACTCAAAATCCAGCTGTTAGTCTTTTTTACTTCTGTGGAGCATCTTTCTTTTAATGTATTGGACTGTGCAGCACTCTGATGCCGTTGAAAGCAGAGTGTTAATTAATTGGATTGTCCAATTATGTGGCATCCCGAAACGTCAACGATAAAAAAGAAAAAAAGACAGCAAATCAGTGGTTAATAATATAATTAATTTGTCTTAATTGAGAAGATAATTTGCCCTCATCAAGATTGTGATGGTATTTACTCTAGAGTAGTGATTGTGTCACCATTGGTTATTGGTTAATAAGCACTTTGATTGAAGAAATGTACGTGAAATAAGGTTGGGCCCAGACAAATACATTTTGCACATGAATATTTCAATGCCCTATGTCAAAATTTGTGAATACATTGGAGGTATATTTTTTATGAAAAAGGATAACTGTGTTATGTACTCTTATTTAGACATTTATATCCTAGTGAGTGCCCGTTATGATCAGATTGAATCAAGCATTTTATATTTTTAAGGGAAAATAATGCATGTGTGTACTGTTGATCTGTTTAAACATACTGTTGAAAATGGGGTATTTTTGTGACATCCATATCACTCGATGGGTTAAGAGACTATGGATGCACATTTAGATAAGTGAGTTTCCATTAGAAGTCAAAGGCAATCACAAGTGCAAGGCAATCAAATTGAATTTAGAAACACATTAACAAAAGTAAATGGTGACAATTCAAAGAAGGAACATAAGAATGTAAATGAGGCTCTTTGATGTTCAGATGCTCCTGATCTTGGAAGGGATCTTACAGTCTGCATTCCAGAAACGCCAACACCTGTTTCACCTTCTCCTTTATAACCTATGCTGAACTTTAAGCCGATAGGCTTCAAGTTTGCCAGGCAATTGTCAACTCTGCTGTAGAGGGCTTCGGAGAGTCCATGCTACAGATATTCAAGATGTTTCTGGTTCCATCAGTGTGCCTTCTGGCCTCACAAACAGACAGAGTACTGCTGTGATCAGGAGTTTGGCAGAGGTTGGGGGGAGCACTAAGATATTGGCATATGCCGATGATCTAGCAATTGTCACCTCGAATCCCATGGATGCATTAGAAGAGATTGAAAATGAAGCTGATACTTTTGGGAAGATTTCTGGTTACCGCCTTAATCAAAATAAGACCCAAGTTCTGATTGGCAAGGGGCTCCAGTTCATTGATCCGCGAGTGGTACAGAAGGCAGTATATCTGGGGGTGTAATTAACGGCAAATGTGTCTAAGATTACTGAAATTAACTTGAACCCATTACTCTCTAAATTTAAAACTGAATTTAACCGACTTGAGAACCTTAAACTTACGATGGTTGGGAGATGTAATGTCATTAAGATGCTTTTTTTACCAAAGATTTTATATCTATTCAGGGCTATTCCCTTGACTATTTGTAGTTCCTGGTTTAACGCTATGAATCAGATGTTTCCTAGGTTTATTTGGGCTAATTGCAGCCCTCGAAGAGCGCTTAAATTCTTAGTGCTATCAAGAGATAGAGGTGGGTGGGCGGTACCCAATCTTCAGCTTTATCATTGGGCCTCAGTTTTACATAAAATGGGAATTCTACTCAGAGGGGAGTTGGACATGGCACAGATAGGTACCCCAACTTCAATTTTTGAGCTGATATTAGGTGATGAGGCTAGTGGGTGTCTTCTGCGCCACACAGAATTTAACTATTACAAAAGGGTGAAGTTTAAAACCTTAACCTGCGTGTTTAAAGTTTGGACTTCAGTTTGGAAAAAAATAGGTCTGGGACGTATTAACGCCTATACCCCAATATACAGTAATTTAGTGATGGGCAATGAGAGACTGGTATGACAAGGGTGTGAGGACAATAGGTGATGTCATAGATGAGACAGGGGTATTACTGTTTGACAACATTAAGGACAGATTTGGGCTGAAGAATAGACAGTTTTTTAAATATCTTGAGATAAGAGATTTTCTAGTCAGGAAGATAGGGGGTTGCTGTGGTTTTTCTAGGGTGAGTTTGATGGTTGGGATACTCGGTGGCTCAACCACATTAGGCGGGATATATAAAATTTTGAATGAGTTGCTACCTGATGATTTTACCAAACACTCTGATCGGTGGCAGGAACTTTTACAGGTGGGATTGGGGGAATTTGAAGACTCGCTGTACTTGGCCCAAACATCATTTATTGCGGCTAATCTTCAACTTCAGTGTTTTAAAACATGGTTTAATCTTTATATTACACCGGCTAAGATTGCTAAATGGGGTAGGGAGGCAGGATCAACCTGTCGACGGTGCGGTTATCAAGCTGCCGATAGTGTTCATATGTTCGCCTCCTGCCCCGTTTTAGATACCTTGAAACAGGATGTTAGCATTACTCTGGAAACCATGCTGGGGAGGAAAATTGATCTGTCACCACAATTGATTGCACTCGGGGTGGGAAGTCCTCTATTTTCAAGTCAGATTCAGACATTTCTGTATATTGCCATGACGGTTTTTAGACTTTGCCTGGCCACCCATTGGCTTGATCCTGTTCCCCCAACTCGCCAACAGTGGTTAGGAAGATTTTTAGCTGTGTACAGGCTAGAAACTGCAGTATACTCTAGAAGGGGACGTAAGGCAAAAGCTAAAGGGTTGGCAATTTGGGCTCCCCTAAAGAACTGGCCTCCAACGTTTCCCTACCCAGAATCCCCTGCAAACCTCAAATTTTGCTGAAAAAATCAAATTGTTCTCAAATTTCTGTGTGGGAAAGTTGTAGGATCACCGGGCTGACACAAATTTACAACCACCCAGCGTTCCCCCAGGTCTCCCAATAAAAATGGTACCTCACTCTTGTGGGTGGATCAAGTACCCGTGACAGACAAGGGCCCAAAACGTATTGTGGAGACATCAAAATTACCTATCACAAAACGATCTGCTTTTGCAAGAGGTTCACATGCGTTTTTGGTCCCGGGCTTGGCGGCCATCTAGGGAAACCTACCAAACCCACACATTTCTGAAAACTAGAGGCCCAGGGGAGTCCAGAGAGGTATGGCTTGTGTATCCCCCAGCGGTTCCCTACCCAGAATCCCCTGCAAACCTCAAATTTTGATGAAAAAATCAAATTTGTCTCAAATTTCTGTGTGGGAAAGTTGTAGGATCACCGGGCTGACACAAATTTCCTACCACCCAGGGGAGCCCTAGGTATCCCGATAAAAATGGTACCTCACTCGTGTGGGTGGGTCAAGTACCCGTGACAGGCAAGGGCCTAAAACGTATTGTGGAGACTTCAAAATTACCTATCATAAAACAACCTGGTTTTGCAGGGTGGGGACCTTGGTTTTTGGCCCCGGGCTTGCGGCCATCTAGGGAAACCTACCAAACCCACACATTTCTGAAAACTAGACACCCTGGGGAGTCCAGTGAGGTATGGCTTGCATGGATCCCCCAACGTTTCCCTACCCAGAATCCCCTGCAAACCTCAAATTTAGCTGAAAAAATCTTTTTTTCCATACATTGGGCTGCGCTCTTGATCTCCTGGGGGACCTCACGCGGCCCCGTGTAACTGGGACATTGCGGAGCCGGAACCGCGACGCCGCGGTGGCATTGACCGGCGGCATACATCCGAGTCTGTTTTCCGGGCCCGTGCGATTCGGGCTGTGGCCGGAGTTGGACGACTCTCTCTGGCTTGTGCCATATTGCGCGACTGGGGCTTGAGTCGATGTGCTGTGGTGACCCCTGAGATTGACTGGTGAAACCGCGCTGCGGCCCTGCGCAGCTGGCTGCCATTACTGATCTTTTTTTCCATACATTGGGCTGCGCTCTTGATCTCCTGGGGGACCTCACGCGGCCCCGTGTAACAGGGACATTGCGGAGCCGGAACCGCGACGCCGCGGTGGCATTGACCGGCGGCATACATCCGAGTCTGTTTTCCGGGCCCGTGCGATTCGGGCTGTGGCCGGAGTTGGACGACTCTCTCTGGCTTGTGCCATATTGCGCGACTGGGGCTTGAGTCGATGTGCTGTGGTGACCCCTGAAATTGACTGGTGAAACCGCGCTGCGGCCCTGCGCAGCTGGCTGCCATTACCGCTGCACCGGTATCCATCGGCTGCCGCTGATCGGCTCCTGTCGCACGGACCTTTTTTCCCCCTACACTACCACGGGTGCACGGCCGCGGTACACACCTTGGGCGGCCTGACGTTGGCCCGAACACGTTCTAGGGCTGGAAGGTCGTTGTGACGTGGCATTAGCGACAACGCCCTGGTCCCTCACGGACTGTCTGGTGCGAAGGGAGGGTACCGGCGACTCCATTCCTAGCCACTACATATTGGTCTTCGCGTCCACCATAAGGGAGTACGGTAGAAGAGACCTGCATCCAACATGGCGGGGGGTCGCAGCTCAAAAGCAGCCCTCCAGGCCAAACTGACGAAATTCGCATGGGACGGGGGTCCCGGCCCGAGCCCTAAAGGAGGATCCGCCGCTTCCGAAAAACCTGAGACTGGAGGGAAGAAGACGGACCCGACATTGCAGGACATTCTTGACGCCATTACTACCGTCCGCACATCCTTGGAGTCGCGGATTGACACGGTCTCCACCGAGGTGTCTCTCATAAGGGAGGATATGCGCACCATGAACTCCCGATTAAAAGATGTTGAAATCAAGGCGACCTCCCTGGTGGAAGATGCGTCCGAGCTGCAGAGGAAGGTGGAGGACCTGCAAACACATGCCGCAAAGCTGGAGGCACAGCTGGACGACTACGAAGGGCGTTCCAGGCGTAACAACGTCCGCATAATCGGGGTGCCGGAACGCACGGAAGGGCCGTCCGCAGACCTCTTCGTGGAAGACTTGATCACTAACTACCTCAAACCACGCGGGCTCTCCAACTTCTTCTCGGTGGAGCGGGCGCACCGAGTGCCCGGTGGCCGACCGAGACCTGGAGCCCCCCCCCACGGCAGCTTCTTGCACGGATCTTTAACTTCCGCGACAGGGATGTCATCCTGCAATGTGCCCGCTCCGCCCCGCCAGTGGAATTCCAGAACAGTCGCATCACCTTTTTTCCGGACTTCACCCTCAAGGTGCAACGGCAACGACGAAGCTTCCTGGAAGTAAAGAAGGTGCTCCGAGAGAAGGACGTGAAGTATGCAATGATGTTCCCGGCCAAGTTGAGGGTGGAATCGGAGGGCAAATCCTGGTTCTTCACCACCCCGGAGGAGACCTGGGACTGGCTGGAGGGATGGCGAATGACGGGCCGCCGCAATCACCATGCCCGGGGTGCGAGGATGAACGATGATACCCTAGCTTCTGGTGGCGGCTCGCCGCAGACGGACTTGGTGGAGGCTGCGGGCGGTGCCGAATAATTGGTCTGTATGCTTTTCCTTTAGGGTTTGTATTGACTCTAGGCGGACAGTGAGCATTGGGGTCTGATTTAACTGCGCATATTGCGTCTGATATGCGTCAGCCGGAGATAGACTGTCCTAGCTGTTTTTGTGGACCTGAAATCTTGCCTGTTCCCCTGCTGCCCATGTGTGGGGATGTGGGGTGTGTGCTTGGCCCTTGACAATGCTCTTAATAGAAACATGTTAGGCTGTTCTGGTTCAGTTTTGGGACAGACATAGATTCTTTGGGGATGTGTGCTTTGTTCGGCCATACGGTCCCGTAAGTTCTTGGAAGGGTGGGCGATAGGCACTCTGCTAGTTTGGGGGGCGGGAGGTTGTGTTACCGGCGAGCAGGGAGGCAGGGTGGGGGGGTTTGGGGAGTACACGTTGGGGAGATGGGGAGGGTGGGGGGGATTGTTGTGGGGTGTTATTTTTAGTATTGATTTTGTTTAGACATGTCCTCTTCAAATGGTCTCGAAAGCAAATGGCGACGGATGGGATGTTTGGTTTACTCCCTCTAGCCTCAGTATCCTTGGTATTGTTTTTGGATTCAGGCATGTTCTTTGTTTTTGTGTTTGTTTTGTTCTACACCGGTACACAATATTGTTCACCTCTCCACTTTCATACTCCATTCATATGTCATTGACGTAAGGGGCATCCACCTAGGCTGTCCACACCCATGCTTGACTGTCCGTCATTACTCGACTCCCACTAGATGGACGTGATGACACGTGGTCTGACACTTAATCTGTCCACTTGGAATGTTAATGGATTGGGTGACAAAATTAAGAGGAGCATTGTGTTGCAATACGTTAAGCGCAACGAGTTTGACCTGGTGTTATTACAGGAGACACACCTGATAGGGAATTCCTGTGGCGCTCTGAACAGGAAAGGGTACAAAATGGTGGTCCACTCCGGCTTTACCTCGGGCTACAAGGGGGGTGGGGATTTTGCTTCGAAGGGGCTGCCCCTATATCATCCATAACTCCTGGACTGACCCCCAGGGCAGATACACCGCGGTTTTGGGCACCTGGGAAGGGCGTGTTGTTAACGTCGTCTCTGTTTATGACCCCCCCCCCCCGGACTGCAGCGCCCGACGCTACGTGACCTAGGGACCCTGCTACTGGACCTTCCACTCGGGGTGTTGGTGTTGGGAGGGGATTTCAATCTCACAATGGATGGTTCTCTGGACCGCCTTCCTCCCCGAGGGGACTCATCGAGAGGATCACAATTGTCCGAGTTCGCGAATGCTCTGGGGGTGGTGGATGTCTGGCGGTGGTTCAACCCGTCGTACACCCGTTTTACGTTCCAATCCGGGGTGCATGGTAGTCAGTCGAGGATAGACTACCTATTTACTCATGCCCAGGATGTTCAGCTTTTCAATAGGTCCGGTTGCCTGGCCTGTGGGATCTCCGACCACTCCCCCGTCCTGGCGACTCTGGGCTCTCGCAGTGGGGGACGCCCCTGCTCCATTTCCGTACACCCGTGGGCATTAAAAATTCCGCACATCAGGGACGCTCTCCGCAAGGACACTGAATATTATTTTGCAGAAAATGTTGGCTCAGTCGACTCTGCAGTGACACTGTGGGGGGCCTTCGGGGCGGTCATTAAGGGCAGCGCTTTATCACTCATGGTGGGACACAGGGCTGAGCGTACCAAGAGAGTATTGGAATTGGAGGCTGAGGTCTCGAGTTTGGAGGAGTCGGTCGCCCGGGATTCTGACCTCAGTACAAGTCACAGTCTTGCACTCAAAAGACAGGACTATCGACAGCTTCTCTTTGAAGATGGGGCGGTGCGTTCGCTAGCCTCCCGACACAGGATTTATGAACAGGGAGAACGGACAGGTAAGCTCTTGGCGTGGCTTGAACGACGGGAGCAGGCTGCTAGATGGGTCAGCGCGATAGCGAACTCGGAGGGTACCCTTATTACCGACCCTCCACACATAGCTGACATATTTGCTAGTTATTACGAGGAGGTATACACTAGCTCTCCCAAGTCACAGGCCCCCTTGTCAGCTGACCTTTTGGTTACGCTCGATATTCCTACTATTTCTCCGCAAGATAGAGAGACCTTGGAGGCAGACATCACAGTGACGGAGGTTCAAAAGGCCATAGAAGATGTCCGTTCCGGGAAGGCTATGGGCCCTAACGGGCTTCCTATCGAACTATTTAAGCCTATGTCAACATTATTGGCTCCCCATTTGCTCAATCTATTCACTGAATGTTTTGAGTCGGGTGTTCTACCCGCAGAGATCCGCACTGCCGCTATTGTGGTCATTCACAAGCCACACAAGCCTGTCGAGGAGTGCAAATTGTATCGCCCTATATCCCTTTTGACGGTTGAGGCTAAGATCCTAGCCAAACTCCTTGCGAATCGCCTCCTCCACTATATCGCTGACCTGGTCCATCCGGACCAATCCGGGTTTATGCCGGGGAGGAATACGGCCCGGAACTTACGTCGGATACATGGGGTCCTCGGCAGACTGCACACCATAGAGGAAGACGCGATTCTCTTGTCATTGGACGCCTCAATGGCTTTCGACACCATCGAGTGGGACTTTCTTTTCGCTGTTTTGGCCCGTTTGGGGTTCGGCCCCAAACTTATTCGTTGGATTCGGCTATTGTATACTCACCCTACGGCTCATGTTGTTGTTAATAATCATCGCTCCGCCACTTTTTCGCTTCATCGGGGCATGCGGCAAGGCTGCCCCTTGTCACCGCTACTTTTCGCCCTTGTCTTGGAACCGCTCGCGGTGTGGGTCCGGGGTGATCCGGTGATTCGGGGGCTTAAGTGGACGGCATTTCACGACGACCGCATCTCGTTGTATGCCGACGATATCCTCTTATACTTGGCCTCCCCTGCGCCGTTGCTGCGACGGGTGCTCCACATTTTTCATATTTTCGGCGCCCACTCCGGATATCAGATAAACTGGTCTAAGTCCCAGATGTATGCGCTATGGGGTTCCCCCCCGGCGAGTCCTCTGGGCTTTAGTATCCCGGTGGCCCCTCGGGGTTTTCGATACTTGGGCATTTTCGTCACTCCTGACCCCGATCTCTTTTACGAACACAACTTACTCGGACCTCTCCAGCGTTTCAAATCCGACGTTGTGCATTGGCGCTCTCTCCCCCTCGCTCTTCTTGGACGTGCGTCCCTGTTCAAAATGTTAGCGCTCCCGCGCTTTCTCTATGCCCTGCAGAATACCCCTATCCCGATCCCAGATTCTTATTTTTCCCAAATCTACGGTGTATTGCGGGGACTGCTATGGGAGGGCCATACGCCACGCATCGCAATGAGCAAGCTCACCATGGGTTGGTATGATGGGGGCATCGGTTTACCGGATCTCAGGTTATACTACCAGGCGTCCCAGTTGACTGTAGTCAACCGCTGGGTGTTTGAACCTCACGATGAGCCTAATTTCCGTACGGATCATTGGCTCCTGGGACGGGGCGGTTACAACAGAGACCTCTACACCAACCCCGTAAGCTTAACTTAACAGCCCCCACGGCGCGCACGGTCGAGATCTGGCATGAAGTTACCAGAAAATTAGAATGGCGTGGGCGCCTGACGAAGGCGACCCCCCTGTGGGAGACCGATATCTTAGGTCATCTCAGCGCTTGTCCAGGGTTTGACAAATGGGATTTAATCGGAATCTCCACGGTTAGAGACATCTGGGTTAAGGGGAGGCTAGCATCGTTTCCGGAGCTCCAAGCTAAATATCAAATGGCTCCATCAGAGACGTTCAGGTACTTGCAAATCCATCATGCGGTGTCCTCCGCCCTGCCGAGGGATAGTCCTCTCCCCGACTCGTCCCCTCTGGAGGACCGCCTGTTGTTGGATCCCATGGACCGTAAGGCCATCTCGCTCACTTACAAAAAGCTGGTCAACAACCGCCCGACCCGATGCTGAAACTGAGAGAGGGGTGGGAGAGAGATTTGGGAGAGATGGAGGATGACATGTGGCGGGACGCTCTAGCTTCACCCCGAGAAATAGCCATTCCCATGCGCATGCGACTTCTCCAACTTAAGATCCTCCACCGAGCATATTTTGATGCCAAACTCCTGTTCAGGCTAGGCAGACGCCCCGATCCACTCTGTCTCCGGCATTGCAATCAGGAGGGTACTTTTCTTCACATCTTATGGGACTGCCCACATATTCAGGACTACTGGGTGACAATTGCTCGTCAACTTGAGAGGGCGGGAGGCAAATCCCTGGGGTTATATCCCCAACTATGCTTACTCAATATTTGGGGGGCGTCCGATCTTACACATGCTGAACAGACATGGGCCTCTATGGGCTTCATTATAGCGAAGCGGAATATTTCACGACACTGGGGGGTGGCGACGGTCCCGCGCCTGGTTGACTGGGCGAAGGACATGGATACCGCCATGGTGGCTGAAAAGTCAGTATTCAAAGGACGAGGTTGCCCCAAGAAATGGGACCGGAAGTGGGGGAAATGGAATAGGTACAGAGGGGACATCTGCATCTCCCCGACGGTGGAACTCCAGAGAGAAAGGCGAAAGCTGATGGCCCAGTTGACGGCGGAGGTGCTGGCTTCTCCCCCTTAGGGGTGGCGCTCTTGATCTCTCCATCCACCTGCTTTCTGTTGTGACCTGTTTGTATTTTATGTATACCTTGGTCTCTTATTACTGCCTGGTGAAATGTATAATGAGTATTGCTCTGCGTGGACCCCCATTTCACCACGGGGTGAACGACACTATGATACTGCATGTATGTAATGGATGGGGTACTTCTTACAGTGATTTTATTTTGTATGTACCGGTCTTTGGTTGGTGTTAAAATGCAATAAAAAGTAAAAAAATAAATAAATAAATAAAATAAAAAAAACAGGAGCCCCCCTTGCAAAACCAGATCGTTTTGTGATAGGTGATTTTGATGTCTCCACAATACGTTTTGGGCCCTTGCCTGCCGCGGGAACTTGACCCACCCACACGAGTGCGGTATCATTTTTATCGGAAGACTTTGGGAAATGCGGGGTGGTGGAATTTTGTGGATCCACGCACATTCCAGAACGTTCCATCACAGAAATGTGAGGAGAATATGTTTTTTTAAACAAAGTTTGAGGTTTGCGAGGGATTCTGGGTAAGAGAACCTGGTGAGAGCCTCACAAGTCACCCCATCCTGGATTTCTCTGGGTGTCTAGTTTTCAAAAATGTATAGGTTTGCTAGGTTTCCCTAGGTGCCGGCAGAGCTAGGGTTCAAAATCTACAGCTAGGCACTTTGCCAAGAACCAAGAAAGGGTCAGTTTTCACTGTAAAAATGGGTGTGTCCACGTTGCCGTTTAGGTCGTTTCCTGTTGCGGGTACTAGGCCTACCCACACAAGTGAGGTGCAATTTTTATCGGAACACTTTGGGGAATGCGGGGTGGGGGGAATTTTGTGGATCCACGCAGATTCCAGAACATTCCATCACAGAAATGTGAGGAGAATGTGTTTTCTTTTACAAAGTTTGAGGTTTGCAAGGGATTCTGGGTAACAGAACCTAGTGAGAGCCACACAAGTCACCCCATCCTGGATTTTCCCGGGTGTCTAGTTTTTAGAAATGTATAGGTTTGCTAGGTTTACCTAGGTGCCGGCACAGCTAGGGTTCAAAATCTACAACTAGGCACTTTGCAAATAAAGGGTCAGTTTTCACTGTAAAAATGTGGTGTGTCCATGTTGCGTTTTGCGCCGGTTCCTGTTGCGGGCAGTAGGCCTACCCACACAAGTGAGGTATCATTTTTATCAAAAGACTTTGGGGAATGCAGGGTGGGTGGAATTTTGTGGATCCACGCAGGTTCCAGAACTTTCCATCACAGAAATGTGAGGAAAATGTGTTTTTTCTTTTACAAAGTTTGAGGTTTGCAAAGGATTCTGGGGAAGAGAACCTGGTGAGAGCCACACAAGTCACCCCATCCTGGATTCCCCTGGGTGTCTAGTTTTCAAAAATGTATAGTTATGCTAGGTTTCCCTAGGTGTAGGCACAGCTAGGGTTTAAAATGTACATCTAGGCACTTTGCCAAAAAAGGGTCAGTTTACACTGTAAAAATGTGGTGTGTCCACGGTGCATTTTGGGTCGTTTCCTGTCGCGGGCACTAGGCCTACCCACACAAGTGAGGTATCATTTTTATCGAAAGACTTTGGGGAATGCAGGGTGGGTGGAATTTTGGGGATCCACGCAGATTCTAGAACTTTCCATCACAGAAAAGTGAGGAGAATGTGTTTTTATTACAAAGTTTGAGGTTTGCAAGGGATTCTGGGTAAGAGAACCTGGTGAAAGCCACACAAGTCACCACATCCTGGATTCCTCTGGGTGTCTAGTTATAAAAATGTATAGGTTTGCTAGGTTTCCCTTGGTGCCGGCAGAGCTAGGGTTCAAAATCTACAGCTAGGCACTTTGCCAAAAACCAAGAAAGGGTCAGTTTTCACTGTAAAAATGTGGTGTGTCCACTTTGCATTTTAGGTCGTTTCCTGTCGCGGGCTCTAAGCCTACCCACACAAGTGAGGTATCATTTTTATCGGAAGACTTTGGGGAATGCAGGGTGGGTGGAATTTTGTGGATCCATGCAGATTCCAGAACTTTCCATCACAGAAATGTGAGGAAAATTTGTTTTTTTACAAAGTTTGAGGTTTGCAATGGATTCTGGGTAAGAGAACCTGGTGAGAGCCACACAGGTCACCACATCCTGGACTCCCCCGGGTGTCTACGTTTCAGAAATGTGTGGGTTTGGTAGGTTTCCCTAGATGGCTGCTCAGCCCGGGTCAAAAACCCAGGAGCCCCCCCTTGCAAAACCAGGTCGTTTTATGATAGGTGATTTTGATGTCTCCACAATACGTTTTGGGCGCCTGCCTGTCGGGGGGAACTTGACCCACCCACACAAGTGAAGTAGGGTTAAAATCTACAGCTAGGCACTTTGCCAAGAAAGGGTCAGTTTTCACTGTAAAAATGTGGTGTCCACGTTGCGTTTTGGGTCGTTTCCTGCCGCGGGCACTAGGCCTACCCACAAAAGTGAGGTATAATTTTTATCGGAAGACTTTGGGGAATGCGGGGTGGGTGAAATTTTGTATATCCACGCAGATTCTAGAACTTTCCATCACAGAAATGTGAGGAGAATGTGTTTTATTTACAAAGTTTGAGGTTTGCAAGGGATTCTGGGTAAGAGAACCTGGTGGGAGCCACACAAGTCACCACATCGTGGATTCTCCTGGGTGTCTAGTTTTCGGAAATGTATAGGTTTGCTAGGTTTCCCTAGGTGCCGCACAGCTAGGGTTCAAAATCTACAGCTAGGCACTTTGCAAAAAAAGGGTCAGTTTTCACTGTAAAAACGTGGTGTGTCCATGTTGCGTTTTGCGCAGGTTCCTGTCGCGGGCACTAGGCCTACCCACACAAGTGAGGTATAATTTCTATTGGAAGACTTTGGGGAATGCAAGGTAGGTGGAATTTTGTGGATCCACGCAGGTTCCAGAACTTTCCATCACAGAAATGTGAGGAAAATGTGTTTTTTTTTACAAAGTTTGAAGTTTGCAAGCGATTCTGGGGAAGAGAACCTGGTGAAAGCCACACAAGTCACCCCATCCTGGACTCCCCCGGGTGTCTACGTTTCAGAAATGTGTGGGTTTGGTAGGTTTCCCTAGATGGCCGCTGAACCCGGATCAAAAACCCAGGAGCCCCCGCCTCCCCCCCCCCCCCTTGCAAAACCAGGTCGTTTTGTGATCGGTGATTTTGATGTCTCCACAATACGTTTTGGGCCCCTGCCTGTCGGGGGAACTTGACCCACCCTCACAAGTGAGGTAGGGTTAAAATCTACAGCTAGGCACTTTGCCAAGAAAGGGTCAGTTTTCACTGTAAAAATGTGGTGTGTCCATGTTGCGTTTTGCGCCGGTTCCTGTCGCGGGCACTAGGCCTACCCACACAAGTGAGGTATTATTTCTATCGGAAGACATTGGGGAATGCAGGGTGGGTGGAATTTTGAGGCTCCACGCAGGTTCCAGAACTTTCCATCACAGAAATGTGAGGAAAATGTGTTTTTCTTTTATTAACAAAGTTTGAAGTTTGCTAGGCATTCTGGGTAAGAGAACCTGGTGAAAGCCACACAAGTCACCCCATCCTGGATTCCGCTGGGTGTCTAGTTTTTTAGAAATGTATAGGTTCGCTAGGTTTTCCTAGGTGGCGGCACAGCTAGGGTTCAAAATCTACAGCTAGGCACTTTGCAAAAAAAGGGTCAGTTTTCACTGTAAAAATGTGGTGTGTCCATGTTGCGTTTTGCGCCGGTTCCTGTCAGGGCACTAGGCCTACCCACACAAGTGAGGTATAATTTCTATCGGAAGACATTGGGGAATGCAGGGTGGGTGGAATTTTGTGGCTCCACGCAGGTTCCAGAACTTTCCATCACAGAAATGTGAGGAAAATGTGTTTTTCTTTTTTTACAAAGTTTGAAGTTTGCAAGGCATTCTGGGTAAGAGAACCTGGTGAAAGCCACACAAGTCACCCCATCCTGGATTCCCCTGGGTGTCTAGTTTTCAAAAATGTATAGGTTTGCTAGGTTTCCCTATGTGCCGGTAGAGCTAGGGTTCAAAATCTACAGCTAGGCACTTTGCCAAGAAAGTGTCAGTTTTCACTGTAAAAATGTGGTGTCCACGTTGCGTTTTGGGTCGTTTCTTGTTGCGGGCACTAGGCCCTACCCACTCAAGGGAGGTATCATTTTTATCGGAAGACTTTGGGGAATGCGGGGTGGGTGGAATTTTGTGGATCTACGCAGATTCCAGAACTTTCCATCACAGAAATGTGAGGAGAATGTGTTTTTTTTTTTTACAAAGTTTGAGGTTTGCAAGGGATTCTGGGTAAGAGAACCTGGTGAGAGCCACACAAGTAACCACATCCTGGATTCCTCTGGGTGTCTAGTTGTAAAAAAATGTATAGGTTTGCTAGGTTTCCCTTGGTGCAGGCAGAGCTAGGGTTCAAAATCTACAGCTAGGCACTTTGCCAAGAACCAAGAAAGGGTCAGTTTTCACTGTAAAAATGTGGTGTGTCCACGTTGCGTTTTAGGTCGTTTGCTGCTGCGGGCACTAGGCCTACCCACACAAGTGAGGTATCATTTTTATCAGAAGACTTTGGGAAATGCGGGGTGGGTGGAATTTTGTGGATCCACACAGATTTCAGAACTTTCCATCACAGAAATTTGAGGAAAATGTGTTTTTTAAAAATAAAGTTTGAGGTTTGCAAGGGATTCTGGGTAACAGAACCTAGTGAGAGCCACACAAGTCACTCCATCCTGGATTTTCCCGGGTGTCTAGTTTTTAGAAATGTATAGGTTTGCTAGGTTTCCCTAGGTGCTGGCACAGCTAGGGTTCAAAATCTACAGCTAGGCACTTTGCAAATAAAGGGTCAGTTTTCACTGTAAAAATGTGGTGTGTCCATGTTGCGTTTTGCGCCGGTTCCTGTTGCGGGCACTAGGCCTACCCACACAAGTGAGTTATCATTTTTATAGGAAGACGTTGGGGAATGCAGGGTGGGTGGAATTTTGTGGATCCACGCAGGTTCCAGAACTTTCCATCACAGAAATGTGAGGAAAATTTGTTTTTTCTTTTACAAAGTTTGAGGTTTGCAAAGGATTCTGGGGAAGAGAACCTGGTGAGAGCCACACAAGTCACCCCATCCTGGATTTCCCTGGGTGTCTAGTTTTCAAAAATGTATAGTTATGCTAGGTTTCCCTAGGTGCAGGCACAGCTAGGGTTCAAAATCTACATCTAGGCACTTTGCAAAAAAAGGGCCAGTTTTCACTGTAAAAACGTGGTGTGTCCACGGTGCATTTTGGGTCGTTTGCTGTCGCGGGCACTAGGCCTACCCACACAAGTGAGGTATCATTTTTATCGGAAGACTTTGGGGAATGCGGGGTGCGTGGAATTATGTGGATCCACACAGATTCCAGAACTTTCCATCACAGAAATGTGAGGAGAATATGTTTTTTTTTTTTAAACAAAGTTTGAGGTTTGCAAGGGATTCTGGGTAAGAGAACCTGGTGAGAGCCACACAAGTCACCCCATCCTAGATTCCTCTCGGTGTCTAATTTTCAAAAATGTATAGGTTTGCTAGGTTTCCCCAGGTGCCGGCAGAGCTAGGGTTCAAAATCTACTGCTAGGCACTTTGCGAAGAAAGGGTCAGTTTTCACTGTACAAATGTAGTGTCCATGTTGCGTTTTGGGTCGTTTCCTGTCGCGGGCACTAGGCCTACCCACACAAGTGAGGTATAATTTTTATCGGAAGACTTTGGGAAATGCGAGGTGGGTGGAATTTTGTGGATCCACACACATTCCAAAACTTTCCATCACAGAAATGTGAGGAGAATGTGTTTTTTGTTTTTTACAAAGTTTGAGGTTTGCAAGGGATTCTGGGTAAGAGAACGTGGTGAGAGCACACAAGTCACCCCATCCTGGATTCCTCTGGGTGTCTAGTTTTAAAAAATGTATAGGTTTGCTAGGTTTCCTTAGGTGCCGACAGAGCTAGGGTTCAAAATCTACAGCTAGGCACTTTGCCAAGAACCAAGAAAGGGTCAGTTTTCACTGTAAAAATGTGGTGTGTCCATGTTGCATTTTGCGCCGTTTCCTGTCGTGGGCACCAGTCCTACCCACACAAGTGAGGTATCATTTTTATCGGAAGACTTTGGGGAATGCAGGGTGGGTTGAATTTTGTGGATTCACGCAGATTCCAGAACTTTCCATCACAGAAATGCGAGGGAAATGAGGTTTTTTTTGACAAAGTTTGAGGTTTGCAAGGGATTCTGGGTAAGAGAACCTGGTGAGAGCCACACAAGTTACTCCATCCTGGATTCCCCTTGGTGTCTAGTTTTCAGAAATGTATAGGTTTTCTTGGTTTCCCTAGGTGCCGGCAGAGCTAGGGTTCAAAATCTACAGCTAGGCACTTTGGAAAAAAGGGTCAGTTTTCACTGCAAAAATTTTGGTGTGTCCATGTTGCGTTTTGGGCCGTTTCCTGTCGCGGGCACTAGGCCTACCCACACAAGTGAGGAACCATTTTTATCAGGAGACTTAGGGGAACACAGAATTGTAGAGCAACTGTTATTACCTGTTGACGTTAGATGCATTTCTGCCTTCCAAATGTAAGACAATGTGTAAAAAAGAAATCACTTTGAAAAATGTCCTATAGTTCACATGCTAGTATGGGTACCCACAATTTCGGAGATGTGCAAATAGCTACTGTTTCTAAACTCTATATTTTGTTCCCATTTCAGAAATACATAGGTGTCTTTCATACTGATTTTTCACTGTTTATATTTTCCTAAATGAATTGCTATATACCCGGTAAACAATAAAAAACCATTGCAAGATGCTGCTCAGTTATTGGCTCCGGGTTCTTGGTGAAACCTACAAGTCCTATATATCCCCACAACCAGAATGGTCCAGCAAATGTAACGGTATATTGCTTTAAAAAATCTGTCATACTTAGAAGAAGTTACAGGTGAAAGCGTTGGCACAAATGGCTGTTTCTTTCAACTCATTTTCAATTTTTCCTATTTTCAACTGTTAGTTTCTATAAAAAAACCTTGAAGGATCTACACAAATGACCCTCGCTGAATTCAGAATTTTGTCTACTTTTCTGAAATGTATAGCTTTCCAGGATCCATTATTGCTTTCATACCCATTTCTACCATTAACTGGAAGGAGGTTGAAAGCACAAAAAATAGCAAAAATAGGCTATGTCACAGTAAAATGCCAAAACTGTGTAAAAGATTTTGGTTTTCTGACAAAAGTCAGTCTGTCCCTGAAAGCTGGGAAGATGGTGATTTCAGCACCACAAACCCTTTGTTGATACCATTTGCAGGGAAAAAACAAACACTTTTATCTACAGCACTTTTTTCCAATTTTTCCCCCCAAAACCAAAATTTGGCTGTATTTTGGCTAATTTCTGGGTCCCCTTCAAGGGAATCAACAAACCCTGGGTACCTTTAAAATTCCCATGATGTTGGAAGAAAAGGACGCAAATTTGGCATGGATACCTCATGTGGTCAAAAAGTTACAGGGGCCCAAGAGAGAACTATCCCAAATAGCCAAAAAAAGGCTTAGAAGAGGGGAGGAAAAGGCCTAGCAGCGAAAGGGTTAAGAAAAAGGTACATTAGAAGGGTAAGGTAGTTGAAGGTTCTATTTTGTCTTCAGGTCCAGCACATAATCATATACCTATGATTTCGTTGGTATGTTTTGAGAATCACCATAAATACATTTTTGTGATTTATTAGATGCACCTCAGGGTAATGTTATTCTAAGTTCACATTGCATAGCCACAGCATTGACTGGGCAGCGAGAACAGTACAGGTGAATTTGTTTATTTGATATCAGCAATAACTTGAATACTGATGAATGATTGTTCATATTAAAGATTAAGAAACAACCTTCAATGCATATTAGCACAAGAGGAGAACTAGATTTTCTCCACTGAGGTCATTATTACTTTGGCTCTTTGTTGATCCCACAACGTGCAGTTGTTTACTTTATACCCATGTACAGATTGCATGTAACGTTGTGTTGTTTCTTATTTTGTTCAGGTGATGTATGCCTTTAACAGACTTATAATAGGAATTCTATGTCAGAATACGGAGGCGAGGATTAGGCATTTCTTTCTTCTTTATTCCAACAGCAGCCATGTTAACAAACAACAATCAACATTGAACTTCATTCCCATGGTCCCAGGGAAACCTTGAAGTTCTAAAGAAAACAAGTCCATCCAATCAGGAACCTCCAGCCTCTGTAATTGGCATTGTGCTTCGTCGAACCTCCTCTTTCTTCGCTGCTGCAGCCGTGTTCAGAAAAGTGCAGGGACGTGGCTTCCCTTTCTTTGCTTTCTCTTTGCATTACTGTACTATTATTACTGTATTATTATTGCACTGTTGCGCGAAGTCTCCGCTTTGCTTCTGCGGCCGCTGGAACGCTTTGTTGCTCCTTCGTTGCCAAGTCTTTAATTAGACGTTTCTGTCAGAAGCCCAGGGCCGGAGTGCGCAGCTGTGCTCCGGCCACTAGAGGGTTCGCCTCCGCGTCTATCACGAGACGCTATCACCTCAACGCGGAGCGGAGGGCGCATCAGTTACAACTTTTCCTGAGTGCCTCCGCTCGCGTTTCTAGTGGTTACGAGTGTGGCCCCAGCCAGCCTGGAGCAAGACACCCTTCGGAGTAAGGTTTACGGGCACTTAACCCTGCATTTCGGCAGATGGGCCCAGGCTGTCATAAAGTATTCCCGCTCATGATAAACTGAGGGCTGTGAGTCTGCCTGGGTCTAAGCGACCAACCTGCTCTGCTATCACTGTGCAAGGCCCATTTTAAAACTCCCCCATTCTGGGATGAGTACCTGGCATCACTCCTTCCCTTACAAGGGCTGTACCTACCTGTGTATGGTGACATCCACATGGCCTGTGTTGTCTTCTGGGTCGTCCCACAGTCCTATTCTCCCTGTTACCTGGTGGGTGACTACCTTTCCCTACTGCTTCCTCCTGCAGCCGGCTAGTGTGCTGTTACCCTTATCTCATGGAGGACTTTGGGGATTACTATGAAGAGGAGGAGGAGTGCAATATTTCCCAGTCACAGATGACTTCTGTGACACAGTGGACACCTCCATTGTCAGGGCGATCTCAAATGCAATGGCCCTTCTGGAGAAGACATTGATGGACCTGACACAGCGATGCCTTCAACCCCTCGCACCAAGGAAAGATCTTCCTGGGCCCTTGGCCCCCGAACCTCCAGAGGACGCCACTGTGCCTCCCCCTGAGAATCCGCATAAACACTTCCACTTCAAAGGGGTGGCCCTGGATGCCTTCGATAGACTGAAGAAGGTGTTCCTGGGTGCCAATCCCCCTCCCCCCTGCCATCTGAGGCTCCAGCTGATCTCCTACCGGCGGGCTATCAGTCCTGGGAGGCTTTGCCCTCGTATGAGTACCCGGCAGGGTCTGATGCCGAGTCAAACAATGACCGGACCTGGCTCCACTCTGCCCTCTGACTCCCACCCTACGGGGATGTCCCACTAAATGCCCAGTCTGACCTTCTAGAGCCTGAAGAGCTCTTACACCCCCACTCCTTGGAGTGGGTCCCCTGTGATAAAGTGGCCAAGTACGTGGCCGGTAGGCTGCATAAACCACTGGACCAGGAGGTCTGTTACTGGCTTAGGGAGAAGTGCCCCCATCCTCCGTTGGAGGGCAAGGTGGCGGTCACACCCAAAATTGATGCCCGTATGGTGACCTTCTTGACCAAATACATCAAAGACCCGAAGAAGGGCATCGACCGCTCTTGGCGGACGTGCCAAGATAAGCTCTTGGATATCACAGGCCCTTTAGTTAAAATCTTTGATATGGCGGAGGACGCTAAGGCATCTGGGGCCTTGATTCCACCTCATGTCCTCTTTAGTTGATCTTTAAAAAAACAAGAGCAACCCATATGTCCATGCGAACTGGGTATTAAGTTACAGCTTACAGCAAGTTTTCACATGGAGCTTATTTTTAGAAACAATTTCGTATTTTCACACAATATTATTCCGTGTAGATTTGCTTAGGAAAAAGGAGATACAAATAAGGCAGACCATATCTGCCACCAGTTAATTCAAAGTATAAATTAAATTTAGTTGTCTTTTGTTAAACTCAATTCAGCCGAACTGAGTAAAATATTTATTCGATTTATGTAACATTTGAAAATGGGTTATTGGCTTATATAAGATGTCTCAATGTTAATTTCTTAATCCACGAAAGAACAGCCAGATTGTTCTCTGGTGCTTTTTGGTGTTAGACTATTCTTTAGTGTTGTTGACAACGTTTGAACCCTAGTTGAAGTGTGAGGGTCTCATCAAGGACGCGTCATTGGTTAGTGGTCTTTCATCATGAAGGCTAGACTATGTCGTGAGACAGATGTCCATAGTACTTAAGCACATTCAGTGTGGGGGTATTGAGGATTATTCTTATTCTATCCAAAAGGTAGCCAAGGTTATGGCCTTTCTTCTCTGTAGAACGATGATGCAGTGGATACGAAAGTATCCCGATCGGCTTGCCCGAATTCCTATATCGTGGTCTAGGGACAAGGGGGAGATTAATCCACTTCTCTGTGCACCTCTCGAGTAAAGTGCAGTATTCCTTGGTGTGTCTTCATGATAGAAGACCACTAACCAATGACTTCCTTCAGGTAAACACAACTTGTTCTGTGCACATTAAATGGGAGCATAGTCCGCCGCTCTTAGTCCCCAGGATAATTTTGTCCTGATGAACATTGAGACATCCTTATCTATACCAATAACCCTTTTTCAATTTTAAGTCACTTTATTGTCAAATTTTTCTATATATCTGGTTATGGTTATTTTACTTGGGGTTCCTTTATCACCTTTTTCTGAAAATCACCACAAACTGCATCTTTTGCATTGTGAAAAACACATTTATATAATCAAATATAAAATGTTGTTGTATATCTCCTTGTTACATAAATCAAGTAAATATTTTACTCAGTTCAGGTGAATTGAGTTTAACAAAAGGCAACAACTGGGTGACTCAATTTAATTTATGCTTTGAATTTATTGGTGACGGATATTCTCTGCCTTATTTGTGTCTCCTTTTACGGAGCAAATCTACACAGAATAATATTGTGTGAAAATACTAAATTGTTTCTAAAAATAAGTGCCATGTGAACAGTCTTCTCTAGTTGGGCACAGATGGCGATCATATTCCTCGGCAACGGCAACTGCACCATTTCCACGGAAAGGCGCATGTAGTTGCTAATCAAGCTGGATCCTAAGTTGGGGAACCTAGCCACGTCTGAAGCTGGGCAGGTGGCACATGGCGGGCTGTTTGTCGATCCATTCGTCAAGGAGCTAAGTAAATTTGTGTCCGCATTTCTTTTTTTTTTTGCTAAACAATTGTATTGGTTTTCATGAAAGTAAATAGCAGCACAACATTTCTTGCATTTAGAACATGAAATACTGACATAATTCTCAGTGGCTTTGCCTCATTGTGATGACTAATTGTCATCATCAAACCCAGCCCACTGTACAATGCCTTCTTTCGCATATTACAGGCGGGACAGCCTCTTGCTTTGAAGACTGTTTTTTCTTGTGCAGTGCACCAGTCCACACCTCTGCGCCATTTAGCCATGGTGGGTGGGTGGGGGGGGAATGGTCCTTCCTCACAGCCGTTATGTCTTGCTTGGCTACCATAATAGCCGTCCCTAGAAGGGTGTTATCCATCCGGGATCCATCTAGGCCATCCATGACTCCCAGGAGTGGGGCTAGTGGGCTAAGCGGGACCTCCCAGCCTAACAGGGTGCTCAGCTCTGACACTAATGTCGACCAGTTTGGAGTGAGGAGGGTGCAGGACCAAACCATGTGGTAGAAGCCCGGGGGCTCCATCTTAAACCGCTGGCAGGCAGGCAGGGACGGGTAGAGAATCTGCCCGTGTAGGTGGACAGGGGTGAGGTATGTGCAGTGGAGGTAGTACAATTGGGCCATCGGAACCTGGCAGAGATCGTGATCACTCGGGGGCCATCAGGGCGTCTCTCCAGTCCTCATCCTCAAAAGGGCCCAGCCATGATTCCCAGTGGTGTCTGAGGGGGTCTAGGGAGGTTGGGGAGTTGTTAACCAGTGAACGATAAATCTTAGACACTCCTCCCTTCCCAAGGTTCCCCATCAGGATTTGGGCTTCAGGGGGACTACATTCTGGGAATGTAGTGTCTGCAGGCGAATAGGGGGTGAGGGCGTGTTGGAGTTGCAAGTATTTATAGAATTGGGTAGAGTGCAGTGAGTATGAAATTTGCAGGTCTTGGAAGGAGCATAGGTGATTTCCTCTCCACACATCCCCAAGTTGTGTAATCCCTATCAAGTCCCACTACCGAAAGCCCTCTAGTGCTCCCACCTCGCTGAGCCAGGTGCCATGCCACCGGGGATTTTCTGCAGAGTAAGTTTGATTCCCATTGTGTGTGTCGCAGCGCTGAACGCCAGGCGATCAAGACCGCCCGAGTCACCGCAGGAAATGTGCGGGGATCAGGGATCCATAGAGCATTGCCTGGATCCGGGAGAATCCGAGGCTCTTCATTTCCACCCGGTAGGCCGGGTCAGACCAACCTCCAGTGAACCAATCATGTATCACTAGGAGGTGAGTAGCTAAGTAATATAGAAAAAGGTTGGTCATACCCTTGCCTCCGTCATATGGGGCATTTTGACAATGGGTGAGGGCCATGCGTGGTCTCGAATTACCCCAGAGGAATGCCGTGGCCATGCTGTCTAGTTCCCGAAACCATCAGCGAGGGAGATGGAGTGGGAGATTTTGAATTATATAAAGGAACCGGGGGAGCACCATCATCTTAAATAAGGCAATACTCCCCATGGGGTTGAGTGGAAGGGTCATCCTTTGTTCTCTCGACTAAGGGACTAACGTTGAGTGTCCATGTGAGTTGCGGGAGCAGCGCAACTCAGATGCCCAGATATTTAAAGGAAAGGTATCTTATGAGGATGGTCGTCTGCCAATCTATGCACTCTCTTGATGTGTGGAGAGGCACCAGTGTTGATTTGATTGGGTTCAGGTGCAGGCCTGAGGCCGCTTCAAAGGAGTGAAGGAGTTGGAGGCATCTGGAGCCGGAGCGGGCCTGGTCTGTAAGGAAGAGCAGAACATCATCCACATACACTGCGATGCGGTCTTCGTGTGTACCATGCCAGTGCCACCCCTGAATCTGCGCATCCGTACGGATACGGTAGGCTAGTGGTTCTATCGCTAGGGTGAAGAGGAGGGGCGGCAGGGGGCACTCCTGTCTCGTCCCTCTTCGGATAGGGAAGACGTCTGAGAGAGCTCCATTGATGAGAACCCTCACAGAGGGATTAGAGAATAGCACATACATCAGGTTTCGGAAGTGCTGCCTCATGCCTCCCACCTTTAGCACCTCCTCCAGGTACCGCCAGTCAACCATGTTGAAAGCTTTTTCGAAGTCGATCAGTAAAAGAGCTAGATGGGGGTGAGGAGTTGGCGGTGGGTCAGTGCCAAGTGGAGGTGCCGTAGGCAGTGCCTCGTACTGCGGAGCAGCATGAAGCCGCATTGATCCGGGTGGATGAGGCTGCTGAGGACTGACTTAAGGTGTGTGGCAAGGATCATCGCATAGATTTTGACTGCAGTGTTTATTAGGGAGATCGGGCGGTAGTATGAACAGGAGGCTGATGTGGGCTGTGTTTTGGGTATGACAACAACAGTTGCCATATCAGTTTCAAGTGGAAAGGCACCCTTCTCCACCACCTCCCCATACAGTGCATGGAGGTGGAGTATCAGGGTGTCTCGGAATGCTGCATAATACTCTATTGGGAACCCGTCTGGGCCGGGTATCTTCCCAGTTGCGACCAAGGAAATAGCCGCCCCTATTTCTTCTTTTGTGATGGGTTGGTCTAAGTGGGCAGTCTCTGACTCCGTCAGTCGGGGAAGTAGGGTAGAGTCCAACACCCATGACCGATCCGCGGGTTAGACCCGGGAGTAGTATTTGCCAAAGACTTGAGCAATTGAAGTAAGCGTATGATGGGCATGCCCATGGTGGTAGAGAATCTCCGGAACTATCCGGCTCGCCAGGGGCTGCGAACCCAACCAGTGGAGTAGCTTACCATTTTTATCTCCCCAGCTATAGACATGGGCCGTGGAGGACCTCCACATCAGTTTTGCTGATTCAAGCGATAGGTGCTTTATTTCTTCTCCTATCAGCGCAAGCTGTTGGCACCCCACCCGCCCCCACCCCCCATCTGCATCGATTATGGTCTGTTCTATGCGAGTCGCTGGAGGCACTTAAAACGACACCATGTTGATGGCAGCACCTCCCAGGGTCCCCCCATGGGCCACAAAGCACCCCTGCGGGTCTCTGGTTACACAGGCAGAGGTGAAGGGAAGGGTACGCCACAGGAGGATCGCCACCCCCTGAGAGCCCCGCCCAAACCCAGAATGCCAGACTCTGTCAAACCCATGGCGCGCTAGAATGGGGCAGTGGTTTCCCATAAGATGCGTCTCTTGCAGCAAGAGGACGCTGGGGGCAAACCTTTGGGATTACTTCAATACTGCTGTATGTGTCACTTTATCTAGGAGCCCGTTGACGTTCCAGGATAGAATTCGCAAAAGCTCCCCCTATAGTGGGATGCAGTCATGGCGCGTGTGTGGGATTACGGGGTTCCAGCGGCATGTTTGATCTAGCGGGCCAGGGTGTTTAAGTCTAGAGCTATTTGGAGGCCTTGTCTCCTACACTGGGGGTGGTATGCTTGCACATCTGAGGTAGCAAGTTTAGTGCTGCAACTGGAAAACAATCCTAAAACAAAATTAGGGACAATGGTCCCAACCCCCCTCCCCAAACAAAACCCCACCCTATACTTTAGAGGGAGCAGCTGTCACCCTAACAACAACATGTTATAACAAGACTAAACTGCGAAGCTTAGTGTGTGAGTTGCTTGATGAACGCCTTCAAATGGCAGGATGCGTTTGTCTCCAGGGCGAAGTCTTGCTGACAGTACCAGAACTGCTAAATTTTAGGGCTGCATGAGAGGTCCGTGTCCTCAGATCTCTGTGTTGGAGACGCAGAGGGTGTCTTACCAGTCTCCTCACGTGCCCCATCTGAAATTTTCAGGAGCACAGGTGAACCCTATGATCTCTGGGGGATGCCAGAGGGTGAAGCAGAACCCACCCTCCGGACGGCTCATCCTCTACGAGAGCGTGTGTGTCGCCGGCTGGATCCCACGTGCACATCCTTTGCCCATCAGTAGTGCAGAAGGGGGGACGGACCCTTGTGGGTGGAGCGGGCGTTCTTCAGTCGCCCAGGTCCATGCTGCCTCGGGTGTGTCAAAAAAATGCGTCTTGTTTCGGAAGTTCGCTTTGAGGCGAGCCGGGAAGGTTGAGGGTTCGTAATTTCTGCTTCTCTTCTTGATATGATCTCCTCTGTGCTTGGACCTCCCTGGTATAGTCCAGTAAAATTTAGATTTTTCACAGCCTGCTGGGCAGAAAATCTGGATTTTATTAAAGACACGGAGGCTAATATTATGCAAATCTCCTTTATTGCCACAGCTCAGCAGTAACAATGAAGAGAATATAGAACTTCGAAACATTCTAGGTATAGTATATAGTCCATGAGTACACAGCCATCTTCCTTCTTTGTTCAATGCTGCGAACCAAAAGAATAAACTCAAAACTTGAATCATGACGTTGAGCGAGTCATTTCCCTCAACCAAATGTAGAAATTCTATTCTGAAAAGAAAGAGATACAAAAAAGTCAAAAGATAAAACCTTTAGGGAGGGTCAATTAGTGGAGGGATAATATTAGCCTCCGTGTCTTTAATAAAATCCAGATTTTCTGCCCAGCAGGCTGTGAAAAATCAAACTTTTATGGCATGATACGGAGGCCAACATTATGCAAGTTTAAAGTGAATTAAGAACATTGTCAATCACATTATTGATTGGTCTAAAGTAACACTTTTTAAACATATTCTCATTTGACCAGTCAGCAGCTCTTAGAATATCTTGGAGCCCTCCACCAAGCATTAAAGCTTTAGAAGCTGATTCACCCCTAAGAGAGTGTGCACCGAAAATTGAAACATCGACACCACTTTCACTCATCACTTCTTTTACCCATCTCGCAAGTGTGGGAGATGAAACGGGTTTATGAGGAGATCTATGGGAGATCAATAGTTGTGTTTCAGTTCCTCTCAGACTTGCAGATCTGTTTTCATATTCTTTAAGACATTTGACAACACACAAACTTTCATTCTGAGGAAAGAAAGGATAGAAGATAGAGGACGACATAGTTATGGTCCTTTTCTTAAGGTAAAAACAAACTCCCTCAGGCTGATAAGCCCTGCTAGTAACATCTAAAGCCTTAACATCTGATGTTCGTCCGAAGGATACCAAGCAAAGTAACACAGTAAGCTTATAAGAGATACGTTTGAGAGAGAGGTTAGCGTTATCTCCCCAGGAGGAGATAAGTCGTAATATGTTTCTTACGTCCCATAAGGCTGTATATTTGGGAGTTGGAGGATTGAGAACCCGCATGCTTCTCATAATCTTTTTTTTAAAAGGCTTTATCCCACTGAGACACCATCGATTAAGGAGTGGCCTGCAGCTATTGCTGACCTATAGACATTAACGGTTCTGTAGCTAAGACCGGAAGCAAAGAGCTCCGATAGGAAATTGACTACATGAACTAAATCAGTTGAAACGGGATCGTAATGTCGTTGAATACACCAGCGAACCCATTTGTTCCACGCCAATCGATATGCCTTCCTTGTTCCAGATGCCCATGATTCAGATATGAGTCGGAAAGCAACGTGCGAAAGGCCAGTGATTTGCCACTGTCGCCTGAAATCTTCCAGGCCGTCAGGGTTAATAGACCCTGGTCTAAGAGAGGATGTGTCGCGCCCTGAGGACCCAGGAGTAGTCGACTGAAAGGAGGTATTAGAATTGGGAAGTCCATGGTCATCTCCAAGATGACGGGAAACCATGCTTGAGACCTCCAGAGGGGGGTTATCACCACCATACTCTGAAGGTACCGGCGAGCGTGTAAGAGAGGTCGCGGGAGCATGACAAACGGCGGGAAGGCATATGGCCTTAACCCTTGCCAGTCCTGGAGGAAGGCATCCACCCCTGATGCCTGTGGGTCCGGCCTCCAACTGAAAAAGTTCACCAATTGAGTGTTCAATCTGTCCGTGAAGAGATCCGTCCCGAAGGGACCCCATTGGTCTTTGATTATCAAGAATATTTCCCTGTCTAATTTCCAATTGCTGGAGTCCCTGAAATTCCTGGAGAACCAGTCCGCTACACCATTGTTCAAACCAGGGATGTGTTCCGCTGTGACTGACAGTCCCTTGTTCAAGCAATAGTCCCAAAAAATCTTCGCTATTTCGGTCAGACCCTTCGAACGTGGACCCCCCATCTTGTTGACGTATTTCACTGCAGAGACATTGTCCATGCGCAGCATTATACAGCATTTCAATGAATTCTGGGTGAAGCTTCGAACCGCAAAGGAACCTGCTAGAAGTTCCAGGCAGTTGATATGTAGTTTCTTCTCCTCGCGTGTCCACCGTCCTCCTGTGGAAGAGTCGCCACATGTGGCACCCCAACCCTCTCGACTCGCATCTGATTCTATTATCAAATCTGGGGTTTCCCCAAAGATGGCTTTGCCATTCCAGGCTTCTGCATTTTTCAGCCACCAAGATAGTTCGTTCCTCGAGTCTTCGTCTAAGGAAGTCATCTGAGTATAAGACAGAGTCGACTTCAGAGCTTTCGCTTTGATTCTCTGGAGGGCCCTGTAGTGTAAAGGGCCGGGAAAGATCGCCTGAATGGTGGAGGAGAGGAGACCCAGGATCCTGGCTAAAAGTCTCAAGGGGAAGACTTCCAGAGAAAGTATCTTTTTGAGTTCCTTTCTGAGTTTCCTTATTTTTTCCCTTGGTAATTTCAATTCTGCCGATACCGTGTTCACCATGAAGCCCAGGAATTGAGTTTCCTGGGTTGGGGTAGTGCAAGATTTCTTTGTATTTATGATAAAGCCTAGATGTTCCAGAAGGCGGATAGTAAGGTACGTGTGTTGGGAAGCCGTCGTTTTGGACTGACCTATGATAAGGATATCGTCCAGATAAATTATTAGTCTTACACCCCTTTCTCTTAGCCACGCTACTACGGGACGTAAGACCTTGGTGAAGCACCAAGGGGCTGAGGATAGTCCGAATGGAAGACTGCAAAATTCCCAAAGTTTTCCCTCCCAGGTGAATTGGAGGAACTTTCTGTGTGGGGGCCAAATTGGGATGGTCAAATATGCGTCCTTTAAGTCCAGGCGTGTTAGCCAGTCGCCTTTTCTCAAGACATCTCTCAGGAGGTGTATTCCCTCCATCTTGAAGTGGTGGTAGCATACCCACCCATTTAGACTTTTTAAGTTTATGACAGGTCTCTGTGTCTTGTCCTTCTTTTCTACCAAGAAGATATTGCTGATGAAACCTGTTTGTGAACTCTCTATTATAGCCCCTTTGGCGAGTAGATCCTTTACTTCCTGAGATACTAGTTTTTTCTGTTCTTGGGAAAAGATTATCTTGCGGGGTGTTTTTGATTGGAAGGGAATGTCTATAAATTCTATTTTGTAACCCTTGACGTTTTGCAAGACCCACGGGTCTTGAGTTACCAATTCCCGGTTCCCAGAGAAAAGGGCTAGTCTCCCTCCTACCTTTATAGGGGTATCTGAATGGTCTTTCAATACACCTACCTGTGGAGAATCCTCTGCTTCTTCTCTCGCCCCGAAATGGTCTTCCCCTGTTGCGTTGCCTCTGTGGGTAGAAGGTTTGGTTCCCGTAGAAGGACGTCTGTTGGAACCTAGATCCTCGTCCAAAAAAGGGTCTTGAGGTAGATTGGCCACGGCCGGGGAACCGACCCCGCATTCTCCCGGCCCTTCCAAATATGTTGTCTTGGAAGACTTTCTTAATTTCGCGCTGGGATTTTTGGATCGAGCTGAACGCCCCTACATATTTGGCCATATCACGGATAAAATCTTCTCCGAATAGGAGTCCTTGTGAGGTGGGTCCTGCCTCCTTGTTAGCCAATTCTATTAGCTTAGGATCTATTTTAAGGAGTATCCCCTTCCTCCGCTCATTTGATATGGCAGTGTTTGCATTGCCGAGGAGGCAGATGGATCTTTGGACCCACTCACGTAACTCCTTGGGATCAATAGGAATACCATCAACATAGGCGTTTTCGGCCAGGTTGAATATTTTGGTTAAGGGACCAATTATATCAAGCAGACGGTCTTGGCATGACCTTAGACCTTTGTCTATGCCCTTTCTTGGGTCTTTGGCACCCTTGGCTATAAAAGCAACGACCTTAGGGTCGAGTTCAGGCGTGTAAGTAATTTTGTCTGGAAGGGATGGGCGAGGGCATTCCGATCTCAATCTGGATCTTACTTCTTTCGGGATCTCCCTTCTTAGCCAGAAGCTAATATAATCTGCTACTGGTCTTTTTGACAGATAGGATAGGGTGTTCTGTTGCGGCTCTTTTCTTTGGGGCCTTAACTGCCCCCTCTTTTGCGCCAAAGGTATGCGCACTGCTAGTAGAGGGCCATGCCCTTGAAAGTATTTCAAATTTTTTATTAATGGTTTCGTTAAGAGTCCATAGCTCTATCCATGGCCTTAGAAACCATTGATTCTAATTTCCCTTCTAGGTTGGTATCAGGATTAGAGGACATCATGGAGAAGGGATGTATAATTGTATAAGAATATAATATCCAATCTCCTACCTTTGCCCCTTTTTTTTTTTTTTTTTGGTCAAATAAACGGGATAATATGCACTTCAAGGGTTAGAGAGGTGAAAGGGGGGTAATTTACTTGAAGGAAGGTCCGTCTGAGGAAGGGTTTAATTCTCTAAATATAGCGGAAGGCGGTAAAAATATCCGAGGGCGGTCGCGTTGGTGAAACAGCAGCAAACTGCCAAATGTTGTCTGTTGTTGTTACGACAACCACGCACGTCTCTTACGTGCGTGGTTGTTCCCTGTGTGCATTCCTCTAATTTTCACCCTCTCCGCGATGCACGATTAAAGTGTGCATCGCGGTGGGGAAGGAAGACTGCTGGCGTGCTACGAGGAGCCGGGGGAGCAGCCGGGAGGACACAGAGGAATCCAGAGTGAGGCCGGGGCGGGCGCAAGGACAACACGGTATGCGGGAGGGCTCGGGGGAATGGAGGGAGTGACGCGCCTCAGTTGATAGGCTGGCTCGCGCTCGAAGCGTTGCCAGGCAATGCCTAGCGATCGCGTTTAACTTTTGAAGGGCGCATGGTGAAAAGTGAGCGGAAAAGCTCAGTAATAACAGATCAGCGCGGTGCATACGCGAACGAAGGCCCAAGAAGGCAGAATTTAGAGGGTCTAAAAGACTCTAAAAGATACACAAGACTCACAAGAGTGTAAAGTAGTGTCTAAATTAAGAGGGTCCACAAAGGAGACATTTTCAGACAAGAGATATCACATAGTAGGGTCAATAGGACCCAGTTATGTTTCGAAGTTCTATATTCTCTTCATTGTTACTGCTGAGCTGTGGCAATAAAGGACATTTGCATAATGTTGGCCTCCGTGTCATGCCATAAAATCATCACTTTACTGCCGCGACACAGCAGGTTGGGCTGGGCACGGGCTAAATGCAGGATGGCATCTCTGTCTTTAAAGTTCAGTATCTTGGCAATGATCGGCCTGTGCGGGGCTCCAGGCGGCAGATTGGGCGCGAGCACCCGGTGAGCACGTTCCACAATGAACCATGCTGGGAGTGTTTCCTGTGGCATTCAGGATTTAATCCATTCTTCAACAAAGGTGGCCACCTGCACCAGCTCCGTCCCTTCAGGGATACCCACCAGACAAAGGTTATTTTGACGTGAACGATTTTCGGCATCCTCTGCACGCCTGTGGAGATCGGTCGTCAGTGTCACGGGTTTCGTGACCTATTCCTTCAGGTGCAGGACGTCGTCTTCTACTGTAGCGAGGCGGTATTCTGCTTCTGTGATGCGGGCGGTGGCATTGCGTAGGTCTTGCCTTATGAGGGCCATGTCCACCCGCACCTCTCCTATCTTGGTTTCGACTGAGTTCTGTGATGTTTTTATGGCCTGAAGGATCGCGGCAGTGTCGTTGCCAGGGAGGGGGGTTCTGCCTTGCGCCGCTTCTTCGCGACCCATACTGGTGGTGGTGTATTCTTCCATGCGGGTTTGAGATGGGGGTGGCTTCGTCCCTTTGTCTTTCCGCATCTTGGAAAGGTCGTGTCGGAGGCGCCGTGGGGTCTCTGGATCCACTTGATGTAGGCACTTTCCCCCATAGATGACTTGGAATTTTTAGACTCTTGGGGTGGGCCCAGGTCTTACACCCCAGGGACGAGGAACTGTAGGCTTTGCCCCCCGGAGTTGGAAGGGTTTTGGAAATAACTCTGGCAGTCAGTTCCCATCAGCTTTCCCAGTACTTAGTGTATGTGGTTCGGGTCCACGGGGCCTCAGCGAACCGTCAGATCACGGCCAAAGGCTGGTTCCAAGTTGATCAGGGGGAGGGCAGATGGGGGCTTCTTCACTTCTCCGGCACTACGTCCGGGGAGTCAGGGCCGTTCGGCCGCGCCTATGGAGGCATTCAGGACTTCCCTCCAGGACCAAGTGAGTCTCCCAGGGGGTGCAAATCACGGCGCATTCGGGTTAGGCCCGGGGATCCTGAGTATCTCTTGCATTTTACTGGGCACAGATCCAATGTTCAAAGATCTAGGTCACCACTCACCCTCGTGGGAGGTCTACTCCTGGCATGACTTGCTAGTTCCCTGTTCGTGAGGTCCACCGACAGGCCCCCTGCTACCGCCGCGAGGCCCCCGAGGCACGGACCACCGCAGGCTCCTGGCGTCACAGGGCCAGACATCTCCGGGCCAGCAGGCCCTCCTCCGGGCCCGGCGCCCCAGAACCTCACCGTCTTCGTCAGGGCAGATCACCAGAGGTCTCCGGCGGGTGCTCCCCTCCCTCTCCATGTGTCCTGCCTAGCCGCAGACCGAAATCACCCCTAACAGTACCTCGGAGAGGGATGGGGCGAGAGGATGGAGAAGGCCCCGAAGTTACCGCTGGCGCAGTTGCACGTGACAGTCCAGTGGGCCTCAGATGCACCACCCAGTTAGGCACCACTTGCGGGGCCTAACGGGGTTCGGGGCCTCACCCCAGGTTGAGTGACTCCCAGTCTGGGTAGTCCACCAGCGGACACCACCACTCGGACTTGACCTCCGCCCAGTCCCGGCTCTCCTTTTCTTGCGAGGAGTTCCTGCAATGGGGGGGGTCCGTGCCAACACTGGAGCGGGGGAGATAGTCCAATCGTGTAACACACCAGGAGGCTCGTCTCCTCACGGACAGTGCGAAGGATCGTTCAGCGACCTCCTCACGCCAGGGCACTCCCGAGGTTGCTCCTCTGGGCCTCGACACTGCCACACATACGGCGCGGGCCGCCGCCTCCGCTACGAGTCCCACCGATCTGCGGGCCGACACTGCAGATCACTGTGGTGGCCCGCGGGAGGCAAACCAGATCTTCAGGTATGGCACCTTCTCCAGCCCACTCGATGCCTGAGGGGGGTCCCCTGGGGACGATCTCCGCATGCACAGCCGCACTCACAGCGGCCCTTGGGTCAGCTGCTCATTAACCCCCTCCTCCGCTGCAGTCCCAGCAATCCGGATCACGTCAGCACCTGGCCCCCAGTGCCCAGGGAGGGATCACCGGAACCCTGACTCTCGATGTTCCGGTCGTTTGATCTGCGGTCCACAACCCGCCGAGGCCGCAGTCAGTTTACCACCATTTTGTTTCTTCCTCGTCCGGGGCCGCCGGAGTCAGTGTCCCCGCCTCACATGGGCAGGTTTCGGAAGATGTCTGTCCAAAATCAGGTTCTCTGTCAGCTAGGGGGTTGCTAGTGCCATTATTGCTCCTGGAGAGAATTTAATGTGCAGGCGGATGACGGAGGGGTCCGGAGCACTCTTAGAGTGCGACTGCCATCTTAGCGCCTGAAACCACGCCCAGTGTCCGCATTTAATTCTCTGGATAAGGCCCAGTCAGTAGTGACGCGCAACGTTAATACGCGTGTTTTCTCCGGTGTCGACCATGGTAGAGGGTGCTTGGCTGGCTGTTCCTTTCAGTACGCCTTCGGCAGAGGCCAAACTTCCCAGAGAGGACAGTGGCAGGACTCTTCACATTTTGGAGGATTCTACTCTACCAGGGGCCGATCACGCCACAGAGCACAGCGGAAAGGGCCCCGAGGCAGAGGAGCCGTCGCCTCCCACGGTGAGTGCCTTAATTGTCTCATGCTATTGCTTGGGGGGTCGGCTCGCTCAGTTAATAGACAACTAGCGGGCTCTTACAGCCGATGCCTGGGTGCTGCAGACGGTACAAGGGTTTCACTTGGAGTTCTATGAGTCTCCCGTCCATCTGTCCCCTCCCTGTCCACTCCTCTTTTCAGGCCAGGAGGCAGTTCTCATCCAACGGGAGGTGAAGGAGCTGTTGGCCAAAGGGGTGATTTGCCGTTCCACCCCACATCCGTCGGGGTTTTAAGCAATCTGTTCTTGGTGCAGAAGCAGGACGGGGATCAGTGACGTCTGATAAACCTCCAGGAGTTCAATGAGTGGTTGGTATACCACCACTTCAAAATGAAGGGGATTCACCTGCTCCTCAACCTCCTTCGCCCCAACAATTGGATAGTCTGACTGGACCTCAAGGACGCGTATCTCCCGGTCCTGATTTTCCCGTCACATCGATGGTTTCTCCATTTCGATTGGCGTAACCAAACTTTCGAGATCACTTCACTTCCTTTCGGCCTGTCGTTGGCACCCTGGTGTTTCACCAAAGTTCTGCGCCCAGTGATGGGACAACTGAGGGCGGGGGGGACTGCCAATGATTGTGTACCTGGACGACATGTTGTTCAAGGACCAATGTCCTCTGTCCATTTCCCGCCAGCTGCGCACAGCAGTGGAGTTGCTTCAGTCACTGGGATTCGTTATCAACCAGGTGAAGTCCAGTCTAGTGCCCTCCCGGTCAAAACCCTTTTTGGGTTTCATGATCAATTCAGTGGAGGCCACGATGAGTTTGCCATCCAGGAAAATTGCAAAGATCTGGTACGAGGTACGACTGATCCTAGCGAAGCCACAGACCTCCCTGCGCAACATCACCAGGGTGGTGGGACTCTTATCGTCCTCGAAAATGGAGGGCCCCCTCCATTTTCGGGCCCAGCAAATACTGAAGGCTTCCCACCTGTGTCGCGGACTGACTTGCATCCAGCGGGTACCTTTGCCCGAGGAGGCCAGGGAGGAGCTCAACTGGTGGCTTTCCCACATGGAGGCTTGGAACGGGTGTGCCATTTTTGTCTCTCAACCAGATCTCATAATCCAGTCAGATGCCAGTGGTTTGGGCTAGTGGGCCGGTTGTGGAGAGTTCACCACTGGTGGCAGCTGGTCCGCCGAGGAGCAGTACCTCCATATCAATTGTCTAGAGTTGATGGCTGGTTCCTTCGTGGTCCGCTGTTGGACCAAGTACCAGGTGCAATCCTGTGTCCTGCTCAAGATGGACAACGTGGTGGCGGTCCGCTACATAAACCATCTGGGGGGCACGCTTCCAAGGCCCTGGCGGATCTCGCCAAGAACTTCTGGGAGTACAGCCTGGAGCATCAGGTCTCGGTGACTGCAGAGCACCTCCCGGGTTCAGCCAACCAGGTGGCGGATTGGCAATCCTGTCACCTTCGGGACTCGAGCCTCTGAAGATTGTTCCCTCCAATGTTCCAGTCCCTTCTCTCGCTTTGGGGCACCTTCACGATCGACCTATTCGCGCTGCGACTCGATCACCAACTTCCCGGTACTTCAGCTAGAGGCCGGATCCGGTGGCCATGACGGCGGAGCTGGGGCCTCATGGGGAGAAGCAATTGCTGATTGCGTTAAGGAGGCCCTTTAAGGCAGTCTCATCCCCAACAAAGCGAGACGGGTTCAGTGGATCATGCAAAAGGCTGGTATTGATACCAGTGTTTTGGCGCACATTCAGCGCGGGCGCTTTGCCTCAAAAGCCTTTGTGTTAGGAGCGCGCTTGGAGGATATCCTGAACACTGCGGACTGGTCATCAGGTCAATCTTCAAGAGGTTCTATTTTAAGCCAGTCTCCTCTAATGTGGCTCTGGTGGTGAACAAGCTTTGAACTAGCCTAATCCTTGCCTCCTTGTCCTGACAAAGAATTGAAAATTTCCTAGCTTTCTTAACAGAAAGTTTCCATTCTTTTAAGGACACAGAGGCAAGAATTAGCCCGCCCATTGGTGAGTCATGACCTGCCTGGGTTATCGGATCTATGTCTTGGCGTAAGTAAATGTTTTTCCTGTCCTCTGTAATTACCTGTTGCATAGTCATGCTGGTTCTCTACTGGTGGTCGGTGAATTGTTTCCGGGTGTTCATTGATGCTCTCTGACTTACAGGATCAGAGTCTTCTAAACAGGACTGAAAACCTTCCACGGTCGGCTTTGTCGCAGGAAGAAAGAGGAGGTTTGACGAGGGACAATGCCAGTTACAGAGGCTGGAGGCTCCTGTTTGGATGTACTTGTTATCTTTAGTTCTTCATGGTTTCCATGGGACCATAGGAAATGAAGTACAATGTTGTTGTTTGTTAACATGGCTGCTGTTGGAATAAAGAAGAAAGAAATGCCTAATCCTTGCCTCTGTGTCCTTAATAGAATTGAAACTTTCCGTTACGAAAGCTAGGAAATGTTTCATTTGTGTGTGACGCACTAAACACTGCGTATGTTCCAATTACCCAAAACATAACGCATTTAATATCACAGACTCTCATATGCAGAATGTACCGTACATATTGGTCCGTAGAAGTAGATATGATGTCTGGCATCTGCCTTTCTATATGCTTTTGTCACACTGCAAAATGTTCTACTATTCTACCATTCATTTACATTAAATGCCTAGTACCCTATTGCCAAGAATGTTTACAGTCAATGCATGCGTTCTGCTAAACAATGATCCAATAGCATCACTAAGGGGCTGATTTAGAGTTTGGCAGACAAAGTTCTCCAAGGAAAGGGGAATAGTATAAGAGTGAAAATAGAGACACTGGATATTGACACTATAACTCTGCTGGGTCTGCTGTGTTGTATTGAATATTCAACAACATTATTAATACCTTTAGTGCCTTATCTTTGTGTTAAATCATCTAACACTTACTATAAAAAATGGTATATCTTTGGAGTATCTATATGTTTCTGACTCTGTGGGAGCTATTCACAAAGTTAAATGTGAGTAAATCTACACTGCTCAGTTTACTCTTGCATTTTTTTAATAACTTTACTACATTTGGCTATTCACCACTTACACGTGTAAAGTTACGCAAAAGTTTAGACTTACATGTCCATACCTCCTGAATTCAGGGGGTGGAGCCTAATCTAAAAGTGTAAAGTGAATACTTTTGACTTTTCAGGTATAAGTCTGTTCCTCCAGAACGGAACACTCCTTATGGAATATAATAGAGCCAAGTTTAAAAATGTATTAAACATAAAAATGAATTAGATAAAATAGTCTAAGTCGGAAATATTAATGTAAATGAATTTAAAATATTTATTAGTAGTATTATTAAATACATTTGTAGTTAAGTATGTCATTATTGTTAATATATTACATTGGACTATTTTTCTTAACAAGTAAATAAAAAATCCCACCTAAAGTATAAAATGTATATTTATTATGTAGAAAAATTATTTAAAGTTATGTATAGAATACATTTTTGTTAAATTTATCCTATATTAATGTTTACATTTAAAAGAAAAGTAATACATATTTTATAATAAACTGATATTGATGATTTATTTATATTTAATTTTGTAACGTTAAATTAAATGTATTTATATTTTAAAACAAAAGTTAAAATAAGTTGATTTAATTTAATATTAGTTCCTATGGGAATTTATTTTTGGTCCTTGCCTCAGCATTTTCTATGTAATGTGTTGCAGTACCAGTGGTTGGCCATGAGTGGTGCCAGACTTACTCCATGTGTGAGCGGGAGTCCATTTACAACTGTATGGGGACTTTTTTGGCTGTAACTATAGAAGTGCAGTTTATGAATAGCAATAGGCTAACTCTTTTGTCAGTGTGTGCATGTCCTTCCCTAAACCCCTCCCTTAATACATCCCATGTATTTGTAAATATTCCTCATCTTCCAGCCCTTCTCTTGCCCCCGTCCTCCAAAATTTGCTGCTAAAACATAAACCTACATGTGTGCGGCAATCTCCACATTCAAAGCGAAGATATCACACAAAAAAGAGAGAAGAGGTGAAGGCGTAAACCTCCGCATGCAGGTTACTGAATATGCTTCTATGTGATTTTAATGGAACTCTGATGTTTGTGGAACTGTAACATAATATCTATGCAGTTAATATTATTTGGGCTTTGGCATACCTCACTCCCTCATTGACAAAGGTACCAACTTTCTGTTTTTGTGAGCACATGCTCTCTTGTTTGGATATACATTTAGGTCTAAGTAAATCCCTTTCTTAAGCACATACCTCTACTTTATTTACAGTGCATTTATCATGATAAATAAGAACAGTGCTTAGAGAGATGAGGATTGTTGGAACTTTACCCTTGCTGAAGGGGCACTCCAAATTTGTTTGCCTTTTAGCTGAACCCTGCTTTTGCTGGTTATAGGACTCTGTGCACTTTACCCCTGCTAGCCAGTACTAAATGGCTTGTGCTCCTCCTTCAACATGGTAAAATTGATATACACCTGACTGGATTATTTAACTTACCCACAAGTCCCTAGTACAGGGTTCTTCAAACTAGGGTGCGGGCCCCACTAGGGGGGCCTCAAGTGATCCCAGGGGAGTGCCAGGCTCTGGCCAAAGGAAGCATTATGCTGATGACAGTGCTTTGTTTTCAGCTGAAAAAAATTAGCGCCAGTAAGCTGCTCTGTAATGAGCCATCACTAACATCTTTTATCATTTATATCCTGGCTGGGTGAAGGTGTCAAAAAGTAAAGGACTCCAAATACTCTTCAGAACCCCCACTTCTAATAATCACACTGTGGATACCTTTACACGTTAGGAAGGCCTGTTTGACCAGAATAGTATGTTTGGCAATCATGTATTTGATTGCATTTTCAAAATGGTAACAGAACTTAACTGTAATGTTTCAGTAAGTCTAGACATAGTAAAGCATTGCCAGTTTAAAAGAATAATTGTGAACATTTTTGAGAGAGGGGCCCAATGATTTTTTTATACTGGGGTGCAGCATTAAAACGTTTGAAGACCCCTGCCCTAGTATATAGTACCATGGTTTACCCAGGCCTGTAAGTTAAATCTCACAGGTGGACTTCAGGACTCATTGCACCATCCACTACCTTGATGATGTAAACATAACTGCAGGCCTGCCACCAGTAGTCTGGCTGTGCAGGTTTTAACTGACAATTCGACCTGTCAAAATAACCCCTTTGGACAGGCATAAACCTTCCTTTTAAATATTAATAACTCACCCTAAGTAGGCACTCCTGCCCATCAAGGCAGGGTACATGGTAGTTAAAAGTAAGACATGTAAAAGCTTAATGTAAGATGTGTCCTTACAGTGAAAAATCAGCCCTAAAAGCTAAATTTCACTTTTGCAGAATTGGTTGTTTGATAGCAAAGCATTGGGATACAATATTAAAAGTAAATGTTGTCATCAGTGGCGAAGTGGAGGAGAGGGGTGGACTGGTATGCCCAGCAGGAACGGCCCATATATGAGTCAAGGGGTTGCCCCTGCAAGCATGAGAAGATTTGGGGCAGGTGGTTGGAGCATCATGGACTGGCTGTGTAGGTTTAACGATTGTCATCATGTAATGTAATTACTGTGTCAGCTTGTGGATGGTGGTCAGGTTGTACCTTTTTGTTGCTGCAAAATCAATAAAACTGGTTATAAAAAAATTGTATCTCCGCCTAGGAACTAGCTACAAAGTTCATTCTTGGACTTTTGAAAATATTTATTTCAAGCCCGATTCATTGGTAAAGCTGGATTTGTAATTAACAGTAGTAGTAGAGGTACTTTTAGAAAGTTACCTGTTAACTTGCCTAAAGCCTCTAAGGCCTTTCAGTGCCTCCCAACTGTCACCTGGCAGCCTATGGCTCCCCTGTAGTGAAATGTGAACTGTTCCCAGGACAGGGACAAAGGGCATTGAGTGTGGGGCAGTGTTGTCCTCCCCTTGACAGAATGGCCGGGGTAGCTGTGCCAAGTTCCTTGATTAACTTCAAGGAGACCTCCTATGTCACAGGCAGCTATAGCTCACACCTGGGCCCGCCAGACTAGCACCAATCTCAGTGGGCGGGTGAGCTGCTTCAGAACTGCTTTAGAGTGACCACACGGGAGGGGTTGCCCATTTCCATAGCAGCGCCTCTGGATGGGCACAGGGAGCTCCGAGCAGGGCAGAAATGTTCTGTCAAGTTGGAATTAAGGAGATAGTGGCACTGTGGAATATATCTGATAGAGACTTCTAGCTGCAGATTCCTTACCTTTGAATTCCCCAGGCGTCAGGAATCTGAAGCTAGGTATTGTCTCTACCATAATACGTTACTGAAGGTAAGTAACTTGTTCTTTACAGTAAACCCCACAGGACGTGCTGCAAAAGTAGGTAGAGTCATCCCTGGAATCTTTAACCCTATTGGTTAGGGAGTGGTTAGTAGTCTCCCCACCCACAGGCTGGCATTGGGAATAAGTGTGGCATCCCCAGTACCCTCTGGAGAGCACTGCTGGACCAGTGGAAGATTCAGAAGAAGGAATTCCCTCTCCGATGACCTAAAGAGGACTACCCTTGCTCTGCTTGTACCCAGGGCTCTGGAAGTGACTCCAAGCGTCAGTTGGCCACCCTCCTGTTTGAGCTGCAAGTCTACAAGATGGTACAAGAGGCATTTTCCTGTTGCATAGTTTCAACTGGACCTGACCTGGTCCCATATGCTCACCTCTACCTGAGTGACTCCTGACCCCCAAGTGCTGTCCCCAAGATCCTGAAACCTTGGCTGGTATCAGAGTGTACTCCTCACTGAATAACTCTAAAACCTGGGACTTAAAAACTTGTTGCAAATTTGTTTCTGTAAGAACCGTCTTAGAACCGGACCCAACACACCAAGCCAATCTACTGAGGGTGTATCACTGCTGGGATTACGTTTGACACATCTCCCACTACATTCTTCTCTGCAGCAGCAAATCTGCTTCAGCGGGGCTGCCGTCGACCAGCATTGGAGGACCTTGGGCACTCTTCGACTACAACTAGCAGCCTTGCCCCACTAAGTAAATATGAGCTCTAAAAAACGTAGACAGTTTCACCGGACCAAGCTGCCGCCTGCACTTGATCGATGTTGATGGCTATTTGGATACGACAACTGAACTTTTCATGCTTCTGAGCTTTCCTGCCTTCGTCAACGGCTTCAATGAGAACTTGGACGTCGACTTGCTGTCGTCAGCGAATCTAGCTGCAGCCAGAACCTGCTGCCTTGCCTGCTGAAGACTTTCTACTCTATAAAAGTTTCTAAGTGTGAAGATAACTTTTTCACCGGAACGAACCTGGTCCTTGTATCTGACCCATGCTCCATCTCAGTTGGCTCTAACCCATACCTTTGTCTCGGTCAGGTGCAACCAGATGACCATGGTTGCCACTTAACACTTTTTGATGTTATTTTTAGAATTCAAACTTTGAAAGTTCATAACTCTGTTTCTACTTATTGGATTTTTGTTGTTTTGGTGTCATTGTATTTATTAAAATGTACTCTTTTAGGTCTCGCCTACGCAGCGCGCATAGCGCTGCATAGGCAAAAAGACCTTTGCCATTGATTCGGCTTTTCAGTTTAAACGTGCACGCGTTCCATTGCCTTCAATGGCAACGCGTGCACGCTTGGCATTCACTTGCGGAGCGAGCGGCGCCATATGGCAGCAATTATCGCTCCTGGCGCCGCTCGCCCCGCAAGTGAATCGCGCAGGCTCCCTCCTCTCCCCCTCCCCCTGCTGCCGTGCGAGGCGCACGCGCTTGTTTTTCCTGTTGTGACCTCAGAGCGAGTACATTTGCTCTGAAAAGAGTGTTGTTAAGGAAAATTCTGGAGACCCCACACAACAAGGCTAGTAGTACGTGTTGCTGCGTGCTGTGTGTGAGCGGAGCTACACAAGGAAGTACCGCAAACGAAACCGAGCCCGGCTGGAGGCTTTTCATTCACAATCTGGGTGATCTTGCACCTCAGCAGTGTACAGCGGCCATTTGGAATTATGGCTCACTATACTGGTGCACGTGTACGCCTTCTCCGTGATGATGTTGATTTTATGCCTTAAGCCCTTGTGGCACCGGTGATGTTTTCTCGGAAACCACGACTGGAAGATCCCACCTCGTCATAAACTGCTTCTCCCGAACTGCGTCCAGAGTGTAATTCGCGCTGTCCAACCCACCTTCAACCATTCATGCCGGCTTCGGCTGTCAGCCTTGGAGCTTTGCCAACAGGAATGCAAAGCTACCAGCGGACATGTTCACAGGGCACAGAGGAAAAGTGTATTATTCCTCAGTCAGTAAGCATTCCCACGAATCCATGTGTTTCTTAAACGGCACGAGTGTGTGTGGTTAGTCGACAATTATGGGGAGGGCTTCTTTTAGCTGCAGGTTTGTTTCTATGCATTATTTTACTTGCGTTATAACGTGGCAGGTGAAATTGTTTTGTGGCCAAGCTGCAGTTGCATATAGAACCCACCTACACACTTAGTTTATAAATTGGTCTGATTTTAACCAGGAAACCAGTGCTCTAATTTCTGTTTTTGTCCTGTTTAGACTAAAAATGTGCAGTCAGAGCATCTCTGCAAGCATGTGAATAAGTAAAAACAAGAACCGCTGTGCAGTATAATGCTGTCCCAAAAACATGTCTGTCGTATTTCTGGCCTCCAGATTACATTATAGTTTCTGTATGCCACTCGGCCGGACCCCATACATTGTCTTCCTCGTGTTTGTGATGCTTCTGCTGCAACACAAATGTAATGTCTTCTGTTCCTGTAGTGCATTAAATTACAGCGCTACATTCAGTGGCATGTAAACCTGAACTCCGAGCTGCTTCGTGGAAAGCCCTGACCCGATGCAATTAGTGAACCAAGAAACAAGTCAGTTGTTACGTGCCCCAATATATGGTGTGTAGTTTTTATTGAAGATGGATTAACATCATATTCGGTTAAGTGCATGCAAGAGAAATTTTTGTACAGTGCGCATCCTGAACAGAACCATTTCAGGGTGATCTCAAATGTGATGATCAAGGGAAGAAGGCACAGCCAGGTAAAGTAACTGCCGAGGATTACACAATTTAGTCAAGTGAAGAAGCTGGGATTGATGTTAGGTTTCCAGATTACACATTGTGTGGTTCAGCTACTGGATGGGTGTTTCTTTCTCTCCCAGATTACTCCTAAGGTCAGCGTGTTATGTTTAATTTGTTGAGGAGCTAAATCAGTACACTGTTGGATAAATACTCTTATTACCTATCAAACGAAGCTGACACTTTTCTAGAAAAAGTAAAATCCTCAGGGAAGATGGGGCGCCCATTTTTTAATGTATTTTGTATTGCTGTTATTGACTTACTCTGACTTAACAAAGGAGCCAATTTCCAGAGCGACTACACACCTTAGCAAAGGCAGTTACAGATATAAACAAAGCGGTCTTGGATATCACAGAGAATAACAAACCTTGACTAAGCTAGACACAGTAGGTAACTCCCCCCTCTTTGCTGGCATTTTCACATAAAGCTCAAATTGTCACAGAGGTGGCTGCAAGTTTTCTCCATTTTTGATTGCCACCTTGGGCGAGGTGACGGTTCTGATGGGATTACAGTGAACAAACTGATGTGTGCTGTGGAAGTACTTGGAGGAGGACGGAATGCGTTTTCAAATAGTCCGCTTGCGCAACAGACTAGTTGAAAAACCACTAGTGTTGAAATGTTCCCTCCCATGGCCTTTGGGTCTCGGGAGTGAGCGGCGGTGCGCGTATTGTCACAGCTGCATTCCTTACATTTTTGCAGTGCACGCGCACCACTCGCGGTCTTCTAATACCGGGCGGCACAAAATGCTTTTGGGCGGTGTTTCAGCTCATCATGGAGTAAAGCAATGAAATTGGATCCTAGATTTTTATCTCTCTCTCCCATACACACATGCTTGGCACTGTCGCGTTCATGCACTCTCGGGCGCTCCCGCGCTCGCAAATGAATATTTGTTTATTATGCGGCATGAATATGGAGTTTTGTGTACGTCTTCGACAGCAGTGAATTCTGCTGGGTGCATTTGGACTTCACATTATACCGTACAATTACCTACTACATACACGCTCCTCTGCAGTCGACAGATTTTGGCGTTTGCAAATATATGAAATTACTGCAAATCACTAAACGTGTTGACCAGTGGTGAATAAGTTTATCGGAAACCGAACGTGAAACGTCCACTTAAGCACATGCGCTTAGCTGTGCGTAGAGTGCACTGATTGTAAACCAGGCTCAGGTTGTCTCCGAACGTTTCTCGCTTTGCATGCGAATATATGTATTTAGGAGTTTACATGGCACTGCAAGTCATCAAGACAACGTAGGATCGCGGGAGCAGAGGTAGTGAAAGCTCTTACAGCATGAGGGGTCCAAAGCCTAGGGTGAACCAGGCAGTCTGAAATCACTCACCATGACGGTGTTACACTAATAAACAAGCACAGTTGTTATTACTAACAAAGTCTTCTCAGGGCCTGGCTTATACGAGTTTTTTGTTTGCAGTTTTCTCTAGCGCGAACTAGACCTGAAGGTATTTCAGCGCTTTACATGAGCACCAGTTACATTACACAAGGACACATTATTTTTTGTAGTAGGCATGTTGAGATCAAGTGATTTACCCAGAACCACAAGATGTTGCACCGACGCGTTCCCCAGGGTAAAAGCCGGCAGCTATGGCCATTACGCCACATCCTCTCTACATGCAAGGTCGCTGTAATTTATGTAGTATTCCGCCGTAATAGTGAATTTTGAGCCATTTATCATTTGTGCCGCAGACGGGCACAGAAACTCAGCCCACGCCTCTAGCGTAGATTAGAGGTTCACACAGCGAGCAAAGATGTGCTTTCTGTGGTTCTAGACTTCAGGGCCTCGTTCATCACATCCTTATCACGTCATTACGACCTTGACATGTTGACCCGTGTGCAGTGTCCTGGTTACACAGGCGTTTACTGAGAAATTATAATGACACACGTTACACTAGGTGGCATGGATACATCACAAACGGGTAGGTGCCTACTCATGCGCAGTTGCATCTTTGGCAAAGACACTCATTACTACAAAGAAGGACGCATTGACAAAAGCAAAAGGACTGCCTTTTTTATTGTGAAAAGCTTGTGTGTGTTGTACGCAGATTACATTGTGTAAGGTAGCTGTGTGCACAGAACAGTTTTGTAAAAGAGGCTGTGCGATTAACACCGAAAGAATAGGAGATGCTGTTTGTTAAGAGTTGTAAAAAGGGACTTTTTTAGAGAGTGAAGCATGTTTAGTGGAAGAGCAAAAGCAAGCATTGGCATAGTTAATAGGTCTCGCTTTGTGACCTTATAAGTGTTTAGCCATGCAACAGTTGATGTTGTTGCACCAAGGATATTGTGCTGCATAACTAAATACTTATAAGGTCCCAAAAGCGAGACCTATTGGCTATGCCAACGCTTGTTTTAATTTGGTCTGGGATTTTTCTTGTGTTGTGTAAGGACTATGGGCCAGATGTACGACGGAAAATTGCATGCGCAAACGGGTTTGCAACCCGTTTGCGCATGCAATTTTCCTCTGGGCCATGTACTAACACTATTTTGCGACTCGCTATTAGGAAGGGGCATTCCCTTCCTAATAGCGACTCACAAGCCATGTACGAATCGAACACTCGCAATTTACCGCCCTCTTCAAGAGGGTGGTATTGCAGTCGCAAATGGGAAGTCCTTTGTAAATGCAGGGGAAAATATTTTTTAGGGGCAGGCAGTGATCCCAGGGACCACTACCTGCCCTTAAAAAATTAAACGAAAAAGTTTAATTTTTTTTTTATAAATGCATCCCGTTTACTTTTAAGGAAAAAGGGCTGCATTTAAAAAAAAATACTGCTTTATTAAAAAGCAGTCCCAGACATGGAGGTCAGCTGAGCCCAGCAGGCCACCATCCCTGGGAGGGCCAGTCATTCCCAATGGGGTCGCAAATTGCGAGTACCTTATTAATATTCATGAGACTCGCATTTTGCGACCCCATTGGGAATCGCAATCAGTGTCTCTGACACTGTTGTACATTGCAAATTGCGACTCGCAATTTGCGACTCGCATCGAGCGCAAATTGCGACTCGCAATTTACATTGGTTGTACATCAAGCCTAGAATCCCCAATAGCTGTGCAATCAATAAATGAAAGCAATGGGTTAACAGAAAAAAATTAGAGTATACAAGCAGACATTCACTACCCTGCACCAATCTTAAATTCTAGACAGAACACAGGATAATACGGGATCAACAATAGAACTAAACGCTCCCCCAAAGGACATGATCAAAAGACAGCGGAAAAGGCAAAGGAAAACAAGGCAAAAGAAAATAAACCAGACAGTGGGAGATCAGCATAAGCTAAACATTTACCTGGGCAGAAACAGCTTAATGTGGAAATACAAAATGTAGGTAAACAAACCGAGAAGTAGTTGCTCTGTTAAAAAATGGAATAAGAGTAGATGATCGAATAGAAAAAACAACAAAGCCAATCCATAGCTCCACCTAGAAAATGTGCTTCAGTGGAGATAGACATGTTAGATTAGCACCAACCAGATGAAACAGGACAAAAGAATGAGGGTCTAGAAAATAAGCTGGAGCCTGAGTTAAGAATTGTGACTGGCAATCTTTAACCCTCACAGAGTATGAAAGAAAACAGAAAAATTGATGCAAGTGTACAGCCGCATGGGACAAAAAGGAAATGACGATCAAGTATCGCTGTTGGAGCCAGTGTTAAGAATCTCTCATTTTTACAGAACGTAAAAGAGAAAAAAAAAAAACACGCAAATACACAGTGTCCCAGGACTAATAAAAATCTCTGCACCTCAAAAAATGCCTGCAACTGGAGATTTGGAGGAAGCAGACCATAATAGGAAAACACTAATCCCAGAATATCATTCCAGAGGACGCCATGATATATTAAATCAAGGGAACATATTACGTTTGCTGCAGATACCTGAAATAGAAACGAATATCACCTTGAGTGACTTTGAATCATTTGAGTTCCAGTCCACACAAGGAAAAAAACTAAATAGAGCAACTATAATAACATAGGCTATGGAAAGAATTTCCAGTAAGATCATGGCAGAAGAAACCAAATTCAAAGTGTGGAGTATAAAACTCTCCCCCTTTGAGAAACCAGGTACCCACATCCTCTGGAAGAAGGGGAAAAAGCCCTAAGGAAGTTGAAAAATGAAGCAGGGTCGTGGGTATACTCTGCTCTGCGTAATGCACTTGGCACAACAATCACTGAGAGAGAAACCAAGCAGACACAAGACTCGGGTAAAAGAGTCAACAACAACTTAGGAACCAACACAGATTGGGGATGGCTGTCAGTTGCACTGCAAGTAAGGCGTAGAAATTGAAATAAGGTGATAGTATTAAACTCCACCAAGCTCTCTCAAACTCGGCTCCTAACATATTCATGGAACGTTGAATGGTTATCGAATAAACTTTCCAAAACAGATTTATTAAATTACTGGATTGACTATAAAATCACGATTCTGTAAGAAACCTGGATAACAAAATCAGGATAAATCATGTGTATTCTATGGGGTGTTAGATAAGTGCTGTAAAGTAGTTTTTACTAAATCGTTATTAAATTTGAATTTCTTGAATTCGATGCTGGATAGTCCAAAACCTTTGCCCATTCATTATCAGTGAAGTGAGTGTACAGGTTTGCCTCCCGTTTGCCTCCCATGGAGTCTTTGGATGCTACGTTTGCTCTAGTCGCTATTCGCTCAAATTCTGGGTACCACCACATCGATAAAGGCCGTGCATAGACCCTATTGGTCTTAATCTGAACCAGGTCCAACTTACAACAGTGATAGACCGCTTCCAAGAGAGGGGAGTGTAGCCTTGTCGACACCTGTGACTTAACATGAGCGCAACGGGCAATTGATCAGAAGCGGCACCAACTTATTGGGCTGGTTTATTCTCCTCAGATGTTCCACACCATGAGATACCAATTGCAGCTGTGCTACCTCATAATCTTAAAAGTCTAGCATGTTAAGACCCCCCTTTCTACTAGGCAGTTGAAGCTTATGAAGTGCGATTTTGTGCTTGACTTCTTCCCCTATTAATTCCTGTAGCTATATGTGTAGGACTTTATAGAAGCACTTTGGCATGAAGAGTGGTGCATTAGCAAACAGGTACAGCAGCCTAGGCAGTATTATGATATTGACCTAGACTATTTTTGCAATCTCCACTAACGTAGCTCATTGAAAAAAAGTGTATGGATTCTCCTAACCTGTAATCACTTTTCCCAAATTTCCCTCCAATGAATCCTCATCTCTCTGATATACCTGTATCCGAAAGGTAATGTTTTCCCACTGTAGCTGCAACCCCCGGGGTCGAGCTCCCACTCTGTTTCCATGTAAGGAGAACAGGCATGACTTGCATGTTTTAACCCCTAGTCCCGACACCCACCCAAAATGGTTCATTGGGTCCAGTATTAGGCCCACATCCTAGAACTGGTTGTTTAAGTAGATGAGGACGTCGTCTACAAGCAATGATACTAGGTATATACATCCATAAAACACCACTCCCCTCTTCATTACCAACCTCATTATGCATTACCACCGCCATTGGTTCTATAGCTTGGGCAAAGAACATTGGCGACAATGGACCCCCTACCATGTACTCCTATGCTTTTCCCAGATATCAAAAATCACTCTGACATTTCCCGCGCGAGCGTTTAGGGGTGAGTACAACCAGATCATTGGGTTACCGCAAGTATTGAGAGATAACGCTAAGGTAGATCATATTGCCGGATATGTTGTGCCAGAGATGTCAGATGGAATGTATAGGAAATGACCCACCCAGTAGCGGACACGTCCCACCCTGGGCCTCCAGCAATCAATGAACATGCACAGGGCTACATCCCACCTGCCCAGTGATGGCAAAATATGTCTGTCTCGTGCAGAGCAAGTAACAGGACATCTGGTAGCAATGCCTCCTTCACCCACATAACCAAAATAGGAGACAATTTTATCTGCAGTCATTGATGTCACATACGGTTGTACTTCACCCTGATCCTTGGCCTCCCCCGCCTCTCACCCCTAACCTTCTGATTCCTTCTCATATCCCGTCCAGTGAGAGGATACATGGGGAGCTTTACAGCTACTACCCAAATTCAATAGTTCCTTCTGAGCATCTGCAATCTGATCTGGTGACAGCCGGGTTGAAACTCGTCTCCCAGCTCTTCTGTTGCAGTGGACATTTTGATGTCTCTGAGATCAGGCAAAGTCCAGCGGTCTCTTGCTGGCAGATGCCCAACTCCGCAGCCACTCCCACGCACCGCAGTTATTTTTTAACATCTAGAAACAAGTGTCTCGAATATTAGACTGAGGAAGTACAGTCCGGGAACAGAAAGACTTTATTGTTGTCTACCACAGCGGCAGTTTCTTCACGAGGGCGGGGGAGTGTCGTACCCTCTGCCTGTTGCGAGCCGTGCTAAATCAATGTGAACAATAAAATGGCAATGAAATGATTTCATTGCCATTTGTTTTTTCACAAGGCACGCCGCAGACGTCAGCCTGCCCCGGAGCTGGGAGAAATGAGTGGCATGGAGGACTAAAGCAGAGGCTGGCCAGAAACGGCAAAGTCCGCAAGTAAGTTTGGCCGGCTGTCATGCTCTGGTCAAACTGACCTGCGCACTTTGAAGCTTTTCACCCAGCTGTCTTAAACAGCTGGGTGGAGACCATGCACAGGCCTACACGGCCTGAAGGAGTCTAGCCGCCTGCTCCATCCAGTCATGGTGCTGCTCTCATGCTGGTTAACAGCATGAGAGCAGCGTATAGTTTGCTTAGGAAAGTTACTTTTTCCATTCGTGCTCATCGGAGCCACAGACTGCGAAGGACACAGAGGACGCAGCCCGGGTAAGTAAATACATTTTTTTTTTTTTTTGATAAACAAATTTTTGTTTATTAATTAAAAAATAAAGAAAAAGAAGAACAAACAAAACACCAGCTTTACAGTCCAACACCATAAATGTCCAAGACCTGGAAAGGAAAGCAGCACCTCAAAGTTGACAGACAATGATAAAAACAGATACATCGGGGTACCAATTTGGGCGTTCCCTCTACGACTACTCCACCTCCCCCAACCATTTCCCCACACCCTATGGTACTTCTTAGGGCACCCGCGAGCCTCGTACATAACTTTCTCCTGCGAGGCACACCAGTCCACTCCCGTCCTCCAGCGTCCAGCGCATGGAGGTTCGGAAAGCTTCCAGGAGGCCGCAATGTCTCTCTTAGCAACCACCATTGCCGTAGTGTAGAACAGTTTTTCGCTCCGTGACCCATCCAGCCCATCAGTGATACCCAGGAGTGCGTGCCTTGGGTCATGGGGGACCTCCCAGCCCAAAACCTCAGTGAGTTCCTCTTCAATCTCCTTCCAGAACTGCTCCAAGCGGGGACATACCCATACCATATGAAAAAAATCTGCGGGATCGTGACCGCACCTGGCGCAAGCAGAGGTTGGGCTAAGTCCGGCCCGGTGAAGGCGCATTGGGGTAAGATATGCAGCATGTAGGTAATATAATTGCACTAGGCGCAATCTGGCTGAGGCCGTGACCGTCCGAGGAGCCATAAGGGCGTCGCGCCAGTCCTCCTCGTCTAAGGTGCTCTACCCAACCCTCCCATTGAGCCCGATGTCGGTCTAAGGAAGTGGGGGCATTGTTAATCAGTGTACGGTAGATGCGGGAGATGCCGCCTCTCCCCAGATCACCAAACATTATCTGGGCCTCAGGCGGGCTATGATCTTGGAGGCGTGTGCCAGTCGTTAGGTGGGTGTGAAGGGCGTGGCGTAGCTGCAAGTACCTATAGAATTGTGACTGATGTAAGGAATATCTGCTTTGAAGGTCGTCGAAGGACCGCATGTGGTCCCCCACCCACACATCGCCAAGCTGCGAAATGCCTATCGAATCCCATGCTCTAAACCCCTGTAGTGTGTTGACTTCTTTGAGCCAAGTCCCTTGCCACAAGGGTGTGCATTGGGTCAACGTGCGTGTCCACTTGGTGTGTCGCAATGCAGCTCGCCAGGCCAACAGCACCGAGCGTGTCACCTCTGGCAAGCGGGAGGGAATAGGGGCCCCATATAGCATAGCTTGGATCTTGGCGAAACCCAATTCTCCGACCTCGAGCCTGTACGCCGGATCCGACCAACCCCCATTGAACCAATCGTGAATAGAGAGGAGCCGCGTGGCCAAGTAGTATAAATAGAGGTGGGTCATCCCCAGTCCCCCGTCGAAGGAGGGGATCCTACACACTGCAAGCGCCAGCCGGGCCCTACCATTTCCCCATAAAAACTTATTAGCAATGCTGTCAAGTTCACGGAACCAGGGTCTGGGAAAGCCGATGGGGGTGTTTTGCAATACATACAGGAACCGAGGAAGCACCATCATTTTAAATAGGGCGACCCTCCCCATGGGATTCAGGGGCAATAACTGCCACTTCTGGAGGTCTGCCTTAACCCGCCTCACCAGTGGGGCCACGTTGAGGGCCCAGCTGAGCTCAGGGAGCAAGGTCATCCATATCCCCAGGTATTTGAAGGATTGACGGCGAAGAGGAATGGTGGATTGCCAGTCAAAACATTCGCGAGACAGGTGTAAGGGGACCAAGGCCGACTTGTCCGGGTTAAGCCGGAGGCCCGAAGCCCGCTCGAAGAGGTGTAGGATGCGGAGACAAAGGGGGCCAGATCTGGCGGGGTCTGCCAAATAGATGAGGACGTCATCTGCATAGAGTGCGATTTTGTCTGGTTCGGTGTTGGGCCATTCCCATCCCCGCATACCCTTGCACGATCGCATCATGGACGCCAGGGGCTCCATCACCAAGGCGAACAGCAGCGGGGACAGGGGACAACCCTGTATCGTTCCTCTGCGAACCGGGAAGGGCTCCGACAGAACCCCGTTCACCAAAACACGGGCGCGGGGAGAGGCATAAAGAACTTTTACCATGGCACAAAAACGGGGACCGAGTCCCATTGTAGTAAGGACGTCCGCTAAGAACCCCAGTCCACTGAATCGAAGGCCTTTTCAAAGTCTACCAGAAGGATCGCGAGATAGGGAGTAAGGAGATGACGGTGTGCCAGTGCGAGTGCAGTCTACGAAGACAGTGCCTAGTGCCACGTGAGGGCATAAATCCGCATTGGTCGGGGTGGACCAGCGTGGACAAGTGGGGTTTGAGTCGCTGGGCGAGGATCGTGGCGAACAATTTAATCTCAGTATTGATGAGGGAGATGGGACGGTAGTCCGCACACCGTGGTGAGGGTGGCTGAGACTTGGGGAGAACCACGATGGTGGCCAGATCCACCTCCTGGGGAAAGGAGCCTTTGCAATAGCCTCCCGAAACAACCCCGCCAAATGCGGAGTAAGACTGTCCCGATAGTGCATGTAGTACTCTTGAGGGAAGCCGTCTGGGCCCGGCGTCTTACCAGAGGAAACGAGGGCGATCGCTCCTCTATCTCCACACGTGTGATGGGACGCTCAAGGTCTTTCCGGCTAACGGGATCTAGGCTGGGGAGGGGGCCACCCTCGGCCTCCAACATACCAGTGAGTGATAAGGATGGGGATCTGTCCATGTATAATTGTTGATAGTAGGACGCAAAGGCACGGGCCATCCCGTCTGGGGACCGACACACCGAGCCATCCCGCGCTATGACCTCTGGTATAATGCGATTTGCCCTGGGATAAGTGGCAAGGCGGTGGAGGAGCGAACCGTTCTTGTCGCCCCAGCCATACACCCTGGCCACGGACGAACGCCAAAGGAGTTTGGCCGCCTCCAGCGACAGCTGCTTGATTTCCGACCGGAGCCGGGCGAGGAGTCTGGCTGCAGGGGTGTCTGGAGATTGAGCAGAGGCCTGCTCGAGGCGTAAGGCTTGCGCCTCACGACTGGTAATTTGTTCTGCTTGGGCCTGTCGCTGACGCTTGAGCTGGCCCTCAGCGAACCCCCTAATCGTGGCCTTACCCGCCTCCCATAGAACCCCCGGGAGGAGACGGATCCGTCGTTGGAGAGGAAATAATGCTTAAGTTCCTGACCCACCGCCTTCCGGAACTCCCTGTCTTGGAGAAACCAAGCATTAAATCTCCATGTCTGCCGCGAGCCGGTGGACGGGGGCCCGTGCGAATCACTACCGGGGAGTGGTCCGAGATACCGCGCGGGAGGATGGCGACGTCCTGAACCGTGAGACAATCTGTCGCTGGAACGAAAATGGCGTCAATACGCGCTTGCGTATGGTGCGCTGCCGAAGTGTGTGTAAACTGCTTAGAATGTGGGTGCCATGTACGCCAGGCATCGCACAGGCCCAAGGACTCAGACCAGGTCTTCAATTGTTTCGCTTGAGCAATTCTACTGGAGGAAGGGGGCCAGACGTGTCAAGGTCGGGTGAGGAGACCGCGTTAAAATCCCCCGAGATAAGTGGGGCCCAATGGTAAGGACGCCAGGAGATCCGTAGCTTTAGCCAATGTCGCCGCCAGCATTGAAGGAGGGGAATAGAGCGATACAAGATTAATGGGGTTCCCATGTAACATACCACTGATGGCCACAAATGTACCCTGGGCATCAAGGGCTGTCTGCACAATGACAAGGGGAAGGGAGCGCTTCACCAGGATCGCCACCCTCGGGATCCCCGAGTGAACCCCGAGTGCCACACCCTATCATATCCATAGCGCGTTAGGAAGGGGCAATGGTTACCCAGCAAATGCGTCTCCTGCAATAATAATATATCCACCCCCAGGCGGTGCGCGTGGCGCAGGGCAGCCATCCGCTTGAAACGGTCCAGGAGGCCATTAACGTTCCAAGATAGGATGCGCAGAGAAGTACTCAGTGGAGGTATGTCTGGCATAGTGGCATGGTGGGATGGCCTGGCAAGTGGGTCCCAGACGGGGGCCCACATCAAAATAGAGCGCGTGAGGTTGTGGTGCAGTGTCCAAAGGGAAGTCTATGTACGCCCCCGGATACAGGGCTGAGCATGATGTAAGTACTGGTGAAATGCAGAGAAGTGCCCCGCAGGGAAGTGTCTGGCGTAGTGGTGTGTACATCAATGTGATTGTAGGTTCTGCGGGGGTAAGACTTCCCAGCTGGGTATCAGCAGGCCCATCGAAATATCTGAAAGAAGGTCTGCATGTCTCTTGAGGTGCAAATTAGGGTGTCGTGTGAAAACTGGTGCAGCGGAGCTAAAAAATAAAACAACCAAAACAACCAAAAATAAAATCAGAACATGGGACAACGGTCCCACCCCCCAACCCCTCTCCCACCCCCCACCCTACACTTCAGGAACGGAAGCATCTGTCGCCCTAACAGTAAACCAGTGAGTAAACAACCAAACTAAAACGCTTGGGAATGGGGAAGCGTGGAGGACCCCTCCTCATGTCCGGATGTGAGTTTACGAGTCCATCGGGAAGGAAAGAAATGTTCAGAGTTAAAGCACCGTCTCCGGCCGCGGAGCCAGGCCCGGCGAGCAGAGACCAGTTCAAGCTGGGTCTTTCAGAAGTATTGGGCTACGGGAGAGGTCCGATTCTGGGAGGTCAACCGCCGCAGGTCCGGGCAAAACACCACCGCCATCCAAACGGCCGGAGGAGCCAGAGCGCTCCCAAGCAGGGGTCCCCCGGAAAGCGATAGTGGTTGTCGGGAGTGGCCCGGCGGGGAGTCCGAGCGGGCCCTCCTCCGCCCACGGCGCCTGCGGGAGCGGTTACGCTGATGTTGAGGAGCAAGAGGGGCGAGGTGGCCAGGTCTGCTCTCCGTTCCCTCCATGCCCAGGGCCCGACCGTCGGCCCGCAGAGGGCGCTCCTCCGTAGCCCAGGCCCAGGCCTCCGTCGGGTTGTCGAAGAACAGCGTTTTGTTTGCGAACACCACTCGCAGGCGAGCCGGGAAGAGGAGCCGATACTGGATGTTAAGGGCCCTCAGCTTTTGCTTGACCTCCCCAAAGGAGCGGCGCTGGCCCTGGACCTCGCGGGTGTAATCTGGAAAGATCATGACTGCCCCATTTTCGTAGCGGAGCCGCTGTTGTTTGCGAGCTTCAGACAGGATGATGTCGCGGTCTTTAAAGTTGAGGACCCGCATTATGAATGGCCGAGGAGGCGCACTCGGCGCCGGCCTGGGGGCCAAAGACCGGTGGGCCCGCTCAATCGCGAACCAAGGAGAGAGAGAGCCCTCTGGGATCCACGACCTTAGCCACCCCTCCAGGAAGTCCACCGCTCGGCCCCGTTCCGCTCCTTCCGGAAAGCCCACCAGGCGGAGGTTGTTGCGTCGAGATCTATTTTCGGCATCCTCCGCCCGACGGTGTAATTCCTGAGTGTGCGACTGGAGACGGGCCACCTGCCCCTTAAGTTGTTGGACGTCATCTTCCACAGTGGAGATACGGGTCTCAGTCTCTGTAATCCGAGCAGTGGCGTTTCGGAGGTCCTGTCGAATGAGAGTCATATCTACTCGCACTTCTGCAATCTTTCCCTCCACCGAGGTTTGGGAGGCCTGGATGGCCTGGAGGATGGTGGTCAAATCCAGAGCTGGAGGAGCCTCCTGATCAGCCACACCCCCGGTAGCCCCCGCCTCCAAGGTGGTGAAGCGGTCCATTTTCGTCTGGGTGGCAGGGGTCTTCGTTGACCGGTCCGTCCGGCCCATGGCGACCCGAGGGAGTCACGGGTTCAGAGTCCCCACAAATAGAGGTTGACAGGTTAACACTGGTGGCCGGAGATCGGCGGGGGCAGGCCACAGATGTCGAGACTCAACCTGCCGCCGCCCGAAATGTGCGGCCGAAGTAGAAGGAGAAAGGGCCACGCGCAGGGTCCCCCCACAGGCCACCAGGCACCCTGCCGGGCGGCAACACAGAGTGTCTCTAAAGGTCCGGGGCACTGCGGGTCCACCCGACCACCATGCCCAGGTCAGGGACGCCTTATAGGGGTCACCGCCGCCCGAAGTGACGGCCGAACAAATCCGCCCACACCCCAGGCCCAGAGAGGGACGGGTTCACCTCCGCCGCCAGTCACCGGGGGGCACATCAGGAGTGGGGGGAGGTAGGGGAGGGAGGAGCCGCGCCGACCAGTGGCCTCCCCCGCACCTCGCCCGCTGCCCGGTCGACAGCCGAATCCTCACCCAAGCCCCCACTCCTTACCTCCAGGTCCACCCGCCGGAGCGCTCCGTCCGCTGCAGACCATCCACCGCAGCAGCGGCCCTGACCTCTGGCTCAGGTCGTGAGCAGGCCTCCCCAGCGCAGATACCACAGGTTCTCCACTCTCAGTAGATCTCAGTGCCGATGAAGGCCCGTGGGTGTAGTATCAGCCCTCGACACCGGTGATGTCCGTCCAGGCCCCAGGGGTGACGCAAGATCACAGCCCCCGCAGCTAGCGGAGGCCGCCGGCGATGCCCGCCCAGGCCACCCGGGGGCAACGACGACACGCCGCTCCTTACAGCCCTGCAGGCCCACAGCACCCGCACCGCCAAACCAGGCCCCAGTCCGACCAGGGGGCTCCGCTGCAGCAGGTCGCGTCAGCGCCGCCAGTCCGGGCCCCGGGGGGGCAGCAGACGCGCACACCGCCGGCGGGGGTCCAGGAAACAACGTCAGCGAAGTCAGGCCTCGGTGGGTGTAGAGAGGGCTCCCACGGCCTCGGGCCCCTCCCCACAGGTCCAGTAGGACAGCTGCAAGCGGCCAGCGGGCACAGGGACACCCCGCCGAGCAGGGCCCGCCTCGGAAGGCCCCGGAAGGGCAGGCCCGCTCCAGGCAAGGGCAAAGGCGCCAGGCACCACCACTCCTCCACCACGCACTTCGCGGCCGCCGCCGCCGTAGCCCAGGAGGGGAGACCGGCCGGGCCTCGCGATGTGGGGGGCACCAGCCTCACCAGGAGCCCCTCGCTCAGCTGAGATTCGCCGGTGTCGGGCCGCGGGCTGATGATGGGACCGAGAGCACCGCGGCAGGAGCCGCCACCTTGAGGGAGCGCGCTGCGGGTCCGGGAGACCAGGGCAGCCAACGCGGTCTCCGGTCAGCACCCAATGCCCCAAACGGAGCTCCGGAGGTCCCCAGGCAGCCAGATACGGGGCGCCAGGTGTTGGGCTATCCCGATGGTGATGGGTGACAGAGCGGATGACGGAGGGGTCCGGAGCACACCTAAGGTGCGACCGCCATCTTGACGCTCGTAGCCACGCCCCCTCAAATTAATTTTATTTTTAATGTTATTGTACTACATGAAAGTGTTTTTATTTTGCATGCTTGTTTTATGTATGTGTTTTGGGATGCGGTGGGCACTTTGCTCTTCTCACCACTTTCATATGTTACCAGCTGCCCCTGGTTCACCAGTATCAGCCCCCCCACCCCCTCACTGCATTTTTGCAGGAGAACATCTTTATATTTATAGTGTAACGGTCTTGCCACAATGGGCCTAAGAGTGGACCCTGGGGCCGCTATTCACGCTAGCACTCTGTGTGCTCGCTCCACCATGTAAACTTTGACAGATCGATCAGAGTCACCTTCTCTTTAAGCCCACAGTTCAAGAAATGCTGTTATGTCTGAGTCATCCCTCTTTTTCAGGCAATCCTATTATGCGGACATTATTGCAGTGCAAGTGCCCTTAGGCATCTTCTGTCATTGCTGTAGGGTCTTTACACACTGCCACTTTCAGTACCAAGACGGTAGGCTGCATTTCCGCTAACTTGTTTACAGTGGTCGTAATTCTCTCACCCAGTCTGGCTGATCTACTGCCAACAGCAATAAGTCAATGGCAACAGAGTAAATTTTCTGTTCCAGGCCTCCCTAGATTAACAGATAGCTATCATTATGTTCTCTAACTTGATGGGTTGCTCGGGCCCTGCATCATTACTGCTGGTTACTTTATTCGCCCTCTTCCAGGCTCCTGACCCCAGCTTGGCAGCCTAGTGTGATCTGTTATGGTCGCACAACAGCTCTATGATCCAAGTGCGCTGTACATTCCCAAAGTTCACTTGGGAGCAATTTGCCTTTATCCGTACGCTGGAGAACTGGACCACCAGGTGGTCACTGGCCAATGCGATGCAGAGACAGGATTTAGTTCATCACTGTGGCACCTCACATCTCTTCCTGTGTGTTGTGCATCTCATTCCCTAAGGCTGTAATAGCTTGTGAGATATGTGTAATGCCACAAGGATCACTAATGCTGGGTTGGGGTAAAGAGGCAGAAAAGAAAAAGGATAAAAGGATCCACCATTTACATACATATCTATCAATGCTCCTGTTAAATGCAGCTCCAGTGCAGTGTCTGCCGCCCCCAGTCCTAGGCTGTACAATCTAAGCAGACCAAGTACTCCACTGTTGCACAGCTTCTGCACCAGTCACTGCACAGCAACAGCACCTCATTTGCTCCAATCCCTGACTTCGCTCTCCACAGTCCTGTTGGGCCACCAGGATCGGCAAAAGGTCCTACAAGGGTAGCGGGCTGCACACGCCTTATTTCCTCACCCAAGCTGGTCCGTGTCTTTAGCCAGGGTGCCGTCCTGCCTGACTTCGTCATCCAGCCTGGCACAGCTCCGCTGTATGTCAGAATGCTCTCCAGCAGCACAGTTAGTGTATTTGGCCACTACTGGGGTCGATAGAACGAGTTTGGCCAGGGCGCCATTCAGGAGGGCCACTAACTCCAGATTACTATGTCAGCCTCACATCCCTGTGCAATGCTTCAAGAGAATGTGTCTGCCACCATTGCCATCTGGCACCCCCCCTCCTTAAACTTCTAATAACAAAAATTCATTTTTTTTAACTTCAAATAAAGAAGAGGTGCTCATAGACAAAGTGTTAAATCTCTATCAAACATGGGTACCGTGTCTAAATTAACCAGAGTAAATGTTTCTTTTGTGGATATTTATTTATATTCTCTATATCAAGTAAGGGCCTCAAAAATGGCTGGAAAAAGTGAATGGAACTTGTAGATGAGGTGATTAAACATAGGAACCATCTATTACTCCAGTTTTGGAACTTTCATAGAATCACATGCTTGAATCATTCCCCGTCCTATCTCGACGACGGGGAATGATTCAAGCATGTGAATCTATGAAAGATTCCAATTCTGGAGAACTACAGTCACAGGTAAGTAACTTATTTTCTTACTCCAGTATTGGAACTTTCATAGATTCACATGCTTGAATCATTCCCCGTCATCGAGATGGGACGGGGAATGTTTCAAGCATGTAAATCTATGAAAGATTCCAATACTGGAGAAACTACAGTTACAGGTAACTAACTTATTTTCTTCTGCACTTGGAGCTGGAGAAAAGTAGAGAGTGCACTCTTGTCTTTGCCCTAGCAACCAAGTTGTTGATCTCACTTAAGTCAACACAATCCCTATACTCCAATGAAGGACTAAAGATCATTTTGGATTTTACAGAAATACGGCTTCAACTGGGGCATCAGCTACGTTTATGTCTGTAAGTGCTTCCAGTAGAGGTTTAATTTCTGTGAAATTTGTCTCTCTTCCCTAGCATCCATGCAACTGCCCTGGAGAAATGGTAGAAAAAAAGGCAGAAGAGCTTAATGCAATTTGGTGCCATGGAATATTCTGAAGTGATTAAACACTGAAACTATTGGTTCTCCCTTACGAGCAGGGGACAATTTGAGAGTGCCCACTTTCCTGGGAGAAAGAACAGAAGTGATTGAGTTCTTTTCTAAGCACACCAAGTCACAAACTTATCCCATTGGAAGGCGTATACAGTCTTTGTGGATGGACACCTGGCTGCCAGGATGACTTCACGGACTTCATAGGGGAGATCAAAAACTGTCAACTGGGGGGGGGGCGTGGCCAGCAGCCGACGGGAATGGCCGCACACTAGCGAGGCTCCGGAGCCCTCGCCCGTCATCCGTTATTAATCCTGTCCTAAAACTCGAATCTGAACCCCAATTCAGGTGGACACCCACCCCTGGCAGCAGCGGGCGCCTGTTGTCCGCAGTTCCATTGCCTGGAGGTGCGGAGTCGAGGGAAAGAAACTGCGGGTCTGCTGATGGAGAGACGGCCCAAAATGGCGGCACGGCGGCGACACTGCTGCGATTAAGTGAGCTCGGAGCCGGCGGTGCTGTGCGCTTACCTTGGCTGCCCGCCGCGAGGCTCGAGGACGCTTGGAGAACTGGGGCTGCCTGCGGTGGGAAATCCTCTGCCGGGGGTGTGTGGCCCGAGCTGGTGTGCTCCGCAATCATCCTGCAACTGGCGGCAGTGCGCCTGCCCGCGGGGAGTCGGCGCGGGCATGACTCTATCGGAGGTGTCCCGGGCATGGAAACTGCTCCGGCACTGGTGCGATGATACACGGTGGCTTGACTTGTGCCCAAGAAGGCGGGAGGAGACGCCGCCAGACCCAAGGTGGAGGCACCAGGAAGCGTGCACACAGAAGGCTGCAGGAGCACCCGCGCGGGGCCTGTGGGCAGTAGGGTGCCTCAACCCAGTAAAGCACGGTGATCCCAGAGCGGAGGCGCTCGATATCGCAGGGACTCCCCGCTCTGTGACAGGGGAGGTGAGAGTTCCTGTGCTGATCCCCATCTCGGAGGGTGAGTGGGGCACTCTTTTTGGCCTGGCATTTGAGGGGGTCCCCGGACTGGGCCTTTGTGGTCTGCTTGGCAACCTCCCAACTCGGAGCATTAGTGGGTGAATGCGGTGACCCACTATCCCCATAGTCAGTGGTGGTGCCTACATAACGGCTGCGAAGGAAAGGCCCTTTGACGCACCGCGCTTCCTGGAGACCACGTGTTCCCCTTGCCACGAAGGAAAGTGGTGAGAGGGGGGGGGGCACGGACGTCCGCTACTTCTCACCACCAGTGGGCCCTTAAACCGGGAAACCTGACAGGCCGCCGGTGACGTGAGTTCCCCGGGCAGGCAGCAGAGACTACCGGTCTTGATCCCTACTACGCCAGCTACCATCCACTAGCTGAGGATTGACTATGGCAGGAGGGAGAGGCACTAAGACGTCGCTGCAAACAACTCGATAAATTTGCATGGTCCAAAACTGGAGAAGATCAGGGGGTCGCCCAGGCGGAGGTCCGTGACGGGCCGAGGTCCCCCCCCAGCTCCACAAGACGTGACGCTTCAAGACATTATGGCCGCCATCAACGGGGTGCGCACCTCCTTGGAGACTCGACTTGATGTAGTGAATGTTGAGGTCTCACTCATACGGGCAGACCTTCGGAAGATGGACGTTAGAGTTAAGGAGGTAGAAGATGTCACATCGGAGCTCACAAAAGAGACCTCCCAACTCAAACAAGAAGTCCAGCGGTTACGGGACAGCCAAGCTAAAATGGAGGCGCAACTGGATGACTACGAAGGGCGGGCACGGCGAAACAACGTGCGCATCCTGGGGGTCCCGGAATGGGCTGAAGGCCCGGCTACTGACCTCTTCGTCGAGGACATAATCTCCAATCGCCTACAACCAAAGGGACTGTCCAACTACTTCTCCATTGAACGGGCTCATCGAATCCCGGGGGGGGCGGCCTAAGCCGGGAGCTCCCCCTCGACCGATAATCGCCAGGGTCTTTAACTTCCGGGATCGGGATGCTATCCTCCAGGCTGCCCGCACATGCCCGCCGCTCACTATAGAAAACAGTGTGATATCCATTTTCCCGGACTTCACCACAAAAGTTCAGAATCAAAGGCGCAGCTTCCTGGCGGTTAAGAAGGCGCTGAGAGAATGGGACATTAAGTATGCAATGCTTTTCCCAGCGAAGCTACGCGTGGTAGCGGAGGGTAAAACATGGTTCTTCTCCTCCCCAGAGGAAGCGTGGGACTGGCTGGAGGGCTGGCACCGAGTGGGGAGGCCTACCAACGATAAGGAAACTGGACTGCGAAATAACAGAATGAAGCCCGCCGCTGGGTCCCGGACCGATTCAGCTACTAAAGACACTTAGTTGATCCCCGGGAGCTGAGAAAACCTCGGACCTTGGACTTTAGGACACACGCCATACAGCTAAGTGACTCTGGGTGCATTGAACTGTATCCGTATGCGAATGTTTTGGGTCTCCAGTGGGAGGGTCTCGTCAGGACACTACAAAACCAGGGAACACGAAGAAACACGTTTGAATAATGATTTTCCTGGAATGGGGGGGGGGTACTCATTATTCCACTGCCCTTGCCGGATAGCTTAATCTGGGAGGGGGTCCACGCCTACTACGCAGTTTGATTATTGAATATGTTCAGATCTGGGCGGGGAGGCTGCACACCAGGTACCTCTTTTACTGAGGGGGGCGACAGGCACTCTGCCTTGTTAGGGAGTGGGTAGTTCTAGATCCACTGGCAGGGGGCAGGGAGGAGGGAGGAGGGAGGCGGAAGGGTTGAGGAGGGGTTTGTTATGTTTTGTGTATTCAAGTTCCGATGTTTGAAACACTGCACCCAGTCACAGAATCTATCTTTACTCATGCTCAGTATGGTCTCCTGTCGCTTTTCAAAATTTGTTTTCCTGCATGCCACCCTATTTCTAACACCGGAGGGGGGGAGGGGGGGAAGCTAGTGTCTGGGCTGCCCTCGGGGTTCGCTCAGGGGATCCAAAATACACACCCCTAACAGTGAAATGACGGGTAACTCTGTAGAGACTTCACTCTCTGTTCTGACGTGGAATGTCAATGGGATGGGGGACAAATTAAAAAGGGGCCTTGTGCTGCAGTACCTTAAACGCCACGCCCCTGACCTAGTCTTGGTACAAGAAACTCACTTAGTGGGGAATAACTGCAAAGCACTGTCCCGGTGGGGATATAAACTTCTTGTCCATGCAGGGTACACTTCCGGTTCCAGGGGCATGGGTATATTGGTGAAGAGAAGTCTCGCACTCACTCCCGACACGTACGTGGGCAGATTCCCAGGGTACGTTCGCGGTCTTAGGGGGTAGGTGGGAGGGGAAACCCCTCAATGTTATTTCAGCCTACATTCCACCAGCACTGGGGAGGGAGGCGTTGACCGACCTTGGGAGACTCTTGCTAGACCTCCCGGTAGGTACGCTAATTCTGGGGGGAGACTCTAATATGACCCCAAATGACTTAGTAGATAGACACCCAATACGCCCCCAGAACCGCTCTAATACGTACATGTCGGAGTTTCTTGAAGCCATGGGCGTCATTGACATATGGCGTTACTTCCATCCAGACCTGACACATTTCACCTACCACTCGGGTGCCCATGGCAGTCTCTCCCGGATTGATTTTTTTCTGACTCAATCGGTACATATTGGTAACTTTCGAAAACCACGCTGTCTACCACGGGGCATCTCTGATCACTCCCCAGTGTGGGTGGAACTCACACATTACAATCAGAGACAGTGCAACACCATAGTCATTAATCCCTGGCAGCTCAAGATCCCAGATATAAAAGAGAGCCTAATATCACAGTCTGAGAACTATTTCAGGGAAAATGTCGGTTCGGTGGACTCGGCGCAGATAATATGGGAGGCCTTTAAAACAGTGGTGAAGGGACAGGCATTGGCTCTCAAGGTGGGGTATAATAAGAAGCAAAACCTACAAATAGAACAGCTTGAGGGAGAGCTTCTGCAACTTGAAACGGAACACTCACGCTCCCCTAGAGAGCTCACGGAACACTGCTTAACCATAAAGCAACTTGAATACAGAACCCTAGCTCGGGAGCGAGCTGGTGCACGACTACTGGCCACGCGTCACAGGCTTTACGAACTGGGGGATAGAGCGGGCAAGCTGCTCGTGTGGTTGGAAAAAGGGAACAATCAGAACGCTGGGTCCCCAGACTTAAAATTAATAGCACACAGACGATAATGGACCCACAAGCAATCGCGGATCACCTGGAACGGATATACACACCCTCGGTCGACACCACAGCGGATGACTCTCGCCAATTACTGGTGGATATGCGTCTGCCTGTCTTGTCCGCGGAAGAGAGGGACGCGTTGGAGGTCGATCTCACAGACGAGGAAATTGGCTCGGCAATCAACAGCATACAATCGGGGAAGGCAATGGGGCCTAATGGGGTCCCCATTGAATTTCTCAAATCCACCGCCTCGCTCGTAGTGCACCATCTGAGGAACATGTATAATGAAAGCTATGAAAAGGGGATCTTGCCAGAGGATCAACGATTGGCCTCTATCGTGATTATCCGTAAACCGGGGAAACCCGCCGATAGCTGTAACTCCTACAGACCGATTTCACTGATTAACGCTGAGGCCAAAATCCTTGCAAAACTCCTGGCTGTTCGCCTCACCCCTGTCATCACGTCACTGGTTCATGCAGACCAGTCTGGCTTTATGCCGAACCGCAACACGGCATTGAATATCTGTCGCCTCCACAATGTCCTGGGCCGTAAACACGTCATAGAGGAGGACGCTGTTGTGTTGTCCCTGGACGCCAGAATGGCGTTTGATTCCATTGAATGGCCATACCTCTTCGAAGTGCTGCGGTGCCTATGGTTTGGCCCGAAATTCCTTGGGGTGTGTTAAGCTACTTTACACGGACCTCAAAGGCCAAGTCAAGGTCAACAACCGCCAATCCAGAACGTTCTCATTACGAAGGGGCACAAGGCAGGGTTGCCCCTGGTCCCCAATGATTTTCTCACTGATATTAGAGCCACTGGCATCGTTGGTCAGAGGAGATCCAGTGTTGAGGGGTTTGAAATGGGCGGAGGGGAGGGAAGACAGAATATCCCTCTATGCTGATGATATTCTACTAAATCTGGCGTCGCCAGCAAGATCAGTACATAGACTCCTAAATATCTTCACTAACTTTGGTAAATATTCGGGATACTCAATCAACTGGTCCAAATCCGTGATTTTTGCCCTCCACGGACCGATCCCTACACTCCCATCAGGCTGCGACGTAGAAAGGGCCGGCGAGGGCTTTCGTTACCTTGGGATTTATGTCACCCCCGATCCTACACTGTTTTACACTAAAAATGTAGCTGCGCCTCTGGACAGACTGCGCAACGATGTCAAACATTGGAGAACACTACCCCTTTCCTTGTTGGGCCGCGCCGCGCTGTACAAGATGTTGGCTCTCCCCCGTTTCCTGTATATTCTCCAGAACTGCCTGCACAAGGTCCCTGACTCGTATTTTAAAAATATTGAGAGTGAAATTAGGACTCTGCTATGAGACGGAAAGGCTCCCCGCATCGCCCTTAATAAATTGACCAAAGGATGGTACGATGGGGGTATAGCACTCCCAGATTTGCGTCTGTACTACTGGGCCTCACAGCTGGTGGTGGTGAACCAATGGTTGTATCGCCCCCCGACGGACCACGCCTTTCTCCTGGATAGTTATCAAATGGGTCGTGAGGGTTACCTGGGGGCCCTCTATTTGAAGGATGGGAGAGGCCGATATCTGGGCCCAACGGCCCATACCATGGAGGTCTGGCGTCAGACCAATCGAAGACTCGGCTGGCTAGATGTGCTGACCAGAGCTACCCCGTTGTGGTCAGCTCAAAAACTGGGTACACTCTGCAACCAACCAGGGTTCGACAGATGGGACATTATAGGTATTTCGACGATAGTTCATCTGTGGAAAAAAGGAAGAATACTGAAGTTTGCCGAATGAAGGAGGAGTATAAACTAGCTCAGGGAGAGGTCTTTCGCTATCTCAAGATCCGTCACGCTCTCACGGCAGCTCTCCTGGGTAATGAGGACATACGGGAGTCATCCCCCCTCGAGGATGGTCTCCTCTCTGAACTGCTGCCAAAAAAAGCGGTGTCGCTCACATATCGAAAACTCTGTAATAATCTACCCGACCCGTTTCAATCCCTCCGAGTGGCAAACGGATCTGGGACTACTTGAGGATGACGACTGGCAAACAGCGTTGATGTCCCCAAAGGAGGCAGCCATCCCTCTCAGACTTCGCCTTATCCAACTAAAAGTCCTACATAGAACGTACCTCACGGGTATCACCCTTGCAAAGATTGGGAGCCGACAAGATTCCCAGTGTCTCCGCCGCTGTAACGGGGAGGCAACCTTCTATCACATCATATGGGAATGTCCCCTCATACAGGCCCTATGGGACAAGGCTACATGGCACATGCAGCGAGCACTAGGGAAAGACATCATAATGGCACCACAATTAGGGCTCCTCAACATATGGGAAGCGACAGACCTCACCGGGGTGGAACAACAGTGGGTTACCCTAGGATGTACATTGGTAAAACGTAACATAGCTATGAAGTGGGGAGCAGCTGACATCCCATCATCAAGAGACTGGGCGAGGGACCTAGATAAATGTATGATCGCAGAAAAAGAGGTGTTCAAATCTAGAGGTTGCCCCAAGAAGTGGGATAGGAAATGGGGAAAGTGGAATGTATACAGGGGTGATTTGTGCGTCTCGCCTGCCACTGAAATGGAGATGACTGAAAACCGATGGAACAGGAAGGATATGAATGGCTGAGTGAAAATGAACTTTTGTTTGGTATACTTTGTAGACAACATATATCTGACTATGTAATGATTGCTGCTTTATATGTGACTGATGTTGATTTTCGTTCTAATAAAAACACTTATCAAAAAAAAAACTGTCAACTGCCGCTGCTCAATCACCAGGCATGAAGGCCAAGCAAATGCAGGTTCGGGTGTAGAACCCTACCCTGTTTCTGCTACAGATTCTTCCAAAGGGGAGGCCTGACCGGAGGACCAATGCTCATGCCCAGGAGTTAAGGATACCATACTTTCTATGCCCAATCCGGAGCCACAAGGATGACTTGGGCCCGGTCCGTCCTGATCTTCTGCAGAACTTAGGGCAGGATTGATATTAGCGGAAAGGTGTACAGGAGTCCTGAGCCCCCCTTGAGACAAAGTGCATCTCCGTGCGAGAGCTGCCTTGAAAACTCCCAACATACAGAAGTGCTGAAATTGTGTGTTCTCACCAGTGGCTCATAGTCCTAACCAAGGTTCTCCTGAGTCACGAAAGAGACCTTGCATCACCTAAGAATGGAGACAACATTCATGATCTGCTAGGCATCGACAGCTGAATTCCTCCGCCTTGGCGTTTAGAGAGCCGCAAGATGTTGTACGATCAGGAAAATGTCTTGACGTTGCAGCCATGTTCAGAGACGCAGGGCCTCTTGACTCAGGGTTCACTACCCCACCCTGCCCTGCTTGTTGCAGTACCACATTGTGGTGGTATTGCCCTGAATACCTGAACCCGCCTCGCCTTGATGGAAGGTAAGAAGGCTTTCAGTGCTGCACGATTTACTCTCAGTTCCAGCAGGTTGGTGTGGAGCTGCGACTTCAGCTCTGATCTGGACCTGTCCCAAATGGCCGCCCCAACCCAGAAGGGACACATCTGTCACCACTATGCAGTCTAGGTGGGCAAGGGAGATCTGTCTGCCACTGACCCAATTACGGTTAGTCAGCAACCACTGTAGATCTTTTGCAGTTCTTTCCGATATCTGGACCAGGTCAGAGAAATTCTCCTGATGCTGCGCCCACTGGGTTTTCAGGTCCCACTGCAAAGCCTGCATATTACCGCAGGCATGTTTTACAAGCAGGATGCAGGAGGCCATTAGACCCAGAAGCCTCAAAGTCAGTCTCCGAAATCCAGGATAGAGGCTGAAACGTCAGAATCATAGCTTGAATATCTGGACTTGCCTCTCTGGAGGGTAGGTGTGTAAATTCACTGGTCAGAATGGCTCAGATGAAAGGGAGCCTCTGAGAGGGTGTCAGGTGTGACTTTGGCATGTTTATGGTGAACCCCAGCAAATGCAGGAGGTCAACCTTAGTCTGGAGGTGGGCGACAGCTGATAAGGGCGAGCCAGCCTTCTACAGCCAGTCGTCGTGGTAGGGGAAAACTGCAACCCCTGACCTCCGCAGAAGCATTGTAACCACCGCCATCAACTTTGTGAACTCCTGAGGGGCGCTGGTAAGGTCAAAGGGAAGCACAGTGAACTGAAAGTGCTTGTGGCCCACCATAAACTGCAGGTAATCCCTCTGGGCCAGCAGGACTGGTATATGGAATTATGCATCCTGCAAGTCCAGCGCTACCATCCAGTCTCCTGGGTTCAGGGCAGACAGGAGCTCAGCCAACGTGAGCATTTTTAAATTTCTCCTTTTTCAGTAAGTAGTTCAGAGGGCATAGGTCCATTATTGGGCGGAGACCTCCATCCTTCTTCGGTGCCAGAAAATAGTGGGAATAGCAACCACAACCTACTTATGATATCAGCACCCTCTCGGACAACCTCTACTTCCTGACGCAACAGGGAGAGGAGGTCCTCTGTGAAGATGGTGGCATGGACAACGAGCTTTCCATGAATAGAGGGGTGTAACACCGCTGAATAATTTGGAGCACTCAGTTGTCTAAGGTTATAGATTGCCATCGGAACAGGTGGTGCTGGATCCCACCGCTGACCAGTTGCCCATGATGGTGATAGGGCATATTAAAGGGATTTGGAGGCTGAGGCTGCTGGGGAGGTGACCGACTGGGCAGATGTCTGGCCTGTGTCTCACAAGGCTAGTGAGAGCCATGTCTGTGGCCACAAAAGGACTGGGGAGCCTCCTGGGCATGGTGGCTGGGTGGAAATGGATGCAACAGGTAGCCCCTACCATAGACTTATAAGGGGCGAAAGGCGGACTGGGGCTGGTGTGAGCCGTGGAAAGTCCCAACAACTGGGCATTGGCCCTGTCCTTAAAGCACTTTAGCACTGAATGTTCCTTATCACCAAACAGGTGGATGCCATCAAAGGGCATGTCCATAAGGGATGGTTTAACATCCCCTGAAAAGCCAGCTGATATTACCCAGGCGTGGCGACAAAGTGCAAATGGCAAATCTATTGCTCCACCTAGCAAGTCGGTCATGTCCAGTCCGCAGCGTATTGTGAACTTTGCTGTATCCATACCATCAGCAATAGCTTGGGGTAGGATGGCTTGGGCCTTCTGCGAGACCATGGGCAGCACTTGCGCAGCCGAGTCCCAAACTGTATGGGAATACTGGCCCAAGAGGCACGTGGTGTTCACAGACCGCAGTGCAAAGTTGGCGGAAGAGAAAATCCTCTTGCCGAAAGGTGTCCAGCCTTCTGGATTCCCCTTCCGGTAGTGTGGTAGGGAGCACGCCTGGGTTAACCTTAGAAGTGGAGGCCTGAACGACTAGGCTGTCCAGGCTGGGGTGCTGCGTGAGGAAAGCTGGATAACCATAGGGATCAGCAGATCAGTCCCAGTTGTATTCCCCAGAGGGCCTGTCAGTAAAGGGAGGCAACTCTGAGGTTCTTGATGCTCTCATCACTAGAGTCGACGTCCAACGACCCCGGTCCATCTCCATATCAGAGTCGGGTATACCATTGGTGTTGGCTCCACCCAGGGGCATCGGTGGCATGAGAATGGTGCGTTGAAGTCGAAGAACGCTTTGAGTTCTTGGATTTCTTTTTCTTATGAGTCTTACCCAACGATGATTTTGAGCACAACGACGACTGGCTGCAACAATTCCGAGGGCAGGCCCGTGACCTTCCTCTCAACAGGGACCCGGAGCGATGCAGAGTCGTCCGGTGTTGGCAACCATGAGCTTCAGGGAATGCTACGGGACCACCATGGATTTGTGGGCCATCTCTAGGCACCACAAGCAAACCAGGCAAAGGTCTGTCACAGACATCTTCCTATGACAGGATGAACAGGATTTAAACCCCAAAGGTTTTTTAGAGGACTACCCTAGTGCATACTGGGAGGTTAGCTCAAAAGAATTTTGACAAAAAGTTGAAAAACTTAGTTAAAAAAAGGATTGATGTAACTTGTGCATCAGTATAGTTACCTTCTGATTGTTTGATTTGTTGAATATCCTTACACACTCTATCAGAGCTAAAGCACTTCTCTTCCCTTGTGCAGACATGTTCAGGAACAAGGTATCTGAATTAAGGCAATCACAACATATTGGTCAATTGTGTTGGCTTTCTAAGTGCAATTGCCAGGCACCACGCTCTTAACACTATCTCTAAGAGTGATATACATATTGGTAAGGATATCTCAATGAGATAATTTCATTATAGGCCATGTCTCTACTCATCCTTACTGTTTTTCATTATCTTGCTGACAAGTCTGACATTTTTTTTTATAAGAGATAGTCAAAGAGTATGGAAAGGATAAATAGATGTAATTACTAGAGTGGGTGAGCCTAGAGCCCTCATGTCAATCTTTCTAACATTGGTTAGTAAATTACACTGATACACTTCTTTATGAGAAAACCACATATTTGATGGACAGTATTGTGAAGCAGTGGTGGGGCCTGTCGCTAGGTGATAGAGTTGAAATTAGTTGAGATCCTTGTAGTAGGAGTAACCATACTAAAAGTGCCTGCAGGCAACATGGCTCTGCTCCATCTTCACCATGGCCGCACCTAGGTCTTTTGAACTCCTTTCCTGCCAGTTTCCTCTGTCAGTCAACAAAACCGCCTCCTTTCATATCATCTACAGACCACCTGGAACCCACATGGTCTTAATAAAAGAAATATCAAACTTCATCACCTCTGCTCCGCCCAATACTTTCACCTAGCCTTCTTTGGAGTTATTCATTCTGCCAGGTGACTCTATCTCTAAATTCATGAAGGAAGCCCTCAAATGTCTATTCTAGAAATGAAACTCCACATCACCAACTAAACTCACTCCACCGAACATCATCCTCTGTGCATCCCCCAACATACACTGCCAGCCCCAGTGATCATCTCAATTTCATCTCACTATCCTTTTCACCATCATGCATGCCACTCACTTCATGAAGGATAACAGAAAAAAGAGAAAGTTACCTTCCGCTCCTTCAAGGACATCCATCTAGAAGAACGCCAAAAAGAGCTAATCGACCTACCCAGACACTTCCCGTCCTTCAACAGATAGTAACACCCTTCTGTCAAGGCTTGCAAAGTGGACTGATTGAGGTTGATACGAAAGGTTGGTGGCCAAGTGCGTGTTTACAGGGGCAAGAAAGATTATGTACTATGACTTCAAATTACATGTAGGTTTTGTGTAACACCTGAAAATTGTATTATTAAGCTACCCAAACATGATAATAATGGGAGGTGATTTCAGTATGGCCCTAAGACTATTAGACTCTTCATGAACACAACAATGAACCAAAAGAGGAGAAACCCCTATCTAAATAAATCTATTCAAATTTATACACACCTACAACCTGAGAAATGTTTGTCAAAAGTTACACACAGGTGCTAGGCAATAGACTTATACAAGTCCACGATACACCACTTTCACCAGGCTGGATTGCTTCCTGTTATCTAAAGAAGTAGAGGCGGTATCAGCAAGTATTAAACTAACAGTATGAACAGATCATTATATGTGTGTATTGATAATTAAGTGAAGAGAAAATACCTGATAGGAGCCTCTGTGGAAATGCAGTGGTACATTTCTAGAATGTGCGATTAGTCATTCAATATTACAGAAATGCATGCAAAATTACTACTTAAACAACAGCAATTCGACCTTGATACTGATGAAAGTCAGTTATTCAGTAGGAATGCATATCTTATGCTGCAAATGTCAAGGCACATACAAGAGGTATTCCCAAAAATTATCTCAGGCTGCCTAACAAGAACAGAAAAGAGAAGCATGAAATGGGAAATAGGTTCAGAAAATTGCCTAAATGGCAAGCAAAAACATAACATAATTGCAATAAATTTGTCATTGTATTTTCTAACACTACCTTAAACTTCTTCAGGGCTCTAAAATTACATGTACAATTTCGTACCCATTCATACAAAACCATTAAATAAACATTATAAAATTCATACCATAATCACAATAGCACAACGTACCATACAGTGTTGAAAACGAAAAAAATCATAATTTACTGTCCCTTTATTATTCATATAGCAGAGTCAATCATTCCACATTATCAAACTGTATTTGAAACTTGATCAGGTTTGTAAGGTTTATAGAACAGGAAGAAGGTCTAGAGGAAGTATCACAAATATATGAAGTGCTACATAGTACATGTAGATAGACAGGATTTTGTTAGCTGTCCTTTACCATCTCTGTAATAAGTACTTGTTTACAATTAAACTACAAGATACAAATTCAGTGCAATGATTATGTAGAACTTTGTATAATTTTTACAGCCCTGAGAAAGTTCCAGGTGGTGGAACAAAACGCATTGCCTGATGTTTTCTGTATCACCTCAAAATTCTTATTTAATAAAGAATATTCTGTGGCCAATTCTACACGACTGGACTTTGACTTGTATCATCAGGCTATTTTTCAGCTCATTTGCCTCTGCAGTACATAATGTTGGGTGACAATGTCTTGGTTTTCAGGCCCAGCCCCTTGTGCAAGGACTAGATTAGAGATATGGTCATGTGTAGTGACAGGGCTGAAATGTTTGCAACACTTCAGCCCATTCAGTCCTATTCAAAAGTCAAATGGAGCCCTTTAATATTGTATCTTGTCTTTACAGATGCCTGTATCGGACGAGGAACTTCTCGAAGGAGTGGTCTTAGACTTACTGAATCCCTACTATACCCATTACTATTTTGGGGAATATTGGTTAATATTGAGTAGATTTCTCAAAGGAGGACATGGCCCAGTACAGCATAAGAAAGGACAACTTTTCTTACTTGGCAGCCCAAATATTGGAGCTACTGGATTACTCCTCCCGTAGCTGGCGGACTCCATTCACAAGCAATTGGTCCGGGAATGGGATGTGTAATTTATTAGACAAATGCTGCTGGAATTGTTACTTTTTTTTGTTATATTTCTGATTTATGTGCAAAGGTACAACAACATGTGCATAGTGTCTGCACTGACATTGTATTTTGCGTTATTGTTGAAAATTAAAATATACATTAAAAAAACTCTCTCAAAATCTCCTCAACCAGTGACATAGAGAGACTCCTAGCCTGCCTCAAACATAACCATATTTTAATAGTTTTTTTAAATAGTTTTTTTTACTAGAGTGGGGTTGGGTCTGTTGTGGGTGGTGCCCCCAACACTTTAGTTGCATCGTTGTAGGAAAGTGCCCCTTTTTGCATGGTTACCCCCACTAATTGCCTGATATCTGATGCACTATGATTGAGTGTGCACTGGGTCCTGCCACTCAGTTTCCCAGTTCCTGTGTTCTTCTCCAAAACTGTACCTTTGTTTTCACAATTGGCACACCTCTGGCCCACATGTAAGTCCCTTGTAAAAGGTACCAGTAGTACCAACGGTTGTGACCAGAGAGGGTCTCTAAGGGCTGCGCGTGTATTGGTCCACCCTCAGAGACCCCTCACCAAACACATAAACACTGCCATCGCAGACTGTGGGTTTTGGTACAGACAACACCTAAGACTCGACATGGTACACATCCCTGTGTGCCATGCCCACAACCACTGCCTGTGGCATAGGTAAGTCACCCCTCTAGCAGGCCTCACAACCCTAAGGCAAGGTGTACTTTACCACAGGTGAGGGCATAGTTGCATGAGTAATAGGCCCCTACAGTGTCTAAGTCCATTCTTAGACATTGTAAGTGCAGTGAAGCCATATTGAGTACATGGGCTGGGAGTTTGTCAATACGTACTCCACAGCTCCATGATGGCTTTACTGAATGCTAAGAAGTTTTGTATCAAATAAACCCACACTGATGCCAGTGTTGGATTTATTAAAAAATGCACTCAGAAGGCATCTTAAAGATGACCCCCGAAAAACAACCACTCATTCGTGTCCAGCTGACTGGTCTGCACCAGCCTGACACACACAGACATGTATTTGACCTCCTGAGGTGGGAGCCCTTGTGCTATCGTGGGTCAGGGACAAAGGCTGCTTGGGGTGGAGGTACTTCACACCTACCCCCAAGCAGGAACAGCATTCAGGGCCTCTCCAGCTAGTGGAGATGCCCGCTCCCCTGATCAAGCCCCACTTTTGGCAGGAAAATTTGTAGTCAGGAGAGGTGTGTCCCCTCTCTGCCAGGACCACCCCTAAGGTGCCCTGGACTGAGGTGACGCCTTTCTTAGAAAATCCTCCCTCTTGAATGGAAGGATTTTAGCCAATCAGGTTAGGGGATCTCCCATCCTCAAAGGGAGGGGAGATGTAGTCACCCCAAAAGGCAAGTAGCCCATCGGCTACCCGCCTCCAGTACCTGTAACGCCCAAAATTCTGTATTTAGGGGTACCCCTAAACCTTGATCCTCAAATTCCTGCAAACTATGAAGGAGAGCGAAGAAGACGCAGTGCAGCAATTCTTGAAGACGACAACTGACGTGGCCCGAGCCCTACCAGCCTGTCTCTAGCTTAAAGAGCCTGCAAAGAAGACGATGCCTGTTCTGTGCCCAGTGACTTCCAAGAACCCCAAGAAGACTGCCACTCTTCAACAAAGACCAAACGCCTGTTCTGTGGTCAGCGACTTCCGAGAACCCCAGGAAAACTGCCACTCTTCAAGAAAGACCAGATCTACCGAGGACAGAGGCCATGTCCAGAAAACTCCAATGACAAAAACTCCGGATCAGGTGGATTGGCAACCCCTGCCCACTCTGCACCCGACGCCCACGGCACAAGTCTGAATGGCTCACCTGTTCAGTGAAGTCTCCCCAGCGATCCTGACTCATGGCCGACCTCTCCTGGACTCCATAAAGACAACTGCAGCCTCCTCTTGAAGGGTCCCCCTGGCCCTGGCCTGCTCCGGTAAAGAAAATCCAACACCAAAGGGCACCCCTTCAGCCTCCTCCCCGACTTTGGGTAGCTCAGCCGACAGTGCCCAACACTCCTTCGACACCTCAACTTACCTGCCGTGCAAGTATTCACCTTCATCCAGCCTCCTGGCCCGAGCCTGCAGCCTCTTTGTGCGACCGAGATTCCCCATTGGAAAGCATTGGGCTCCCAATGCCGATTTGCACCCTACACCCAGCCACCCATGTGCTGCTGTAGCTTGGGTGCTGCCTTGTGGCCCCCCCCCCTCCTGTGCTTGCCTTAACCCCCGGGCCCTGTGCCCTGAAACCACGGATACCTACCTGCAATCTGCACCTTGCTCGGTGCCCCCAGTCTCCATTGACTAACATTGGGCTCAGTGACCTCTGCACCGTCCACCCCAGTGCCGCTGGTGGTGCAGTACCTACCTTAAACTGAACCTTGCCCAGTGTTGGTCTTAACCCCCGAAGACTGGAAGAGTAAGTTGTGTACTTACCTGTTAATGCATATAACTGTTTTCCTTCCATAGGATTGCATTGAATCTCTCCTATAGCATTTAAATGTCTATCTTTTACAACTGCTAAATTTGCTACTGTTTTTGATTGATAACAGAAACGTATTTCTGATACTGTAAAGTATTCCTATTGCCTTTGAAAGACAATTCCTACTGCATTTTTAAAAAGTATTACTACTCTTGAAACTGTTACTTACCTGCAACTGAGTTCCTCTAAAATAAAATAACTTAGTAATAACTTTTTATACAAAACAATTGGTCTTGGATTCAATCTTTGAGTGTGTGTAATCATTTCTTGCCTGAGTGTGTACAACAAATACTTCGCACAGCCCTCTGATAAGCCTAAATGTTCGACCACACTACCACAAATAGAGCTTTTAGTATTATCTACTTAAGCCTTTGTGAGCCTCTGTGCATCCACTGGACTCTGTGCACACTATACCTTACTTTGGTATAGTATATTCAGTGCCAGCTTCCTACAAACGTTAGCTGTACTTTTTAATGTAACACTAATAAACTAAAATGCTCCACTTACCTATCGTCAGAGCAGACGCTGAGCTCCAAAAATGGCCCATCACAAAGCAATTGCCCAATTAATCACCCTCATCGTCCTCTCAGTCTAGGCTAAACCTAGTGCAGACCTCCAGTCCATCTACCTGCAACCAGAATTAGAAAACTGATAATTCATTACCTTTGTCTCTCCTCTTAATGACTTGATGTCACCTGAGAGCATCCATTCTCCCATCAGTCAGTGGTAATACTATCTGTTTACTGCTGTACCCTCCGCTAGTCACACCACTCATCACGAAGGAGGACTACTACTTACAACAGCCAGTGGAATAGATGAGATGTGTTGATATTATGCATACTGCAAAGTCTTGTCCAATCCTGAACCAAACCCCTCCCTTCTTTCAGTTCTTACCTGAGAAGAAATGTAACGCCTCCCCCAAGACTTGCTGTTGATGCAGAGGTTTTTCCAAAGGGGCTAACAGCTGATCGCCACAACAGGCCAAACAGGGAAGACGGCTCAGGAAAACCAAGGTTGTTCTTATTCAGAATGAAGCCGGCAAACCAGCAAAGGATTCTCACGGTGCAACATATGAAACAAAAAGAAAAAAAACAGAGCTAGTGTAAAATCCAAGACTAGGAAGAGCATAAATCAAACGGTGTAAAGTGGAAGCCATTCACCAAAGTAGGTGTAATACACAAAAGGGAGGTTAGCTTTGATAGAATCATCAGGTAGATTGATTCTCCATGGAGAGTAGATTGTGGAAAACAAAGTGCACAGTACCTATCCTTGGCTTACCTATCTTTATTCTCTGCACTTTGATGTCCCTTTCTGGCCTAGATGAGGTCGACAGTGTGGGCAAATTAGCAATTTTTTGTAACCACCCCATAACAGTTTAATGTTCCTAGCGCAAGATCTGCTTCGCCAAGTGTGAAGTTTGTTGATGGTGGAAATGGATAACATCACAATAAATCTCACGTCTTGGAGGGAGTGGGTTAGGGATTCAGTGAGTGGGTGGGTAGGGCGGATTAGGTAAGCCTTATAGAAACAAGCACAGCATTCAGCATTTCCATGAGCGCAGCACATCTGTCATGGAAGGAAGATGACAGTTAACCTACTAAGGGCCATATGTATCAAAGTTAGGTTTTGCGATTCTCAAATAGCGAATTTTTGAGAATCGCTATTTGAGAATCGTAAAACGAGATGTATGTAGGCTTTTCCCAAAATTTGCGAATCTTACATATTCTTAATTGCGAATCGCAAAGTGCGATTCGCAATTAAGGAAATCCCTCCCCATTCATTCCTATGGGCCTGGAGGCCCATAGGAATGAATGGGAAGACATTCTCAATTTGCGAGTAGCAATTAGAGAATCGCAAATTGAGAATGCAATTTCAAGGTTGCAAGGGTGTCAAAAGGACACCCTGTTGCACCCCTGAAATAAGCATGGTGTACATGTGCGCACATACATGCCCCAAGGGCATGTATGTGCGCCACATTGCACTTTGAAAATGCAAAAAGTGCATTTTTCAAAGAAATCGCAAATTACCACCAACTTGAAGTTGGTGGTAATTTGTGATTCCTTAAGGCCAAATTGCACTTTTTTTGTGCTTACATTGCATTTAAGGAACCGCAATTTGCGATTCCTTAAATGCAATCACAAATAGGGAATCGCAAATTTTGCGATTCCTTATTTTGCGAGGCAGTTTTTCATTTATACATACCACTAAGCCCAATCGCAAACGCCGAAATTCTGCGAATTTCGGCATTTGCGATCGCAATTTGGAATGATACATATGGCCCCAAGTCTTAAGTAGCCGGCAAACTCCTAATTTAGTAGTTATCTAGGCTGAAGTCCAAAATGGCAATGTTATACACAGTTAAATAATATTTATAATAAAAATGTATACTGTATATAAATGGTGCAACTACATTCTTCAAGCATTGTCCGTCTTGGGACCAGCGGTGAACCACAGACCAGGAGCGACATGGAGGTTCCACTCCTTTGCAGAAGAGAAACTCTGTAGAACGAGTGTAAAAGAAGGCATATTTGAGAGTGAAGGTAAACATGATGTGATAGGAGTCAGAGTGTGGAGCCTAAGCTAGGATGCAATTAAGAAAGAACCATTCTATTACCACTGAACCTAGACAGCTAGCTGGAAATACCCTGACTGATTAATCACCCACACAGTAAAAGCGTTCAGCTGCGCCAATTATATCTTGTCCACCACATCCATTTAGGATTAGCCACCGGAGCCACTAGTTTGCATTATTATTCACCCCTTTATATTTCAAGTCCTCATTAGTAGGCCTCTATGGGTCCTTTTATTTCCCATAGAAGTAGATATGTATTGGTCCTTCTTCTTGCAGATTGTATTTCCTCCATAAAGATTCAGACCTGGTAAAAAATGTAAAAAAAGAATTGTATTCTTGGTCTAGTCTAGGTAAACTGAGAAGTTCCGGAAGAGCCAAGAGATGCTGTAGTGCAAATTACCAAAATGATAAGTAAACTCCTTGGATTCATCCTGAATAAAATTATCACCCAAGCAAGAAATGCCAAGTTTACCTAGGCCTGTCACATCCATCACATGAATCATCATTTGGCATTCATTGCTGCAGGTTACCTGCCTCAAGTGTATTGTCTATCTAAGCGCCTTTCTTTCCCATGGAAGCCACATGGATTAGCTGTGCAGGGCAGTCCTTTGTATCTTCACATACGTTGAGCATAGAAATGCAGGGTTATGCATGGAAGGAAGCCATCTTGTTTTTTTCAGGAAATGGCCTGGACCATGTCAGTTGTCCAGCTGCACTGAACACCCTCTCTGAAGATATGCTGTCCACAGGACATGCTACATACTGTATTGCCACCTTCCTGAGTACTGGCCAATTTTCCTTCTTTCCATGCTAATAGGTCAGTGGGCCTTAATCCAGGTAGATCTCTTTTGGGTCATCCAAATAGTCGTGTACCATCTTCTCAAGTGTCGTTGTTGACAAGTGTTTTTTTCTCTGTTGCCTGCACCCGTACACTTGATTTGAGTCCTGCCATATCCATAAATCATCCCAGTGCAGATTTTGGGGTGAAGCTGTTGATGTTGCAGGTTTAGTAGCAGGCAATGGTGTTATTACTGGTGTGTGGCTCTGCTGCTGTTGCCACATGCTTCTTGATTCTGGGACAACACCACACCCTCTGAAGGTTGAAGGCCACATTTCAGTTCTGAAATTTGCGGTTTATCTTCGAGATCTCCTGCTTTCCTGACAATTCAGTTCTTGTAAATTGATACATCCACTATTGAAAAAGGAATGAAAGTGGGCAGCACTTTTCTGTACCTTGGAACTGGTATTGTGGCATAGATGTACTCTTTGGAGGACATAATCTCTATTTGCAGCCTTTGATTTGTGTTCATGTGTAGGATTAACTTGTCGTCCAAAGCAGTTGTTTCTTTATGAACATTGGTAAATGTTTTCTCCACCATTTGCAAATGTTTCTACAGCATGTGCAGCAATGACATCACTAGACTCATGGTACTGTCTTCCTTGCTGAATTCCTGTGTCAAAATCTAAAAAAGACACTAACATTTAGAGCAGGCACTCCATTAATCTGATTTTTTTTTAAAGAAACCATGCACAATTAAGTTTATGCAATGCGCTAAACATAAGACTCTGAAGTATCCTCTGCCATGGCTTAGACAGCATTACTGCCTTTGTCAGTGGAAGTACGTACAGTCATTAAACAGGCGCCCTAGCTCCTAGGACTTGTGACTTAACTGTGCTTGGTTTTCCGACCTGTTGAGGGCCTTTCGGACTCTGCACCAGTGCCTTGAGCAGACCTCCCAACTTAAAAAAATGTTTCACCATGTGAGTAGGGGGAGGGGCCTTGGAGGGACGGGGCCTCTTGCTGAGAGCTATTTAAGAGGCACTCTGCCCCCTCCCACCTTCCCCCCAAAAAAACCCAAAGGCGGCGTGGCCAGCCAAGATGGCCGTGTGGACGTCATCCATGATGGCTCTACTGCCACCGATCGATAACGCAAGGAAAACAAACACCCCAGGCAAAACACACCGTCAAAAAATACTTTATCTCACCCAGCGGTCCTTGGTGTACATTCAGAGCCCTTAACGGTGCAGATGCGTCCCGATGATGGTGGATTGTGAGGGGCCTGGTGAAGATGCCTGACGACATGGCGACTTGCCGGGACATCACTCAAACCACAGCTGACGCAGTGGTGAGGTCTTCCCACATGGAAAGATAAAGGATTGACACGCGGAACACGTTAGTGAATGAGAGGGGCCCAAATGATCTAATGAGCACTTGAGGAGGGGGTAGGCCCAACACGCAGGCAGGACTTCTTGGAGTGTCTGGCAGCATGCAGGGGCAGCAACCTGTGGTGGTGGTGGTTGCGACACCTAAGCAACTGAGGTGCGCCCTGAAGCAGGCTGGGGTTAGCACACGGGGACCAAACTTGAAAGTTATTTGGGGAACCTCGCTACAATAAACAGACCCAACATCGCCTGCTCCGCTTCCTAACCTGGTTAGAGGTCTACCTCTACGCAGAACTATTGTTCTTGGCTGTTCCTGGGCACTATCCCTGCACACACAGCTGCACTCGGGGATTTTCTTTATGACGCCCAAAAAATAACAGAGTCTCCAGCTATTGCACCCCCACAACAGCTAAAGGAAACCAATCGGCTAAGGGGGAAGAGACCATGATGGCGCTTACCAAAGAAGATCTCCTGCCCTCTCTGTGTGAATGCAAGCAAGAGTTAAGGGAGGAACATAGGGCAGACATGTCCACCTCCCTTGAGACATTGATGGCCAACCTCAGTGGCAGATTGATCTCACTACAACAAAACGTGGACTCGGTGGGGTACAGACCAGATGACAGTAATTACTCAAGATCTCCAAGCACAGCTGCAGACGGTTCTCTTGAAAAACGAAGATCTAGAGAACCGATCATGGCGGGACAACATTAGAATCCGGAACCTGGAGGAAGGGGCGGAAGGCTCCGACCTGGATGCCTTTGTGATAGGGCTCTTTTCCGAAATCCTGGGCACAATGACCATGAAACTTAAAATGGAGTACATAGGGTGGGGAAACCCATTCAGGACGACAAGCGGAGCCCGAGAGACGTCCTGGCCAAACTACATTCTTTGAAGACTAAAGAGGAAATCCTACAGGCTGCCAGGAAGCTAGACACAGTAAAGTTCCAGGGATTTTCGTGAGCTATATCAGGACATAGCACCAGCAACCCTGGCGCGCAGCCAACAGTTTAGGCCAGTCACGGACAAACTCCGACAGGAGAACACTAGATATCGCTGGACATACCCCTTTGGCTTGGGCTTTGAATTCTGAAATAAAGCATATCACATCACTGAGGTGAAAGAGGCCCTCACACTCTTAGTGTGTCTAACACCTGAGGGTGACGGCGGTCCTGACGAGACTGATCGCCCGGGGATATCCTCTGCTGGGACCGGGGGCAGGGGGAGGCCCGCGGCTGGTCCGGCGCCCCCCAGATCACAGAGAAAACGCGGACTCAGCAAAATATAGCTACCACCTGCAGCCTACTCGTTGCTGATAACAAAGCAGGAACGCACACAAACCTGAACACTACAAAATAGCATATGATGACATTGTCAGCTCGGTGCTGAAGTCCAAATAGATTACAATATGATTCACATGCCTCACTGGTACTCACCCTGGCATTGCCTATGAACATTCTCCAAGAGCCCTACGCTGAGGGCAATCGCCGCAACATACTATGCCGTCATTGAAATTCTAACTTCCAAACAGTTGCCGCATTGTGGTAGCAACAGTGGTCCGAATCACCTCCATTGCTCTATGCATACTGCTCTGGTAGTCCGAACAGGGGACCTGTTGTCCCAACTGTATTTCTTTTAGGGTTTACATTTTTTTCTTTTGCAGAAACTCAGGAGACAAAGGGAGGTATGGGGGAACAACATCGATCGCCTAGAACTGAATCTGTACGCTTTGGAAGATTTGCTGGGGCAGGGGGGGAGGAGGGAGATGGTGAAGGATAGACTATTCAAGGGCAATAAAAGGAGAAATTACTGTTACCATGGTGATCAACACTCTCACATGGAATGTTAGAGGTATGAATGCCCCAACCAAACGTCATAGGATCTGGAAATACCTACTGGATCAGCACTATGATATTGTAGCACTACAGGAGACCCACCTTAAGCGATGGAAGATCATAGGCTGAAACACAAGACATATTCCCTGATATACAAATCCTCTTTGCCTCTACAAAACATAATGGGGTGGCTCTCCTCTTTCACTCCTCTTAAAAATTCCAACCAGAAGGCTATAAAACATACAACGAGGGGAGGGTCGTGCTGGTGAAGGGTCAAATTAGGGGGAAACTATGCACGGTTGTAACAGCCTACGAACCTAACACTAATCAGGCAGCATTCATAACTACTATGTTGGCACTTTTGGGAGGATTTGCAGAGGGAGACATCAACCTCACATGGCGCTCTGGAATTGACAGTACACACCCCCACAGATCATCCACGGGTAGCTTCCCGAAAAGCCTGAAACAGGCCATGCGAGAAATGGGACTCACTGACGCCTGGAGGGAGAGTCAACCAGAGGATAGGGATGATACCGTTTTTCTCCCACATTCATCGTACCTACTCCAGGCTAGTCTATGTGTTCGCTAGTCAGGCACTTATTAAGGACATTAGAGAAGCAACAGCATACCCCATTCTCATCTCTGATCATGCTCCGGTGCTTGTCTCCCTGGAATGGAACAACCCTACGTCCAAATATAGCCGTTGGTTCTTCCCTAGCATGCTGGTCCGGAACAGAACTCACCTGGATGAGCTGCGGAAAACCATTAGGGAATTCTTCCAAATGAATAACCTCCAACAAGACACCACACCCTCCAACAACTGGGATACATTCAAGGCGGTAGTAAGGGGACAATGCTTGGCAGCCCTTAATAAACAGAGAGCCAAAGAACCCTGGCATTAGAAAGGGAACTGAGAACTCTAGAACCGGCCCATAAAACTACTCCCATACTGGCCCTCCAACGAAAAGTCATGGCCATGAAGGGGAAATTAGATGCAATCTACACTAATAGGGCAGAATTGACATTACTGCGTCATAGGCAAACATCCTACATGCACTGCAACAAGGTAGGGTCACACTTAGCACGACAACTAAGAATTAGAAGAGAGAAGGACTATATTGGGGACATACACAACTCCTCAGGGAATATAGTGGTGAAGGACCAAGGTAAAGCACGGGTCTTTGAGATATACCTCGCTATATACAGCAGACCAAACAAGTGCACAAACACAACTAGACTACCTAAGCTCAGTAGAACTCCCACAGGTGACAGTAACCCAGAATGAGCAACTGGGAGAACCCATAAGCGAGGACGAGGTACAACAGGCAATAGGGACCCTGAAACTACACAAGTCTCCTGGCCCAGGTGGCCTTACGACACAATTTTACAAAACCTTCAGCACTGAACTAATTCCCCTCCTGACCTGTCTTTTTAACCACATAGCAGACACCAAACATGTGACCCCCACAATGAGCGAGGCCCTTATCATAGTTATCCCTAAACAGGGAAAGGATCCACAACACTGTTTCTCCTATCGCCCTATAGCATTGCTTAATCTAGACGCAAAGTTATACTCCAAAATCTTGGCCTCACGACTAGAAGATCTCATGCCTGGTCTGATCCACTCGGATCAGTCCGGTTTTATTAGGGTCAGACAAACACACGATAATGTACGACGAGTCATCCATTTGATTGAGAAGGCTACCAAAAACCTCATCCCGGCGATTCTGCTTAGTCTAGACGTCGAGAAGGCATTTGACCGAGTGGACTGGTCCTTTCTGTTCCACACTCTTCAGAGATTCGGTTTCTGCGAAACCTTTATAGCAATGATACAGGCAAAACTTTACCGCGCCAAGCGCCAGGATATTGGTCAATGGGGTGAGCTTGGATCCCTTTCTATTGGGCAAGGGGACGAGACAGGGATGTCCGCTGTCCCTGCTACTCTTTGCGCTCAGTCTTGAACCCCTGGCAGCAAAGATAAGAGAGACCTCGACGATCGGTGGTATTGGGTTTGGTTCTGAGGATCATAAGATTTCACTGTGCGCCAATGACATCTTGCTGACACTTACAGACCCACAACAATCCCTGACAACGCTGCAAGAGGTACTAAGACAATTTGAAGAGGTGGCGGGCTTGCGCATTAATCTACCCAAATCCTTCCTCCTTAACTTGACGCTGTCCAACACGGAGATGGGGCGCTGGTAGCTGCAACCCTCTACCAGTGGGCAAAGAAAGAGCTCACATACCTTGGTATAAAGATAGCTCCCAACATCTCACGGCTGTTTGCAGCTAACTAGCCGCCAATCCTCCGTCAAGTAAAGATCGATCTTAAGAGGTGGGCTCCCATGTACATGTCATGGCTTGGGAGAATACATTCTATTAAGATGGTGGTCCTACCAAAAGTTTTTCATCTCTTCCAGAGCTTGCCTGTTGAGTTTGAACAGGATTACCTACCTGGCGTTCATACTCTCCTTACCAAATGTATCTGGCAAAATAAAAGAGCACGCCTTCCCTTTAATCTCCTCCGGAAACTGAAAGACGAAGGAGGTCTGGCACTCCCTGACTTAGCCTTATATTATAAAGCGGCCCAACTCCAAGTCATTACTGAGTGGTCCCAGCGAGAGTCGGACAAACACTGCCTCCACATGGACAGGGCAATAACAGGAAGAGTCATTTGGGATGTTCTCTGGAAACCGGAGCCAGACTGCCCTCCTAATGCTTATATATGCACCCCACAAGAACAACCTTAAATACCTGGTATGAGGTACTAAGGCGGAAGGCGTGGAAGACATTTCCCTCACTGTTTACTCCCATACATTATAACCCGGCCTTTCCAACAGCACTACAGCGCCCATTTGATGTGTGGAGGGGGGGGGGGGGGGTGCTGCCTCACTCTGTCTGACATCTCCCATAACTGGGATATACTTACTTATGAACACTGTCAGAGAGACTTCCACCTTCCGAACACAGAATATTTTCACTACCTTCAGTGATGTCACTGGGTCCTACAGCCTGAGATTCGGAAAGTGGAGACCAGGGAGCTTATACCACTAGAACGCTTTGTGAAGGGGGCTGGGACTATTAAGAGCACCATATCCTTTCGGTATTCTCTCCTGTTACACACGCTACCCTCCCGACGACCACGCCACCTTCAGTTCTGGGAGCGCACACTGGGGCACGACATTTCAGGTACCCAATGGAAGGCACTCTGGAAAGACATAACGCTGCACAACCACTCTCTAGGGCTTTGCGAAGCCCACTATAAAAAACTTTACGACTGGTATCTTTATCCCACCAAACTGAGAAAGATATTCCCTAACACATCAGACTTATGTTGGAGGGGTTGTGAACTGCTAGGCAAGGTTTGCCATATGGTGGGATTGCCTGACGATCCGGCCCTTCTGGACTGAAATCTTTTCCCAAATCAAAGATATGCTAGGATACCCTATCCCAGACACCCCTTACTTCACACTCCTGGGCCTACGGGATAACGGCCTGAAATATCAAACAAAACCAGACCAGGCTATAATGTGGCTTTGCCTGGCAGCAGCAAAAACAGCAATTGCCGCAGCCTGAAAAAAAAAGGGACGCACCAGCCCTGACACAATGGCTTGCTCATTTATGGCAAGCAGATACAATGGAAAGAATGAGTGACAGTTTTAGGGATGACTTTAAAAACTTTGAATACTCCTGGGGCCCTTGATCAGTTACCTCTCTAAAGGTCTTCCACTAGAGGCCTGCCCCTCGCGGGTGAGAGCGGTACATCTCATCCAGTTCTAAACAGTGAGATCCCCCTCACTAGAGTATTGACTGTAAGATTCATACTTACCCCCACTACACCCGAGCCTGCTGCTAGGCCTTCTTTTTCTTTTCAATTTTAGGTTGTTATTTCCTGCATTTTGTCTTTTTCTGTTTCAGTTCCAAAGGGAGGAGGGGGCACATGGGAGGAGGGGAGGTATAATTTCGGGGGGATGTGCGGATAATGTTTTTCTTATTAACACTTGCAATGCTTAATGCGAATCAAGGGGAGGGGGTACCCTGGCTGCCCGACAAACACTGTATAATTGATATAGATACCAAAAAACTATAATGGGATTCCTCTATTGAATGTTTTGTCATGTTCTGTATTGGAAAATCAATAAAAACATGTTTGGTAATAAAACTAAAAAAGCCTGCTGAGGCTGCTGCCGACGTCCTGGGGTGTTTTTACACCCCCTTAGTGGATATCGGCTGCTCAGAGCCTCCAACAATGAGCTGGAAAACCACTCTGAGTGGTTTTCAGCTCATCTTTCCTGCCACGTGATATCGGCTCCTCGCCTGGTGACCATGTGAAGGGAGCCGATATTGTGTGGCACCATGTGAGTAGGCAGGTCTCCCTGAGGCTCCTGTATTGCTCATGCTCACTCTCACTTTCTCTCCTTTATGCTCCTCCTCTGGTTTGTACCTTCTCTCAGTGTGACACTTGTGCTCTGTATGCCTCTGTTACCCTGTTTTTACCTTGTTACGCTGTTTGTACCATGTTTTTGACCACACTTGTAGCTCTGCTGCTCTGTTTTATGACACAGTTACTTTCTGCCTCGGTACATAACTTTTTTCTCTGTTACATTACCCAATTGCTCAGTGTCTTGATCCAGTTTTTTTGCTTCTGTTCTCTGTTCTTGGGCCTCTTCTGCTTTACCCTTTGCTCTCTGCCCCTTTGCTTGTACCATTTCTATTGTTCTTTATTTTTCCGGCTCTCTTTACCCGTGTCCTGCCCTCCCAGTTCATGCTCCCCCTCAGCTGCACCCACTGCCCCCTGCACCCTCTCTCTTCCCAGGACTTCTTTTGTCGTAAAGACCTAAAGGACAAGCTTCATAAGACTTCATTTTCTGCTTGATCATTGGCCTTGTTACCTTTACCTAAATATCATCTGTCCTTATGTTTCGAACAACCTGTGAAAGTGTCAAATCATCCAAACAACGACCTTGACAAAACACTTAATGTGACATCAGTCTGGGACAAGATACTTGTTATCTATATTTCAAGGTCAGATAGCGAATATAACATAAACAATGTAGTTTGAATTGACGTACATTTGTCATACTGGTTTATACTAGTTTGTCTTAAGAATATCATATTGATGCATAGAGGTATATCCGGAATTTAATGGAAATTCCCCATGTGATTTATAGGTCGGTAGTCAATACTATAGAAACCCCATGAAGTGGCACTGGGGGTAGAGAGTCCTTCCCCCCAGATTATTGCACGAGTTTCTGCCAGAGATCCTGACAGATAGTGTCAGATTTCTGTTCTGCTGCAGCATCCGTTGCTGTGCTGACAGCTGATACAGAGCCAAGCCCAGGAGCTGAGCCCATCTGATATGTGTTTTCCTTTCAAGGGAACACCCTGTCCAGACCTGATAATTACAGTTTCTTGCTGTAAACAGGTATGCAAAGCGCAGAGTCCTAAAAAACTCTGGATGCAAGTTAGCCACTCCATGCTCGCATAGTATAGCGCACATAGTAGTCTTTAGGGTGTTAGGTTCTTGTTAAAAATTGGGTGTGTGGTTGACTGGGGTATGAACCCTAGGCAAGCAACAACCACAATCCTAGTCAGGGTAAGAGGCAGGCAAACCCTAAATTAACCTGTGCTCACCCTTTGATAGCTTGGCTCAGAGCAGTCAGGCTTAACTTTAGAGGCAATGTGTAAAGTATTTGTGTAACACTTCAGACAGTAAATCAGTGAAAACAGCACACAAAAAGATTCCACACCGGGTTAGAAACATAGGGCCAGATGTACGACCATTACATTTTGCAAGTCACAAATTGCGTCGAATTGCGACTCGCAATTTGCGACTCCCAAAATTAAATGTACAACATAGGGCCAGATGTACGACCATTCAATTTTGCGAGTCGCAAATTGCATCGAATTGCGACTCGCAAAATTGAATGTACAACAGTGTCTCAGACACTGTTTGCGATTCCTAATGGGCTCGCAAATTGCATGTCTCATTAATATTCATGAGGCAGTCGCAATTTGCGACCCAATTGGGAATGGCTAGCTCTCCAAGGGATGGTGGCCTGCTGGGGTCAGCAGACCACCATGTCTGTGACTGCTTTTTAAATAAAGCAGAGTTTTTTAAAATGCAGCCCGTAAAAAAGAAAAATGAAACTTTTCAGTTTCATTTTTTAAGGGCAGGCAGTGGTCTCTGGGACCACTGCCTGCTTTTAAAAAATATTTTCGCACACACTCACAAAGGGGAAGGGATCCCCTGGGAAACCCTTCCCCTTTGTGAGTGGTTTACCACCTACTTGAAGTAGGTGGTAAACTGCGAGTGTTTTGCGGCCGCAAAACAATAGTACATTGCATTGACACTCGCTATCAGGAAGGGACGCCCCTTCCTAATAGCGAGAGTCGCAAACGCTACTTTGCGAGTCAGTGGCTCGCAAAATAGTGTTTTCATGCCAGGACCCTTTTTTGCGGTCGCAAACTGGCTGAGCTCCCGTTTGCGACTGCAAAAAACTGTCGTACATCTGGCCCATAGAGCTTTATTTAATAAATAAAGCAAGACCAAACTGAAAAAAAATCCAATAAGTAGAACTTGAAGTATAGAGTCATAAAGTTTATAGTGAAAGATAGCGCTTAGAAGCCAAAAGCGCTACTTAGGATATCTCGTCGTGCCGGACTGGAACAAAGTCAAAAGTTTAGGCCGACTGCGATGGAGCCCGGGCTGGCTGCTGGGACCCAGTTAAGCCCAATGAACCAAAGTACCTTAATCCTTGTTGCGGAGCGCTTGCGTGGATCCATGTGGAAGAGGCATCGTGCAGAAGAGGCAATGCATTGGTTCTGAGATGCCATGAGGCTACGGTGTGAGGTCCTGCTGCGTCGGTATCGAGAATACTGTCGAAGAGGCTTGCAATTTAGAGGCCGGTGTCCAGAATGCGATTGGCAGTGGAAACGATGCGTCAGTTCCGATGAGTGGTGAAGCTGCAATGCGGAGGTTCATCGTCGTCGTTGAGGCTGCCATCAATGAGAGATGTAAGGAGCTTGTGCCGGGAAAAACAGCTCGCAGTTTTGGTTCCGAAGGCGATGCGTCAGTCCCAGATTCGGGATGCAGCTGCGCTGTGAGTCTTTTGTGACAGGTCCAATCCACACAACAGCGGGGATGCACCAGTGTAGTGTAGCTCCTATTTCCCTAATAGGCTCTGCACATTGGAATAATATACCCTATAGGTTTGACATAGGACTAAGGTCAATATGTCCCTATCGAGTATATTAAACTTAATTACTTGTGCCAGCTAGCTCAGAGGCCACTAGAAACTCCTTGATAAACAAGAAGGGAGTAGTTTCTGGCAGCCGCAAAACATGACAAGTTTGTTTCCCTTTTAGAATCAGAACGTGTCCCAGAGTCGTGGAAACAATAGATAACCGTTTCACTCAGCTCAATCGTGCATGCTTAGTTTTCCTCAAAGTTACACAGAAAGAATAGACGGGCGCTTCAATAAAAGATTTATTGAACAGTCTTGTTTCTCGTGTAAGTAATATGTGCTGTTATGATCACATGACAGTATGCAAGATAAATAATGTACAGCGTAAGCAGTAGAAATAAATAATACTGCGCTAGCATGATCTTTAGTAGATATTCATTTACATAAATAACATAGACTAAAAATGCGAGTACTCATACGATGCGTTTCTAAGCTAGTTCTACCCCAATGTACCTAACCTAACCTAGGTGTAGGGAGAGGTATGAAGTAGGTGAAGTATTCCTTACTATGGTATACTAAGAGTATGTTACGCCCAGTATGCCTAGTATGCCAAGAGTCCCTCTAGGTTTCTAGTCAGCTCCATACCTTAAGAATGAGAGAGGTGGGAATCTCTTGCCAGACTCGAACTCCAACACCCCGCGAGGGAAGTCAGATCACTGGAAGCTGGACTCTCTGCGTGCAGGGATGACAGCGTCTTCTCAGTGAGTCAGGCCGGGAAACAGGCTCCTCTGAAGTCGAGGTCTCCTCTAATTTACAAAGGCTAGGGAAGGTATATTTATACCTGAGAGGTACCTCAGAATGTTAGCATTGACGTGAATCGGACAGCGGAAGACGTCATGAATGAACCCTCAAGGTATAACGGTTCATGCATAATAGATGAGTCCTTGAAGAAATCAATAGTCCTGTGCTAGGGAAACTCCCGAAGCCTAAGGGTCTGTTCTTCAAGAACTCGTTGTGACGTTAGGGTGGACGGATGTCGGAGACCATGCCTGTATTTGGAGTGCACGGTTTAATGCCTAAATAAGGACTGGGATTTTATGCCTATATAAGGGCAGGGCGAATTGTGCCTATATAAGGACATGATACAGGAAAACCCATGTACGGACACCCTAAGAGGAATACAACGCCCACTCCACTTTCGTGTGTACGATAATAATAAAATGCTAAACATTTAATATGCTAAACATAAAATGGAGTACCGCATACTGCTAAAAATATTTCTTAAAAGCATTAAAAAGCATTTAAAAACCTATTAAAATGCAAAAGGTACTGTACATTTTAAGCATTGCTTTTCATTTCAGGCATATATTTGGAAAGAAAATGCAATTTGAATGAAATAAGCAGTAATATTTACATGTGAGAGAAAATGATCGATAAGTTGTTCAAAAATCAAAGTCATTTCATGTCATGAAAATTAATGAACTTTTTAGACAAATAAGATGACAAAGTGTCTGAGGAAGTACCGCGAAGTCCGTACTATAAGACTAGTTCTACTTCAAGCAGATTGAATTGCCATTTAGTTCGAAAAAACAGAAAAAGTTCAATTTGGGAAGAGTTCCAAGTTTTTGAATTATGAAGGCCAAATTTTACTGCGTCTCTGGTACACTGTGGGTTGAATCTGAGTCAGTGTACGGGTCTGGTGTAAACATGAGATCATCTATTTCTGTAGACAAAATATCGTCCACTGAAGTTGGTGTCAGTTGGAACACCTCGTGTAGTAGATTAATTGCACAGAGATGTGAAGCATCGCTCTCAGCATAGGATGCCGCAGCAATGTTCGCGTCCGTTGTTACCTGTGTGCCTGTAGATCCATCTCGTACCTCAGCAGCAGCTGGAAGCGTCTGTGAGATCTCAATGAATGCCGTCATCAGGATTGGTAGCCTCTGGGGACAACACAGAGCATGGGCCGTTATCGGGTCCAGCAGAGTATCGATATCCGTTGGCGTTGCTGATGGAAATGTTAGACAGGTGTCTAACACGCATTCTTCACCGCATAGCAGGCATCGTAGAACAGGTAAGATGCAATCTTGCCAGATTGGTCTGAATGACAGGAACCACGTGGTATTAAGGTCCCGTAGACGAGTCATGCCCAAAAGCTGTACTATTCGCTCACGGCACTTTCGTTCAAGGAGAGCTTTCTCCATTTCGCTCGGAGTGATGTCTGCGAATAGGCTGGCCATAGCGTAATAGCAGGAAGAGAAATAGAATTCCGGCAACAAGTGCGAGAAGTAATGGTATGCCACCAAACACCGAATGTGCAAAGTTCGGGATGATTCCGAGTATTGCCTGGAAAGGTGCTAACAGACCGGAACAGATGCTCTTAAATACATGTACAATTCCGCTTGTATCAGACATGTTAAAGATACGTCCTATCATTTCCACGAAATGTATAGGGCAGTTTGTACGTATTAAAGTCTGTATCTCAGCCGAAGTCCTTGCTACTTGTAGATCATAGGTTTCTCTGGCCGAGGTCAAAGGCACTGTTTGTTGTAAAAGCATGGCTTTCATTCTGCTTAAAGTATCAAATCTTATAAAAGAGACGTTCAGCGAAGGCCACAAAGGCGACTCCCTGACTGTGTCTATTGGGGCAAACAATACTTGCATACAGCAAGTGACCCTGGAGTTGACCATTACTAGATATGGGATGCCTGGCAACATGCCACAGCAACTCTGATCATTCAACATGAGGTAACTCCCATTAGAAAGTTGTCCAAACGTTGGATTAATCACAGCAGCTGGTGTACCCTGCTGATGACAAGACAAATGTGCCACAGAACCATTGCAAGCCCCGTGTAAAGAAATGTCCTGACATATAAGTGAACTGCTCAGTGCACTTTTACAGTGTGTACCGCTCAAAAACACTTCACGATCCCCACTCCAACATCTGTATGTATACGGTAAATTCCAAGATGTCTTAATGTATTCCTTACCCAACCTTTCATATTTGCCTGCTTGCATATGTTTGAGGCAATACTGAAACTGAAAAGTAGTCACATGTAGTGTGATTTTGCCATGAATGAGCCATTCTGTAGCTGGTTTTTCTGCCACTGTGAATGGTAACTTTTCCAGTTTTTCAATGCTCAGCACTGTATACTTTGCTCCCCTTTGTGCCAGTTCGATCTGTTTATCAGTTAGATTGTATTCTGCAAACAGAGCCGACGTGTTGATGAAATGCCAAGGCACATAGCCCGCACGCAAAGATTGCAGCGTCCAGATTAATAACACAATAGAACGTAATTGAGATTGGCCTTGTTGTAACATCGCCAAATCTTGCTCTAGTATGTCGATAGCAGAGGATACAATGCCGTCCAATGAATATATTCTGGAGGACAAAGTTGTGAACCCATTGTCGACCACAGTGAGTGTCCTTTCTAAATTAATACGATCAAGTTCACGTATTCGTTCTGCGGCCTCCATCTGTGACACTTTCCATGCTTCATTATAGGCAGCATAAATGCCGGCATATATGAAACGTTTTTGACGCGGTTTTCTTGGTCCAAGCAAGAATTCCCTACGGTCTGCGTCTTCTTTAAGTAAGGATAAGTGTTGTTTCACATCCTGTAGTGTAGATTTCTGCAGCCAATCGAGGCACAATTTTCCTACACTGTATGTTGTTACTACCCCCGGATGCTGTCTTTGGACGTATCTTGGGTCTGGCCTATGAATAGTAAAGCCCTGAGTTTTATTCAGGAATTTTTCCTGACAGTTGTTCGTGTCTGTGGGCCAGATCAACCATTTTTTCCAATCAGGATTAGATCTGTTGAGTTGTAGTATTTTGTCAACTGTCACCGCTGCCTGTGTATTGTTATCACATGCAGGTGTTGGTACAGAAGGTGTTTTCATTTCTTTGATCTTGGCTAGTCCAAGACAATATGTTTGTTGGACAGTTTCATTCAAAAACATTATTTGTGCAGGGATGATACAGGCTCTAAATAAAGCTTCTATCCCCTGCACTTGCCAATCTTTAGTACCCCAGACAGTTTTTGTGTCTATTGTGTCTTTCCATAAGTCGAAACCCTGTCTAGACAGTTGGGCAAGAAATGCTGCAGAGTAAATCTGTTTTGTATTAGTTAACATAATTTTCAGTCCTGTTTTGTTTACATTTTTATAGTAAAACGTTTCTGGATCAGATGTATTGTAACCTGAAAAATATGGAAACTTGTTAGCAAATGTTTTTGAACTACCTTTTGGTGGTGTAGGACAGTGCTCCCATTGGTTAAACATAAACACATTTCTAGGGTTTGCAGATTTATGCAAATAATGATGACCATAGTGGTTATAGCAATACAGCTGTTCATAGTCTGATGAACCCTCTAAATATTCATTTTTAGAAAATGCAGCAGAACATTATGTCGTTAACAGTCTCAAAGTCCCAATCATCAGAATAGGTACTGGTCGAAATGAGATCACTTAGTGAAATTTTAAACAAATGTGGAATGTTCAATTGTTCCGTCGGGCCAAAAATATCAAAATCTGTTTTGTCCCACACTATACCATCCTGTATAGGAACGGCTGTGATGTTCACTGTTGACAAGTCTCTTGCTTCACGATGGGAAGATTTATGAGGTTTCAGAAGTACGTTCACATCTTTTCCTTCAGTGTTCACATGGATGTATCTGCCATTTATAAGCACGCTCATAGTCATAACCAAAGCTAGCCAAAGCAGGAAAACAAATATTCCAGAAATAATCCAGAGCTCAATCCATGGGGAAACCAGATAAGTCTTTTTCAGAAAGAGAAGAAAGTCTTGTACTTGCTGCTTGAATGTTAATGATGCTGGCGTCGTTTCAGGTTCACTTGGATCTTTTGAGAACGTATCAAAGTTAATGAAATAGCCAGAAGCAGTTCTGTCAATTGTTGGAATTGCATCAGGATTTGTCGAAATCGCTGGAATCAGTTGATCACTTGCTACATTGGTGTAGACAGGTGTATTTGGACGAACTGTTACTTGATTTTCAAGAGGGATGAGTTCCATTGCATTGTTGCTTAGTCCTTCATCTGTTACCGCTGAATTCTCGATGGTTATCAGTCTTTCAGTCTGAACCTCTTGGATAGTAGCGATAGGAGTGCGTCTGCTACTAGGTCGGAGTCCACAAGGCCTACTATTTAGTATTGGCCACATACTGTGGTTTGATGAGGTCGATGGACACAAATCTTTTCTCCTTTTTTCCAGCAAGGGATGGCAGAAGTACTGTTCTTGTTCCTTGAACTGCTAGGACAGGTACTGGTTGTCTGTAAGAAGGTCCAAATTCCTTCTTGTCCGCAATCTTTTCTCTGACTAGATCCCCAACTTTTGGAATCCAGACAGGCCTTGCTGGGACCGCCGATTTTTCCCCAGTGGTGGTTGGCTGCAGGAATACGTTGCTTTGTTTCGATCTTAGTTCATTGAGTTCCTGTAAAACATCCAAACGATCTTTGATATCAAACGGTTTATTTTCCACCACTGTGCCTACGTGATCGAGGTCTGGTACCCACATTCTTGTCCCAAATAGGACCTCATATGGAGTGACCCCCCCTAGAGAACTTCTTGGCAGGTTATTTAATGAGCGTTGGACCCCATAAAGATGTTTGACCCACCCATCACCCGAACCTAATACCCTAGCTGTTATAGACTGCTTTATGTCCCGGTTTTTCCTTTCCACAACCGAATTTCCCTCAGGATGGAATGGAGAGGAGTACCGCAATGCAACGCCCAGACTGGCCATGGCTTCTTTGTAAGCCCGAGAGCTAAACGCAGGGCCCTGGTCAGAATGTAGCGTGCCTATTGCGTATGTGCCGATAAAGACTCGCAAATCTTTTATAACAGTTCGAGCGTCAGCCGAGCGCTGAGGCCATATCCATAGGAACCTAGAGCATGAATCCACTGCAACCATGATATATTTATAGTTACCGCCCCTTTACAAGGGACCGCAGTGGTCCAGGTAAACACAAGCTAATGGTTTGTCTGAAATTAACAGGGGTGTCTGCGCAGGGCGTTTCACTGTGGAGACTTTCATCTGTTGGCATATATCACATTCTGAAACATAGTTCTTTGTTGGTTTTCTAATGCCAGGCCACCAATATCTTTGCTTGAGTAAAGATACTGTTGCAGAAACACCTGCATGGGCAGAAGCTATCCCTTCGTGTGCTGCTAGGATTAGTCCTAATCTACGTTCCTTGTTTGGAATTACCCTATCCCCCACTCCAGGGATTCGAGCAAAAGGAACGTTGTTCGCATCAATTACATAAGAGTACTTGAGTGGAAACTTTTTGGTAACGCTGCACCACTGCCTTTGCTTGTAGCATTGACAGCCAACATTATCTCACTGTCTATTTTCGTTTTTGAACGAGTGATCGCAGCTACAGAAGCCGTCTGAACAGCCCCCTTTGCGGCTTCGTCAGCCAATGAATTCCCTGCAACGTGAACGCCATCACGTTGATGACTCAGTGTGTGGATCACGTGAGCCTTTGGTAGTTTGTTTTTCAACTGAACTACTTGTTCCCAAAGCATTTTGTGCTTTATTGTGCCGCCTTTCGCATCTTTGAAACCATTTTCAAGCCAGTTTTGTATATATTCATTATACGACTGAACACAGTAAAGGGAATCGCACACTATTAGTGTGGGGAATTCTCGATCTGTACTTTCAAGTGCCAGTTTGAATGCTTGTAGTTCAGCTCGCTGAGCTGTACAATCTCCTAGAGATTGAGTTTTTGTGACCATAGGTCTGAAGATGCCATCTCGCATGCGACCTTTAACGATTGCACACGCTGCACTGTAAGCTTGCTTACTCCCTGTTGCGGGTTGTGCGGATCCGTCAGTGTAAATTATGAATTCGTACTGATCGAGAGGCAGATTTTCAGTGGGCAGAGGACATTCTTGTTCATATTGCAGGAACGCTTGTGTTTTTAAATCGGGATCAAAAACATATTCAACATCTGTTGCAGCAAGAGAATTAACCCATTGTATCCATCTTGGATGTAATGCTTTAGCATTTGGAATGCTTGCTTTTGTGACCGCTTCTAAAGCTGGTACTGGGGTTACGACAATAATGCGTTTCCCTTGGGCTAGAGCTCTTTCTTTTGTTACAGCGGTTTGAACTGCTGTCAGAATTTTTTCAGTTGAAGTGAAGCGCATTTCCGCTTGTGTATACAAATGAGATTTGTATGCGATTGGTATTTTTTCACCCTCATTAAATGTTAAGTAGGTGAATCCGCATTGACCCGAAATTATTCGGATCACCAGGTTGCGTTGACTTACGCGTGTTTGTAAGTGATTTGTTGCTAACATGTTAGCTTGGAGTGAAAGCAAGATTTATGTGTGTTCCTGTGTCCAATTTTTGATTGAAAAATCAGGTTTGATTAATGCGTAGAGAGGTTTAACCCTTTCTGCGTAATTTAGAATGTATGTTCTTCCAAAATTTAGGAAACCCAGGATGGATTGTAAGTTTTTTTGCGTTTTTGGAGGTTGGAGCAGCGCACATTTCTCTAGAAAGTTACCTGCCAAGCTCTTGCCTTCACTTGAAAGCTCATATCCTAGAAATAGGACATTGAGATGGGCAATTCTGTACTTTTTGAAGTTGAATTTGTAGCCCTCAGAGGCGAATCCCAATATAATGGTATTCACCCTGTTCAAGTGTTTATCCAGGTCATCGTCTATCAGATAGATATCGACATAGGACAATGCCTCATTGTCATAAATTTGTAGTAACTCCGTTACCCTTGCTGAGAATAACCCCGGGCTGTTCTTGAACCCTTGTGGGAGTCGACAAAATTGACGCTGGGTCCCCATTATGGAGAAAGCTGTTAAGTACCTGCTTTCAGGTGCTATGTTTTGACAAAAGAAACCATTTGAGATGTCTAATGTGGTTTTTTATTTTTTACGCACAATGTTATTCATTAATGCTGTGCTATGTGCATTTTGCACTGCAAATGTTTTAGAACAAGTGTTTAAGTGTCTGTAATCCAAAACTAGACGATAGGTGTTGTCTGGTTTGGAGACAGGAAACAAAGGATTGTTCATTGAGGAGGTGCATGTTTCAATCACCCCTTGGTATTCAAGTTGATCTAAGATCTCCCTGACCTGTTTTTTAGCTTCTTACTTTATTGGGTACTGCCTTTGTGCAGTTGGTTCATGTTTCAGATGTATTTTATGGTGAGGTGAGTCCTCATCCCATCCTACATGATTTTTATATAATGCTGGGGCCTGGGCTACTGCCCATTTCCTGGCATATGTATATTTTAGGTGAATTGGAATATGGTTGGAGAAGGCAGGCATAATAATGTCCTCGCCGTGTGGGCACTCCCTGACAAATTGTGGTGGGCAGTCTTTTTCTGCTAGAAGTATGTCATAGCCCCTTGAAAGTTTTTCCCAAAAAAGTGCTTTCACCTGTCTAGGTATGTCTCCCTCCATCCGGAGTGTTATTTCATATAACTTTTGTGGAGTACTAACCCTGGTGTCTACAGTCTCAACTGAAATGTACTCATTCAAGTCCACTATCTCCAGAAGTTCCTTCAGGTTCTGGCGAGCTATTGTGACTTCTGCTGCACTGTCCAGCATTGTCTGAGCCCATTCTCCGTTCTTGAGTTGTGTTCTCAGTATTCTCGGCATGTCTGATCTTCAGACCTGCTACTTTCTTTTTGGAGAATTGAGGTTTCGTTTTATTTTTTGTAGCGTGTTTTTCTTCCTTGGATTTCATGCGTTCTTCTCTATGTTCTGACCGTCCTCTTCTTTCCGAAGTCTGTGACGAGATCTGAAAGGTACGAGAGGAACGTGTATCAGTATCTTGATACCTGTCAGGTTTTCTCGAATTATCCCTATTCCTGAGGTTATACCTCCTTTCAGAGGGCTCCTTTTGAGGAGACCTACCTCGGGATTGAGAACGTTTCTCGTTTGAATTTTGTTTATTAGTCTCCCACTTCTTTTTAGAAGATGTAGGAGTTTGTTTAATAGAGTCCTTCTCAGGACTTTCAGATAGTTTCGGCTTCACCGGTCTTCCACCCAAACTATCTCTGCCTAATTCTGCATAAGATTGTTCAATTATTCTGGGTAGCTCAGTTTGATGTTCTGTAACATCGAATTCCCTTAATCGTTGGCGGATCGCCACTGCTGCTGCCTCCCCTTTAATATTAGATAATATTATTGTTGAGACCTGGTCGAAATTCTTCAGTAATCTCATACCTAAGTTTAGAGCAGGTTCTACCCCGTATTCGTTTAGAATTTGTTTCAGGTCATCTGGTATTACCACAATTGACGGAATGCCATGTGTTTTAGTGTAGATGGCAGCAAAGACTGAGCCCCAAGTGGTGCAGTCTTCCAGTTGTGGTGTGATCCCCATCGGTAAACAGATGGTTAGGATTCTGTGTTTC